>QXEO01000429.1:4594956-5794956 GCA_007115705.1 Dactylis glomerata | reverse complement strand
GTGTATCTTGTGGATGACACTCCTAGTTCTATTTCAGAGGCCTATGCATCTTCGGATGCTGACTATTGGAAGGAAGCCGTCCGTAGTGAGATGGATTCCATCTTGGCTAATGGAACTTGGGAGATTGTCGATCGTCCTTATGGGTGTAAACCTGTAGGGTGTAAATGGGTGTTCAAGAAGAAGCTTAGACCTGATGGTACCATTGAAAAGTACAAGGCACGCCTTGTTGCTAAGGGTTATACCCAGAAAGAAGGCGAAGACTTCTTCGATACTTACTCACCTGTGGCCAGATTGACTACCATTTGAGTACTACTTTCCTTGGCTGCCTCACATGGTCTTCTCGTTCATCAAATGGACGTTAAGACGGCTTTCCTAAATGGAGAGTTAGATGAGGAAATCTATATGGATCAGCCCGATGGATTTGTGGTAGATGGTCAAGAAGGAAAGGTGTGCAAGTTGCTGAAGTCTTTGTATGGTCTTAAGCAAGCACCTAAGCAGTGGCATGAAAAGTTTGATAGAACTTTAACTGCTGTAGGCTTTGTTGTAAACGAGGCTGATAAATGTGTGTACTATCGCCATGATGGGGGCGAGGGAGTCATCCTATGTCTGTATGTTGATGATATCCTGATATTTGGGACCAATCTTGAAGTCATCAAGGAGGTCAAAGATTTTCTATCTCATTGGTTTGAGATGAAAGATCTAGGAGTGGCTGATGTGATCTTGAACATCAAGCTACTAAAAGATGATGATGGTGGAATAACACTGCTTCAATCTCACTATGTGGAAAAGATCTTGAGTCGTTTTGGGTATAGCGACTGCAAATCTTCTCCTACACCATATGATCCTAGCATGTTGGTTCGAAAGAATCAGGGAGATCCTAAGGATGCTAAGGATCAGCTGAGATACTCTCAGATTATTGGCTCGCTTATGTATTTAGCCAGCGCCACGAGGCCTGATATCTCCTTTGCTGTAAGCAAGTTGAGTCGATTTGTGTCAAATCCTGGAGATGTTCATTGGCAGGCCCTTAAAAGGGTTTTGCGCTATTTGAAAGGCACTGCGAGCTATGGAATTCACTACTCTGGGTACCCAAGGGTACTTGAAGGGTATAGTGACTCAAATTAGATTTCTGATGCTGATGAGACAAAGGCCACGAGTGGTTATGTGTTTACACTTAGTGGTGGCGCTGTTTCTTGGAAGTCTTGCAAGCAGACCATCTTAACGAGGTCAACTATGGAAGCAGAACTCACAGCATTAGACACAGCCACTGTTGAAGCAGAGTGGCTTCGTGAGCTCTTGATGGACTTGCCTGTGGTTGAAAAACCAATACCCGCAATTCCTATGAACTGTGATAATCAAACTGTGATCATCAAAGTAAACAGTTCTAAGGATAACATGAAGTCATCAAGGCATGTGAAGAGGAGATTAAAATCTGTCAGAAAAATGAGAAACTCCAGAGTTATTGCGTTGGATTACATCCACACATCTAAGAATTTGGCAGATCCCTTCACAAAGGGTCTATCACGAAACGTGATAGATTATGCATCGAAGGAGATGGGTATGAGACCCACAATATGAGTTGTCCACAGTGGTAACCCACTCTATTGAAAGGATCGTATGAGCGACTAGAGGGGGGGGGGGTGAATAGGAGCTACCCAATAATTTTAATTCTTTTCAAGTTAAGGCTAGACAAGAAGGTAAATTCTCTAGATGTGATACTAAGTGAATTTACCTAGAGTGACAAGCAAGCTAGCAATAACAATATAAGTAAAGGCACAAGTAAAGGATAGAGGTCACCGCAATGGAGACACGAAGACACGAGGATGTATTCCCGTAGTTCCTTCCTTGTTACGGGAAGTACGTCTACGTTGGAGAGGTGTGGTGCCACAAAGGCCACCAACGCCACAAAGGCTCACCCTATTCTCCGGTGAACAAGCCACAAAGGCGAGTTCACGCTCCACTAAGCGATGCCCTTGAAGGCGGCACGACACCTTTACACAAAGTATTGGGGCAAGCTCCACAACTCAATTGGAGGCTCCCAATAGGTCCACCAAGCCCTTACACACAAAGTCAAGCTTGGGGGACGGCTTCTTCCGGCTAGAAATCCGATGAATCACACAAGTAACAAGCCCCTCAACAAAGAGAGGGGGGAAATCAAATCGCCTTGGTGGAAGTGTAGATCTAGGTCTTCTCCCTCAAATCCCTAAAGGGCTTTGAGTTCTATTGGCTAGGGAGAGAGATCTTGAGCTTTGAAGCTTTGGAACAATGGAGGAGAGAGAGATGAAGCCGCAGCCTTCTCTTGAGGAAGAAGAAGGCTTTATATACTCCTCCTCGAAATGTAGCCGTTGCTGGTCGACTAGGGCCGGAGTCTCTGGCCAGGAGGGCCGGAGTCTCCGCCCTAAGTGACTCCAGGGCCGGAGTCTCCGGCCAGAGACAAAAGTCTCCGGCCCAACTCCGGCCTGGTCACTGCTTAGACCAACCCACTAGCCCACCCTTACCTTGCTGGCCAGACCGGAGTCTCCGACCGCTGGGACCGGAGTCTCCGCCCACCCGGAGTCTCCGGCCAGAGACAAAAGTCTCCGGCCCAACTCCGGGCTGGTCTCTGCTTAGACCAACTGGGAGGATTGCTAGGGCGACACTCCTAGGCCGGAGTCTCCGGCCACCAGGGCCGGAGTCTCCGCCCTAGAAGTAGCAACAACAGTACTTCGAGGATCCCCTCTCCACCAATTCCACCTTCGCAAAGCACCCTATAAGACAACTAAACCCTAACTCCACTACTGGACTACGGGCTTCGATCTTTTCTTCCCTTTTTGGGTGAACCTCCGCGAGATTCTGAATTAACCTAGAAAATCTGCAGAACTTAAATAGAATGGTTAATTCACCAAATGTTGTTAACAAACACCAAAATACATTTATTAGGGAAATGCCCTTTCAATCTCCCCCTTTTTGGTGTTTGATGACAACATAAGGATTTGCAAGATATAAACACAATAAAATGAAATATATAGCAAAAGCTCCCCCTACTTGTGTGCACAACACCATTTGCATTTGAACATGAGCCACACAAGTAAGAATCATCACTCCCCCTATATATTTCACAATTATACCAAGTGCAAGAAATAATATATGAGACTAACCAATAAGCATATAAGTAAGACTAACAATATAGCACACATTTAATAGTCTTACTAAGCAACATAAGAACTTAAGTCTCACACACATAACATACCACACACATTTAAAAGGTTCAACACTAAGATAGATGAGACACAACATGAAAGTCCATGAAGTTGTGTCTCGACCAAAGCAAAGCAAACGAAGTGCAAATCCAAATAACCACCCCATGCAAATCCCAACGAAAGACAACCTAGTAGAGCTACTTCTCCCCCTTTGGCATCGAGACACCAAAAAGGGAAAAGAGCGATGCTATACGCCCATGGGATCACTCATCGTCTTCATCCTCGGGCTCGTCCTCGGAACCGGCATGGAAGTCTTCATCTCCTTCTTCAATATCATCAGAAGCCATGGGCTTCTTGCCATGACGCACATTGGAGGTGCCAGAGGTGACCTCCTCAAATGCCTGCCAGTCAGTCAGACCCTTGCTCCACTTGCCATAGCTGTGAGTACCGGATGAAGAAGAGGAAGGAGGAGATTCCACATAGCCCGGTTGAGACTTTCTAAATGCCTTGTGAAGAACAGCTTGATTGTCATTGATGTGCTTTTGAGAGATGTAGCTCTCATATTGCTTGTGACGGATGTCCACATTCATGCAAAGCACATTTCTTTGGAACCAATTGAGCTTCTTGTACTCTTGAGCAAACTCATTGTTGGAGCTAGAGCCGGCATTGCTAGCATGCTTCATCCTTGGGCCCCTTCTAGTGGACACTCCCTCGGCAAAGGCATCATCATCTTCACCTCTCATTGGAGCAAAAGGTTCCTTGGAGTGACCGGTGGGTTCTTTGCGTTGAAGCTTCACAACCTTGTGATCCACAAGGTTTGCATCGAGAAGAGGAAGGTTGAGTCCTTGAGCACGAATGAGCCTCATGATAAATGGGGCATAGAGAGGAGTCTTCTTGCTGAGAATGCAATCGTTGATTTCCTTGTGAATGAAATCCATCACATCAAGCGGCTCAACATGTGTGGTCTCTCCTTGGCAATAGACTTCATGAGAGTAGGCCAAGAGATTCACCAAGGCCTTGTGAATAGCATCAAAGTTGCCGGCTTGTGGGGCAATGGAGGCCCGGAATATGCGGAGCAAGATGTTGGACCGTTTGGACAGCCCAAGAGTGCCCCCAATGACAATCTTCTTGTCATCCCCGGTGTAGAGAGGAGCAAGCTTCTTCTTCTCATAGTACTCCCCATCCACATGCATCCTCATGCCACTAGGAGTAGTAGCACCACGGAACTCATACCCAAGGAGAGCAGCAAAGTCCATGAAGTTGGAGTGACAAACCTCTTCTCCGGTCATCCAAGTCATGGGGATCTCCTCACCATCTCCAAACACCAAGGTAGCAAAGAACTGTTGGACCAATGTGATGTTGTAGGACTCTTGAATCTTCATGAGTGGATGGAGCCCAAGCTTGCGAGTGATCCACACAGCCTCTCCGAAGTATGCACTGTACTTGGCAAAGTGAGAGAAATCCATCACCGTCTGAGGACAAACCGGATACTTCTTGAGGGAAGCATAGAATTCCTTCATGATCAGCTCTTGCTCTTTGCGGAAAAAGCAACGGTCACGGGAGTTCCGCGCGAGAGTGTACATATCCCTCTTCCTCATTTCAACAAACTCAGATGCTGATAGCCCTTCCAGAGTCACAAGACTATCAAACTTGACCTTCTTAGCTGCCTCAGCTCGTTCCTCTTCGGCCATCCTTGTCTTGAGCCTCTTAGCATCTCTAGCTTGCTGAGCAATGACTGACCTCTGAGCAAGCTCCCCTGTGGCGGGATTCACAACCAATTTGTCCTTGCTATGGGCTGCCGGCTTCCGAGAACCACCTGCACCTGTGAATGAGTGAGGAAGATAGCAAGGTTGAGGTGACATGTCCTAGAATCCAAATATAAGCAACTATGTTGTGAAAGAGTGCACTTTGGTCTGATCTAGCCGGAGTCTCCGGGGACTCGGGCCGGAGTCTCCGGCCAAAACCGGAGACTTTGCGTCCAGGCCGGAGTCTCCGGCCACAGGGGCCGGAGTCTCCGGCCGGATGCAGGAGCCCGAGCCTAGGAGACCACTTAGAACAAATCGAGTGCAATAACCACAATAAAGTTGCTAAGAAGATGATTGATAGCCACTAGAATGTAATGCACCAAATCAAACTATGGGAAACATGCAAATCTCGTAGATCTAGATAGAACTAGATGAAGGAGATGCGGAGCACATTTACCGGAGTCCATTGGTGCAAATCGGTCGGTGGGGAGGATCCCACAACCTCAAGGGGAAGATTGGCCGGTGGCACGGCGGATCCCGGGGCTTGGGAGAGCTCCGGGCGTCGATCTACGAAGAGGGGGCGGCAGGGGGCGAGTGTAGGGCACGGGGGCGGATGGGGAAGAATGAACCATTCTTCCCCACCCCGTGCCCTAAGTGATTTTTGAAACTGCCCGGGCCGGAGTCTCCGGTACTTACCCCGGAGTCTCCGGCCCACCGGAGTCTCCGGGCTGTAAGCCCCGGAGTCTCCGGCCCCCCTCGACCAGATCAACATTTATGGTGTGAAGGACATGTCATTTAGAGATTAGATTTGTTTTAGGATGAGATGGGCTTGGGATGGACACATTGTCACTGTGTGGTACAACATGCTCATGTTTGCAAACATGCAAACAAAATCAAATAAGACCAAACATGAGCATCTTCCCATAAAAATAAGGCAATAAAATCAAATGGGAAACTCCTCCACTAGGGAGGTTGGTGACCAAAGGGCCACCATGTATGAGTACAAAGGTATGGCACCGCGAAGATATATCTTGGGCCCAAAACCTAGACTCATCGATTAAGCTCAAAAGTGTCACCATTGACAAGATAGAACAATACGCTTACTATTGGCATTATGGGGGGAGGGATAGCCCAATCAATTAGGACCGCACTCCCCCTATATCCATGCCCACATCTAGAACAACACACACGTTAGAGTATGGGAGTAAATGCACCTAGCTCAAGCCACATTGCTTGAATCAATGATATTTAGTTCATGCCTCAATTCCCGGAATCTTGCTTCATCAAGAGGCTTTGTGAATATATCGGCAAGTTGCTCATGAGTGCCAACATAAGATAGATCAATTTCTCCTCGGTTGACATGATCCCGAATGAAATGATGACGAATCTCAATATGCTTCGTCTTATTGTGTTGCACCGGGTTGTGAGCGATCTTGATTGCACTTTCATTATCACACAAAAGAGGCACTTTGTCAAAAATGACACCGTAATCCTTCAAAGTTTGCCTCATCCATAAGAGTTGTGCACAACAACTAGCCGCGGCTACATATTCGGCTTCGGTGGTAGAGAGAGACACACAATTTTGTTTCTTAGATGACCAACACACCAAAGACCTACCAAGAAATTGGCAAGCCCCGGAGGTTGATTTCCGTTCCACTTTGTCTCCCGCCCAATCCGAATCCGAGTAACCTATAAGATCAAAACTTGCTCCTTTTGGATACCAAAGACCAAAGTTAGGGGTATTCACCAAATATCGAAAGATTCTCTTGACCGCCACTAAGTGGCTTTCGTTTGGTGCGGCTTGAAAACGTGCACAAACTCCCACACTTAACATAATGTCCGGTCTAGATGCACAAAGGTAAAGCAAGGAACCAATCATAGATCTATAGAGTTTTTGATCCACTTCTTTACCATTAGGATCGAGATCAAGATTAACCTTTGTAGGCATGGGAGTCTTTGCACCTTTGACTCCTATCATCTCGAACCTCTTGAGCATGTCTTGGGTGTATTTGGCTTGGTTCACAAAAGTCCCTCCCTTCAATTGTTTAACTTCAAATCCAAGGAAGAACTCCAACTCCCCCATCATAGACATCTCAAACTTGTCGGTCATGAGCTTGGCAAACTCATTATTGAAAGCTTTGTTAGTAGAACCAAATATAATATCATCAACATATAATTGGCAAATGAAAAGCTCCCCATTGACCTTCTTAGTAAAAAGAGTGGGATCGATCACCCCAATTTCAAAACCACGATCAACCAACAACTCTTTAAGGTGCTCATACCACGTACGTGGGGCTTGTTTGAGGCCATAGAGTGCCTTATCAAGTTTGTAAACGTGGTTAGGAAACTTAGGATTTTCGAAGCCCGGGGGTTGCTTCACAAAAACCAATTCATTTAAGGGACCGTTGAGAAATGCACTTTTAACATCCATTTGTTGAAGTTTAAAGTTATGATGTGATGCATATGCAAGTAAGATGCGAATGGATTCAAGACGGGCAACGGGAGCGAAAGTTTCACCAAAGTCAATACCCTCAACTTGGGAGAAACCTTGAGCCACCAATCTTGCCTTGTTACGAATGACTATGCCATTTGCATCTTGCTTGTTCTTGAAGATCCACTTGGTCCCAATGACATTACGGCAATCTTTAGGCCTTTCTACTAGAGTCCAAACATTGTTGCGCTCGAAGTTGTTGAGTTCATCATGCATGGCATCAAGCCAATCCGGATCCTCAAGCGCCTCATAAACTTTCTTCGGTTCTACACAAGAGACAAAAGCATGATGAGAGGAAAAGTTAGAAAGTTGCCTCCTAGTGGAGACACCTTTACGAACACTCCCAACCACATTTTCCAAGGATATGCTTCTTCGTCGAAGAATGGACTCAAGCTTCTTCTCACGGCGAGTGCGAGCCTCAAGAGGAGATTCTTGAGAGACTACTTGATCATCTTCATGATCACTGTTCTGGTCCTCGCCTTGACCATCAAGTGGATTGCCTTGATCATCAAGTGGCCCATAGCCACGGAATTCCGAAGGATCTTCATCAAAGGCTTGATCACCCCCGGAGACTCCGGTATCCATACCCGGAGACTCCGGTATAGGCCGGAGAGTCCGGACCACAGGGGCCGGAGACTCCGAGCAAGATTGCTCGGTGGGATGATCTTGAGGTTGAGGGTGTGCAGCTTGTCTTTGGTCAATGTCCTGTGTGTGTTCAGCAGGTGAAGGCTCCACATGTGTAGAGCATTGTCCTTCTCCTTCGGCCAAAAGGTGTCCCTCAATGGGCCGGAAGAATCTGACACCCATTCTTCTTATGGCTTGGGGAGGAATTTCGTCACCTACATCACGAACACAACTTTGTCCTACAAAGGAACCATTATCCTCATCGAACCTCACATTACAAGTCTCTATAACATGCCCGGTGGACTTGCGATAGATCCTATAGGAATGTGAGTCCGTGGAGTAACCAACAAAGATACCCTCTAATGCTTTAGAATCAAATTTTGACAAATGAACACCTTTCTTGAGATAGAAACACTTACAACCAAATACCCGGAAGTACTTGATGTTGGGCTTTTGCCCGGTAAGAATTTCATATGGAGTCTTGTTCAAGTTCTTGCGGAGATAAAGCCGGTTGGTGGCATGGCATGCGGTATTGATAGCTTCGGCCCAAAAGTTGTATGGAGACTTGAACTCCGCCAACATAGTTCTTGCCGCATCCATAAGAGTCCGGTTCTTCCTCTCGGCAACTCCATTTTGTTGCGGGGTGTATGCAGCGGAATATTGATGTTTGATACCCGCATCACTAAGAAACTCATTTAAGGAGTAATTCTTGAACTCGGTGCCATTGTCACTTCTTATAGTCAATATGGTGGTATTGAATTGACGCTCAACTTCAGTGGCAAAGTCTTTGACGGTTTGTTGGGTCTCACTTTTGAACTCAAAGAAATAAACCCAAGTGTATCTTGAATAGTCATCGACAATCACCAAGCAATATTTCTTGCCACCAAGACTTGCATAAGTGGGAGGTCCAAAGAGATCCATGTGAAGGAGCTCCAAGCACCTCTTGGAAGAGATAATAGTCTTGCTTGGATGACTTGTTTCATGCATCTTTCCTTCAATACATGCCCTACAAACACGATCTTTGGCAAAAGAAACATCCTTTAGTCCGAGTATGTGGCCGCCGGTGTAGAGATTTTGCAAAGCTCTCATATTGACGTGGGCTAACCGGCGATGCCAAAGCCATCCCACGTCGGCCTTAGCAATTAGGCATATCGCGGCCGTAGTGGGTTTCTCCGAAAAGTCCACCACATACAAGCCGTTTTCGACATACCCAACAAAGGCAACCTTGAGAGACTTACTCCACATGACGACCACAATATCAACATCAAAATATGTGGCATAGCCCATAGTAGCAAGTTGATGAACGGAAAGTAGATTATAACCAATGGTTTCGACAAGCATGACATTCACTAGGGACACGTCCGGAGTGATCACCACCTTACCGAAACCAAGTACCTTAGAGGATGAATTATCACCATATGAGACCGTGACATTTGAAGTATTGGGCTTTAGATCTTCCACAATATTTTTGCTTTCGGTCATGTGGCTTGTGGCACCACTATCAATAATCCATTTTACTCCTCCGGAAGCAATGTCCTACAAGAGATTAATTCTTGGTTTTAGGTCCCCATCTTTGAATGGGTCCTCTTTTGTTAGTCACAAGAATCTTAGGTACCCAAATAGCATATTCAATGAAACCATTATAGGGACCAACATATTTAGCATAGACATCACCATAATAGTCCCTAAGAAGAACATAATGAGGATTATATTTTCCTGCAAAATTATTATGAGAAGGGCCGGAGACTCCGGTCTTTGGGGGCGGAGACTCCGGGGTAGATGAACTAACCGGAGACTCCGGAGCCTTTGACCCGGAGACTCCGGTCTCCTCGATTTTCTTCTTTCCATTCAGCTCCTCCCACTCCTCCTCGGTGTAACAAATATCAAAGGGGACATGAGGAGTAGGAGCAGCAGCAGGCTTTGTCTTCTTCTTGTTCTTCTTCTTCTTTGAGGACTCGGCCACCAAACAAAGATCCCCTTTCTTTGAGGACTCGGCAACAAAACCGAGGCCCTCCTTTCCCTTGTACAATCTTTGATTGTTCAAGAGATCATTGAGATTCTTCTCTCCTTGAATGCAAGTGGCAAGGCCCTTAGCAAGATCGGCCTTCAACCTATTGTTCTCCTCAATGATATCACTATGATCACAAATAGAGTTAGAAGAACAAGGAACTTCAATAACTTGCATTGGGGGGACTTTAGATTGTTCAATAGTTAGTTGAATTTGAAGTTGTTCACGAATCTTGGTGAGATGAGAGAATTTGCCCTCCAAAGCCTTGAGAGCTTCTTCAAGCTTCTCAAACTTCTCACGAAGATCATTATGACCAACGTCAAATTCAACTTTCTCCTTTTTAAGCAACTTGACCATAGCGAGAGCATGGTCACGTTCTTTAGTGAGTTTTGACAAGATTAGATTATGAGACTCTTCTAGTCCCAACAATTTCTCCTCTAAAGAGACTCTCAAGTTTTGCTCTTCTTCGAGCTCAATTGATAGAGAGCCAATATCATCGGCGGCTAATCTTTCCAACTCCTCCTTCTCCTTGATGGTGTCATGGGCATCACCAAGTTCACACATTAGTGTCTCAACATATATCTTGGTTGGCCCCTTCATGTTAGCAAGAAAATCATCACAAGAAACTAGTTCTTTCTTAATCTTAAGACTACTCACATCATCCAAAGAGGTAGTATTGGAATGTGATGATGAAGGAGCAGCTGATGAGGTTACCTCCGAGGCCTTAGCCATAAGACACTTGTGAGTGGTGATGATGGCGTTCTCATTTAGTGAGTTGAAGAGGGATGTAGGTGGTGTGGAGACAATGGCAATGGCGACCACTTCTCCATTCTCTTCATCAACGGAGTCATCATCATCGGACTCGGAGTCATACTCCTCATGAACCACCAATACCCTTTCTCCTTTCTTCTTGTTGTCCTTGTTCCCATGTTTCTTGGATGGGTAGAACTTTGATGACCGGCGCTTGGGGACGAGTCAGCCCTCATTGTCCTCCTTGTTCTCATAAGGACATTCGGCGATGAAGTGCTTGATTCCTCCACAATTGTAGCAATGCCTCACTTTAGAGTCACCACCTTTTCTTGGAAAGGATTTGAACTTGGATCCCTTCGTCTTGTGCTTGTTGGCATCCCAAAAGGCATTTGCATTGAGAGCCAAGTGTTCATGGAGTGCAAACTTGAGATCTTCCGGAGACCAACACTCTTCTTCATATATTTCTTCTTCTCCTTCTCCTTGCTTGGACACCACCTTGGCCTTGAGAGCAAGATTGTGAACTCCTTGTCCGGCAAGAACACGGGCTCTAGTTTCTTCCGCGTTCTTCTTCAAGATAGACAAGGCGGTGAACTCACAAAGAACTTCATTTGAGGTCATACTCCCAAAATCCGGTCTTGAACGGATTATCTCGGATCGCATGGGTTCTCTTGGGTTGATGGAGGTGATGAACATACGCTTGATATAGTCATCACCATTGTCTTTGCACCCAAACCCGGTCAAGGCCGTTGCAAGAGCCAAGATCCTTTGGTACATCTCATCGGGAGTCTCATTATCACGCATAATGAAATCCCTTTCTTCACTTTTGAGCTCATCAAACTTGGAGGACCGAATACTTTCATTCCCAATGAAGAGCATAGTGAGATAGTCCCATACTTCCTTGGCGGTGTTCAAGTTGTTGATGTGTACCGCATGAGTATCCGGTACGGCTTGTTGAAGGAGATGCTTGGCGGTGGCATTGAGTTGCTCATCAACTTCTTCCCTTCCGGTCAAGTTGAGAGGATCATGAGGTGCAAAGCCATTTTGTATGACCCTCCACAAATGAGTAGAAGAGCTAGAAATATGAGATTTCATTAGTCCTTGCCATTTAATAAAATTGCGAGAATCAAGCTTAGGAGGGGAACCCATGTTGTTAATGTGTGGCATAGGATAATGGACCGGCGGAGGTGAGTAAGTGTTAGGGGGTGGAATGTTAGCACCCTTTGCCGGACCATCATCTTCCTTGGGAAGGTCACCTTTATTCTCGGCGGAGGTGGAGCCATTGTTAGGTGGCTTCACCTTAGCCAAGGAGAGTTCCACACTAGGAGTGGTGTTTGGGTTGGTGGGCCCGGAAGGTTTTCTTCCAAAATATTCCTCAAACATAGCCTTCATCTCCAATCTCATAGTGGTTTGCATTGTGTCCAAGGACGCCAAATGCTCCTCACGTGAGATTGAAGAGGAAGAGATAGATGGAGGAGTATCTTTGGGAGGAGTTTCATTACCCTTATCCCCATCCATAGTTGCTCAAACTCTTAGGCGGTTAAGCCCGAATAAGAGACCACGCTCTGATACCAATTGAAAGGATCGTATGAGAGACTAGAGGGGGGGGTGAATAGGAGCTACCCAATAATTTTAATTCTTTTCAAGTTAAGGCTAGACAAGAAGGTAAATTCTCTAGATGTGATACTAAGTGAATTTACCTAGAGTGACAAGCAAGCTAGCAATAACAATATAAGTAAAGGCACAAGTAAAGGATAGAGGTCACCGCAATGGAGACACGAAGACACGAGGATGTATTCCCGTAGTTCCTTCCTTGTTACGGGAAGTACGTCTACGTTGGAGAGGTGTGGTGCCACAAAGGCCACCAACGCCACAAAGGCTCACCCTATTCTCCGGTGAACAAGCCACAAAGGCGAGTTCACGCTCCACTAAGCGATGCCCTTGAAGGCGGCACGACACCTTTACACAAAGTATTGGGGCAAGCTCCACAACTCAATTGGAGGCTCCCAATAGGTCCACCAAGCCCTTACACACAAAGTCAAGCTTGGGGGACGGCTTCTTCCGGCTAGAAATCCGATGAATCACACAAGTAACAAGCCCCTCAACAAAGAGAGGGGGGAAATCAAATCGCCTTGGTGGAAGTGTAGATCTAGGTCTTCTCCCTCAAATCCCTAAAGGGCTTTGAGTTCTATTGGCTAGGGAGAGAGATCTTGAGCTTTGAAGCTTTGGAACAATGGAGGAGAGAGAGATGAAGCCGCAGCCTTCTCTTGAGGAAGAAGAAGGCTTTATATACTCCTCCTCGAAATGTAGCCGTTGCTGGTCGACTAGGGCCGGAGTCTCCGGCCAGGAGGGCCGGAGTCTCCGCCCTAAGTGACTCCAGGGCCGGAGTCTCCGGCCAGAGACAAAAGTCTCCGGCCCAACTCCGGCCTGGTCACTGCTTAGACCAACCCACTAGCCCACCCTTACCTTGCTGGCCAGACCGGAGTCTCCGGCCGCTGGGACCGGAGTCTCCGCCCACCCGGAGTCTTCGGCCAGAGACAAAAGTCTCCGGCCCAACTCCGGGCTGGTCTCTGCTTAGACCAACTGGGAGGATTGCTAGGGCGACACTCCTAGGCCGGAGTCTCCGGCCACTAGGGCCAGAGTCTCCGCCCTAGAAGTAGCAACAGCAGTACTTTGAGGATCCCCTCTCCACCAATTCCACCTTCGCAAAGCACCCTATAAGACAACTAAACCCTAACTCCACTACTGGACTACGGGCTTCGATCTTTTCTTCCCTTTTTGGGTGAACCTCCGCGAGATTCTGAATTAACCTAGAAAATCTGCAGAACTTAAATAGAATGGTTAATTCACCAAATGTTGTTAACAAACACCAAAATACATTTATTAGGGAAATGCCCTTTCATCTATGTGATCGGAGATCCCGTGAATTAGAATTGGGAGACAAGCTGTTGGTCAATTGAGAGGAGAGTATCCCTACTTTGTATAATACCACTCCGTGAAGATGCAGAACTCTCCTAATCTGCAAGGCAGGCTGATTTTATCTTAATGTGTTCTAAGTGGCTTACTTAAGCAGGGATGTTGTCCTGCAGAACATCTTTTGAAGAACACACCTATGTGAGTCTGACTGTTCAACGTCGCAGTCTATGAGAGTTGGGTGCTCTTTAACAAACTCATGAAAGGCCTCGGAGTATGACGTATAAGCTCCAAACCGCGGGGAAGTCCCACGGCAGCCCAGTATCAGTCAAGGCTTTGTGTAAAACTAGATTCGCAGAAAACTTGCAGTTCAAGGCCTAGTCCACTGTTCAAGTAGCAGTCTAGTGTAGCATAGAGATCTAGGTGGAAGTTCAACTTAACAGTCTCCACTGCAGCACTGGTATATAAACAATGTTTTGGAACCTAAGGCAACTTTATGTGCCTCTAGGATCTGGTGGGGGATTGTTGGAATTTTGGCCCTTTATGGCCCAGCCTATAAATAGTAAATCCAATAATTCCTAAATCCTAGAGGCCCATGTGGCCCATTCATGCATGACAAGGGGTGGGACAAATGTTTAGTCCCACCTTGCTAGTTTGGAAGGAGTTGGACCAACATATAAGGTGATCTCTCCCCCTTGTGGTAAGAGTGTGTGAGAAGAAGGCTCTCTCACGCGCGCTCCTCCTCCTCCGCCGCCCTCCTCGCCACGCCTCGCCTCGTCACGACGCGCGCGCGCCGCGGTTTGCGGAATGTGCCTCGGTGCCGAGCCTTTCTTTTTGTCACGCATGACTGGACTACGGAACTGAACGGTCACGTGGAAGCTGAAACGATTTGCCTGAGTGGAAAATGAATACGAGACTGTTTGGTTCGTCTTCTGGCTGTTCGTTTCGCCTCCCGCGCTGCCTGTTCGCCTCCCTCTGTGGCTATAAAAGAGAGGTCGCTCCTCTCTGCGAACATACAACACACAGCCACCACTGTCTCCAAAAGCTTTGCGCTGCCTCACAGTCTTCCCCATCCCGTCTTGCGGCGTGCACCGCGAGCCGGGACAGTAGGCCTCCGGAACCCCGTCTCTTGCGATCCTGTACGGGAGAGGGGCGATAAGGTTTTTGGGGAGCGCTCTGCGCGACTACTGAAGGTTTCTTCATCACGGACGCCCACGAGGACGACGTCTTCCCCAACGAGGACTTCTTCCCCGACATCGACAACCGCTTCGGCGACATGTCTCTCACCGACGACAACACCAACGGCGGTTCTGCATCCGCACCGGCTCCAACACCGTATGTCTTCCTGATTTTCGCATTTGCGCTTCAGTTTCTCGGACTAGCAATCGATTTAGATATGCTAGATATGCTTTGTTCATATCGTTCACTTGTAAACATGGTTAGTTTGATTTCGATGCTTTCTGCCGTGTTTTGTTTACTGTTTTCATGGATTAAATTCTCTGGTAAATTGCTGATTTTTCCAACAATGTAGAACTTGTGGTAACAGACTTTGAGAGCCTATATAGATTCCAACTGCTATAGTTTGTAGCGTCAATGGATTTAATGTATTTAATTTGAAGACAGATACCAGGAACTTGAAGCTTTGCATCATTTACACCAAGATGTAATCATGTATGCATCTTGTTCTATATGGAACCATTCATGTGATAAAAAACTGGGCATCGTTTTCATTTGTCAGGATACTGACAGATAATTTCTGAAAGGTCTGTACCTGCTGAGTTAAGCATCATTTAGCTGATATGATTTCATGATGAACTCTACTTAGCTACTGTACGTGATGAGTAATTCCTCTTATCTACTAATACGGTTGAACCCAATTATTCCTGATTCATTGTCATGAGTCACAAATATTGTTTCATGCACAAGTAGTTATCTAAGCCTTATCTGTGATGAGTGATAACTCCCTAATCATCAAGACTGATTTACACCACTGTGCCGCTGTGTATGTTTGGTGATCATTGCCACTATCAGCTTATATATGCCTCTTCAGTTATAGTGCCATATCAGCTTATCATACAATAAATGTATTCTACATTTTGGAGGGCCGACAGATGAGTGTTTAAAGTTCCAACTACACGAGACGAAGCAGGGATATAATGGTGACATCCTATAACAGCAACACATGACATGAAGTGCCACCAGACATGAAACCACCGGCATTCGGCAACTACGACTATAAACCGGAGGTTTCCTGAAATTTTCTTTTGACATATTTGTCTTCACAGAATTGAGCAACATTCAGTTCATTCTTGGTCGTCTCAAGCCCCGTCTCTGAATGAACTCTGGCGCCGTGGTGCCCTGGATTGGCCTTGTGATTACTATTCCAACATTTGCCCTTTCAAAGAAGTGGACAAAATTCACCGACGTTTTCTTTGGGATTTTGAAGAAACAGCCGCTGGTGGCGAGAGCAAAGTCTGCTGTATAGCAAAGCTTGCACCTTGCAGGCTCGAACTCTGCTTACAGGAGCCAGTTTATCCGCCGCACTGCAAGTTGTTTTGCTGGCTTCTTCTTCAGAACCGCATCTGGTGCGAAGACACGCTGCAGCGGCGGGGCTGTCCGAACGAATACTTTTGCCCGCTGTGTGCCCGCAAGCTGGAATCCTCTGTCTAGCCGTTCTGTTCGTGTCACCGTGTACTTGCAGCTTCTCCCATAACTCCACTTCAAACTTTTCAAAATGACACAATTAAGATACTCCAGAATCTTGAGAATGGGCAAAATGGTACAGTCAAAGTCAGTAGACTTGTGCCTTTTCTCCTTATCGTGACACACATATTCCCTGCACTCTTCTCCTGTTTATAGCTTACAGATGAGCTGAGTTTTCTAGTTTTTTCGAAATGGGAGCATAGCCCAGCCTCTGCATCGAGCGATGCACATAGCTTTTTATTACTCAGTTCAAAGTATTTCGTTTCTAGTGCCTTAACCGAAAGAGTTATGTACGGTGCACCATTTCTTTGGTCTTAGGCTACGTTGTTAAGCATTCCAACATCTTGTACTTTCAATTGCTATATGATATGTCCATCTGAAATATCTTTTCTCTACACGTCTCCAGGTACTAGGCAACTTAAGAATCTGACGACTTGCCCTCAGACATCTCTGAATACATGGTAAAAGTTTATTCCTCTTACCAATTACATTTGGTAGTATATCCAGCCATGCATATCATGAAGCATTACACTCGTGACGCTTGATATGAAGTGCCCACCCATCCAGTCTCTCCAAACCTCACCTTCTGTTAGAAAAAAATGGCGCATGACACGACACCAGAACCAATCTCCGCGATGATGTAGCAATACTGATTTGCATCTATGAACTACTGAGGATAAACATGCAGGTTCAAATACAAAGCATCCGTGGTAGGCACAATCACAGGAAATCCGATCCACTATAGGTGCCTAGTTGAACGTACATGACAAACAATTCACTAACTAAAAGACCAGTAAATGATTTTCCTCTATGTACACCTTCCATTGATTGATGCTATACAAGAACTAGTTGATGCTTCGTTGTCGAAGAGTCAGAAGAGCCTCTATGGAATCGAAATCATTGCACGAGAACATAGGGCTTCGTTCTTGAAGAAACCAAAATGTTGCCGTGTCCCAAACAGGATTTCAGTCTGTTAATGCAGAGCCAAACCTTCATCCTTATCGACCGTCTTGTATTCGCACCTCTTCCACTTCAATCTCACAAGAAAATGATCCAGACGGGAGGGAGGCAATACTACTAACTTTTTTGCGAGCCAAGTAGATGACAGCAGCAACATAGGCCGCCATGAAAGGGAAGACAAGGGTGCTAATTATTGCTTTAGCAAACCTTGGTAGGTCACTATATACAAGCCAACTAATGAAGCTATTGCAAAAGAAATAAGTATTGATGCTGATGATCACCATAGACAGGATCCACGAGATTCGCGTGACCTACAGAGTTAACGTGCAAACCAATGTAAGAACCATGTAGAAAAAATACTAGATATGATGAGAACACAGTTCTTAAGAATGTAGGAGTCAAAAATTGACTAATTGTATGGATAATTTCGGTTGTGTCATAGCACATTCCTAGTTTCCTGGTAAACGATTAATTTGGCATGCTTAAATCTTCAGGTTCCTGAAGTGCCACTTTGTATTTATTCATTCAAGTGCTCTCATTCTCAGGGAGTATGCAATCTTGCTTTTAGTTGGGGACCTTAAAAGGTAATATATCCACGAAAATGTTGACCACGTATAAGTTGTCCCAACCTGCACTATATAAGAAGGCTATGCTGCTTAGTAGGTTCCGTGGTTGGTGAACCAAGCCCAATGTACCTATTTTAAAGGAAGATAAGTCCATACAATATAGAAGAGGTGAAATATTTCTATTATGCCACATTGAAAATGGTGACAAAGCTTTGTATCCTCCTAGCTTGACACGGCCTCCTACTGTTTACTTTATATGCCTTTTCAGTTTAGGGGTTGGTTAGTGATGATTGGCTGTGTAGAGGTCATGGCAGCTAGGTATTGTGATGAAAATGAGTCATAGTGGTGTTCAAGTACAATTCTCACAAGAATGTTGTGAAATAGTTCTGCATTTTATTTATTAAATATTAAGTTCCATGTTAATAAATTCATTTTTATTCTACCATGCGCCATCTGGATATGATCGTGCATTTTGGTTATTGTCAGTAAAAAAACACTCGAATGTAGTGGGTCTGTAATTCTGTATAAGTAAATCTCACTAACATACAGGATATTAATCCACCTATCATTTACAAGAGCCTTCCTTTTTAAAACATAAAACATGATTGACAGAAAACCTCTTAATCGAATCGTTTTGTTGTATTCCCACTACACAAGTTATCTTGGTAACAGAATCTCACATGAAAATTTGATTATAAGCATAGTACAACTTACTGATGTTGAATTCTTGTACGGTCCTACCATCGAGGAACAACTACTGAATTTCAGGAGAGGAACGAGAGCAAATGGCAGGACAAATGATAATGTGATCTGCAACACACACACAAAATTTATTTAACATTTACATAGATTGTATGTTTATTTACTATGCAATGAGTTGAACTAGAGAAGTCACCGCAGCTATATTGATAAGTTGATGAAAGTGTAAAGCACCACCGATGCCGCAAATTATCAAAGTAGGCACCACGGTCAGACAGGGAGCAACAAGATATATGATTAACTTTCTCATCCCGGAGAATCCCTGCACATTTTATGGTAGATACTTTACACTGAAGGAACATTAGGAGAAATCATGTTAAATAAAATATATATGTTATTTAAATTTAGCTTGAATGTATAGGTTTGATATGTTAAGTATATTACATCTGATTTAATGGTGAAAAAGTATGTGACCAATGGTACTTATATCCACACATGTTTTTCTAGTCCACTAGAACTATAGCAGTCATATGTGACCAATGGTACTTACTACCATCTAGAATTCTCGCAGTTTAATATGTATACATTGCATATCCTTTAATGGCATGAATTTTCTTCCAATACCAGAATAGTTTTAGAACTTTTAAATTATAATTCATACAAAAATTTCTTATGGATATCTATGTTTTTCTTTAAAATCGACTAGACTTTTTGCATTGGCATTATTTACAAAGGAGCTCAGAACAATAGCCAGGACCGTGCGGATGCACAAGTTGGCAACTAGTACAGATTAACTTTGCATACCCATGCCTTCGGTTAAAACTTTACCTGCATAATGTATTGGCCCGAATATGTGGTAATCACCGCGCAACTTTGTCCAGAAGCTAATAATGCCAAGCAGTACACAATTGATTTTGACCTTCCCAGAACATTCTGCCAAACAAACAGTGGTAATTTATCTCTATGAGTATATTTTTATACACAATCTTTATAATTGGTTACTTTTGAAGTAATTCATCAACATGTATATATTTTATTTAAGTAGGAAAAGGTGTACCATGTACATGAGATGGAATGGATTCATATCAGTTATGTACTATGCATTTCGTGCAACTACAACAAATGCTGCATTATACTTCTACAATGTAAGGCCAATGATATATATAATTGTGTTTGCGCAAGAATTAACCTTGAATAGTATGAAGGCTGACTTCAAAGTAAGACTACTGCATGTGTCGGTATCAAGTGAAAGACTATCAGCACATATAGTTGCAGAGAGTGACACAATGGCGACATTTACGAGTAGCGCAAGAAACAAGGCGAGTGCATTCTCTAGCAAGAAGAACACAGATGCTTCCTGAAAAAAATATTTAAATTATATCATCATGTATGTTGGCAATAAGTACCAAACAAAGTGGGATACTATAGATCGAGTAATAGCTGCAAAAATTATAGCATTATTATTGATATTGTACATTCATGTCTGATTTAAACAGTACTGAAATTAGCTAGCATTTGCATAGTTTTATTTTTATTTTTCACTTACTTTATTCCCCAACTCATACTTAGGAATTAGTACAAGTCTCTGTTAGCTAAGTTTGTAAGGTTTACGCAAATACAATTTGAAATGTTTACCTTAATTGCTTCACATGATGCTGGTATGTTTCTTGATATAACCAAAGAAGAATGTAGGAAGAGATTGTGCCTATTATGCCAATAACTGAAATCAGTGAAAGATATATGTTTTCTAAAATTTCATGCTAGACAAAGATCATGTGCTTCTGGGTGATAACACTACATTTGTGGAAGTCAAATGACTTTTCGGATGATCATTTAAGTTTGTTGAATATCCTTAGAGAATAGTTTTGTTAATAGGTGCAGCGAATGGACAACAATATTTGTGTAGTCGAAAATTCGAGTTACGACTACATAGTGGATATATGTTGAATTTAATTATGAATATAGGTTTTACTAGTTTCTCATGAAGCCCTAATGTATTTATTGACATGCACAACTAAGAAAGTACACCTATGCATAATATTAGACATGTTTTAAACTAAGGTTCAAATAATAACACAATGTTAATACTAATGACAACCAAGGCAACAAATATATCGCATACTTACGGCACAACAAGAGCGCTGATCAGGGCAACTGCATCTGAGATAGCATAATGTCCCTTAAGTCTGGGGACAAATAACCCCTCAAGTAACTCGTTCATTGGAGGATTGACCTGGCTCAACTCTATAAAGAAACAAGAGGCCATGACGAGCATAAAAACTACAATCATGAACTCCATTTTTCGGACCTTAAGAAAAAATGAGGCAACACACATATTAGTGCATATATTAAAACACACACACATAATGAATTTATAAATGTTATCTTAATTAGTATTATGTAGGGAGTCTCCCACAACTGTCTTATTTTTGCGACATTATCCGAAACCTATATACATGAATACATATGGATCATCATCATGAATTAACTAGTTTTGGTAATAGTATTTTTTTGAATACTATTTAGGGTGACTTCTTTTTGGCTTCACAGGTGGCTTCTGGAAGAAGCTCCCCATCAGCTTCTCCCAGATGACCGTTGACCGGACCCAAATTTGTTCCGGATTATATTTTCATATGTCCCAAACTAGAATGTAAGCCAAAACAGCTTCTCCCAGAAGCCGAAAAGAAGTGGGCCTTATTTGATTGCTCATATCTACAAAATATCAGCTCCCAGGCACAAAGCATCTACAAAGTGTTGAAAGTGCATGTTAATTTCGAGGAAACATACCAATTAGTTGCTTACAAAATGTGTTGTGGTTGCTATGATATTATTTACATATAAAACGACCACAGTTTGGTTATTGCAAGTTCTTGAACGACCAGTCCATTCTGTTTTAGAGAGGGAAGTAATCTTACCCCATAGCTCTGTAATCCTAGCAGCAAGATGACGGTAGCTCCACATATGAGTACACCGGCCCAAAAAGGAATGTCAAACAAAATGTTGTATGCTAAAGCAGTTCCTAAAACTGCACAAAGATAAAATAATGTTAACATAGAAACATATATCAAAGTACAGTAGTTAATACTATAATTAGATTACGAACCATGTATTGCATAAAGGACCTCATCCCAACCCTAAATTCTATAAGAAAGTATTTCATTTCGTCCCTGACAAGTTACAAATTTTGGAAACAATAACGAACCAGATCTCCCCTTTCATAAACTGTGCAGCCCGGTCCTAGTACTATGTGGGAGAACTTTTTGTCCGCGAATTTTTAGATTTCTTGTAGATGCTGCTAAGGGCTATGATGGTTCTTTACGAAACAACCCACAATGATATCTAGCAGCGCTGTTCATAGACCTTGGTAGCTTTGCTATACACTCTTAGTCTCTACTCATCTACTCCCTCCGTTCCAAAATATAAGATATTTTAGCTTTTTTCGAACACATATGTATCTAGACATTTTGTAGTGTGTAGGTTGGAAGCAAAATGAGTGAACCTACACACTAAAAGGCATCTAGATACATGTGTTTTAGAAAAAGGCTAATATCTTTTATATTGTAAAACAGAGGGGGTACATAGCAATCTGGTGACCTGAAGCTTCACTGATTTCTTTGTAAACGTGGTTGAAATATTGGACTTGTGCTATTTACTTATTCCTCCCACGGGAGTACCATGGAGATTAAATGCAAAGGAGAGAATATCATTTCTAACTGACAGCTAAAAAACTAAACTATATGTAAATTAACAAGCATTGAAACAAGTGCAAACAAACAATAAACAAGCAACACAAGATTCAGTACCTCCTGGTATAGTGGCAGCAATCACGCCTAGCTCAGCGAAAAACCACAAGGCGTATCTAGCATACTTGGGATATTCACCCATACACAGCTCCGCAAGGTGCCTTCCTAAAGTACATTATGCATATATGTTAAGATTCATACTAATTATAACTTCGTAGCTGATGATAATCTCACCTGTAACCACACCGAGCTTCGATGCCAATGACTGTATAATCAACACGAATATGAACCCAAAGAAGAGAACCCATAATAACTGACAAAAATAAATGATGGACGGAATAATTTTAAATTTTCAGATAAGTGGAATCAATAAGAAAAGATACAGCGAGAAGAATATTTCAACATTTATACCTCGTATCTGTGACTGTATCCAGCATCTAAATCAGTCTGCACTGTTTGTTTGGCAAAGCTTAAATTGTCAGAATTAGTACTTTCTCAAAGAAAAGGTAAGAAAAAATGTAACCAATTAGAAAGAAAATAGATGTTTTCATATTCATTTTTGGTTCCATCCATATGTTTCAACAACGCCAGATCCGGATGGGATGGGACAATCAGCGCAAAGCAAATCTTGTTTACTGTTAGAGTTAATATTGATTCATGAATCTGCATAGTTACTTAATTCTTCATATAGTTAGGTGTATTTCTGTAATCAGGTGTATGTGCGATAGGTAACGATCGAAGATGGGAGAGTAGTTGGTTTGGGACCGTGCATGGTGAGAGGTTAGCACCGTGCATAGCTGGCCTTAATTGGTTGTGTCTGGCAATGACCTTTTTTTTCGATAAGGGGGACGGCCCCAGCCTCTGCATCAATCGATGCATACGGCCATCTTTATTAAAATATTATTTGCTCACAAGTCTTACAAATCATGGATCACAAAGAGTTGAAATGTGTATCAACCATCTAAAAATACAATTATTCATTTCAGCCCAAATCATCAACAAGTGAGACGTCCATCAAAACGCCACCCGAATCGGCTGTAGATATCCCGTGCGACCGTCTCCAAACGGTTGCACCCAATATCCATGTCCTGGCGCTGCTCCGCCGGCTGGAGATAGGACCACATATGGATCCAATGGACAGTTAAAGGGATAACCTGCAAGAAAGCATTATTTTGGGAGTGCGAGCTTTCTCCAGGATGAAAACCTGTGATCTATGATCGGACAACGACGGCGCTTGTGCACTGTTACCTTCTTGAAGGCGTCGTTTTTTGGAGAATTTGGACTTCAGGTATTGTCTTGGTGGAGGTTGTGCTGCAGCTACAAGGAATAGATCACTGTAGCGAGACTTTGCTTCTTTTTTCTTCTTCTTTCTTTTGTTTTAGGGCTATGTGCATACGTAATGCCATTAGGGCATTGTTGATGCAGAGGCTAGATGTAATTGGTATCTTCGTGATATTAATATATATTCTTTATCAAGAAATGCAAGATGCATATAGAATGTTGGGGCTCCATTCTCCTTTTGAAAAAGGTAGAGAAAATAGAAGAAGAAAATACAGACTGTCAGGGAAGTACTCATGTAATTGTGTGGTTATTGTGTGAGGCAACCAAAAGAGAGCTTCTTTTTTCGAAATGGGGATGCCCCAGCCTCTGCATGAAAGAGATGCATACTCCCTTGCTTTATTTCATTTATTCAGCAAAGACTGGCAAGAAGCCTTACAACAATCTTACAAACTGAAGCCTCCGGCTATCGGGGATATGACCTCGGGTATACCAAAGTACACCATTTACATGTCTAATATACATTATATATACCAGATTATATATGAAGGATATTCAAAAGCAGGTAAACAGCAGGCTAGGCCAGAATATATCAAAGCCGGCCTGTAGTTATTGAGCTCAGGCCAGAATATAGCTCTCCGAGCCGGCATACAAGAGCCCAAGCCGGCATACGGTTGTTTGGGCCAGATTTAAAGGCTGGGCCGGTTCCTGCAGTGCCGGCAGCCTCCAACCTGGGCCGGCCTCCTTACTCCGGCGTCCCGCGCTACTTACTGGGCCTCGGCCGACAGCGCTCCAGGCTGGGCCGTGCCCCGGCTTCCCCTCGCCCCCGGCATCACCTCCTCTCCCCGGCCCCGCTGTGGGCCTGGGCCGACACTCCCGGCGCCCAGCGCTCTCCTCCTCCAAGCCGGATCTCCACCAGTGGGCCGGGCCGCCTTCTCTAGGCCGGCACTCCCTCGGCCAGACCGACTCCAGGCCGTTGTCGGGACGAGGTCCCCAGGCCGACATCCCAGCGCCAAGTCTCCCTCGGCCAGACCGACTCCAGGCCGCCGTTGGGACGAGGTCCCCAGGCCGGCATCTCCAGCACCTAGCCATCATCGAGGGCACCCCGACTGGATCGATCGAGGAGGGATCGATCTGGCCGGCACTTCCATCATCGCTACGAACCGGCTGGACCGATCTAGGAGGAATCGGTGTGGCCGGCTGCCTCGTCCTCATCATCAGTGTCGGTCTTGGGACACCCCATGGCTCAGACCGACACACGTTTCAGTCAGTCTTATCCTCAGGAGGAGGATAAGGCTGGTGATATAGAGATCCAGAAGACACACGCTAGAAGACGAAGGCAAGGACATCAAGGAAGGCAACGATGGGACAATCCCATGACCATGACGCAGTCCACAGTACCAAGGATGGTACCGTGGTGATGCAGGCTACAGGGTGACAAGACCCCAGTAGTCAAACTCAGCTACAGTTGCACCCTGGGCACCACTATATAAGGGGCACCAGGGGATCGATCACCCCAGCCTCCTTCGGAGGCTCATTTCCTCCAGCTCACAAGAGCTCTGTTCTTCCTCAGTAGCACTAGCTTCTTAGCTCCTGCCCAGTGCAGCCTCATACAGGCAAGATGAACAGCTCAAGGAGCACCATTGTAGCTCTCATGTGTAGCACATATAGATCAGACATGCAGGAGTACGGGTGTTACCTCCTCAGGAGGGCCCCAAACCTGGGTAGCTCGATGTGTTTGCAGTCTCTTCCGTGCGTGGTCTTCACCGCGTCTTCCCTCCTTCGGATCCGCCAGTGTCCAGTCGGCCCCAACTTAGGTCATCCTGTGGCATATGCTCGTTCACCACGACGACACCGGCTAAGGTGTCAAAGCACCACTCAACTAGTACAACGCATAGAGGATTAGACCAGGCCTTGTGCCTCGATCACCGCCATCATCGACTCCCTTGTACATTTCAAAGAAAGCACCTTGTGCGCAAGCTTCAGAGATCACCTCTATCTCTCTCTCCCCGCACCCTTCTCCAGGATGTTCGACCTAAGCGCCGCCTCTTTCCAGGCTTGCCATCGAAGCTACCACGACGTCAGACGATTCCTCCACCCTGCGCGAGTCCACCAAGCCACATCCAACGCAGATACCCCGCAGCACCACTCCGCCAAGATTCGACGTCTCCGACGAGGGAGATGCACACCACTCCGCTTCAGGATCCCTCCAACCAGAACCAACCTCCAAAGACGACGCCCACAAGTGGGAGAACGACGCCGCGCGCCGCCATTATCCGACCCGAAAGACCCAGATCTAGGGTTTCCCCCGGAGTTGCCCGGACTAGGGAACAAAAAACAATCGCAACAAGGAGGATCCTAGTCGATGCCTTCACGTGGGAAATGGCGCACAAACGCCATCATCGACTGATCCGAGGACGTAGGGTTTCCCCCAGAGGCAACCTTGTGGGTCACCGAAATCCGCCCCGCTAGACGCAGCGCCGCCCTAGACTCCACTCCGGTGATGACAAGACGACATGGTCGAGGTAAGCGGCCATCACAGAGGATGAGCCGCCGCCACCAGGTCCAGGGCCACCGCCCTGGAGTCCATCCTCCGCCGGCGGCCGACGGAGGAGCACCGTCCCTCGCGCTGCAGAGAGCTCCGCGTGCCGCCACACGAAGGTCCGCCGTGCCAGGCATCGCGCCCATGCACGCCCGTGGGGGACGGAGGAGACCCCGCCGCTGCTGGCAATGCCCAGGCTTTGTCTGGCCGCACCCCGTGGCGACAGCGAGGGGAGGAGGAGCGGGGACGGTGGAGGAGGTCCCCCCCCCCCCCCACGCGGCGCCCGAGAGGAGAGGGGGAGACGGTGAAAACACTCCTCTTAGACTTGTGGAGCGAGAGTTACAGGTCCAATATATAGGTGGTAGCGTTGATGGCAATCTGCCATCAGGTGGTGTTAGGTGGTTAAATTCTGTCATTCTTGATAACAGATCGTATATGAAATTTTGTGTTAGGTTGTTACAGCTCTGCAACTGTATATAATACACCCGCTGAAGTGTATTCTGGATCAAAAGTTGTTGAATCAAAATCCTCTAGTGGCAATGAATCGCCTTTGTGCACCATTTCTTTTAGCAAGAGGCTTATGCTTTGTTTACCATTGAGTTAAGAACATAAATGGACATATAAATTACAAAGAGGCATAGGAAACCACATTATAAGTATAAGGGAGAGAAGAAAGGGGGCAAGGCTTGTTGGACTTACAGCTGCTAGGATCGAGGTAAGCCATGGAGATGAGAAATCCTGGTCCAACGTGTGCTAGAAATCTCTTCCACCTAGGTCCCTGCTCAAAAGTACAAGTTTAGTGGAGCTGACCACATCATCACTTACGTCTAATATATTAGTTCCACGTGAAACATTTATAGTTTCCACAAAAAACAGCTAAAGGGCCAAAGGCTTAACGAATTTTTGCAAATGCTAACATAACTAGTTTTGCCTATTTTTCTCAACTTAAGACATTCTCATATATTTTTATACACTAAAGTACATGACGGGTTAACCAGAAAAAAAGATACACTCTAGAATATCCCAAAAAGGCAAAAAAATATGATCATCGATATGATAATATACCAAAAGCACATGATGGGTTAACATGAAAAAAGATAAACATTCTGGAATATGCCACAGGAAAGCAAAACACCCAACCATTTAAAACTCACAACCATAGATATTTAAATCACCATCATACCATTGCAGTAAAAAAATTACCAACACATGCCACAACTTGAATCAATATCCATAAGAGCGGTGTTGCTCTGCTTCGGAAAAGCTCAGAAATTTGCCTCTCACACTAAATTGTTTGGTCGTGAGCAAGACTTGTTCCCAATTGGATATTTGGAATCCTTATACATTACCGAATAATATCAAATGTCGAGTGCAAAATTGTTGATGAATGTTTGGAGAAAAGATTGACCAACTAGAAAGAAAAATTATTTTTTGTTGGTCCTTTAATCCTCAGCAATATTGTGCTTTATATGACATCTTTCTTCCAATTACCTACAGGAGTACATAAATAATGGACTACTTCCCCTCAAGATTTTTTGGCAAGGAGATAGCAAGAAAAATATATAGACTGGCTAAATGGAACATTGCGTGTCAACCAAGATACCAGGGGGCTTCTGAATTCCGGATATTGATTCCCTCCTTAGTAAATGTTTGTTAAAGCTTCTTATAGAGGAGGGAGTATGGTAAAACCTCCTGAGAAGAAAATACATGGACTCACAGGAAATCTCACAGGTTTGTTGAAATCGGGAGATTCATACTTTTGGGTTGGTCTGATGGCCACAAAGAAGTATTTCTTCCACTTTAGATCTTTCTTAACTAAGGATGGCTCGAGGATTCATTTCTGTGAGAATTCATGGCTTGTAAATGCCCCTTTTAGAATCAATATCTAGCTTTGTACAACATTGCACGTAACAGAAGTGATACCATTGCGGAAGTGATGAGAACAGCCACACACCTAACCTGCCGCTTAGAGGAAGTTAGTTGGTGTGCGCCTTGCAACATGGAATGCACTTCAAGGCCTTAGTCCAATTATCGAGGGGACAAGACGAGTTCTGATGGAATCTAGATGAGAATGGTAAATTCTCGGTGGTTTCCATGTACAAAGCACCCATCCACTACAGCGTGCAAGTGATTAACAATAAGCACATTTAAAAATGATGGTGCCACTGAAAATTAAAATCATTACATTGTACCTTCGCAGAGGTGTTATTCTAACAAAAATACAATGTCGCAAAGCGTTAACATGGCAGTTCAAACTGTTATTTTTAGCCATCAAAACGAGAATATGAAACACGTATTAAAGTTTCCAACTTCACCAATATGATTTTCTTGCGTCGTGAAGATCTCTACCTTTTCTACTTTTCCTTGTGGGCCCTCCCTCCTCTCTCCCTATTGGCTACCGAGTTGGGTTCAGATGTGCCTTCGTTCGGCATATTCCCTCTATCTATATTATTCTACTTTTTCTTATCGGTTGTGTGCATCCTACCAATGCAGAGTTAGGTGTGAACTCATTGCTTGTATTGCATTGATGCGAACATATGAGTTTAAAAAGGTGCCCATTGTATATATAAAAAGCTAAATTGATTATAGCGTAGGGCAATAGGATTCTACGCTGCTTTATCTCGCCATCATCAGTTGATTTCACGAATTCAGTTATCAGTAGAGGTGCATAGACATTAGTATAGCACTACTATAATTTCTAGAAGGATTTTTTGATGTGGCGGACACGGTTTATGAGATTGGCCAATAAGGTGCAGGATACAAGATAAGACTGACAAGTGGGGTTGTATGGTTTATTCCTGTTGAATCCTGTTATGATACAAATGTATAAACCCGTTGAAGATTGCGACGTGCTATTTATTCAGGAATCAGGATTTAGTTACAGCGGGAATGAGACCTATCGATGACATTTGATTCATCGTTTTTATAACTAATAAGAACGATTACCTGCTTGAATTTCATACTTGTGTTCGTCGTTTTAACCAGTCACCTAATGTGCGGGTGTTCATGGAACTGATAAATTCATTTGGCCGCTTGATGCAGCAAAAATTTGCAAAATACTTCTAGAAGTTACTGGAGTAGTAACTTGCAACTGTTCTAATTCGAGCAAACATAAATTAACCATCAGAGAACTAATTGGCCACTATTTATCGCGTCCGCAATCTTAGAATAGCTGATTAACTTAGAATGGAAAGCCAAACAGAGAGGGGATCATCCGGGAGAGAACGTTTAATTACCTGCTGGACGCCGCAGTTCGCATCGTCTTGTTGCCCGGAAGAGGAAGCGACGGTCACCGCCGCCGCCGATGCCGCGGCCGCCACCTCTATATCGTCGTCGCCGCTGGCCGCGACTGCCGCGACCCTTCCGCTGCCCATCCTGCGCTGTGAGCCGTGCTCCCTCCCGATGCTTCTCCCCTCCGCCATTTCTCGTCCTGCTGGAGGCGCTCACCGTGCTAGCATTTGACTTTGCTCCACGGAGGTTTGCAATCCAATCCAAGAAGATGTAAGTTGCAGGCACTACAGGGTCAACCGTACGTTCTCTTTGCGCAAATGTGATTATACTATGCGATGTGATATGATAATCATATGGATTTGGTGCGACGCACGCATCCGGCCAGATGGAAGTCGTCTCTTGGGCAAGAGCGGGGATCGTTCTTATCATCTAGTTTAATGGCATCAATGTCTGTCTCGGACGTACGCCTCTTAGTTAATTCGTGTACGGCGTGATGCGATTTGCTTGGACTTTGCGGCAAAATTGACGTTAGTGGCGGATCGATCGCGAGGTGAAGGATGAGGTCGACGGGGGCGCGTCGGCGAGATGGCGAGCCGGTTCACACATCTCGACCAAGGACATGTAGTAATGGTTTCCGGACAGGTCGGTGTGCAGTGTGCATCGTCCGTACCTGGAGCGGAGACAGCTTTGGTGTACGGCGGTGCGGATTGACACTTTGATAGACACGCGTTATTTGTGGTGGGTTTTTTTTTTGTTAGATGTATATTTATATATTGTAGTTTTCCCACTTGTTAGGTGATTTCCTGCATATTTGTATATGTACTATATTTGTGGTCTTTGGCCCCTATGGAATACAACAAGTCTATTTCTAACATGGTATCAGAGCGGGTAGGGTTCCCGCACCCACCGTCCTTCGCCTGTCCGTGACCCTTCTTGGAGCGTCGCCGTTGGTCTCCCGTTGGTCTCCCGTCTTCCATCTTCCAGTGCTTTGTCTGCCCGTCGGCCTCCTCTTTCCCATTCCAAGCCGTCGGCCTCTTCTTTCCCTGCCACCGTCGGCCTCCCCTTTCCCCTTCCCCCCGTCCCTGAGCCGTTCGGCCTGGCCTCGATCCCGTCCCCGTCTGGATCGGCCCGGCCTTGATCCCGTCCCCACCGGCCTCGATCCCGTCCCCGTTTGCATCCCCTGAGCAGTTCGGTCCTGGCCCGTCGGGAATCGACCGCCGCCGCCAGAATCGACCAACGACGCCGGGAATTGCTAGCCGTCGGTCGGAATCGGCTCCCAGCGGTCCTTGGTCGCCGGTCTTGACTGCTCCTGCCAGCAATTTGGCCGCCGTCCCCGGTGTCTGCTCACGTTCCTGAGCGTTGACCGGATCTGAGAGATCCAGATCAGATCGAGTTCCAAAAAAAAAGATATGTCTTCCTCATCGGGCTATGTTACGATTCCTCGTTGTCCGATGATTTTTGATGGCGCGAATTACCCTGATTTCGCTGTCTTTATGCGCGTTCACATGCGCGGTCTCCGTCTATGGGGTGTGCTCTCCGGCGAGGTCTCCCGTCCGCCGTGTCCCACTGCTCCTCTGGCTCCTATTCCACCGACGCCGCTTGTTCTTGGTGATGATGCTACTTAGGCTGACAAGGATGCTGCTGAGACTGCTGATAGGAGTGCTTTGGTTGCATATGAGCTGAAGTTTCAGCAGTACTCTAGTGCCCTTGAGACCTATCGGCTGGATCTGACAACCTACACTCAGTGGATAGATGAGGATGCTCGTGCTGCAGCTGTTCTCACTTCCAGTATTCTGCCATAGTTTGCCTCTGAGTTTATGGGTCTTCCTACTGTTGCTGACATGTGGGCTCATCTTCGTCAGCGCTATCAGCCATCTGGGGATGCTCTTTATCTGTCTGTGGTTCGTCAGGAGCATGCTCTTCAGAAGGGTGAGTCTACTATTGATGAGTTCTACACTCAGAGTGCTGCTATCTGGCGTCAGCTTGACTCTCTTCGCACTGCGGTTTGTGGCACCTGCCCGTGTTGTCGGATGGTGCGCTCGGACATGGAGTTTCAGCGTGTCTATGAGTTCTTATCTCGGCTCCGCAAGGAGTTCAAGCCCCGCCGTGCCCAGCTGCTTGCTCGTAGTCGTGTTCCGATTTCTGAGGTGCTGTCTGAGCTTCGGGCTGAGGAGACTCGCCTCCGTGGTGCTGGTTTTCTTGAGGTTCCTTCTGTGCTTGCTGCTCGTGGTCCTCCTCCGTTGCCTGCACCCTCAACTCAGTTGCGGTCGCTAGCTCCGCCGATTTTACCCACTCCTCAGGGTCAGGGCTCGAGTCAGCATCAGAGTCAGCACCAGCAGCATCGTGGTCAGGATCATCATCCTGCTCGCCACTGCACCTACTGCAACAGGGATGGACACACTGCGTCCAACTGTTATACGAGGGATCCCAGTTTGCGTCGCCAGCACCAGGCTCGTGTGCCTTCTGGTTCATCAGGCTCTTCTACAGTTGCCCTCACTGATCAGGATATTATCAGTCGTCTTCGTGGTCTGCTCACCGCTACAGGTTCTCCTTCGACGGGCACTGCTGGTTCTGTGACTGACTCTGTTGGCACTGCGCGACCACCACCTTCTACACAGTCAGGTACGTCCCTATGGTATCTGGATTCTGGAGCTTCCTTCCATATGACTTCTGATTCTTCTATTCTGTCCGCTCTTCGCTCTCTCTTTTCTCCTATTAATGTTCTCACTGCTGATGGTACCTCTCTTCCTGTTTCTAGTCGAGGCACCCTTTCTACTTCCTCCTTTTCTGTTCCTGATATTTCTCATGTTTCTTGTCTTAAGATAAACCTGTTTTCTGCTAGCCAGCTCACTGATTCTAGTTGTCGCGTCATTTTTACGCGGATTCTTGTGTTGTTCAGGATTGTCACACACAGGTCCTAGTTGGAGCTGGCCCTCGCTGTCGTGACTGATCGGGGCTTTGGGAGTTAGACTGGCTTCGTGTTCCTTCCGCTGCCACCTCTCTTGCCAGTTCTCCTGCGGTTGTCGTCTCCGTCACCGGCTCTTTTCAACAGTGGCATCATCGTCTTGGTCATCTTTGTGGCTCTCGCCTGTCATCGTTAATTCATTGTGGTCTTCTGAGGTCTGTCTCAGGAGATGTGTCTTTAAACTGTCAGGGCTGTTGGTTGGGCAAACAGATTCAGTTGCCCTATCCTACTAGTGCTTCTGTATCTCATCGACCTTTTGATTTAGTTCATTCTGATGTTTGGGGTCCAGCTCCTTTCGCTTCGAAAGGGGGCCATTGATACTATATTCTATTTATAGATGATTTTTCCCAGCACACTTGGTTGTATTTTATGCGTTCTCACAACAGTGAGGTGCTCTCCATATATCAGCGTTTTGCGGCTATGGTCCTCACTCAGTTTTCTATAGCTATTCGTGTGTTCTGTGCTGACTCTGCTGGTGAGTATATCTCCAAGCAGCTGCGTGGTGTTCTTGCTGAGCAGGGTACTCTTGCTCAGTTCTCCTGTCCGGATGCCCATGCTCAGAATGGTGTTGCTTAGCGTAAGCATCGTCATCTTCTTGAGACCACTCGTGCCATGATGATTGCTTCTTCTCTTCTGCCGCATTTTTGGGCTGAGGTTGTCTCTACATCAGTTTACCTCATTAACATTCAGCCTTCTGCCGCCCTACAGGGTGGTATTCCTCTTGAGCGTCTCTCCGGTCGTTCTCCTGATTACTCGACGCTTCGTTTGTTTTGTTGCGTTTGCTATGTTCTCCTTGCCCCTCGCGAACGCACCAAACTAACCACTCGGTCTGTTGAGTGTGTTTTTCTTGGATACAGTGATGAACATAAGGGCTATCGGTGTTGGGACCCTGTTGGTCGCCGAATGCGCATTTCTCGTGATGTCACGTTTGATGAGACGCGTCCTTTCTATCCTCGCCCCACCTCCTCGACCTACCCGATGGAGGATATATCTTTTCTACTTTTTCCTGACACACCTCCCCCTGTTTCTATTGATCCTCCTTTAGGACCCATTATTGCCGATGCCTCGCCTCTGACCCCATCATCCTCTTCATCACCTGATTCTCCTTCTTCCTCTTCTGATAGCCCATCCACCTCTCCTTTGTCTCCTTTTCCCTTTCATTATTCTCGGTGTTCTACTGTTCCGGATACTCCTCCTGATGTCCCTTCTTCCTCTTCTTCCGATGTGTCTTCTTCTTCTGATGAGATTCCATCTCCTCTTCCTACTCGTCAGCGTCATCCACCTGATTGTTACTCTCCTAGTCAGTACGATCTTTCTGTTGCCCTCGAGCCGACTTCTTATCGGGATGCTGAGCGTCATCCCGAATGGCAGCTTGCCATGGCCAAGGAGATTGATGCGCTTGAGCGCACTAGCACTTGGGATCTTGTTTCTCCTCCTCCTGGTGTTCGTCCCATCACGTGCAAGTGGGTCTACAAAATTAAGACTCGCTCTGATGGATCTCTTGAGCGCTATAAAGCGCATCTTGTAGCTCGTGGCTTTCAGCAGGAGCAGGGTCGTGACTATGATGAGACTTTTGCTCCTGTGGCTCATATAACCACTATGCGTACTCTTCTTGCGGTCGCCTCTGTTCGCCATTGGTCCGTGTCTCAGCTTGATGTTCAGAACGTCTTTCTCAATGGTGAGCTGTGTGAGGAGGTTTATATGCAGCCTCCTCCGGGGTATTCCTGATGGGATGGTCTGCGTCTTCGGCGCTCTCTTTATGGCTTCAAACAGGCCCCTCGCGCCTGGTTTGAGCATTTCACCTATGTGGTGACTGCTGCTGGCTTCTCCCCTAGCGCTCATGATCCAGCGCTGTTTGTTCACATTTCTCCTCGTGGATGCACTCTTCTTCTCCTCTATGTTGACGATATGATCATCACTGGTGATGATTCTGAGTATGTTGCCTTTGTTAAGGCCCATCTTCGTGACCAGTTTCTTATGACTGATCTTGGTCCTCTTCGCTACTTTCTTGGGATTGAGGTTTCCTCTGCTTCTGATGGTTTTTCTATCTCCCAGGAAAAGTATATCCAGGATCTTCTTGCTCGTGCTGCTCTTGGGGATGAGCGCACTGTTGAGACTCCTATGGAGCTCAATGTCTAGCTTCGTGCTAGTGATGGTGATCCTCTTCCTGACCCGACACATTATCGTCATCTTGTTGGGAGTCTTGTCTATCTTGTTTTCACTTGTCCCGACATCTCTTATCCTGTTCATATTCTGAGTCAGTTTATATCAGCTCCTACCACTGTTCACTATAGTCATCTCCTCCGTGTTCTGCGCTACCTTCGTGGCACGATCACTCATCGTCTTTTCTTCCCTCGTTCCAGCTCTCTCCAGATCCAGGCCTACTCGGATGCTACGTGGGTGAGCGATCCTATGGATCGCCGTTCGCTTTCTACATACAGTGTGTTTCTTGGTGGTTCGCTCATTGCATGGAAGACGAAGAAACAGACCACAGTTTCCCATTTGAGTGTAGAGGCTGAGTTGCGAGCTATGGCCTTGTTGACTACTGAGGTGACCTAGTTGCGGTGGTTACTTGCTGACTTTGGGGTCTCTGTTACGACACCCATTCCACTTTTGTCTGACAGTACAGGTGCTATCAGTATTGCACGTGATCCGGTAAAGCATAAGCTTACCAAGCATATTGGTGTAGATGCCTTTATACACGTGCTAGTGTGCAGGATCAGGTGATTGCGCTCCACTATGTGCCTTCAGAGTTGCAGTTAGCGGATTTCTTTACAAAGGCACAGACTAGAGCACATCATAGTTTCTTTCTCTCCAAACTCAGTGTTGTGGATCCTCCATGAGTTTGCGGGGGGGGTGTTAGATGTATATTTGTATATTGTAGTTTTCCCACTTGTTAGGGGGTTTCCTACATATTTGAACACCTCTACATATACTATATCTATGACCTTTGGCCCCTATGGAATACAACAAGTCTATTCCTAACATTTTTCACAGAAATAAAGAAACACCGAACATGAGAAAATATTTAGCAAAAACAATAAGCTTGGGATTTAGTGCTACTTTTCAATCATATATACACGACAGCGGGCAGATCCTTGGCTAGGGTCGTGCAGCCACCGTCGAGCCTCACCGGACAGCCACCGGCCCCTTCCTCCCGTCCCCCCTCCACGCCCCCTCCTCCCGCCACCACCGCTAGAATCATCGCTGGGCAAAGCCCGTGTGGCGCATCGGCGGCAGATCTCCTCAACGTTTTGGTGGGCCATGGCGACGGTGGCCCATCCCTGACATCCACTGGAGGTGCTCACAGGGTAGCGGCGGACTTGTGCCGTTCTGCGCGCGAATGCAGGCAGATTCCAGGAGCCGGTGTTGTGGGTTGGTGACCCGATCTGGTCCTTGACTGATCAGATTTCCTTCTCACGGTGCGGCACCTGCTCCCATCAGCACCAGTGGTGCTGAATGGTACGGGTGCCTAACCTGCAGCACGAGGAGCCCGAAGATAAGGCCCAGGGCATGGTGGTCTGGTGGCGACCCTCTCCTTCACCGGAGGTGGTCGGCCGACGAGGTGTGGCACTGTGGCGATCCTACATCTAGTCCCGGCTTTGAGTTGTGGATGCGAAGGTGCCGGTGAAAACCGAGCTCTGACTATAGTCATTGCAATGATGACGGCGTCCGAGCATCATTCCCTTGTTGAAGGCATCGCGTGCAGCCTTTCTTCTACCAGTTCGAGTTGTTCCGGGGGAACCCCTATATCTTGGTGTACCAGATCGGACGATGGTGACTCTTTGTGTCTCTCTCCCTCTTGAGGGCATTGTTTTAGGAACAGTTGTTGGATGCTGGAAGCAAGAGTTGGAGTGGTATTTATCTACCGTGTCGATAACGCTGAGTCTTGGCGGCGTGGTGCAGCGGGGTCTTGGCGACGTGAAAGGAATATGCCCAAGAGGCAATAATAAAGTGGTTATTATATTATTCCATGTTCATAATAGATGTTTATTTCTCATGCTAGAATTATATTAATCGAAAATATTAATACTTGTGTGATTAATAAACTAAAAGGTTCCTAGTAAAGCCTCTCTTTTAAACTAGCTCATTGATTAACTAATGATCAAGGTTTCTTGATCATGAGCATTGGATGTTGTTAATAATAGGGTCATGTCATTAGGAGAATGATGTGATGAACACCACACCCATAGTACGAATAGCAATACAATCAAGTCGTCAAGTTTTATTGCTATATCAAACTCATACAAAGTAGTTCTAATCCCTAGACCGTGAGATCATGTTAATCACTAATAACGGAAGGGTATTTTAATGATATCAAACATCACTCCGTAACAGGGTGATTCTAAAGATTGATTTGGGTACTCTGAAATTATTAGTTGAGGCTCATGGATCAATAGTGAAATTTGTCCGACCCGATGATGGAAAGATATTCTCTAGGCCCTCTTGGTGATATTACATTGACACCGCTTGCAAGCATGTGACTAGGTCATAAGAATGCCTTATCACGGAACGAGTAAAGAGACTTGTCAGGAACGAAATCGAACTAGGTATGGTTGATACCAAATGATCGGATCTCAGACAAGTAATATATCGCGAGACAAAAGGAATTAACTACATTCATTAATGGTTCACACGATCACTAGATTCATCGTTGAGTAAGTTGGAGTCGTCATGGATTTTTAGATCCCGCTGATGATTATTGATCGGAGAGGAGTCTTGATCATGTCCACGTTATTCATGAACCATAGGGTGAAACACTTAAGGTTCACTGACGCGTTTTGAGTGGATATGGTACTCCGACCAAATTATTGGATAGCACAGGGGTTATTTCAGAAAAGCGCCAAAACTGTTTTGGTATATCAAAATGACTCAAGGGTAAATGTCAATGTTTCTTAATTGATTGAATTAACATATATTAAATAAATAAAAATGTTTTACTAATTCAATAAGTGTGGATTTTAATTAACATGAATGTCATGCAAAATTAAAATGGGAATGAAGAGGGGGTTACTCATGTTGATGAGGGGGTTACCACCATGATGGAGAGGAGGAGCCTCCTCTAGGGGCCGACGCACCCCTAGGGGCTGCCCTTCCTCCTCTCCTATAAAAGGTGACCACCTCCCCTTCTTCTTCCACACTCTTGAGCCTTCTTCTTCCTCACACCTTGTTGCTCCACCATAGACATTGCTTAACGAAGCTCTGCAGAAAAATAGTTTGATTTCATACACTTAGTAGAAGTGGTGTTGGAGTGTCCGGCGGATCCCTTCTTTTGCTGCCCCGCTGGACCGAGGGCGTGGAGGAGATGTCGATGAACCGTACGTGTGACCAAGCATGGAGGCACTGCCGGTTGTGGCACCTTTTACCCGATCTTGAGATCGTCGCGTGTACACCTTCACAGACAATGTTTGTGCAGGAACATAAATCCCACTTCCGGTCTTCAAGGGTGAATTCATCGTTGCTACCATCTCATAGATGATCTTGGCTAGTTAATTTTGTGTTCATGCGTAGGATTTTTTTTTGTTTTCCATGCTACGAACCTATCACAATGGATGTGCCAAGATGAACTCGCACAGGGCGGGTGCACCATCTGGCGTCATGGTGGCATCGATGGCAAGCCTGGTGAGAGGCTTTGCTTCGATCTTTCAACCTAGGGTTGGGTCGGCGGATAGAGTGGTGGAGGTGACCTTTGAAGCTTATGCATAAAGCGCTTTCTTTGGATATCACCAAGGAGTCCATGACGACAATGGCCGAGGCACAAGGCCTTGACTATTTTTCTAGTGTTGTACTAGTTTGGTGGTGCTTTGACACCTATATTTGGAGGGGATTTAGCTTGTATGATCTTTGTAAGGCTTTTTTGTCATTCTGTGTTGAATAAATAAAATAAAGCAAGGATGTATGCATCTCTTCTATGCAGAGGCTGGGGCTGCCCCATTTCGAAAAAAAGATCCTTGGCTAGGTCGCAAACGAATGGCTTGTGGGAGTTGGCTTGCAGAAAAGAGAGCTGCTCAAAAACTCGAAGAACAACTATAAGATTTTTCCTAAAATATGGTAGTGGTAGTTATTTTACTAGAAAGACGGAAACTCAAGTAGGTATCTATTTATGGAGAACTTAGTTATTCTGTTAAGTTTCATAGATCAGCAGCTAGGGCTACTAGTGTAACCGAGACATCCAAGATTAGATCCCGTAAGAAGTGGTTGCGGCATGATGTAATAAATTATATATCTTAATGAAATGAAAATTATGATATAAATAGAATTGATAAATAGATTGCGATTAAGTTTTGTGCTACTAAAAGGTGAACCTAACATGGAAAAAGGTTGTGCTGTGCCTTATATGTACACGACACTAATTTTTTGCCGGCTTTTAATCTATCAAGGTAAATCGTTCAGAAGAGGCTGAACGGATTGCGCTGCCACTTGTATGTGTCAAGCCAAAATAAAGCACTGTGCATTCACTTTAATGAAAAATTATTCATGGGGGATTTTAACCGCGGCTTTTAGGCATGTGTTTTGGCATTTAAACTACCGGATTACGCAAATGTTGTTGTAGCAAAAAGACAAGTTTTGGCATCATTTATTTCAATAGTTTAGGGGTAAAATGATATATTTCTATGACAACATAACATGTAACAACAAAATGACAACATTTCCACTACATTCTATCCACATAACATCAAAATGACATCATTTCCATAACATTTCAGGATTCAACAATAAAACAAACCTCACTCGTCCATTTGAGTGGTAGAAGAAGTGATCCTTCCATCCAAAGACGTCATGGCAAAAACTTGTGTCTCTGACAACATGATCACGACCAAGTTTTGGACAACACAATTACACATACAAACTTAGTACAAGGTGGAAAAAAACAAGTCATCACACATATGTTTGTGCAAGTACTAGCAAGCCACACACAAATGTCTTCGAACTTATAGTGATCCACCTTCACGCTTGATCACGCCTTCACCCTCCAAGCTGCACATGTCCATTGCAAATTTGCAATTGCATTATTACCTATATGAATATTGTGTGTCAAAATGCATGTTAAACGTCATGCACTTGTAGTTGTAAGAAAATGTCGCACAACTAATTTGGAAATGGGTGTTTTATCACCTTTCCCTTTTCCTTTGGCAATGGATGTGCCACCAAACTCTCCAATAACTATAAATAATGGAATTCAAGCATGCCATGAACATTTAAGAAACAATTGTGTGATGCAACAAAACAAATACAAAAGGATTTGCTAAAATATTTACCTTTTCCTTATTAGCTAATTCCTTCATATTATCTTGGTGTCAATAAGAGTAGTCATATTATCTTGGTGTCAATAGGAGTAGTCCTTGGAAGCCAATCTTCTGCACAAACAGTAGCTTCCAACATGGATGGATTAAGTGAGGCACAAAAGTCATATGAGAAATGTCCGCTTGTGTTGAAAGCCGACTCCGAAGCTATTGTTGAGATGGGATGACAAGGAAATCAGGTGCAAAGTGAGATAACTAAGATGTGAAATCAACTGATATCTTTGTCGAGGACCGTGCTACGTAAAACATAAAAAGATTCTAGCACTTAAACCAAGATCAATCTTGCAAGGAGGAGGCAACAGATCACGTACCCTCGCAGATCGAGCTAGCAGAAGAGTTTGTCAATGACGAGGTTGATATAGTCGCAAGTCGATTTATGAAACAAACCTTAGTTAGACGTGAGAAGATAGATGACGAGGGTTAACTCAGCAAATGTCCAAGATGAAGGACTTAGGATCGGGGGAAGAGGGCGTCAGATGAACTCGAAGGTAAAGATCAGTCAAACAAGGCGAGATTTAGTGTGTGTTGAGAATAATCGTGGTACTCGATTGGCTCAATCTCAATCTATCCCTGGACGGCCTCTCCTAGCCCCTATATATAGGTGGCTAGGTCTCGAGGATCCGGTTGGGTTCAATACAAATTACAATGTTTGTATAGGATGTCATCTCGTATTTCGACTACATCTATGCTTAGGCCTCCCTAACGGGCCCCAGGGGTACCAAGATAATGGGCCTTATCAGCTATACCTTTGTCAGTAGCCCCCGAGATTCTACCAGAATTGTAGATTCAGGTTGAATCTCAAATCTTTTATATCTTCGACTTGATCAATCTTCGACTTCTTCTTATTCCCTGTTGCCATAAAACAATTCATATTTATTTATTTCTCAAGGGGATTTTGGTTAACAAGCCTGGCATCTCTGACGGATCAAGAGACCAGCTAACTGCCTGAGTAGACCCTTGTTATCTACTTCAAACTCAAGCTCCTGGACTTGAATCCGGTACCTGGCGTAACCCAGTCTTTTGCCGCATTTAGGACTTACAAAGACAGGATTCTAGTAATTCCCAGGGTACCCAGTGCGTCCACCAGGATTTTTCTTTGCATCATGGATACGGAAATTCACTAGCAGAGCGCACTCATGTGCGTATACTAGGCCATGCAGGATGAATCCTGAGGTTTTACCTTCATGATATTTTACAATCATGGCATTCAAGCTTTGTCGTGATGACGCAGCTCGAGAATCATAATTTTGTCGTGAGCCTTGTTTGGCTGCTCCAATACCCAAAATCTTCGAGTTGTTATTCCTCGGCTAGTCGCACATCACTCGCGATGGGAGTAAATTAACGAATAGCAATGTCGAACTTTTGATATTTTGACAATGATGTCGATAATTTATTCCAATGCATGTGTAATAACTCGCCTCTTGGAATTTTGAAATTGATATCTTCATCTGCATCGGGTGCACGACCAGCGCTCCCTATGGTAGTAGCCCCCGAGGCTATAGTCGAATTTTTTTGGGTATAGACTCCAAAATATTTGCTCCTTGTCTTTTTCCTCATCGTAATGACCTGCATTAAAAAATTGTCTTCCCTTCTTTTCTTTTCGTCGGGTGCGCGAACAGCGCTCTTGATGAGAGTAGTCCCCGAGGCTATGGTTGGGTTTCTTGGAAACGATCATAGGCTCAACTTTTTCTTTGATTTGTATTCCGTCGACTTTAGTTGGTATGTGTGACATCATTGATATGATCACTGCCTGCAATGATTTGACTAGACGCTGACCGTTGCACATGGGCAGCGCGGTAATTTCTGAATTTTTCCTCCCGTTAGTGGGCTTTGCCGCTTCCGCTTCGCATGCCATGTCGCAACCCATGTTCCTTCCTGCAGAAGCTTTATATACGAAGAGACCTTTACTTTTTACTGTTTACCAGCTCATTGCTCCTCTGCCGCCGCCACAGCTTCTTCTTCCTCGCGCTTGCCTTCTCCTCGCATCCCCTGAGCGCTCTGCCATTGTATGCCCATCAAGAGGGTTGCGCATAGATCAAAGATGGCCAAGAAAGGGATGAAGAAGTAGGCTCTAAACTGGGTTCCCTCGTCATTCGATGAGGCAGATCTGAAGAAGGCCAAGAAGGAAGGATTTCTGCCAGAATCGGCGATGGTCATCTTCCCCAAAGACGAGGCTGTTCCTACACCGCCAGCGGGATATCGGGTGGTGTTCCTTGCTTCTATCCTCCGCGGTTTATCTCTTCCTGCTCGTGAATTCCTTTATGTGCTTCTCTTTGTCTATGGCGTGCAGCTGCATCAGCTCACGCCAAATTCTCTTCTTCACATCACCTGTTCTATCACTCTGTGTGAATCATTCTTGGGCATTGACCCACACTGGGTTCTTTGGAAATTCCTCTTTTGCCTTCGTCCCAGTGTTTCTTTAGCTGAAAATCCTAAGCTGGGAGGAGTTGTTGGCTCTGTGCGATCGGAATCGCACTATCTTGAGTTCTAGATGGCCCAGTCAGTGCAGGGCTGGAGGCAAAAATGGTTCTATATCAAGGACCAGAAATCTGCTGACTCTGATCAGTATGGGCTTGCTCCCTTCGATGCCAGCAAGGGTCTGACGAAGCTGACTGCATGGGATGCTTCGCCTTATGAAGCTGAAGTCAAAAATATCAAGCCTTTGTTGGCTCGTATTCAAGGACTCAAGAGTGCAACGGGGGGCGGACTGACAGGGACGCAGCTTATGGCGTTCTTCCTTCAGAGACGCATCCAACCACTACAATCCCGAGTTTCCAAGTTATGGAATTACTCTGGCTTGACCGATCCTTCTCGAGTGTCTGCCAAGGACCCAGGGAAAAAGGATCTCGGCAAGAGGGTTAGATCTTTGACTGTTCTTACTGCGAAGATGGAAATTTTAGCTTGTATAGCCTCTTTTTTTTACTTCACTCACCCCTTACCAGAGGTACCCGTCTTGTAATCCAAAATATTTTATTTTTTCTGTTGCCTCTTTGTACTACGTGTTGTTGATGTTCTATTTGTTGAATCCTTTGCAGGGCCATCAATTTTTGACTTCACGTCCTCCTCTTCCTAAGGAAGGACCCCTCAACGCTGAACCTGCCCCTGCTAACTCCGAAGCCCCCGAGGCTGGTGACAATAAAGATGGGGATGAAGTTGAAGGTTCTCTGGAGAGAAGTGACTCCATGATGTCGCCTCCTCTCGTTGAATCTGAGACTCAAGTTGCAGAGAAAAAGCGAAAGCGCACAGAAGACTTGACTTCCTCGGGTACATCCAATCCAAAAGATGTACCCCGAGAGCAAACTGCTGTCGAGGGTTCCAACCTTAATATCTTTGGGTTGCTTGACTCATAAGTGTTCTCACAACTTTTCTCTAAGTTCCCTTGGTCTTTACTTCTTCTCTTGAATTCGAATACTTTTCTTTCTTAGCGATGATGACAAGCCGAAAGAGGCCACCACTATTGTTCCTCCTTTGGCTACTTCAATTGCTCCGAAGAAACGCCCTCGGGAGGAAACCATAGTGGACAAACCACTATAGGACCTCCGAGAAAAGGCTGTTGATGCGCAACCCCTGAAACGCCAAAAGAAAATGACGCGTACTACGACTGTTTCTCTTGAGGCTCATCGGCCATCCTCTTCTTATGATCATGTAAGCACTACTTTCTATACTCTAACTCTTTGTTTATGCATTTTTTTGTTTTCTTACATGGTTTCGCTCTATAACCCTTGATGCAGAGATTTCTATCTCTTGGCACTGATTGCGTTAAGATTCAGGAAGCTGCTGATGCATCCAAAGGTTTTTCTTTTGCTCTTCATCACTCTTGTTTTGTTTCCTTGTTTGTTTTCTTTTTTCTCATAGTTGTTGATATCATCTCGTTGTTTACAGTTGCCCTGGCCACAGCCCTTGCTTGCATAGCGGCATTAGAAGCCGAATGAAGACCTCCACTGAAGCTCTTAAGGACGCCAATACTGCAAAGGTTTCTTCTGAGAAGGCTGCTAAGGCGGCAGAAACTAGGGCTAAGAAGGCTGAAAAAGCTTTGACTGAGGCTAATCAGAAACAATCCAAGCGGGAACAGGCTTTGGTGGGGCGACTTGATGAGATCTCCACTTCTATTGGCAGTAAGTGCTTCACGTTGTCCTTAAGTCTGTGATAAAGTTTTATTTGTCGACATGTTTTACTTATCTTACTTGTACTTCTGCGATGCAGCAGAGAAACTTGGAGAAGTGTGGAGACTTCGACAAGGAGGTTCCAAAGACCCTCTGCTGGATGCGATAGACGTGCTGGAGTCAAACTGGAAACTTGCTCGGGATGTCCTCCAGCAAACTCGCCATGTTTTGATTTGCATGTTTGTCGGGTTGTTCCCGAAGAAGAGGGATCAGATTCCCGCCGACAATCTTTAGAAGCTTGTCGAAGCCTTCGACACCATCGAAGACCCTGTTCTTGCGATGAAGCTTACCTTGGTGAAACGAGGTGTCAAAGGGATGATCGCCCTCGCCCAATCGCATGGCGAGGAAGTGGACTGGGAGAAGGTTGGCTCCTCCTATGCTTGTCCCCTGACGGAGATGAAGGAGTTCTTCAAGAAGGCGAAGGGGTACGCACCTAGGCTTGTGTCCCTCATTCTTCCTACGCCAACTCCCTCAACTACTGCGCCTGGGACCTCTGCGCCTTCTTCCAGTACGCCTGCTCCTGGGGCTGCTGCACCTTCTGCTCCCACGGATCCTACTGCTACAGATGCTGAGGTGGTGTAGACTTTCGCCTGCCTTCATAGAATTAGTATTCCTTTTGCTGTAACTCGAAATATTGTCCGTTGTCGTTGTTTGATCAGAGAACTTTGTCTTGTAAATACTTTGTGCTGTGAATTTTGACTTTCGGCATGTATTGTGTTTGAATTTTTGTCCTTTTCTTTTTATCCAGCCTGATTATGATGGCGAAACGCCGGAACTCGATCGTAGTTCGCCGCCCGCAAATATATCAGATTCTGGGGTTTCTTCTGGTCCTCATTCTCCTTACCGCTGTGCTGAGCACCTATCGAGGATTGCTGATCTTGAAGGTCGATTATCCTTGTTGAAGCGTGATGCTGTTTTATGGTGCCGAGTTGACGGGGAAAAATATAGTTGATGTAGGAGTGTCCCCGGCAACGGCGCCAGAAAAATAGCTGATGCTCCTAGTTGATGTGGGAGCTTGGCAGTCCTTGTGCGTGGTGAATGACCAGCCCGTTGGGAACCCCAAGAGGAAGGTGTGATGAGTATAGCAGCTGGTTTTCCCTCAGTTAAGAAACCAAGGTTTAATCGTTCTTGGAGAGGAGAGACAAACGACTGAAGGTGATGCTTGCTAGCTTGCGACAGCTTCGGACAATTTATATATGGCGCCTCGTCCAAGCTTTGCTTGCTAACTGCAACGCGGAACCTGCACACAACACAACCAAGTACTTCGTTCCCAACTTGCGATGAGGTTGTCAATCTCACCGGTTTGCTTGAAACAAAGGTTATGAGCATATCGAGTGGAAAACAGTAGAGTATGCGAATAAAGTAAACAGTGCGAGTAAAGTAAACAGGTGATAGCAATATGATGGAAATAGGACCGGGATCCACAGTTCACTAGTGGTGTCTCTCTATAAGATAAATAACACATGCTGGGTAAACAAATTACAGTTGGGCAATTGATAGAATAAAGATAAACGTGATATGTCAAGAAGATCACTATGAGATTTACTCTGGGCATTACAACAAAATACATAGACCGCCATCCAACTGCATCTATGACTAATAATCCACTTGTGGCGAATCAATCCGAGAACTCCACAAGTATTAAGTTGCGAACAACAGATAATTGCATTAAGCAAAGTGTGTAATGTAAACAAAGCATATGCCCTTGAGCATATGAATGTTGTTTTCTCCCTAGTAGCAACAGCACATCTACAACCTTAGAGGTTTCTGTCACTCCCCCAGGTTAAATAGAGGCATGAACCCACTATCGAGCATAAATACCCCCTCTTGGAGTCACTAGCAACTACTCGGCCAAGATAGCTACTAACAACGGAGAGCATGCAAGATCATAAACAATATAGAGATAACAAAAGATAATATTCAGTACAGCAACTCAATCATAAACACCAATATTCATCGGATCCCAACAAACCAAACATGTAGAATTACATAACGGTGATCTCAATCATGTAGGGCAGCTCATGAGATCTAAACATGAAGCACATGGTGGAGAAGACAACCATCTAGCTACTGCTATGGACCCATAGTCCAAGGTAGACTACTCACTCATCGCTCCGGAGGCAAGCATGGCGATGAAGAAGACCTCCGGTGGCGATTCCCCTCTCCGGCAGGGTGCCGGGAAGAGCTTCTGGACCCTCCCAATCTTCGGGTCAACGGCGGCGGCGGATCGCGATGTGTTCTGGAAAATTGATCGGGTACTTAGGTTTTTTCCGTCGGGAGGTCTTTATAGGCGAAGGGGCGATGTCAGAGGAGGAGCAAGGCTCCCTCACGCCAGGGTGGCGCGGCCCAGGCCCTGGCCGTGCCAGCCCTGTGTGTGGGGCCCTGGTGGCCCCTCTCCTACTCTCCTTCGGATCTCTGGATCTTCCGGGTAAAATAAGACTTCAGGAACTTGTTTCATCCAATTCCGAGAATATTTCCTATGTATCACTTCTGAAACACAAAAACAGCAGAAAACAGGGAACTGGCACTGTGGCGACTTGTTAGTAGGTTAGTTCCGGAAAATGCATAAAAGTGCCACGAAGTGTAACGAAATAGTAGGCAAATGGTGTAAAAACAAGCATGGAGTATCAAAAATTATAGATACGTTGGAGACGTATCAAGCATCCCCAAGCTTAACTCCTGCTCGTCCTCGAGTAGGTAAGTGATAACAAAAGAATAATTTTTGAGGTGACATGCACCTACACAATCTTGATCATATATGTAAGCATTTGTGAGCTGGGATCATAAGAACTTAAAACATGGGCATGAAGATATAATCTTGACAATAAGAACTTAGCAACCATGTTGTAAACATGCAAATGAACACAAACAAAAGATCATGAAATGAAACAATGAAAGTCAAACGTGTGTTCAAATTATAAGGAAAAACATACAAATGGTTTTCAGCTTGTCCTTCAAAGAGAGCAAAACATAAATGCATAGGACACCTTCAAGTTTAAAAGGGCGACTAGATACAAATAATTTGAGAACAAGTGAAACCAACAATATGAATCAATCAATGAACTTTGGGACAATGCATATTACACTAAGAATGACAACTATGCTCTCTTAATGGTGCATAAAGAAAGAAGGTGGTGACTCAACATAAAAGTAGAAGAAAGGCCCTTCGCAGAGGGAAGCAGTGATTGCAAGTTTTATAACCTTTAAAAATTATGGTACTTACCGGCTTTGAGCTCTCATTGCCCCCATCATAAGCATCTTGAATGGTTAAAGTTAATGCGAGAACAATTATGATGCATATGCTTGACAAATCATAAGTTGAAAACCTCGTGCCCCGTGAATACGAGTACCCAAACCTCATGCTACTTTACTTAGAGTCCCAAGCAAGGCTCTTGTCATTGTAAGTATATGCATATCATTGAGAACCGCCAATGGGGTACCTCCGTGCCCGATGACATGGAACAAGCCCACACCAAAATGACAGGACAAGCAGACAATGAACACCTCGACATCTCTTTTATTTGCCATTTGTTTAGCTTTTCATTGTGAGATGCGTCATCGAATGTTCACCATGGGTATGCTGTAAATTTCCACCATGAATTATGCATGGCTTAGATTAGTGGCCCGGTGTTTCCCTAACACATATACAAACTCCATGATCCCCACAAGATTCCCAATTCATTTCACACCGCGGGCATCCATAAACAAAAGATCACGATATCAACTCAAATAAGAAGTGCAATGTTGAAAGCTTGCCCATGACTGCATGGCTGGGCTAGTCTCCAACTTACAACTTGCAAGCATAACAACTCAACATAAGAGACCACAATGTCAAATTTTTAAGAACAGGAAAAAGTAAAGTGTGCCTTCCGGTTCGTGAGAGCTTTACTGACCGAATTTCGCATAACACTGGTAAGAGTTTAATTTGAAGAGAAAATAAAAGCAAGTCAAATTTACTTGGAATAGCAAATTGCTAGTAGGTATGTATGGTGGACACTTTGGAAAACTTTGGCTTTTAGGAGTTGGATGCACGAGTAGAGCTCATACTCAGTACAAGGCGAGGGCTAGCAAAAGACTGGGAGCGACCAACTAAGAGAGCAATAATGGCCATAATCATGCAAAGCGACAAAGCGACATTAAAAGAAGCATAAGATGGCATCAAAAGTAAAAAACTAAATGATCATAGAGGCTGTTGGCGACTTTGTAAGAGTCTAACATGTGTGAGCATGCGCCAAGTCAACCCAAATAAAGCATCAAGGAGAAAACCAAAATAATGCTTCCATACAATAAAAACAACGCATGATTTTTTCAAAGGCTCATTAAGCATTCTCAGTTATTTGAGACAAGTCATGCTACAGCAAAACCACTAAGCATACTATCAAAAAGACATCAAGCACGACATGAAAAAGCCTAAGCCGCAGTCTACACAAGCTCCTTCTTGAACCACTTTTTTGCACAAAGCTTTTTCTCTTTTCCAACACCATTTGAAATTTTTATAAACACCTCTTTTGATGAAAACCAATAAATATCAGAGGCAAAAATACACCTTGATGAAAAGATATGGCAAGGTCTGAACGCAAATCAAGGCGAAAACGAAAACCAAAAGCAGTAGCAGAAAAAGAAGAACACTCGATTTTTAATAAGAGTGAAAACTAGAGCGTTCTTGGCAAATGAAAAGCAAGGCAACTTCTCCAAAAGAAATTTGTTGGGGTCCAACCATTTATTGCAGCAAACAAACAAACTAAACTAACTAAGAAAACTAAAACAACTGACGCTCTAAAAAAATACATAGTGCATGAAGCAATAAAAATATAGTGTGTTGAAAGGTGACCTGATTTTTGCCGATGAAGAAGGGGTGCCTCGGGGGCATCCCCAAGCTTTGACGCTTGTACCTCTTGGATATTTCTTGGGGTGATGCATGGGCATCCCCAAGCTTGAGCTTTTGTCCATTATTCAACTCATCTCATCATTCTCCAATCCCTACACTTGAAAACTTCCTTCATACAAAACTAAACACAATTCTATTAGCAACATTAGTGCAAGCATAACATATAATCAACCTCTTTTTGCTTCAGGTTTCAACTCAAAACCACCAAATATATAGCAAATACTACTGTAGCAACTTCTCTAAAAGTTCCGTGATCAAAAGAACTCAAAAGAAAGCGATAAAGTGGCAAACACAAATATTGGCAGATATCTGTCAAAAATGAACAGCTGACAAAGGTCGAATTTTTGAGGGGTTTTATGTTGCTCAAATCAAAAAGTGTTCAACTAACAAAAGTTTTGATATAACCTGGGGCATATGCACAAGAAATCGCAGGTACAAAAGATATACAGAGAATTTATACGAATTTTTACGGTGCAGCACCAAAAACAGTTTCAGGACAGCAACATCCCCAAATCTTTACCTCACTCGAATTAGAGGCTTCTCTTGGCACAAAAACGAAATAAACAAGATAAGGAGTGGTCATTACAGTAGTAATGACTTACAAGACTCAAATAAAAGAAAAAGTACTGAAAATAAAACATTGGGTTATCTCCCAAGAGTGCTTTTCTTTAACGCCTTTGAGCTAGGCGCAGAAAATTGCGAATCAAGTAATTTCAGAAGAAGCATTAAGATCAACTGCAGAGGTCTTATCAATAAGGCATTGTATTTCATCCACATAAGTTTTAGAAGACCCTTTGTGATCACGCTTTGGTTCACTATTTTCATCAAAAAGATTTTTAGGACAGATCCATTCAAAATTATTTTTGAAAGCTTCACACAATCCCAAGAGCTTGCAAGGTATAGGTATTTCGGCTCCTTCATCGTTAGTACCAATAACCTTTATAGGCAAACCAAGTTTATTAAAACGTTTAAGAACTTTTCTAGCTTCAATAACAACATCTTTAAATTCTAAGCGTAAAGCTTCCAAGATAAAAGCTTTCTTTTCGGGATCCTCAATTTCATGAAGCTTAAGGAACATGTATTGCATAAAAGGATTAAGACTAGCAAACCTAGTTTCCAACATGTGAATCAAATAAGCAGAAGCAACTTCAATACTAGGAGCTAGCTCAACCAAAGATTTCTCCTCAACTTCCTCATGCATACTAATGTGATTAAAGAACTCCTCAATGTTACTTTTGCCAATAATCGAACCACTACCTACTGAGAGGTCCTCCAGAACGTACTTAGGGATCAACATGATGAACTAAAAGTAAAGAAATAACAACTACCAAGGATTCTAATTTTTTTTGGGTTTTTGATATAAAACGATGCAGGTAAAATAAATAAAGTAAAGCAAAACAATAAAACAAAGTAAATGATGTGCGTGCGAAAACTCCCCTCGCAGAAGTCTTCTACTTCCTCCCCGGCAACGGCGCCAGAAAAACAGCTGATGCTGTTTTATGGTGCCGAGTTGACGGGGGAAAATATAGTTGATGTAGGAGTGTCCCCGGCAATGGCGCCAGAAAAACAGCTGATGCTCCTAGTTGATGTGGGAGCTTGGCAGTCCTTGTGCGTGGTGAATGACCAGCCCGTTGGGAACCCCAAGAGGAAGGTGTGATGAGTATAGCAGCTGGTTTTCCCTCAGTTAAGAAACCAAGGTTTAATCGTTCTTGGAGAGGAGAGACAAACGACTGAAGGTGATGCTTGCTAGCTTGCGACAGCTTCGGACAATTTATATATGGCGCCTCGTCCAAGCTTTGCTTGCTAACTGCAACGCGGAACCTGCACACAACACAACCAAGTACTTCGTTCCCAACTTGCGATGAGGTTGTCAATCTCACCGGTTTGCTTGAAACAAAGGTTATGAGCGTATCGAGTGGAAAACAGTAGAGTATGCGAATAAAGTAAATAGTGCGAGTAAAGTAAACAGGTGATAGCAATATGATGGAAATAGGACCGGGATCCACAGTTCACTAGTGGTGTCTCTCCATAAGATAAATAACACATGCTGGGTGACAAGGGTATAGTTAATAGAGCCCGTTAGTTGAGTACCCCTGAGGCCCGTTAAGCTAGGCCCAATTGTAATGATAGTCGAATACGAGTTCCTACCGTATGTCGATATTGTAATCTGTATCGGACCCTACCCGATCCTCGAGACTTGGCCACCTATATATAGGGGCCAGGAGGGGACGGTGTAGGGCAGATTGAAAGCAAGCCAGGTTGAACGCCCAAGTTTACTTTCGACACACACCTATTTCGACTAACTTTACCTTTGAGTTCATCTGACGCCCTATCTCTCCGATCCTAAGTCCTTCATCTAGGACATTTGCCGAGTTAACCCTCGTCAATTGGCGCCGACCGTGGGGACCTTGGGCGTTGGAATCATGAATTCGACGGCTTTTTCGCTTTTAGCCAACAGCAGTTCAGAGCTCGACGGAAGTCAAGAGATAGAGTTAACCATTGGAAGTTTGAGCATCATCGTTGAACCATCGGGTTCATCCCGCCTCTCGGATTCGACGAAACCAGATCCGTCGGCAAACAAGCCCGAAACAGAAGAAACATTGGAATCATCAGAAGGCTCTTCCAGCGAGGCAAACTCGCCGGTCACTCTCGACAAAACACCAATCATAGAAGGCGACGAAATTGAGAAAATTTTCGACTCAGAAGAAATAGCGTGTCAGACGCACAACAACGCAGAGGACTTCGCCATGGGAAGCAGCGGCGTCTCCAAGGTACATCAGTTATGCGTCATTATCACTGAAGCAGAAGAAGAAAACAATAGCAAAGGAAATAAGAATATCGACAGGCAAGTCGACAAAGTAAAAGATCACAACAAAAAGGAAAAGAAGAAAGTCCATGTTTTGGCTGGTGAATGGAGGATGATCAAGTCAGCTATCAACCACGGTACAGAGGTACCCGAAGGATCGAGAAGAGAAGTACTAATGGGATATCAGTACGCATTATACCAGCACAGGAAGACACTAAGGGAGGAAAGAGCTATGGATTTTCAAGATAATAACAGTATGTCAAGAGAGGAATACTGGGAAGACTACAGTGAGGATTCAGAATACAGCAAAGAAAGGCATGGAGACCCAAAACACAACAGGGGGACGACAGCATATGGTAGAGAAAAGGAGTACTCAAGGAGCCCCACCCCGCAGCTAGAAGAGGAGGAAGTTGACTTCATACAAAAAACACCAGAAGCAGCACTAGTAGCAGCACAAGCATACTTATTAGCTACACGACCAGAACCTGGAGACCCACGAGAAGACATGCACCAAGCCGCGATACGAAGCCTGGGAATAGTAGAAGGAAAGATCAGGGAACAAGGTCCAGAGACGAAGTCGACAAACTGCAAGGGAAGTGGAGAGGAGAAGCTCCGATACGATTTCAAAGATAACAAGTATAGCGAGTCGTCAGAAGAGAAAAAGCGACAGAAAAGGAAGGAGGACACAAGAAGTATAATAGCACAAGCTCGAGTAAATAAGTCGCGTTACGCTTGGAGGGAAGAGAACTACGAAGACGACGATAAAGATATGGGTGCGTTATGCTTTACCCGCAGGGTTCGCAAGACACGAGTACCCAAAGGATTCAGGTTACCACACGACCAACCTAAGTATGATGGGTCGCAAGAACCTACCCTATGGTTATCGGATTATCTGCAGGCAGTGCAGATATTAGGTGGAACAAAGGCGACTGCAATGCAAAGTTTACAGCTGCACCTCACCGGTGCCGCACGGTCCTGGCTGAACACCTTACCCGACGAATCTATCGGAAGTTGGGGGGAACTCGAAATTCAATTTGCAAGAAATTTTCGTTCCACTTACAAGCGCCCAGCGTCACTGGAGGAAGTTAAAACATGTGTGCAGGGGAAAGGCGAAACGCTACGATCTTACATACAACGCTGGAGTATAATCAAAAACTCAGCAGAGGACGTCTCCGACGAACGAGCAATAGATGCCTTTTCGGCCGGACTTTGTCGTTCAGATCTCGTGGAAGAAATAGGAAGAACAAGACCCACGACAGTAGCCGAGCTAATGGAACAAGCCAACAAATTCGCTGATGGAGAGGACGCGTATAACAACAAAAGAGGACGTTCACCAGAAGTCGACAGAATGAGTAGACAGAGGAGACGATACCGCAGCAGGGAGAATCAAGGAAGGCGAAATCAGGTGGCCGCGGGTTACGTACTAGAAGAAGAGGAAGGATATGAAAGCAGGAGGTTTCAGGCAAAAGGAGTAGAAAAATTGAGATACTCCGGTCCTTCGGCCGAGGATATGTTATACGGACCTTGTCGAATCCACTACGCGTACCTCGACGGGAAAAGAGTCTCAAATCACCAGATGAAGGATTGCAGGACATTCCTAAGGTTGCAAAGCGCCATGAGCTCAAAACAAGAAGGGAGGCAAGGAGAAAGACATAGAAGTCAAGGGTATCAAATACAAAAGCTAGCAAGGCACTTAGAGTCAAAAGTGTACATATCAGCCATGATTCAACCGGTACCCAAGTCGAAGAAGGAGCAAAAGAGTATATCTAGGCAAGTCAACCTAGCAATATCATCACCACCAGCTACCACAGAATACCTGCGGTGGTCAGAACAAACAGTCAAGTTCAGCAGAGCAGACCACCCGAGGAAAGTCCCCAGGCCAGGTCACTCGCCTATGGTTTTAAAGGCACAAATAGGAGGGTACGACATCGGAAGAGTGTTCATGGATGCAGGGAGTGGCATAAACCTAATATATGCCAGAACCCTAAAGGCAATGTGCATATCACTGACGAATCTGAAGTCAACAGATTGCTCTTTCCACGGAATAGTACCAGGAGCCGCAAACTACCCTCTGGGGAGAATAGAACTCGACGTCTGCTTTGGCAGAAGCGGAAACTACCAGAAAGAGAAGCTGGAATTTGAAGTAATGGACTGGCCATCGCAATATCATGCAATCCTGGGGCGCCCAGCATTTGCAAAGTTTATGGCAGTACCACACTACGCGTATCTTACATTAAAAATTCTAGGACCCAATGGAACAATCACAGTACAAGGGAGCTTTGAAGTAGCCAATACATGCGACAGGGAATTTAACAGGATGGCGCAAACCTTCGGCATGATAGCAGAGTATGAGAGGTTAAAGGGAGAAACAGATCACAATGTACTACCCGACGTTGGACGATCCCTGCCAGATCAGGCTTTCGACACATCTCAGGACTCGAAGAAAATCCAGGTCCATCCTACAGATGCAAACAAGACAACATCAATTGCGGTGAACCTGGATCCCGCATAGGAAAGCGCGCTTGTCGAGTTCCTCCATGAGCGCTGGGAAATCTTCGCCTGGTGTCCATCATACATGCCAGGGGTTCCCAGGGAACTCGTCGAGCACGCATTGAACGTAGATCCCAAGGCAAAGCCAGTTAAGCAGCCACTACGACGATTCGATGAACCTAAGAGGAAGGCGATAGCATCAGAGTTGCACAGGCTAAAAAGTGCCGGATTTATCAGAGAAATCAAAACCTCGAGTTGGGTGTCGAACCCAGTCATAGTACCCAAGAAGAACACAGACGTACAAAGAGTATGTGTCGACTACACATCTCTCAATAAGCATTGTCCAAAGGACCCCTTCCCTTTACCCCGCATCGATCAAATAATCGATTCAACAGCGGGATGCGCAAGGCTTTCCTTTTTGGACGCATACTCTGGCTACAATCAGATCAAACTGAAGAAAGAAGACGAAGAAAAAACGGCCTTCATCACACCGTATGGGGTGTTTTGCTACCAAGTGATGCCGTTCGGCCTAAAAAATGCAGGAGCAACTTATCAAAGGATGATGCAAAGTTGCCTCGGGAGCCAAATAGGGCGCAACATACAAGTCTACATTGATGATGTAGTCATCACCACAAGAGAGGAGAAATCTCTAATCAGCGACTTGGCAGAAACCTTCGACAACCTGAGCAGGTACAAGCTTAAGCTTAACCCGACAAAATGCTCTTTCGGCGTCTCAGCAGGACAACTTTTAGGGTTCCTGATATCAGCACGAGGAATAGAGGCGAACCCAGAGAAGATTCAAGCAATTTTGACAATGGGGAAACCCACGAAACTACACGATGTACAGAAACTTGCAGGACGCGTCGCAGCACTAAGTCGCTTCGTTGCTCGACTAGGGGAGAAGGCGCTTCCTTTCTATGCACTTATGAAGAAGTCAGACGATAAATTCGAATGGACAGAAGAAGCAGACGCAGCGTTTGCACAGTTGAAAAAAGTGCTTTCCACGCCACCAGTGCTGGTCGCACCAAAAGAAAAAGAACCACTGCTATTGTACATCGCCGCAACCCAACAGGTGGTGAGTACAATATTAGTAGTCGAAAGAAGTGAGGAAGGAAAAGCCCATGGCATTCAGAGGCTAGTATATTTCATCAGTGAAGTGTTGTCTCCAACAAAACAAAGGTACCCGCACTATCAGAAGTTGGCATACAGTGTCTTCACAACCACACGAAAACTACAACAATACTTTACGGTGCACCCAATTATAGTGGTGAATGAGGCACCACTGTCGAACATATTGAATAATCCTTCAGCAACAGGACGTGTCTCTTTGTGGGGAATCGAGTTATCTCCCATGGACATCACCTACGAAAAAAGGAAGGCGATCAAGTCGCAAATTTTGCCAGATTTCACGGCAGAGTGGCTGGAGCTGCAGAGCACAGGACCACCAGATTTATCCAGTGTTTGGACAATGTACTTCGATGGTTCTAAAAGAGTCCAAGGCGCAGGCGCAGGAGTAGTGTTGATATCACCTCATGGCGACAAATTGAAGTACGTCTTGAGGATGAGCTTTCCACAGGCTTCTAACAATGAAGCAGAGTACGAGGCTTTGTTGCACGGAATGAAGATGGCTAAAGCATGTGGAGCGACTCGCCTAAAAATATTCGGAGATTCCAACCTTGTTGTCCAGCAAGTCATGAACAGATGTGACACAATCAATGACAATATGCTGGCCTACAAAAATTTGTACCATTATCTCGAAGGAACGTTCGATGGATGCGAAGTCTCGCACGTAAGCAGGAACGGCAATGAAGAAGCCGACAATTTAGCAAATATCGGGTCACAGTGTTTGCCTGTGCCATCTGGAGTATTTTGGGAGGAAATAGTAGAAAGATCAATAAAAAGTGGAAAAAGTTCGACTACTACAGGAGGCTCGGGGGCTACATCAGAGCCAGAGGAGGTCATGATGATAGAAGAAACATGGATGCAGCCATATCTTGCATACATGATAAATAAAAAGTTACCAGAAGATGCAGTGGAGGCCAAGAAGATAACTCGAAGATCGAAAGCGTTTGTCGTGTTACAGGGGAAATTATACAAGAAAAGTATTACTGGCATTTTGCAGCGTTGTGTAACGCCCCAAGAAGGACAAAAAATACTACAAGACATACATGGTGGAGTATGCGGCCATCATGCTAGCAGTAGAGCAATAGCAGCAAAAGCTTTCCGAGCAGGATTCTATTGGCTAACAGCCATCGAGGACGCAAAAGATATAGTTCGAAAGTGTGAAGCATGTCAAAGGTTTGCATCTAGACCGCACGCACCAGCAGCGGAACTACAAACAATACCATTATCTTGGCCTTTTGCACAATGGGGCCTCGATATGGTGGGAAAGTTGCACAAATCCTGGCCAGGAGGGCATGTCTACATGCTAGTGGCCGTTGATAAATTCACCAAATGGGTGGAAGCGGCCCCGGTGACAACTCAAGATTCTACATCAGCAATCAACTTCATCAAGTCCATAGTTTTTCGTTTTGGGGTACCATATAGCATCATTACAGACAACGGGACGAATTTCACTTCAAAGGAATTCAAGAGTTACTGCGAAGGATTAGGGATCAAGCTAAAATTCGCATCGGTAGCGCACCCGAAGACAAACGGGCAAGTCGAAAAAGCTAATGGCCTGATATGTAGCGGGATAAAAAAGAGGCTCCTAGCGCCTCTCGAGAAAGCCAAGAGCGCTTGGGTAGAAGAATTGCCCTCCGTTCTTTGGAGTCTAAGAACTACGCCTAATGCAGCAACTCAAGAAACTCCTTTCTTCTTGGTCCATGGCGCAGAAGCCGTGCTTCCAGTCGAGGTTACACACGAGGCTCCAAGAGTGACAGCATATGACGAGACAACATCAACAGAAGCATTGCAGGATGATGTCGATGCACTAGATGAAGCAAGAGATAAAGCATTAGAAAGGGCTACGTAGTATCAACAGAGTCTACGAAACTACCATAGTAGTCGAGTTCGTCCACGATCCTTCGTGGTGGGGGATCTAGTTTTGCGACTCAGGCAAGACAGCCACGGCAAGTTGGAGTCCCCTTGGGTGGGACCTTATATCATCACTGAAGTAATACCTGGAAGAGCATATCGACTACAAGACAAGAAGACTGGGAAGGATGAGAGCAACCCATGGAATGCAGAGCAGCTACGGCGTTTTTACGCGTAGAATGCATATAGTGGTATTAATAAATTTGAGTTAACCTTCTGAACCTAGAACATGAGGCCACAGGTCAGGTTCTTTGGGTTGAACTCGACAAAATTGTACAATTATTATTTCTTTGCCTTGGGGGCTTCAACCCTCGGGTCGTACAAAAGGAATTTTTATCACAACTTGGAAGACTTTTTTTTTCATTGAAAGGTTGTACAGTCAACCCGATAAATATTCAAATATTGTGGTTCACAAAGGAACCCGATATTCTTGGTTCACAAAGAACCCGATAGATGGAAAGCATACCTCAGAACAATAAATTTGTTTTCATGGTACTAGCAAAAACGTCGACATAGAATACGACGATTCATTACAAGGAGATTATCAAACGATATTACATAAAAAGCAAAATCCTAATGGAAGTGGACTTCAGCTTCATATTTCTTCCGGCAGAGGGTGCCGTCATAGATCTTCACGTCGAACTTCGACATGCCGATGTGAAAATCAAAGGCCATGAAGAAGCCTTGGTGGATGTCGTGCTCTTCTGCGAACTGCGACCAGCCACCCTTAAAGTATTGCTCGCCGTCGCCATCATACCACACCTCCACCTCATATAGGACACCACTGCCAGACTGTTCGCGAAGAACCGCCTCTCGCAGTTCGCGTCCATCCATGAAGTTGGTGAAGCTCAGCGGCAAGCGCTGAATCTCGCGGCACTGCGCCATGGCGATGCAGAGGAAAGAAAAGATCTGGGGAGGCGCAGCAGGAGCAGCGGAAGTAGAAGGAGGAGGAGCGATTGGACCTGGAATAGCGCCAGTGACATTGAGTTTGTTCTTGCTACCAGGTGGGCGCCCGGGACGACGTTTAGCCGGAGCGGCCGATGATGATCCTGTTGCGGCCAGAGTGTTGGTGTTCTTGTTTTTGCTTCCACGAGGGCGACCTCGGCCTCGGGGCGCCACCGGAGAACCAAGATTCAAACGGGAGCCATCTGCATCAGCCATGAGGACAAAGGAAGAAAGAAAAACCCTAGATGGAGGGAGAAGATGATGCGGCGGAGGAGGAATTGGATTAGGGTTTTTACCCTTGATAGAGGATGCTTTATTTATAAGCACGTATTATCGGGCCCCCGTGCTAAAACAAGGCCCGTCAACATATTTTATAATAGGAGTTAAATTATGCACACAGCAGACGATAATATCAAAGAGCAAAAAAGAGAAGATTGTGGTCGCATGATATGAAAACCTCGACTTAAACTCGGGGGCTTGCACAGAAGACGGTTAACAGAAGGAAGAAGACATGAACTTTGAGCCTATGCTTGACTACAAGTATCCAAACATAGCCTCGGGGGCTACTCCCATCGGGAGCGCTGAGCGCGCACCCGATAGAGGAAGAAGAAGGGTAAGTATACAAATCTCGACTATGTAATCGACAAAAGTGAAGAGAGATTACTCCCATCGGGAGCGAGTTTTATGGTTGAAGAAACCCGAATATTTTCAGTCAAAATTTGACTGCGACATGAGATTCTCGAGTTGCGTTATCGCAACACAACTCGAATGCCGTGATTTGTCACGAAGGTAAGACCCCGGGATCCGTCCTGTGTGGCATGGTATACGCACATGGATGCGCTCTGCTGGTATGTATCCGTGTCTACGACGCGAAGAAAATCCTGGTGGACGCACTGGGTACCCTGAGAACCACTGGGATTCATTCTTTGTAAGTCCTAAATGCGGCAAAAGAATGGGTTTGACCGGTATCCCAAATTCAAATCCAAGGGGATTGAATTTGAAGTAGGTGACAAGTATCTGTTCCGGCAGTTAACTGACCTCTTGATCCGTCAGAGTTGTCAGGCTTGTTCATCAAGACCCCTTGCGAACAAATTATTATAAATATAAGTCGAAAGACCAAGTCGAAGATTTGAAGATAAGAAGAAGTCGAAGAATTGATCAAGTCGAAGATTTGAAGATTAGAGATTCAACCCGAATCTACAATTCTGGTAGAATCTCAGGGGCTACTGACAAGGGTATAGTTAATAGAGCCCGTTAGTTGAGTACCCCTGAGGCCCGTTAAGCTAGGCCCAATTGTAATGATAGTCGAATACGAGTTCCTACCGTATGTCGATATTGTAATCTGTATCAGACCCTACCCGATCCTCGAGACTTGGCCACCTATATATAGGGGCCAGGAGGGGACGGTGTAGGGCAGATTGAAAGCAAGCCAGGTTGAACGCCCAAGTTTACTTTCGACACACACCTATTTCGACTAACTTTACCTTCGAGTTCATCCGACGCCCTATCTCTCCGATCCTAAGTCCTTCATCTAGGACATTTGCCGAGTTAACCCTCGTCACTGGGTAAACAAATTATAGTTGGGCAATTGATAGAATAAAGATAAACGTGATATGTCAAGAAGATCACTATGAGATTTACTCTGGGCATTACAACAAAATACATAGACCGCCATCCAACTGCATCTATGACTAATAATCCACTTGTGGCGAATCAATCCGAGAACTCCACAAGTATTAAGTTGCGAACAATAGATAATTGCATTAAGCAAAGTGTGTAATGTAAACAAAGCATATGCCCTTGAGCATATGAATGTTGTTTTCTCCCTAGTAGCAACAGCACATCTACAACCTTAGAGGTTTCTGTCACTCCCCCAGGTTAAATAGAGGCATGAACCCACTATCGAGCATAAATACCCCCTCTTGGAGTCACTAGCAACTACTCGGCCAAGATAGCTACTAACAATGGAGAGCATGCAAGATCATAAACAACATAGAGATAACAAAAGATAATATTCAGTACAACAACTCAATCATAAACACCAATATTCATCGGATCCCAACAAACCAAACATGTAGAATTACATAACGGTGATCTCAATCATGTAGGGCAGTGTAACACCCCCGAATTTATAACAAATTCGAAGTGCCCGTTATGTAATCCATCACAATCCTAGAATCATTGTTGTGATTTACATAACGTAGTTGATATCACAGTCATAGCCATTAATAGTAAATAAAGGGGATTACATAGGTGGTCGCAAAGACCAAACCTTACATTACATCAACATGCAGCGGAATAACACTTTGGGTCCATATTGTCAAGCTTCAACCGCACAGGCAAAGCAGACAGTAGGAAACGAGCCTAATTCGCAAAGTCGTCTGAATGTCCTTCCTTCATGATCTTTCTCCTTCAAGTCTGGCCAAGTTAATAGCCAGGGACACAGCCATGAGTACATTGAATGCACTCGCAAACCATCTTATAAACAAAGTGATGAGAGAGATATGCACGGTTGATATGGTGAACTAAGCACTAAGTTTATCTGCAAAAAGCTAGTTTGTTTCCCCAGAATTTTCATTAGTAGAGAAGAAGATTTAATTCTCTAAGTTCAATCTAAAGAGGAACTTCAAGTGTTGGTCCACATCAGTATCAAGTCAAGTCATTCACCAAGTTCACCTTTAGTTGTTAACATTCTTGACAAAAGTCAAGTACAGCTCGCCAACTGTCCATGACCGCGGACGCGGCCATTCGAATAGTTTTGAAACCTCTGCAGAGGGGTACACTTTACCCACAAGATTCGATACATCTGCCGGGAGAAATCCACGGATCATCATACACAAAGTATGCGAGGTTCAGATAATCAAACAAAATCTTTCACTTGCCTACTTTAGTATAGGATCCTCCCTAAGAGTCCGGATACGGAATGGAACTCATAGTTTTTCCGGCTACAGAGTGCTGTATTTTGGACTCCCATAGTCTGTGGTATCCTCCATCACAGCTATGGCAAGTCCCGGCTTCGGAAGCGTCCCTGTGGGATTCACGCTTCTATAAGTTCAAATGAGGTCTCCCATACTAAAGCAAACAAACTACGGACCAAGCCCCTTCCCATTTAGGGGTAATGTGGTCGTACGGTATGGTTGGCTCACATAGTACATCACTTATTATCATTTAGAAATTCATTCCATAGTTCTTAGTCAAGATTATTTTCTTTCGGAAAACCATCAAGTATGAGTAGTCTCCCATTTCAAGCTTTCAAGTTCAAGTCACCACGTTCAAATAGGTTTCTCCCATAGATGACTTCCATTTTATTAGCGACTAAGCGGCTACTAAGAGTGATGCTACCACTAAGGGGATATTGGATAAACTCAGTTTGATGCTCTTGTTAAGCAAGATATCACTACACAATTATTGTTCTACTCTCGCAATTCAATCATGCAATTTAATTTGGAAAGCAAGTAAATATGCAAGTTGAAATCTAGGTATTTGATTATGATTCAAAAGATGGCTTGCCTCGCTTGGCAATGTCAGAATAGTCATCATCTTCATCTTGGGTTGATTGATTTCCATCTCCATTTCTTGGTGAACTTCGGAATCCATTCTCCTTACCCTCGTTGTCGTCTAATCGTCAGAAAGAAAATAGGCATACAATCACCACTCAATTTACGAGCAACACATATTCAAGCAAATAAGGATACTTGGGTAAGGGGAGCGATCTAGGTAGTCTATGGAGAGTGGTTTCGATTTAATTGAATCCATAAAGATGAGATTATTGCTTTCTTGACTTAAGTGAGGATTTAATTTACTTTGAATCATGTAATATCTCTTGCAAGTCCTTATTGACCATGGTCATAGACCACAAGTAGATATTCAAGATTATGATTCAACCAAAGAGGATTCATAGGATTTATAGTATCTCTCTTTTATTGAAGCCATTTATAGTTTGCAACTATTTAGTGATCAAGTTTGAATCTATAAGTGAAAAATTAATCCTAGTTGACTTGGATCAGGGGCTATAGATTAATATCTGAAAATGTGGTTGATTTGAATTGGTTTTATATCATTTCCATATTTTGAGGTTGGTGTGCAAGTTTGAGTTTCTAATTACTACTATGTAGTATTAAATTTCCAAATACTTCCTACAAGTCCACATGAACTAAGATTTATACCTATTGATAGGTATTTGGGAAATGTGGTTAAACAACAAGAGTTCCATAAAAATTTCGATTATAGATTTGAGTTTAATAAAATCCTATATGGCAAATGCCTATTTAACCATATAGGTAAATAGCATTTACTTTAAAAGGTTCAAAAATGAGATCTAATGGTATAGGCAGATGGGTATCACTAATTGTGAATTTCTAAAGTTGGATTTATATTTTTAGGAATTTTATTTGAATTGATATGGACTTTCTAAGTTGGAAAAGCTCATGTTTTGTTATTTTTACTGCAACCACTATGTAAATCTAATTGTGTTGAAACCACTTCTAAAGGATAGCTTATGTTCTAAGGTTTCCAGAACATATTCATTTGTTAAATTTGAATCGGTAGATCTCTGGGAAAATTAAATATACGAAAGCATCTGAATGAGTTTTTCAAGAATCGAAAAATATATTAACCCCTTTTTTTTAACTCGGGCCGGACACACAGACTAAACTGGGCCGGCCCACTAGGCTGTAGTCTGGCATGGGAGCAGAAGAAAAAATAGAAAACCGGCCTGACAGCGGGGGCCCAGCTGTCAGGACCGAATTAATCGAAACGGTACGTCGTCGTTCTCGACTCGACCCAGGCGCACGAACTCACCGACGGCGAGGAAGGGCGTGGTGGCGGAGCTCGACGAGGAAGGCACGGGAGGCACCGACGAGTTGCAGTCCGGCGGAGGAGCTCCTCCTCTTCCACCTTGTCCAGACGGCGGCTCGAAGGAGGCTCGGGAACACCGGGAACGTCTGGGCGTCCTGGAGCTCGGCCAGCTCCGACGAGCTCGAACCAGGAAGCTACTTCGAGGGAGATGATGTCTAGGAGGTAGAGGAAGGTGGTGTGAGTCTTTTCAGGAAAGAAGGGTGGCCTTTTATAGGCGGGAGAGGGAGCACAGGCGGTGTCCAGTGGCGGCCAGCTCACGGCTCGGGCCGGCAAGGGAGTGAAGAGGGGGCGGCGTTGGCGTGTGCTGCGGGCTGTGGCGTGTTGCATGCGCGTCCTGGCGCGATGGGAGGGGTCGAGACGGTCTGGTTCAGAGGGGGACAAGGAAGGGGTCCGGTTGCTTTGCCTCCACCTTTCTTCCGGGTCTCACGGCCGGGGTCCGGGCAGGGAGATGGGGAGTCGACAGAGGAGAGTCTAGGAGAGGCAGGGGCACTGTTTGGAGGTCAGGGACTAGGACTCGGGCTGCCAACCACAGTTGCAAACAGTTGCTTTGATTTTGTTTGATTTCTGCTCAGAAGGTGTTTGACATAATGCCAGCATGAAATCAAATTTTGAATTTTTGAAAAATTCCAATTGGAGTTGTCAAGGTATTCAACAAGGGTTCCAGAAATATTTTTGTTGTGCTGAAAGGTGATGTTTTGCGAAAACCCTAATTGCAATTTGAGGAAAGGTCCCTGATTCAGATTCAATCTTTGGCAGATGTTTGAGTTAGGTTAACATTTGAGTTTTTGTTTGAAATTTGTTGGTCAATCAAGAATGTGGTTTGGTCTTGCTCAACCAACTGATCACACCCTTAGTTGAGTTGCAGATTTCTGAATCTAAGTATCCAAAGTAGGGTAGTCAATAATATTTTCTAGATCAAACTTTTCTTCTCTTTTTCTTTATTTCTCTTGCTTCTGGTTCTTTTGGTCTTTTTGGTTCTTCTCTAATGCTTCTGTTGGTTAAGTTTGAATTAACTAATCATTGCACAACAAATTATCACACACATGAAATCATAAAAGACCTATATTAGAAATCCATGCATACATGCAATATGAAGTGCAAAAGTTTTATCTTGGTCCAAAGGTGTTGGTTTTCTTGGAGATGACATGCAGTTGGGAATGACCTCTTATTTGAATTCAAACTTTGGTAGAAATTTGAATAGGGTTAAACATAGTTTCTGGCTTCAAACTATGCGGTCTTGAATCTTTATAACTTGTTATTGTGTACTGTGGAGAGATCCATGATGGTCTAGATCAACGATTTCTTAATATAGAAGGGCAAAGTGGTGTAGGCAATAACATTTTCTAGATCCTTTTTCTTATGTTTCCTATTTAGGGTTTTGTGTTTCTTCTTATTTCTTTGTGTTTTCTTTCTTGTTGCATGGGATTGGATGACTTTGTTCACTTGAACTATTTCCAAATGGATTTAACATGCACTCATGCAAGATTTAAATAGATAGAAAACAAAGTTGTATCAAATAAACTATTTTATAAACAAAGGTTTATTTTGGTATCAAAGATTGGGTAGGAAATCATGTGGATTTTTGCAAAGGTTTTGGAACTAAGTTTTCAAAATGGGTATTTTTATTCCAACAACTAAAACAAGCAGCTGGGTTTATTGCGATAGGGTTTTAATTTCTTTCCAACTATTTTCTTTTAAAAGAAAGGGAGTGAAACGTTTTGCTCAAAGTATTTGGTTTAAAACCTTTCTCCTATTATTCTTATTTCAAGCATGGGAGCAAAAATGCTCAAATTCCCAATTCCGGAAAGACAAGAAATAAATCTTGAATTTAAAATAAAAGTTTTTGTTGGGTCCAAAATTTGGTATTTTAATAAATTTTATTTTTTTCTAAATTTCCAAAAATTTGGGTTGTTACAATCTTCCCCCCTTAAAAAGAATCTCGTCCCGAGATTCATAAGTTAAGATTGAGACGGATTGAGAAATGAGATTACTAGATAAAAGATAGAGTGTGTATTAATTTATATCAAGATGGAAAGATTGGGTACACCCGAAATGTGATGTGGCCAGATGGGCCAAAACCCCTATCAATCACATAGCATTTTCAACAAACAATCACACTTTTCAAAAACAAAGTATTTGGCATCTAAACCATAGGCTTTTATTAAAAAGGGTCTTGCGGATTGCAAGTCTCGCTCTTGATTTACAAAGAAATAAACAAGCCTACTAGTTCCAAACTAAGGTGACTAAGGCTTATTCTCGGCTTGGATCCTCACACTTGATTCAACTTGTTCTTACTAACTTTATGGCTACGAGCAACTTCGGGGTATTCTATGGCTGATTCATGATGATTGATCTTTTTCTTCTCTTCGTGTCTTGAGGTTGCCAAAGTTACTTCCCGGTGGTTTGTAAGGCTGCTTCCTTCCCCTGCGGAAGTTGAGGCTATAGAGTCCTTTGACACTATCTTCAATAATGATGCGGTTTCGAACCCTGCCAATGTTGGTGTTGATAGGGTTGCCTCCTGAAGATGAAAGAACATTTGTAGGATCTTCCGAGCAACTGGGTTTGACACTTTCTTTGGTTATGACCGGATCTTGAGCGACCGGAAGTTTTGGTGCAGCATTCAACTTCGTTGGGCACTCGTTGGAGTAGTGCACTTTGATTCCACAATTCCAACAAACGATGTTGGTCTTGTCGCCATGCTTGGGATAGGTATCCTTTGACAAGGTTCTTCCGGATCGTAGGTTTAGGTTATAGCATAGGTTAGAGGGTGCTGGAGGCTTATTTACTTGACGTCTTATCCTCCTTTCTTTCTTCTTTTTGCTCCGAGCTTTCTGTTGTTTTCTATGACTGTCATGCTCTTTGCTAGTCTTGACAACTTGAGCTGCTAGCTGAAAATGCTTTTTCTTGATCTTGGATATAGCTGTCACCAGGTGATTCATGGAGCAGTTTGCTGGAACATGAGTACTACTCTCACATAAGAAGCATGTGATGTCGCTTGAAGGGCATTCCCCGGTTGGATGCTTGGTGTCGCAATTGGGACAGTTGCTAGTACATTGGCTAGATTGATGACCTTCTTCTCCACAACGGCTACAAGCCTTCATACTGAGGTGATCTAGGTTGGGAATACTTTTATTGGGACAGGGATGTTTTGCGTGGAGTGCTTCTCCACAATCATAACATAAGGGTTGAGTGCAAAAATCTCCTTGCTTCTTCTTCGGAATTAGGTTCAAGTGGGACCTCCTTTGGTATTCTCGGGCAATTCTATTGAGGTGAAACTCGAACTCTGAGTTGGCCTTACCTTTGTTCGTACATAACTTAAATGGTGAACTTGAGAGCAGGGGGTGCATCAGAGGTGTCAAGTCCTGCAGTAGATGAGAGGGAACATCTTTCAAAAGGTTTCTTATGCGGGATGGGTATGGTTCAGAGTTTAAGTGTGGGCCAGCAAGTCAAAAACATTTTTTGAAGAAACAAGCTGTCGGGATGGCTGCTACCTGTTACCGGATGGCATATGAGGAACACATCCCAAAATAAATCAATCATTCAACAATCAAGGTACTAAGCACACTTAGTAATCGTGAGGTAAGGGTAGCTCAATACAAACAATTGAGCATTTCCTATATGTCCTATTAAGTCAAGGCTATTGAGGTCTTCATCCTTTCTAATCACACTTGATTTGTCTCTTGAAGTCTTTATCCTGCATATTTGACTCTTGTTGGAAGATTTCTGGATCAGGTGAAGAGACTCTCCATCGATGGTAGCGGTCGTAGTTGACATCCAAGGTTGAAGTCTTGAAAAATATTGAGTCCCTCATCTTTTGATCCAAAAGTCCTTCGGTCATAGGTTGGTTTATCGCCCATCGCATATATTTGAAGTAGATGAGGAATAGAGTAAAACAAATATTTGAAAAGACTTTGTAATTAGAGAGGTAAATAAATTCTTTGTCAAAATCTCTTGAGAGTATAAGTTGAGAGTGTAAGATATTTGAAGTGAATAAGATGGGAGTATAAGTTGGGCTTTGCGTACCAAAGCAAATAAATTTCTTTTGTAGAAATAAGTTTTTGTCAACATATCACTTTCTTAGCTAACGACCATGCTAACTAAGGTCTCCTAAGGTCATGATAGTCCTGATACCAAACTTGTGATATCAGAGATACCATTTTCTAACGACCATGCTAACTAGGGTTTCCTAGAGTCAGCCTAGGCTCTGATACCAACTTGTAACACCCCCGAATTTTTAACAAATTCGAAGTGCCCGTTATGTAATCCATCACAATCCCAGAATCATTGTTGTGATTTACATAACGTAGTTGATATCACAGTCATAGCCATTAATAGTAAATAAAGGGGATTACATAGGTGGCCGCAAAGACCAAACCTTACATTACATCAACATGCAGCGGAATAACACTTTGGGTCCATATTGTCAAGCTTCAACCGCACAGGCAAAGCAGACAGTAGGAAACGAGCCTAATTCGCAAAGTCGTCTGAATGTCCTTCCTTCATGATCTTTCTCCTTCAAGTCTGGCCAAGTTAATAGCCAGGGACACATCCATGAGTACATTGGATGCACTCGCAAACCATCTTATAAACAAAGTGATGAGAGAGATATGCACGGTTGATATGGTGGACTAAGCACTAAGTTTATTTGCAAAAAGCTAGTTTGTTTCCCCAGAATTTTCATTAGTAGAGAAGAAGATTTAATTCTCTAAGTTCAATCTAAAGAGGAACTTCAAGTGTTGGTCCACATCAGTATCAAGTCAAGTCATTCACCAAGTTCACCTTCAGTTGTTAACATTCTTGACAAAAGTCAAGTACAGCTCGCCAACTGTCCATGACCGTGGACGCGGCTATTCGAATAGTTTTGAAACCTCTGCAGAGGGGTACACTTTACCCACAAGATTCGATACATCTGCCGGGAGAAATCCACGGATCGTCATACACAAAGTATGCGAGGTTCAGATAATCAAACAAAATCTTTCACTTGCCTACTTTAGTATAGGATCCTCCCTAAGAGTCCAGATACGGAATGGAACTCATAGTTTTTCCGGCTACAGAGTGCTGTATTTTGGACTCCCATAGTCTGTGGTATCCTCCATCACAGCTATGGCAAGTCCCGGCTTCGGAAGCGTCCCTGTGGGATTCACGCTTCTATAAGTTCAAATGAGGTCTCCCATACTAAAGCAAACAAACTACGGACCAAGCCCCTTCCCATTTAGGGGTAATGTGGTCATACGGTATGGTTGGCTCACATAGTACATCACTTATTATCATTTAGAAATTCATTCCATAGTTCTTAGTCAAGATTATTTTCTTTCGGAAAACCATCAAGTATGAGTAGTCTCCCATTTCAAGCTTTCAAGTTCAAGTCACCACGTTCAAATAGGTTTCCCCCATAGATGACTTCCATTTTATTAGCGACTAAGCGGCTACTAAGAGTGATGCTACCACTAAGGGGATATTGGATAAACTCAGTTTGATGCTCTTGTTAAGCAAGATATCACTACACAATTATTGTTCTACTCTCGCAATTCAATCATGCAATTTAATTTGGAAAGCAAGTAAATATGCAAGTTGAAATCTAGGTATTTGATTATGATTCAAAAGATGGCTTGCCTCGCTTGGCAATGTCAGATTAGTCATCATCTTCATCTTGGGTTGATTGATTTCCATCTCCATTTCTTGGTGAACTTCGGAATCCATTCTCCTTACCCTCGTTGTCGTCTAATCGTCAGAAAGAAAATAGGCATGCAATCACCACTCAATTTACGAGCAACACATATTCAAGCAAATAAGGATACTTGGGTAAGGGGAGCGATCTAGGTAGTCTATGGAGAGTGGTTTCGATTTAATTGAATCCATAAAGATGAGATTATTGCTTTCTTGACTTAAGTGAGGATTTAATTTACTTTGAATCATGTAATATCTCTTGCAAGTCCTTATTGACCATGGTCATAGACCACAAGTAGATATTCAAGATTATGATTCAACCAAAGAGGATTCATAGGATTTATAGTATCTCTCTTTTATTGAAGCCATTTCTAGTTTGCAACTATTTAGTGATCAAGTTTGAATCTATAAGTGAAAAATTAATCCTAGTTGACTTGGATCAGGGGCTATAGATTAATATCTAAAAATGTGGTTGATTTGAATTGGTTTTATATCATTTCCATATTTTGAGGTTGGTGTGCAAGTTTGAGTTTCTAATTACTACTATGTAGTATTAAATTTCCAAATACTTCCTACAAGTCCACATGAACTAAGATTTATACCTATTGATAGGTATTTGGGAAATGTGGTTAAACAACAAGAGTTCCATAAAAATTTCGATTATAGATTTGAGTTTAATAAAATCCTATATGGCAAATGCCTATTTAACCATATAGGTAAATAGCATTTACTTTAAAAGGTTCAAAAATGAGATCTAATGGTATAGGCAGATGGGTATCACTAATTGTGAATTTCTAAAGTTGGATTTGTATTTTTAGGAATTTTATTTGAATTGATATGGACTTTCTAAGTTGGAAAAGCTCATGTTTTGTTATTTTTACTGCAACCACTATGTAAATCTAATTGTGTTGAAACCACTTCTAAAGGATAGCTTATGTTCTAAGGTTTCCAGAACATATTCATTTGTTAAATTTGAATCGGTAGATCTATGGGAAAATTAAATATACGAAAGCATCTGAATGAGTTTTTCAAGAATCGAAAAATATATTAACCCCTTTTTTTTAACTCGGGCCGGACACACAGACAAAACTGGGCCGGCCCACTAGGCTGTAGTCTAGCGTGGGAGCAGAAGAAAAAATAGAAAACCGGCCTGACAGCGGGGGCCTAGCTGTCAGGACCGAATTAATCGAAACGGTACATCGTCGTTCTCGACTCGACCCAGGCGCACGAACTCACCGATGGCGAGGAAGGGCGCGGTGGCGGAGCTCGACGAGGAAGGCACGGGAGGTGCCGGCGAGTTGCAGTCCGGCAGAGGAGCTCCTCCTCTTCCACCTTGTCCAGACGGCGGCTCGAAGGAGGCTCGGGAACACCGGGAACGTCTGGGCGTCCTGGAGCTCGGCCGGCTCCGACGAGCTCGAACCAGGAAGCTACTTCAAGGGAGACGATGTCTAGGAGGTAGAGGAAGGTGGTGTGAGTCTTTTCGGGAAAGAAGGGTGGCCTTTTATAGGCGGGAGAGGGAGCACAGGCGGTGTCCAGTGGCGGCCAGCTCACGGCTCGGGCCGGCAAGGGAGTGAAGAGGGGACGGCGTTGGCGTGTGCTGCGGGCTGCGGCGTGTTGCATGCGCGTCCTGACGCGATGGGAGGGGTCGAGACGGTCTGGTTCAGAGGGGGACAAGGAAGGGGTCCGGTTGCTTTGCCTCTACCTTTCTTCCGGGTCTCACGGCCGGGGTCCGGGCAGGGAGATGGGGAGTCGACCGAGGAGAGTCTAGGAGAGGCAGGGGCACTGTTTGGAGGTCAAGGACTAGGACTCGGGCTGCCAACCACTGTTGCAAATAGTTGCTTTGATTTTGTTTGATTTTTGCTCAGAAGGTGTTTGACATAATGCCCGCATGAAATCAAATTTTGAATTTTTTAAAAATTCCAATTGGAGTTGTCAAGGTATTCAGCAAGGGTTCCAGAAATATTTTTGTTGTGCTGAAAGGTGATGTTTTGCGAAAAACCTAATTGCAATTTGAGGAAAGGTCCCTGATTCAGATTCAATCTTTGGCAGATGTTTGAGTTAGGTTAACATTTGAGTTTTTGTTTGAAATTTGTTGGTCAAGCAAGAATGTGGTTTGGTCTTGCTCAACCAACTGATCACACCCTTAGTTGAGTTGCAGATTTCTGAATCTAAGTGTCCAAAGTAGGGTAGTCAATAATATTTTCTAGATCAAACATTTCTTCTCTTTTTCTTTATTTCTCTTGCTTCTGGTTCTTTTGGTCTTTGTGGTTCTTCTCTAATGCTTCTGTTGGTTAAGTTTGAATTAACTAATCATTGCACAACAAATTATCACACACATGAAATCATAAAAGACCTATATTAGAAATCCATGCATACATGCAATATGAAGTGCAAAAGTTTTATCTTGGTCCAAAGGTGTTGGTTTTCTTGGAGATGACATGGAGTTGGGAATGACCTCTTATTTGAATTCAAACTTTGGTAGAAATTTGAATAGGGTTAAACATAGTTTCTGGCTTCAAACTATGCGGTCTTGAATCTTTATAGCTTGTTATTGTGTACTGTGGAGAGATCCATGATGGTCTAGATCAACGATTTCTTAATATAGAAGGGCAAAGTGGTGTAGGCAATAACATTTTCTAGATCCTTTTTCTTATGTTTCCTATTTAGGGTTTTGTGTTTCTTCTTATTTCTTTGTGTTTTCTTTCTTGTTGCATGGGATTGGATGACTTTGTTCACTTGAACTATTTCCAAATGGATTTAACATGCACTCATGCAAGATTTAAATAGATAGAAAACAAAGTTGTATCAAATAAACTATTTTATAAACAAAGGTTTATTTTGGTATCAAAGATTGGCTAGGAAATCATGTGGATTTTTGCAAAGGTTTTGGAACTAAGTTTTCAAAATGGGTATTTTTATTCCAATGACTAAAACAAGCAGTTGGGTTTATTGCGATAGGGTTTTAATTTCTTTCCAACTATTTTCTTTTAAAAGAAAGGGAGTGAAACGTTTTGCTCAAAGTATTTGGTTTAAAACCTTTCTCCTATTATTCTTATTTCAAGCATGGGAGCAAAAATGCTCAAATTCCCAATTCCGGAATAACAAGAAATAAATCTTGAATTTAAAATAAAAGTTTTTGTTGGGTCCAAACTTTGGTATTTTAATAAATTTTATTTGTTTCTAAATTTCCAAAAATTTGGGTTGTTACAGGCAGCTCATGAGATCTAAACATGAAGCACATGGTGGAGAAGACAACAATCTAGCTACTGCTATGGACCCATAGTCCAAGGTAGACTACTCACTCATCGCTCCGGAGGCAAGCATGGCGATGAAGAAGACCTCCGATGGCGATTCCCCTCTCCGGCAGGATGCCGCGAAGAGCTTCTGGACCCTCTCGATCTTCGGGTCGACGGCGACGGCGGATCGCGATATGTTCTGGAAAATTGATCGGGTACTTAGATTTTTTCCGTCGGGGGGTCTTTATAGGCGAAGGGGCGATGTCAGAGGAGGAGCCAGGCTCCCTCACGCCAGGGTGGCGCGGCCCAGGCCCTGGCCGTGCCAGCCCTGTGTGTGGGGCCCTGGTGGCCCCTCTCCTACTCTCCTTCAGATCTCTGGAAGCTTCCGGGTAAAATAAGACTTCAGGAACTTGTTTCGTCCAATTCCGAGAATATTTCCTGTGTATCACTTCTGAAACACAAAAACTGCAGAAAACAGGGAACTGACACTGTGGCGACTTGTTAGTAGGTTAGTTCCGGAAAATGCATAAAAGTGCCACGAAGTGTAACGAAACAGTAGGCAAATGGTGTAAAAACAAGCATGGAGCATCAAAAATTATAGATACGTTGGAGACGTATCAAAGCGCCAGGCAAAGACTGCCATGGATCAGGCTGGGAAATCTTTTGGCTTAATGAAACAGGTGTCTTCTCTTGAAAGTCAAGTGTCTAATCTGATGGCAAAGATTGTCCATCTTGAAAAGTGCGACACTTTCCTGGTTGGAATTATCGAATCAGCATGTGAGCAGTTGCAATGTGAGTTTCTTGAAGCCCCCTTGTGCCTTTTGTTGCGTTCTTGTAGTTTAATATACTTTAATCTCTTATTCTTCAGGTATTTGCTTGAACCCTGTCGACGAGGACCGTCGAGTTACTGAGCGTTACAGCTCTTGAAAGAGTATCTTTGGATACTAACACTTTTTGGATTGATCCCGGGCATCGCAGTGCCATCATTCTTCTACAAGACCGCTCTCAGCATGTCGAAGAATCTATCGATGGTTGTCAAAAATCCTTGACGACCATGTACTCTGTTATGCTTCCCCGAAATCCTCCACCAGAGAATTTTGGTCAGCTACTCAAGGTTTTTAGGACAAGCCGACGTATTCATTGCCTGATAGAGCTCAACTTGGTGGCCGGTGCCAATTTCTCTCTTGGCTGGGTACGGAAGTGACATCCAAGGCTGAATTTCGTTACCATGTCTTTAGGTTTGCCTTCTTCCCAAAGATTTAGGGCTATGGCGCTGCAAATTCATATGGACACCACACTTCAACCTGCATGAAGGATGATTGCAAGGCTACTTGAAGTTGATGCTAGCTTCTTTCTCGAGTATCATTACTTAAACCCACTCCGCGTTGATCCATCGGACCAAGTGGAGCTGTAGTCTAAGATTGTAATTTGTTTTTGTTCTGGTTTTGTGGGCGTGAGAGTTGTAACTATTCTGATGTTATTACCAGAGAGTTGTACTCAATACGCTATTTTGTTATTTGTGCCTTTTGTCCACAATTTTTGTAGTCTGCTGCCTGTATTTATTTTTGTAGAATCGCTAATAGACTTGTAAACTCAAAGAATGAGGAACTTGTCTTTTATTATGTTGAATGTAACGATACATGGGGTGGCCCAAGAGACCCGACCGGTGGCCTGTGTTCTGGATCTAGAGGGTCTTGCCCTTATAGCTTGTGGCTTAGTAGCCTTATTCTAGCTATTCTACTTCTCTAATTGCTTGTTGAAGACTATTGTCTATGTTGGAGGAGTCCCTGAATCCTGTGTTGTAGCTTCTTTCGCGTCCGATGCTTGTACTCAAAGTTTCTTCGCATCTGGCTCTGCATAGTTTTCCTCAAGTTGTTTTGTAGTGGTTGTGGTTGCACTTCCTATTTTGCCGTTCAGTTGTCCATATTCGGCTGTCATGCCAAAGGTTCGCGCCATCTTGTGGAATTCCTTGTCGCACAGATCTGAGAGATCGAAGCTTCCTTTCACTGTGATTATTCCTCTTGGTCCTGGCATCTTAAGTACCAGATAGGTATAGAGAGGTACTGCCATGAAGCATGAAAATGCGGGTCGTCTGAGGATCACGTGATACTGAGAGGGCCAGTGCATGACCTTGAAGTCGAGCTTTTCCTTTCTATAGTTCTGGTGATTGCCGAAACAAACATCGAGTGCTATTTGACCCAATGGGTAGTTTGCGCTTCCTGGTATGATTCCATGGAAGGAATAATTTGTTGGCTTGAGGAACTCTAGTGATATGCGCATTGCTCGAAGTGTTTTTGCGTATATCAAGTTTATTCCACTTCCCGCATCCATGAATACTATTTCTACGTCATATCCTCCTATCTGAGCTTTGAGTACTGAGGGCACATTTCCTGGCTGAGGTACTGTTATTGGGTGGTCTTCTCTGTTGAATTCTATGGGTTGCTCAGACCAGTGCAAATATTCTGTAGTTACTAGAGGCGATGTGACTGCTAAATTGACTTGTCAAGAGATGCTTTTTTCCTCTTTGTGCGACTTTGGTACAGGTTGTATCATTGCGGTGATGTGTGGATGGGATATATCCTGCATCATTATCGTTTCCTTGATTTGGCTGGCTTTGTCCTTGCATCACTCCGTTGGTTGCTTGCTGGTTTGCCGGAGGTGCGTTGTTTGTGTTTCCCTCATAGCCTTGCCTCCTTGCTTCAGCTTGTTTATTCCCTGCTACTTCCTGGAGTTGTTGCTCGTGAACTGTTTTGTGAGTTCATCCTAGCTTCCAATTGTTTCCCTTTCCAATTTACTTAACCATGACCGTGCTGCACCGGTGAGGTGGAGCTGCAAACTTTGCATTGCTGTCTCTTTCGAGCCCCCTAGTATTTTGACTGCTTGTAGGTAATCTGAGAGCGATGACTATGGCTCATGAGATCCGTCATATTTCTACTGATCATGGGGTAGTTTGTATCCTTTGGGTATAGGTGTGGTGCGAACTCTGCGAGTAAAGCACAGTGCTCCCATCTCTTTTTCATCGTCTTCGTAATCGTATGTCCTGGTGGCAGTCTGAGATCTTCGGGTTCCTCCGTGCCTTGGGCTTTTGTAGTATTTTGGTGATGATGATCTAGATCATCGACTTCTACTCCTGTGCCGAGCTATTGTGACAGCGTGGTGATCTAGGTTTGTTCGTACCTTTGTTACGATATGCCTCTTCTTCTTTGGCTGTTAGCTTGTTTCCTACTAATCTTAATCCTTGTAGTGCTGCTCGATGTATGTGTTCTCTTGGGTCTCCTGGGTTTGGCTGCGTAGTATACTATATGTTTGTGCCGCCACGATCACTGCTTCGGGTGTTTTTGGCATGATATTGCCTTGCTCATCGATCGACATGAAAGATGAGTCAAGGTTTCTGGAGAGGTTTCGTATATCTGAGTGCTCGAGGTTTTCGATTCGTGAGCCATGCCTATTGTGCCTTCTACTGTTCGTATGTGATGCGTTGCTGCGCGATTCGTGTAGAGCTACGCTTGCTGCAATTGCGGAGTCTCTCCTTTTTTTGTATTTCACTTCTTTCCTTTGCCAGCTGTCTTGATTGTTGTTGAAGGGCGTAGTGATACCCCAGAAGTATCTCTTTACTTGCGTCTACTGGGATGGCTGCACCGTGCTCAATGCCTGCTTTGATTGCGTTCCACTCATCGACTGATAGCCGAATTTTTTCTCTATTTGTCAAGGAGTCTGCGGTATCTCCTTCCGCCAGGTGATTTGCTCCTCTTGTCACGTTTGCTAGGTTTAGTACTGGGTTGTTGTTGTCATCAAATTCTTCTGAGTTGTCCCCTATGATTGTGAGTATTTGATACTGATTGTCGAATTTGCTGCCACAGCTTGAGAGGGTAGTTTGGTTGTCCTCATGAAGCTCCAATCTCGTTTTCCATGTATCTGTGGATTTGTCCGAGATGCTGCCGCAACAGATCATGAAATATTTTGATTGCTCTCCTAAGTCGAGGTTCTCCATGGTTTCATCGAGTTCTTCGATTTTGTCATCTATATTTTCCATCGTCGTGAAGCTGACCGACGAGTTTACCTTGCTGGAAGAGCCTACCGATGATCCTGATATTACCATTGTCGCGGTTTTTCCTACCGACAGATCCGATTTCGTCGGATCTTAAAGGCGAATCGACCCCAAGGAACCGACGTGAAAGCTCAGACTTCCAGTCGTCAGGTCCATCTCCTTATCCAAGCTTGCAAAGACCGGAGTAAGGGTTGGTGTATGAGGTTGAAAATCTACGGTCCCAAAGGATATCTGGTTTCCGTCGACTTTCAAGTTGCTGTTGGCTGGAAGCGAAAAAGCTGTCGAATTCATGATTCCAACGCCCAAAGTCCCCACAGTCGGCGCCAATTGACGAGGGTTAACTCGGCAAATGTCCAAGATGAAGGACTTAGGATCGGGGGAAGAGGGCGTCGGATGAACTCGAAGGTAAAGATCAGTCAAACAAGGCGAGATTTGGTGTGTGTTGAGAATAAGCGTGGTACTCGATTGGCTCAATCTCAACCTGTCCCTGGCCAGCCTCTCCTGGCCCCTATATATAGGTAGCCAGGTCTCGAGGATCCGGTCGGGTTCAATACAAATTACAATGTCTGTATACAATATCATCTCGTATTTCGACTACATCTATGCTTAGGCCTCCCTAACGGGCCCCAGGGGTACCAAGATAATGGTCCTTATCAGCTATACCCTTGTCAATAGATGTGTTCTCCTTCTCCAGCTCCCACGATCTAGTGTCACACATGCAACACCTCTATTGGTATCTACACATACAAGTTTGGCGTTCTCGCGTTAAATATGTGACCAAGCACATTTGACTACATGGAATATGTCCATGCAGATCTGGTAGCATTTCTGCAATTCTCGCTAGATTAGATCTAATCGGTGGTAGAAATCTGGGAGCACTTCGTGCACGCGCGTGCGCGGTAGAGAGAGAGAGAGAGAGAGAGAGAGAGAGAGAGAGAGAGAGAGAGAGAGAGAGAGAGAGAGAGAGAGAGAGAGAGAGAGAGAGAGAGAGAGGAGAGGAGAGGAGAGTGAGTGGTGGCGGTGGTGGTTGGGCGGATGGAGTCCACCTTGTGGACTCCTCCCTTCTCCTTGGTCGGCTAGGTAGGGACCATGCAGCTCTTGGCCCATGGTGCCCCTCTGGGGTTTGACCTTCCAGACTTTTTTGATGCTCTGAAATATTCCAGATCTTCTGGAATGTTTAGGTGTTTGACCTAGAAATTTTTGCAATATTCCATATATGTACCGTAGGGTTTCAGACTATTCCCCGACCATCTGTGGCACTATGGGACCATTACGGGACTTCCCCAAACAACTTCAGAGTGTCCCTTCTCTCTTATCAATTCATCAAAACTCATATTTAACGTTTGGCACCCATCGTTTCATTTCATTTGGTAGAAATGAAATGAAATGACATGATGATATCATTTCATTTTGGAAAATCCATAGAAATGATAGGATACCCAATAGGTATTAAAGTTGGGCATGGGATGAAAAAACATGGAAGTCCAAATGAATTCCATAACCAATTCCGTGGCAGCCAAACAAGTAATTATTGGAATCATAAATGAATGCTTTGATTCTAGCCCCAAATGATGGGATCCAAATGAGCCCTTAAGTGTGTGACCCAATGGGTTTGGATATATGTAGACATGTTCGTACACTTCCGCAACAATAATCACTTGCATGCTCTTAAATCGCTGCAATGATTCCTACATATAACATGAAGATATTTATCGTGTGAACCATTACATTTGTCCATTAGGGTTTATTTTACTTAATGATACTTTGCACCACCCGAGATAAAACTTCTATATATGTTGTATCTCGTTTCCTGGTGTGCTATCTTTACTCTTTCCATGTTATTGATGTTCTTGTGAATAGCAACTTAGTCACGTGTCTGGCCAGACTATGATGAACATCATAACACTGAGTGGGCCCAGATAATATCTCTCTATCATTGGAATAGTAAATAACAATCTCGAGATAATAAAACTATATCATACGTTCCAATTACTTCACCATCATTCTTGTAATCACCCTTTTACGGGTAAAGTTAAATGTCATGGTAGCAATCTTTTGGTACATATATTTTTCTCGTGGTCTATCGAAGCATATAAAGGACAATTTTCTTTATACATGATTAAATACCAACAATATATTGACGACTTAGTTTCGTGGTATATCACACCATTATTCTCCCCAAATAATGTGCTCTCACTTACTATTGGCAACCTCGTAACACATTACTTATACACAAAAATATGAATTATACAACTTTATTATTGCCTCTAGGGAATATTTTCAACAATCTTCCACCAGACAAGAATATCGAACTTCATATCTTGGTCTTTTGTATCGCCAGCAAACTATTTGTCAAGTTCTTACTTGGATTGTTACTTGTACAATTGTTCATCTTCAACTTCTTGGCAATAACATATTTAATCATGCCTCATCTAGCCTCTTTTACACTCTTGTGTCATCAACTTCAAGAGTTCCTTCAGATGGCGCATACAACTTCTTGTATTCTTCACGAACATCATTGAGACAAGTGTTAATAGCTAAAGTAGTTTTCCTCTTTCATGTCCAAATATTTCTTTAATGAAAACATTTGTGTAGAAAGAAAATTATTATCCCAAATCAACACTTGTTGGCACGTAGGGGGGAGAAGGGTTGAGCTCTGAGGCTACAAAGGTTGCAGACGGTGTCAAAACTCGATTAGGACAGATTAGTGGTGGTAGGCTGTGTCCTAGGAGAGCAGGCGAGCAATAGATGACAACGAGGTAGCCCGGGTAGTAATGTACGACACCTTATGGCAGGGCCTGCGAATCACTATGTTAGTGTGATGTGACCGCTACGAGCAGGAGGGGTCAGGGTCGTGCATGCACATGCATGGGAACAAGACAAGGGAATAGAGTATTACAGGGACATGGAGATATTTGGGTTGGGCTTGCGATGTTCAGTCCCAGGGGGATTTTCTTATTACTGGGCTACCTAGTTCTAGTATCATGAAACATGAATTTCCCAAATAATGGGGTTCTGAAGTGGTCAACTAATTTAGTTCTTGAGTTTTCGATTTCACGCTATATGGGTTTGGTTCAGGTTGTTTGGGTCAGAGCTTTCGTTATCCGATATAGGGTTTTATGCCCAACCATAGAGAGAAGTGAGCAACCCTCTAAATAGATGAACACTAAAGTGCTAGATGAGGGGCTCCTCTAGATATGAGGGGGATATGGGTTTTTCAAGGTGTCCCCCCTTGTTCCTCAAATGTGGCAAAGTGTGTAGATGTCAGACATGTGATGGCAAGACCGCTAGAGAAATTTGGTGGCTCGGGTGATTCTCCACTACGAGTTGTTTCTGCATAAGTGTATCCCCTCAACTAGAAACACCTACTTCCATCCAACCTTTTCTATATTCCTTCTATCGAACATTACTATGAACCCAAAACCGAACAACTCCCATACATTCCATTTAATTTAACCAACCAAACGCAGCTGATAAATTAGATATGAAATGGGCTCCCCTTGGTCCAAAATTTGACATACCAATCCTAGAGATTCCCTAAAAATAATTCTAAAAGTCACACTTGATATTCTGAGAGTCAGAATCTCAGTAGGTCCCAAACACATATTTTCTTTTTTTGCCAAAGCGCCGCCTCCTTCTCTCGAAATTTCCATCGACACACCAGTCTGTTATAAGACCACCTCATTGCCTATCGTATCACATCGATGCACCATACTAACGATTTCACAACCGCCAATGTTTCACTATTAACAACTAGCCAAAGGAATGTTCTCTTACAACAATAGCGAGTGTTGCCACCTGGACCCATATTCTCTTCGACAAGGTCACCACTGTTGTATCGGACTACGCCTTTATGTCTCCGATGTCACATGGACAACTACTGGAGTTAAGGGCATCTCCAATGGCCCGACGCATTTTAGTCCCAAATCGTGTCTGATTTGGACATAAAATGGGCATTGTCCTCCCCTCTTGTCCATTTAGGTTGGGTGTGTCCCCATCAGGCTGACGCATATTGTCCACCCAAATGATCCACTACAAGGATCTTCTATATTGGTTTGTGGTCGTGTGGGGTGGCTATTTTTTAGTCAATGATGGCCCGCATGTCATTATAAGGAATGGGACAAGCAATCCACTACCATGATCTTCTGTGGCCATATGGGCCACATGGCCTTAATCCATAACCACAGAAGATCCTGGCAAAGGATTGGATTGCTGGCACATGTGGACGCTGATGAGTCCAATCAATTCATTTACCGATTGACGAGGGTTAACTCGACAAATGTCCTAGATGAAGGACTTAGGATCGGGGAGATAGGGCGTTGGATGAACTCGAAGGTAAAGTTAATCGAAATAGGTGCGTATCGAAAGTAAACTTGGGTGTTCAACCTGGCTTGCTTTCAATCTGGCCTACACCGTCCCCTCCTGGCCCCTATATATAGATGGCCAGGTCTCAAGGATCGGGTAGGGTCCGATACAGATTACAATATCGACATACGGTAAGAACTCGTATTTGACTATCATTACAATTGGGCCTAGCTATACGCGCCTTAGGGGTACTCAACTAATGGGCTCTATTAACTATACCCTTGTCAGTAGCCCCTAAGATTCTATCAGAATTGCAGATTCGGGTTGAATCTCTAATCTTTAAATCTTCGACTTGATCAATTCTTCGACTTCTTCATATCTTCAAATCTTCGACTTGATCTTTCGACTTATTTCCATGATAATTTTTTGCAAGGGGTTTTGATGAACAAGCCCGACAACTCTGACGGATCAAGAGGTCAGTTAACTGCCGGAACAGACACTTGTCACCTACTTCAAATTCAATCCCCTTGGACTTGAATTCGGGATACCGGTCAAACCCACTCTTTTGCCGCATTTAGGACTTACAAAGAATGAATCCTAGTGATTCTCAGGGTACCCAGTGCGTCCACTAGGATTTTCTTCGCGTCGTAGACACGGATAGATATCAGCAGAGCGCATCCATGTGCGTATACTAGGCCACACATGACGGATCCCGGGGTCTTACCTTCGTGACAAGTCACGGCATTTGAGTTTCGTTGCGATAACGCAACTCAAGAATCTCATGTCGCAGTCAAATTTTGACTAAAAATATTCAGGTTTAAACAACCATAAAACTCGCTCCCGATGGGAGTAACACTCCTCCTCTTCACATGTGCCAATGCTTGTCAAGAAATATCATCGGGTGCGCGCTCAGCGCTCCCGATGGGAGTAGCCCCCGAGGCTATAGTCGAAAAAATATTGTTTCGAGTATAGGCTCAAATATAGTGTAGTCCATCATACTTTATCTCGAAATAGTTTAATAATAACCTGTTGTCGAATACGCGTCCATCACTCCAGTTAAAAGTTGCAGTCACCATTCTTGAAAGTAGTAGCCCCCAAGGCTATAATTGAAAGTCCTTCATATATAATCTTGTCTATAGATCTTTCACTTGTCGGCGCCATCTTTCTCTTTTTTTATATCATCTTCTTTATGACGTCAATGAGTACGTCACTCTGTATGAGTGCGAACCGTTTTATGGGCAGCACTGTAATTTTCGCAATTTTTGACCGTTAGTGGGCTGCCGTTTCCGCTCCTTGCGCCATGTCTCAGCCCACGATCCTTCTCCCAGAAGGTATATAAGGGGGGTAGTGGGGGATTTTACTGTTTACCAGCTCTTTCTCTCCGCCGCCGCCATTGCCGATCTCTTCTCCTCTCTCCATTCGTGCATAGCCCCCAAGCGCGGCGTGATAGATGCGCGTGAAGCACCTAGCCACCAAGAACACCATGGCCAAGAACTCCTCTGCCACCAACTGGGTACGCTCTGCCATCACGCCGAAGGAGGTGGAGAAGGCCAGGACGGACGGCCTCATCTCCGCCCAGGATTCCATCAAGTTTCCAAGCACTGAGCGGATCCCGGAGCCCCCGAGCGGTTATCGGGTAATGTTCCTTGCCTTCCTCCTCCGCGGCCTTTCTCTCCCTGCCCACGAGTTTCTCCGTGGGCTTCTCTTTGCCTATGGTGTGCAGCTCCACCAGCTCACACCGAACTCCCTTCTTCACATTGCTTGTTTCGTGACTCTCTGCGAGTCATTCTTGGGCATTGAGCCCCACTTTCTTCTCTGGAGGTTAATCTTTCGGCTTCGCCCCAATGTTGCTCTGGCCAGAAAGCCTGAATTGGGCGGAGCCGTTGTCTCTGTGTGCCCTGAAGCGCAGTACCTCGAATTTTCCTTTGCCGCATCTGTCCAGGGGTGGAGAACCAAATGGTTCTATATCCAAGATCGCAAAGCCTCTCCTAAAGACCAATATGGTTTAGCCCCTTTCGAAGCCTCCAAGGAAGTGAAGAAATTGGCGTCGTGGGATGCGCTCCCCTCAGATGCGGAAATAGCACAAGTTCTTCCTCTTCTATCTCACATTCAAGCTTTGAAAGGAGGCCAAGGAGGCACTTTGTCGGGTATTCAACTCATGATGTTCTTTGTGCAACGTCGAGTTCAGCCCCTGCAGCACCGCCTTACCAAGCTTTGGAGTTATTCTGGCTTGGAAGATCCTACTCGTGTCTCTGAAGATTTGATAGAGAAAAAAGATGTCGATAAGGGAGTCAGGAGCCTAACCAAGCTCACCAAGGATCATGCGGTTGCTGATTTGACCGCTGATTACTTCGACTCCGTGCACCCTCTACCCGAGGTATGTATCTTTGTGTTCACTTGTTGTCGAATTTTGTTTGCTTCGACTTATGTTTTTCTTCGCCTTTGTACGCTGCTGACTTATTTATGTGCAGGGTCACCAATTCCTTGTTTCGCGCCCTCCTCTTCCAGAGGCAGGGCCCCTTCCGGCTGATCTGGCCTCGTCTGTATCTGAAGCCCCCGAGGCTGATGAAAATCAGGACGGAGATGATGCCGAAGAATCAAAAGAGGACACTAGTTTGTCGACATCGCCTTCTCCCGTGCACTCTGAAGACACTGGCATTGACAAGAAGAGGAAACGAGTCGACGAATTTGCTTCTTCGAGTTCTGCAGCAGCTGATAAGGCCTTTGTTCCTGCAGGAGAGATGGAATACTTCGATCTCCTGGCATCGTAAGTGATTTATTCGAGTTCTTCAATTGCACCTGCTCTTGCCTTGTTTCTGTCGTGTTATACATAACTTGTTTTCTTCTTGTAGAGATGACGAGGAGCCGCCAAAAGATGGTACAGCTGCTCCTCTGATTTTGCCTGCGACCGTTGATGAGCCTGCTGAGCCATACATTGTGCCGAGGGTTACCAGGGCTTCTGTCAAGAAGATTCCTCAAGCCCGAAGCCTCAAACGCTCAAAGAAGGCCAAAGAAACCGACGTTTCTCTTGAAGCCCATGCATCTACGGTTTCTCCCGATGATGTGAGCAACGTTTCTTGACTTGTTTTCCTTGCATACACTTGTGCTCTTACACGCTCTTTCTCTCAGGCATTATTGAAGAGATTCGTCGCCTTGGGCACTAAATGTGCTGAGTACCTAAAGGTTGCGAAAGCTTCCGAAGGTATGTTCTATACCCAGTCATGACTTTTTCTCCACGCTTATCTTTTGCTGTTTATCTGACTTCCCTTCCTCTTCTGCTGTAGCTGCTCTAGCAACAGCCAATGCCCGAATTGCGTCGTTAGAAGCCGAGCTTAGTGCCTCGCAGAAGGCCTATGATATTGCAGCCGCTGCCAAGGCAAGCGCTGAGAAATCGCAGAAATCAGCACTTGGTAAGGCGAAGAAAGCTAAAAAAGCTTTGGCCGATGCCAACAAGGAGCAAGCTCAGCGAGAAGAAGCTGTGACAGAGCGTCTTCGCACGATGTCTGCTGCTGCTGAAGGTAAATGCTTCGCCTTGTCTTTTATTTCGACTCCTATTGCGTTGTTATACTTGCTGATACTTTTCTTTCCTTTTTTCCGTTGTCCTCCTTTATTGTGCAGGATTTACCGGGGTATCTTTGTCGTCTTTACAACCGGGCGATGATCCTCTGCTGACCGCGGTTAACCTACTCGAGGCAAACTGGATATCTATCCAGGAGACTTTTGAGTTGGTTAGCCGCGTTCTGTCGTGACTGTTCGTCGGGTTGTGGCCGAAGAAAAAGGCAGAAGTTCTAAAGGACAACTTGGAGAAACTTGCCAAGGCCTTTGACACAACTGAAGACCCCACCCTTCAGCTGAAGGGGCTCTCTCTGAAGCGTGGCGCTGAGGGTGCTATTGCACTTTCTTTTGCGCACGGTGCGGACTTCGACTGGGAGAAGGTGAGCTCTCCCCATGGCCGCACCCGCGATGAGATGAAGGCTTTCTTCGAGAAGGCAAAGAAGTTGGCACCTGCACTGGTGGCAATTATTTCTCCTTCGGCAGCCTCAGCAGCATCTGCTGCGCCACCTCCAGCGGCGGAAGATCCAGTGCCTCCGTCGACGGCTGGCGAGGAATTTGTCATGCCTACTTCTGCCACGGAGCAAAATGCTGAGGTGGCGTAGACTCAGCTTCTTTGTAGCTTTAGATTTCTCCTTTTGAATGTAAAAACTTTTAGTTGCGTGCAACCCGAGGACCTTAGTCATAGGGTTTTGCACTTATGTAAATATATTTCCTTCGTATGAAGTCTTGTGCTGTCTCTCTAAAATGTTTCTCCTTTCTTTTCTTTTGGCTTTCAGTCGATGCACATCAATGATCCTTTGACTCACAGGCCTGCTCCTTCCTCTGCCAGTACGTTCAACTCGATGATTTCGTCGCCTCCTAGTCGATGCAGTCAATTCGCAGAGTATTCTTCAAGGATTTCTGATCTTGAGGCTCGCTTGACTTTAGCCAAACGCCAAGCTCAGATGGCATTTGATAAAGCTAGCAAAATTTCTAATTTGACGAAGCAGGTATCAATTCTTGATGATAAGGTGTCCAGCTTGACGGCAAAGATTTTGCATCACGAGGAATGTAATTCTTTTGTCCTCGGCATTATCGAATCTGCATGTGAAATGTTGCGATGTAAGTTTCCTTTCGACTTATCCTTTTCTCTTTTTGCTCCATTGCTATTTTTATGATATCCTTTGCCCTCATAGGCACTTGTTTAGATTTCGCTGCTGAAGATCGTCGGGTTACCGAGCGAAATGCGGCTCTAGAAAAAATGTCCGCGGGTGTTGAAAATTTGTGGTCTGATCCTCGACGCCGGATTGCTGTTGTATTGCTTCAGGACCGTGCCCAGCACATTGGCGAGGCAGTGGATGGCTGCAGAAGAGCTCTCATAACTATGCACTCGGTTATGCTTCCTCGCAATCCTCTGCCTGCGACTTTCCCATTGCTTCTTGATACTTTTAGATCTAGCCAGCGAATTCATCGATTGATAGAACTGAACTTAGTGGCAGGTGCCAATTTTGCTCTTGGGTGGATATGCAAGTGGCAGCCAAGACTCAATTATAGTTCTATGTCGCTGAGCTATCCTCCAGGTGGAGCTAGCCTTCGAGTACACTTGGAGAGTACCTTGCAACCTGCCCGATGAATTATAGCCAGGCTATTGCAAGAAGACGTTGTGTTTTTCCGCGAGTTTCACTATTTAGACCCTTTAGCTGTGGATGATTCTGACAACCCGATGTTGTAATACTTATGTGGAACACGAGAGTTTCTTATTTCGTGACTGTATGTCTGAAACTTATTCTCAGAGCGTTTTTGTATGATTCGTGCGTTTGCCGCATTTTCCCTTTGAAAGACTCGTAAACTCGAATATGAAGAATGTTTTATCTTTATTATACTTGTAATGTAAGATACATGGGGTGACCCAAGAGATCCGGCCTATGACCTGTGTTCTGGATCTAGAGGGCATTGCCCCTGGCATAACTCGTGGCTTTTATAGCCTTATTCTTCTACTCTATTTTATTGTTCTTTGATGCTTATGCCGTCATGGCTTTCTCTTCTTCTCCTATATATTTGTCTTCTCCTGATGCTCCTACTCGTGGTTTCTTCATCTCGGGCTCCGCAACGCGTCCTTCGAGTAGCTTGACGCCTTCCGTGGTCGTGTTTTTCGCCTTCTCTGCATAGTTGGCTGTCATGCCAAAGTTTTGCGCCATCTTGTGGAACTCCCTGTCGCAGAGATCTGAGACTTCAAAACTTCCTTTTACTGTAATTACTCCTCTTGGTCCTGGCATTTTGAGTACCAGATATGTATAGTGAGGCACTGCCATGAATCGCGAAAACGCGGGTCGTCCGAGGATCGCATGATACTGAGATGGCCAGTCCATGACTTCAAAGTCGAGCTTTTCTCTCCTGTAGTTTTGTCGGTTGTCGAAGCAAACGTTGAGTGCTATCCGTCCTAGTGGATAATTGGCACTTCCTGGTACAATTCCGTGGAAGGAAAATCTGTTGGCTTCAAGAACTCTAGTGATATATGCATTGCTTTGAGTGTTTTTGCATATATCAGATTAATTCCACTTCCTGCATCCATGAATATTCTGTCGACATCATATGCGTCAATTTGAGCTTTGAGTACCAAAGGCGTGTTTCCTGGCCGAGGTACTGTTATAGGGTGATCCTCTCTGTTGAACTCGATTGGCTGTTCTGACCAATGCAAATATTTCATTATGGCTGGAGGTGAGATGACTGCCAAGTTAACTTGTCGAGTAATGCTCTTTTCTTCTTTGTTCGACTTAGGCACAGGTTGTATCATTGCTGTGATGTGTCCTTTTGATGGAACGTACCCTTCATCGTCATCATGCCCCTGGTTTTGCTGGTCTTGTCCTTGAGGAGCTCCGTTGTTCCCTTGCTGATTTGTGGGAGGTTTGTTGCTTCCTTCGTATCCTTGTCGCCTTGCTTCGGTTTGTTTGTTTAAAGCTGCCTCTTGTAGCTTCAAGAATGTTGTGTAATCTTTCATTGCATGCCTGGATACTCGCTTTCCATCGACGAACGCTGAGTGTATATGGCAAGGTCCATTTAGCATGTCTTCAGGTGATGGGTTGTACTCTCTGGATTCCCTCGTGGGAAATTTTTTATAGTCCTCTTTTCCATAGCTTCGATATCCCGAGCTTCTGCGATCACTTCCTTGATAACTGTTGTCCTTATATCCCGCGGCTACTTGGCTATGGGAGCTGTAGTTGTCGTAATTGCGGGACCGTCTCCTTTGACTTCCATATCTGTTTCTTCTATCGTCTTCTGGGGATCGCGTCCGCTTGTTGTTGCATGCGTCTTCTCCATCCGCAAATCTGTTTGCTACGTCCATGAGGTCTGACACTGTTTTCGGCTTGATTCTTCCCATCTCTTCGACTAGGTCTCTTCGCCTTAATCCAATGATGAACGCATCTATTGCTCTTTCGTCTAAAACTTCGACTGCTGAGTTTTTGATAAGACTCCATCTTTGGATGTATGCCCGCAGTGTTTCATCGCGTTGTTGCACACACACTTTGACTTCTTCTATTGATGCTGGCCGCTTGTATGTCGACCTGAAGTTGCTTGTAAATTGCTTTGTGAAGTCTTCCCAACTTCCAATAGTTTCTTTCTCTAGTTTGCTCAACCATGACCTTGCTGTGCCGGTGAGGTGTAGCTGCAAACTTTGCATTGCTGTTTCTTTGGTTCCTCCCAATATTTGTACTGCTTGTAGATAATCCGAGAGCCATGATTGTGGTTCCTGTGATCCGTCATACTTTTGCTGATCATGAGGTAACTTGAATCCCTTGGGAACTAGAGTGGTGCGAACCCTGCGGGTAAAGCACGATGCCCCCATCTCTTTTTCGTCGTCTTCATAGTCGCGTTTTTCATTTGGAGATCGGGATCTTCGGGTTCCTCCGTGTTGTTTTGATGATGGCGATCGAGACTGTTGATTGCTGCTTCTGTGCCGAGGACTGTTGTGACGGCGAGGCGATCTTGGCTTGTGTGTTTCCTTATGGTGGTGTGCTCCCTCTCCTTTTGCTGATAGCTTGTGGCCCACCATGTTGAGTCCGTTTAATGCTGCTCTATGCATATGTTCCCTAGGATCCCCTGAGCTTGGTCGAGTTGTAAGCAGATATGCTTGTGCTGCTACTAGTGCTGCTTCAGGGTTTTTTGGTAGGATGTTCCCCTGCTCGTCGACCGATAGGAAGGGCGAGTCGAGGTTTTTGGAGATGCTTCGTCTTTCTGAATACTCAAGGTTTTCATACCTTGAACCATGTCGATGATTTCTCCTTGCGTTAGTGTGTGATGCGTCGCTTCGTGCTGTGCGAGCGGCATTGCTAGCTGCAATGGCTGATTCTTTTCTTTGTTGTATCTCTATTTTCTCCTTTGCTAGTTGCTTTGCCTGCTGCCTGAGGGCATAATGATACCCCAAAAGCATGTCTTTGCTGGAATTTGATGGTATTGGCGTGCCGTGTCCTACGGCTTCTCTTATTATCCTCCATTCGTCGACTGATAGTCGAATTTTTTCCTTGGTTGTGAGGGATTCTGCTGTTTGCCCTTCTGCTAGGTGATTTGCTCCTCTGTCGATATTTGTTGGGTTTAGCACTGGATTGTTGTTTTCGTCGAATTCTTCTGAGTTGTCTCCCACAATGGCGAGCACCTGGCATTGTTTGCCGATGTTACTATTGAAGCTTGAGAAGATCGAGTCACCATCTTCAGAAAGCTCTAACCCTGTCTTCCATGTGTCTGTTGACTTGTCTGAGATATCGTCGAGGCAGATCATGAGATCGTCGAGTTGGACCCCTGCGTCGAAATTTTCCACTGTTTCGTTGTCTTCTGCGATTTTTCCTTTTTGCACTTCTTCTAAGCTGATCGGCGAGTTTACCTCACTGGAAGAGCCATCAGAATATTCCATCATTGCTACTGTTTCGGGCTCACTTGCCGACGGATCTTGTTTCGTCGGATCTGAAAGGCGAGATGAACCCGATGGCCCGATGAGGATGCTTAAACTTCCGATTGTCAACTCTATCTCTTGATTTTCGTCGACTTCTGTACTGCTGTTGGCTAAAAGCGAAAAATCCGTCGAATTCATGATTCCAACGCCCAAGTCCCCACGGTCGGTGCCAATTGACGAGGGTTAACTTGACAAATGTCCTAGATGAAGGACTTAGGATCGGGGAGATAGGGCGTCGGATGAACTCGAAGGTAAAGTTAATCGAAATAGGTGCGTATCGAAAGTAAACTTGGGTGTTCAACCTGGCTTGCTTTCAATCTGGCCTACACCGTCCCCTCCTGGCCCCTATATATAGATGGCCAGGTCTCAAGGATCGGATAGGGTCCAATACAGATTACAATATCGACATACGATAAGAACTCGTATTCGACTATCATTACAATTGGGCCTAGCTATACGGGCCTTAGGGGTACTGAACTAACGGGCTCTATTAACTATACCCTTGTCACCGATGGTATAGGCCACAAGCCCTTAAGCCACAACATAAGAACATAAGATCCAGTGGATTGCTTGGACACATGGCCTTCCATAGCTAATTGAGTAGGTAGTCAACTGGCCACATCCACACAAGATCCTGGTAATGGATTGCTTAGCCACTTGCATGTAACTGCTTTTTTTGAACGGGGATAGGGTCAGAAGACCCTAGAAGCTGCATTTAATACTCAAGCGGTGGATACATTTTACATCAAAGCCCCTACAACCTAGGGTTTTTTTGGATAAGGCCTGAACTTTTACATAGAGAACCCTAGAAAAGATGGACGAAAAACGACCGGGTCCTCCAAGTTCCTCACTGCTACAGATGACTCTCGCCATCGATTTGCTCCACCACCAAAAGGACGCCTATGCAGACTTGGTCTCTGGGAAGAAGAGGCTCGGGATTTGCCAAGTGACGAAGGAATGCCAAATGGGCCCTCGATATTCGCCTACCTGGTTTTCGGTCCAGGAGGGACATCCACCAAAGGGATAGCAAGGCCCATGAAGCTAATAGCCGGGCGCGGCTCAGAAGCCAAACTTGCCGTGCAAGGTGAAGATTCGAAGGAAGAAGCCTAGTTGGATTAGGACTCGATTAGGGTTTTACCGACCGACTTTGTACATAGTTGACTTGGAGAGCAATCCCGAGACCCAACCTTCGCATATAAAAGGTTGGGAGGGAGATCCAAGAACCTCACTAGACACTTTTCGCCACCATCCACCTGAGCGCTCGTAACCTCGAGGGCTCTCCACTTTTTGGCTAGATCCAATCTACGCCATCGCTGTACACATCCATTGTAGCCACCCCATCAATAAAGTCAGACAAGCAGGACGTAGGTCATTACCCTACACGGGGGCCGAACCTGGGTAAAACCTGTGTTTTTCTGCGCCGTCTGATCACCGTCGAGTTTGCCGGATCCCACAAGTGCTCCATGTCTCGAAAGCCCTCGAGCATGGGCATTGCTGGGGTTGAACCTTGTCAATTGGCGCCGACCGTGGGGACGACGGGATCTGGATCTACGGATTCACCGGCTCCTTCCCCAACCATCGCCGATCTCTCCATACCAACAAGGATCGACGGCTCGTCATCAGCAACTGCCGTCGATTCTGCACCACCGATCGACATCACCTCGCCCACCACCAACGTTGACATCAACGTTAGCGTTGATGTCGACACTGCATCAACCACCATCGCTGTGCCGACTGTCATCGACGCTACTTCGCCAGCAACCATGGTTGATATCACTGGATCGACCACCGTCAACACCACATCGTCAAGCATCGCCGATTTCGCCTCGGCACTCACCATCGACTCTTCGGCAACGACAACTGTCGACCCCGTCTCAAGCTTGACGGGGATGGTTTCGGCAAGGACCGGAGGTTTCGATATGGCTTTCGGGCTGTTCAACTTCCACGTGGACGATGATGGAGTTGCTGAGCTGATCTCCATCAGTGATTCGACCCCGCTCACGGCAGATCCAAGCACGCCACCGGTTATCGGGGGCACTCCCTCGACAACAACTCTGCTGACACCATCGGAGGAAGAACCAAGGCTTGAAACCTCGACCCCATCAGTTGGGTCGAACGACTTTCAAGATCCGCCTCCATCCCCAACGACCACTTATTGCGTTGAGTGCGACGCTTATCACTTCGTGGGTGCCAGACACTTCTCGTCTCACGAGATCACCGGCTACGAAGACCCTTGGGGGGGCACTGCTGCCATCTACCCGACGATATCCGAATGCAAACGGGCTCTCAACGCCCTCACGCTTCATCCTACGACCTACGACCCTGAGTACGTCGAGGGGCTATACTCGGACTACACATGCTCAGACGACGACGTCTACCCCAAGGCCAAGGGGAAAATCGGCAATTCGGCTAGCTCATACTCGAGCGAATCCGCCACATCCGGCAGTGGATACGTGGTCGATTATGACTCCGACACCATGATCAAGGTCGGATCGTGCATCGGAGACGATGACATATATCCTCTGGCGCTGGGCGAGATCAGCGACGACTCGATCCCACCATTCGGAGGGCACTGCATGATGGCATCGCACGGAGATAGAAACGAGCACAGAGCCAACAATAATCGAGATCGGCCAAACACTGGCGGCCAATTCATAACTCAAGACCAGATCCGGCACGCAAGGAAGGTTTATTCGGGCGAGGCACCTATGGGCCCTAATCCAAGCCCCGAAGAGGTAGCTGCGATCCGATTCATCATCCAGGAGTAGAAGGACCAGATTAACGCTGATAAGCGAATCCTGGAACGGCGCAGAGAAGAGGCTGAGGCATCCAGCAGAAGACGGGCCGAACGATCATCACATTATTTGTCGAGCGTCCAGCATAGGACACGGTCGCACATCCCGCCCGGGGGCGATGCGCGCAACATCACATGAAACTTGGAGGCAGAATTCAATGAGGTCGAGTTGCTGCCCAGGACCAAAGAAGCCGCCATCATGGCGACAACAGCATATATTGCTGCCAATGCGTCCAACGACGATGAGCACATGCGGCATCTGTGGAACCTTGCACTCGAAGGCGTCAGGGTGCTTCAAGGCATGAGCAAGCAAGACCACGAGGCGACGCCAAGGAGAAACATCCCTCCAGTCAAGCAGTCCAGACACCAAGCAGCAGCGCCAGCAGTAGCGTCTAGGCCTCAAGTTGTAGAGCCCATAAACGGTGAACTTCGGCATGGCCTGGCTCAAAACAGAGTCGATTTAGCGCGTGTGTGACGTGACGCGCGTCGCTTCAAGGAGGAGTGCGAGTTGGAGGCATTCGGCAATAGTCGTCATGGACTGTGTGGTGCGGAATGCTTCAGCTTCCTAATTCGCTCCACACCGCTGCCAAAAGGAATAAAGCTCAGCGATGGTGTAGTCAAGTTCAATGGGCAGCAGGACCCTCGAATTTGGCTCGATGACTTCATCACCACCGTCACCATCAGCAGCGGGTCTAGAGACAACGCCCTTCAGTTACTATCCCTGCACCTGAAGGATAACGCAAGGGCATGGCTCAACAACCTTGCCCCAGACAACATTCGCTCTTGGGAGGAATTTTGGCAAGCGTTCATCGTGAACTTTCGAGGCACCTCACGACAGCCTACGTCGTTCGAAGAACTACGCCTGTGCGTGCAGAAGACCGGAGAAAGCCTGAGGTCATACATATCATGATAGAGTTGGGACGATGCAAGCCCAAAACCATCGACCACCTTATGAGCTTGGCAAACGAGTGGGCCGACGGGGAAGATTCTATCGCGGTCCCTAGGAGTCATCGCCAATCAGCAGACCGTGACGTCGACCCAAAAGATCAATTCCACTCCAGCTCTCGGAAGAAAGGACGTCGAAACCGCTATGAAGACGCGGATACGGCGGATATGGTAGCAGCAGGCTACGTAAACAACGACCGCGACGACAACCACGACGGACCAAGGCAAGGGAACAATTACTACGGAAGCAGTAGTAGCGGCGCTGGCCGCGATTTGAGGCCAAAAACGGAGTGGCGCCGACGTCGTGATCAACCGCCGCTTTCGGCGGAAGAAATGCTCAACGGGGGGGTGTACCAGGCACGCCTACATCGACAAGGACGGAAGGTGAAAACCCGCGCATCTCCTCATCGAGTGCAGGGAGTTCCTTCGGCTCAGTCAAGCGCGTCAGGACAAGATGTGAGCCGAGCAACCGGTCGCAGGTAGCGTGGCTTACAATGCACCGCCACCACCACCTAACCCACCGGCAAACGTGGTGCAACAGGGTCACCAGGCCGCCACGATCCAGCATGTCGTCAAACCGCGATAGCCGGTCGTCGAAGAAGAAGCGTTCCCGCCACCACGAGGCTTCGTGCCCATGATCCAGAGAGGACGCCTGACAAATCAGGTCCAGAGGAAGCGCGGAAGGGAAGTCTTTCATGCCGAGCACGCACCACCAGCATCGCCTGAATACTTGAACTGGTCAGAGCACCCGATCGGTTTTGATCGGTCAGATCACCCACCAAAGATCCCACGCTCTGGACACCCTGCTTTGGTCCTCGAAGCGCAGATAGGAGGTTTTACCTCCAAAAAAGTGTTCATGGATGGAGGGAGCAGCTTAAACCTCATCTACGTAGACACGCAGCGAAAGATCAAGATCACGATGAATGATCTCCTACCGACAGAGACATCCTTCCACGGAATCGTCCCAGGGAAGCCGACGTACCCTTTGGGGGTGATACACCTAGACGTCATTTTCGGTACCCCGCAAACTTCAGGAAAGAGAAGATCGAATTTGAGGTCGTTGATTGGCCCTCGCAGTACCATGCCATCCTCGGGCGACCGATGTTTGCCCAATTCATGGCGGTACCACATTATGCTTACCTCAAGCTGTGGATGCCCGCAAACAGAGGACCATTGACGATCAGCGGAAGTTTCGCCCGCTCCAAAAACTGCGACAAGGATTTCAACAGCCTGTCCTAGACATTTGGGGTGCACGAAGAGCTCCACCACATCAGGGAGAGCACCAACATGGATGTCGATCCACCGGCACAGCAGAACGCCCCAGAGTTATCATTCGACGCCAGCAAAGACACGCGGGAGCATCAGATCCACCCGACGAACCCTTCTAAAACCGCGCGGATGTCGAATTCTCTTTCCCCCACATAGGAAAGCGTGCTCGTCAAGTTCCTCCGTGAGCACTGGAGGATGTTCGCTTGGTGTCCAGCAGATATGTCAGGCATCCCCAGGGAACTCACCGAGCACGAATTAAAGATTTTTCCTAACGCAAAGCCCATCAAACAGTCGATGCGCCGCTACAATCCAGAGAAGGCCCGATCAATGAGCGAAGAGATAAATCGCCTCCTCGAGGCGAAATTCATCAGAGAAATAAAGGAGGCCACATGGCTCTCACCACCAGTCATGGTGGAAAAGAAGGACACCAAGATCTACAGAATATGCATCGACTTCACGGCACTGAATAAACATTGCCTGAAAGACTACTTTTTGCTTCCCCAAATCGACCAGATCATCGATTCCACCGTCGGCTGTGAGCGTCTCTCGTTCCTCGACGCATACTCTGGATACAACCAGATAAGGCTAAAGGTCGAAGACGATGACAAGATGGTGTTCATCACCCTACACGGGGTATATTGCTACATGACGATGCCCTTCGGGCTAAAGAACATAGGAGCCACCTATCAATGGTGTATGCAGGCGTGCCTGAAGGAACAGATCGGCCACAACGTCGAGGTCTACGTCGACGACATCGTCATCAAGTCCACGAAGGCAGATAGCTTGCTCGACGATCTGTGGGAAACCTTCACCAACCTCGATCGATACAACATCAAGCTCAACCCAAAGAAATGTTCCTTCGGAGTACCTACAGGCCAGCTGTTGGGCTACCTCATCTCTAAGAGAGGAATCGAGGGCAATCCGGAGAAGATCCAGGCCATCATCAACATGCAGCCGCCAAAGACGCTTCGACATGTACAACAATTGACAGGTCGTCTAGCGGCGCTTAGCCGCTTCATAAGCAAGCTAGGCGAAAAGGCTCTCCATTTTTATCAACTCCTCCGGAAGACGGACAAATTTACTTGGACAGAAGAGGTGCAAGCCGCATTCGACGACCTTAAGCGTCGCCTTTCGATGTCCCCGGTCCTAGTCACACCTCGAGAGAAAGAACCGATGCTGCTATACATAGCCGCAACCAATCAGGTGGTCAGCTCTGCCCTAGTGGTCGAACGCGTAGAAGACGACAAGGAGCACGGAGTGCAAAGACCGGTATATTACCTCAGCGAGGTCCTGTCTCCAACCAAGCAAAGATACCCTCATTATCAGAAGCTAGCGTATGCTATACACATGACAGGGAAGAAGCTGCCGCACTACTTCGAATGCCACTCCTTCATAGTTGTGGCCTCAACCCTAGTTTCCAGCATACTCAACAACCTCAACGCCACGGGGCGCGTTTCGCTTTGGGGTATCACCCTGGGACCATGGGAGATCATGTACCAGCGACAGTCAGCAATCAAGTCGCAAGTCCTGCCGGATTTCATCGCCGAATGGACCGAACCACAGATGCCATAACTCCCAGACTTTTTGAACTCATGGACGATATATGTCGACGGTTCCAAGCGCGTTTCGGGAGCAGGAGCAGGAGTGGTCCCCGCTCGTGTCACCACAGGGGGACAAGATGCCCTACGTCCTGCGTATGCGCTTCGCAAACCCCTCGAATAACAAAGCTGAATATGAGGCCGTTCTACACGGCATGCGTATGGCGAAAGCCTGTGGCGCCACTCGCATCAAGATCCACGGCGATTCAAACCCCATCGCCCAGCAAGTCATGAAGGAATGTGATGCGACTTGCACAAACATGATCGTGTACCGTGCAATGTACGATAAGCTGGAAGGCAACTTCGAGGGGTGCGAGGTGACCCACATCGGCAGGGAAAGCAACGAAGAAGCAGACAACTTGGCCAACATCGGATCCAAGTGTTTGCCGATACCGCCAGGAGTTTTCTTCGAGGAGATATTCGAACGCTCCGTCAAGATCAAGCCAGCCATCGACCCGGCGTTAGCAACACGCTCGGGGGCTAACCATTCTGGCACCGCCCCAGAAGCGGGAACAACCGACTCGTCCAAAGAAACCGCCGCAGTCATGCTCGTAGAAGCAGTCTGGACGAAGCCATATTTGGCTTACCTGATACGAGGAGAACTACTAGAAGACACCATCCATCGTCGACAGATAATGCGACGCTCCAAGGCCTTCACGATAATCCAAGGAGAGCTTTACAAGCACAGCACCACAGGGGTTCTCCAGCGATGCATAGCGCCCGAAGATGGAATCACCCTCCTTCGAGATATCCATGAAGGAACATGCGGGCATCATGCCAGCAGTAGAACCCTCATCGCTAAGGCTTTTCGTTTAGGGTTCTACTGGCTTTCGGCCCTCCACGATGCCAAGAGCATCATCCAGCAATGTGATGCATGTCAGCGATTCGCCATGAAGCCCCACGCGCCCGCATCGGAGCTGCGCACCATACCCGTGGCCTGGCCCTTCGTGCAATGGGGCCTCGATCAAGTAGGGCCTTTGCCCAAATCATCTCGAGGAGGCCGTACTTACCTCCTAGTCGCCGTCGAAAAGTTCTCCAAGTGGATCGAAGCAGTCCCCGTCACCAACCAAGAGGCGGCTACGGCGGTCAAGTTCTTCGAGTCCATCATCTACTAATACGGAGTGCCCAACAGCATCATCATGGACAACGGCATGAATTTCACCTCGGGCGAGTTTCAAGACTTCGCCAAAGAGCTCGGCATCAAGATCAAGTACACGTCGGTGGCTCATCCCAAGTCCAACGGCCAGGTCAAAAAAGCCAACGGGCTCATCTGCGCCAGCCTGAAGAAGCGACTCCTTCGACCTCTCAAATGCGCAACAGGCGCTTGGGTTGAGGAATTACCGTCAGTCCTTTGGAGTCTGCGAACGACACCCAACTCCTCAACTGGCTACACGCCATTCTTCCTGCTTTTCGGAGCAGAAGCAGTGCTTCCTATGGATGTGCGTTATTGCGCGCCTTGCGTAGTCGCCTACATCGAAGAAGATGCACAAACGGCGCTGGTAGACGCCCTCGATCTGCTGGATGAAGCTCGAGACGTCGCTCTTGCCCGATCAGCAGTCTATCAACAAAGCCTCCGCAATTACCACAACAGACAGGTATGCGGACGATCCTTCGAGCCAGGCAACCTCGTGCTTCGTCTCAAACAAACAAGCACGTTGAAGCTAGAGTCACCATGCGAAGACCCATATCTCGTCCATGAAGCCATCCCAGGAGGAGCATGTCGGCTACACAACCCCAAGACAGGGGTGGACGAGAAGAACCCATGGAACGCCACGCAACCGCGTTGCTTCTATCCTTAGGAGATAGAACCTCTTTCTCCCTCTCTCTCTGTAACTAGGCGTTGGCAACAGTCTGCGCCCAAAACTGTGTCCTCGGCACCAAGCAATAAAGTACGATTCCTCATACCATGAGTTGATGTTCACACTAACCCACACTCGGGGGGCTTCGCCTTAAAAAATATTCGACCCATGCTCGGGGGATTCACCTTAAAAAATATTCGACCCATGCTCGGGGGCTTTGCCTTAAAAAAAATTTGACCCACGCTCGGGGGCTTCGCCTTAAAAAATATTCGACCTACGCTCGGGGGCTTCGCCTTAAAAAATATTCGACCCACGCTCGGGGGCTTCGCCTTAAAAAATAATCGACCCACGCTCGGGGGCTTCGCCTTAAAAAAACATTTGACCCACGCTCGGGGGCTCCGCCCTTCGATCCACGCTCGGGGGCTCCGCCCTTAGACCTACATTCAGGGACTTCGCCCTTCAACCAGGAACAAGCAACAATATGCTGATGTATCTTGCAAGGGCATATACAAGGCATAGTCACAATTTACAATGGCGAACGAGTTAGGCTACTAAAGGATCCCGACTCGCTCTTTGATGGTCACTTTCACTAATAATCTGCGTTGCGATGCAATCGGCGGTCAGCCTGCAAGCAGAGTAGTGAGTAGTCATCTCAACACGACCACTAGGCGTCAGAGGCAGAGTCTTCACCAAATTCATGTCGACTTCTAGATAACGGGCTCGCACGAAGGAGAGGGCAACCAGAGCCCCACACCGCAAGTGCTCACGAATGAAGCGATAAATGGCTTCACCATTCTCGAAGCAGCTAAGCAATGCAGGAAGACCGTCGGGCTGGTCGATCAGGGGAAACATCGCCTGATGTACGAGCGCAAGAGCGGCATGACTCGTTTTAGCTAACGCATCGGCTTGGGAGATTCGATCTTGGAGTACGGTCAACTTCATTGCTTTCGACCGATCCGCCCAGAAGTTGTCTGCGATCGAATTCGCATGTGTCTGAGCGGCACGAAGATGCACATTCACGCGTCGAGACTCTGCCTCACTATCAAGGCATGCATCTGCAAAAGGAGACGATCAGAAGACGCTAACCGGAAGAAGGACAGATCACGAGCACGAAAAAACTTACATTCCATTGCCTTCCCAAGATTCTCGATTTCTCCCAGAAGGAACTTCTCCGCATCCGCGGCTAGCAAAGCTTTGGAGAGAGCAACATCGACCTTGGCGGTAACTGTCTTCAGTTCTTGTTGAGCACATTTTAATTGGTCTCGGAAGGAACGAATCAGGGACAGCTTGCCTGAGGAAGGTGCTCGCCTTTTGACAGTAACCAAAGAACTGCCAGCTACTTCATACGAAACAGGCCAGGCATCAGACCCTACACGCGTACCCTGCAAATAAGGTGCCCAATTACACACAGCTAGTCGTAATCACAATGCAACCAAGCATCGAACATCTCAGCCAAAAGCACAGAGGCCGAAGATGACTTAAGCAAAGATCGAATCAGGTTTAAGCATCCACGACAAACCAAGTTCAACACTACATTATCCATTACAACAAAGTTCTAGCCTCCAAGCAGACTACGTCGAGCTACCAGCAGCCCTACCAGACGATTCACCCTTCGCGCTGCGCCTCTGCTCGCGAGTAGCTTTCTTCCTAGCATTCCACTTTGCCAAGAAGTTAGCCATACGTGCAGATAACACCCGAGCATGCTCAAGGTACTCTTTGCGCGATATGTCACAGCCATCTTTGCCCTTTGGGTAGGTGCTCGTGATCTTGTCAAAGTCGTAGTTGACCCCGTGCATCATCAACATCGAAAAGACGGACTCGGAGCCAGTGATTACCTATCGGCAGACCGCGGCAATCAATGGATCCTCGCCATCCTTCTTCACTGCTAGGGCTTCGAGGACACCGTTCATGGTACTGCTCATCGACTCCGGAGCGGATATATCACGGATGCAATCAAGTGTCGAATGCACCTTCGTCAAGAGTTTTCGCACCTCTTGGCAAACGTGCTCCGCGTCTCCAACACTGGAATCCAGTCCAGCGGGCTCCATCGTCGCTGCCACAGCACCCAATTCAGCAGCAACTTCATAAAAAGTAAGGTTTTCAATCAGCAGAAAGAAGCAATCTTCGCAAATCTCAGATCAAACAGAGAATGAGGCTCACCGCATAAAGAATCGAGGGCGGTCTGCAGGCGTTGCTACAGGTTCTTCTCCCTCGACTCAGCTTCCGCTTGGCGCTTGTCAAATAGTTCCCGAGCCTTCACCTGGTCAGTTTGGAGCTGGGCAGCTTCAACAGCTAGACCATCAGCCTTGGTCTTCAATGCAGTGTTTTCGGCTATAAGGTCGTCCACCTGAGTCTTCAGCAGAGACTTGTCGGTGGCAGCTTGAGCAGCAACCTCTGGTAACCCAAAAAGTTAAGCGACTAAGCAGTCAACAAATTTTTTCGAACAAATGAAATCAGGAGAGGCAAACAAGAACATCACTTACGGCGAAGATTGTCTAGCTCAGCAGACAAATGCTGGTTTTCCTTCTCCAATGCAATATAGTTCCTGCATATCTTGGAGAGGTCTTTGATGACGGGCTGCACCAGAAGCACCAAGATTAAGCATCGAGATTACGAGTTAGAGGGCAAGCCCAAGTGTAAACACTTAGACTCACCCTCGGGGGCTACTGATAGGTAATATTTGGGAAGTACATGACAAAAGATCAAACTCACATGGCATTTCGGCTCGGAGGGCCCGCCGGAGGAAGTCACAAGAATAACGTCGGGCTTGACCGCATTCTTCTTTGGAGGAGGCGGCGGCTTCGGGAGATCCTTTAGCGTCGCATCCTCGACAGCTTTCTCTTGCGAGTCGGTGGTCTGCTCGAGGGAGGCATCGTGAGCTCGAATCTGGAAGCGTTCACGATCGCATAGACTCCCAGAGGTTTCCTCATTTGAAGATCTGAAGGTTGCAATAGAATTAAAACAAGACAAAGCCATCCAGAAAGAAGTTCGAGAGTAACAACTTATGATGCATCAAGGCCAAAGTTTGGAAGAACCCTCTTCCCCGCACGAGGAGGAGGACGACTGTCCAGAGGCTGGGTAAGAATCGCCACACCATCATCATCATCTGAAGAGGGAGAGTGGGCGCCAATTTCTTCTGAATCTTCGACTCTGTCAACATCCGTGACATGCGTGTGCTTTGTTGAAACACGTGATGTCGTGGGAGCAGCGGACACTGATTCCTCCGGAGCCTCGATAAAATCGCGCCCAAGATATTCACCATCTTTAGGCTGGGGCGGATAGCATCGGGCTATGTCTATGATCTAAGCGGAACACTTTCTATTAGCTTCCAATTCTCAACAGCAAATATGTAGCTGGACAAAAAAATATTCACTTAAAGGACACAAGAAACATACCTCGATACGAGGATTCGACTTGCTGAAAGCTTCCGTGCCGAAAATCTTGGGCACGGTCGACTTTTTCTTCAAAGAGGTGATGACGCGAACGCCGTAATCAATCTCAGCTTCCTTCAGTTCATCGGAAGAAAATCACGCCGGGTCCCGACGGCCGGTGTAGTCCCACATACAGTGGGCCCGAGCGGCTAGCGGCTGGATCCGGCGCTCGATGAAGGTGCGGATGAGCTAGAGACCCGACAGTTCCTTCTTAGGCGTGGCCCAAAGTTGTTGGATTTTCTCCGTCAAAGGCTGCGTAATCTTCATTTCTTCTGCGGTCAGCTCATGCACCCACGACGCCCGGGGCCGAAGAACGTTGGTGGGCCGAAATTCATCAAGCCCGAATCTTTGGCCGGCGAAGGGCTTGTCCCTGGCGTAGAACCACTTCGTCCTCCAGCCGGGGTTGTTCTCCGGCGTTTGGATATTAAAGTACTCGATGTCTTGGCGCACTTGACAGCTGATGCCGCCAGCCTGGTAGTGTAGAGGGCGCCTAATGACAAAATTTTGTCGCCAGAGCGCCCAGTGGGGTTCGATCCCTAGGAAGCATTCACAAAGTGTGATAAAATATGCAATGTGCAAAATAGTATTGGGATTCAGATCGTGAAGCTGAATCCCATAGGCAAAGAGAAGCCCACGGAGGAAAGGATGAGGGGGAAAGGAAAACCCCCGGAGGAGAAACGCAAAGAACAGTACCTAGAAGCCTGCGGGCGGACGGGGGATGATTTCAGGGCCGGCGGGGAGAGTTTCCGCCAGATCATTCTTCAAGAGGCCGATTTTCTTGGCGCTTTGCAGTTCCTTCTCCAGGAACTTGGTCTGGACCCAGTTGCCGACGGTAGGTGCATCGACATCCGTGGTCTTGGCTTTCTTCGTAGCGGTGCTGATGGCGGCACCGGTGGCGGTCGAACTCCTCTTGCCCATGAGGATGATGCTCACTCGGAATCTCACAGGAATGGAGGGAGAGATGCGACGCAGGAGCGGTGCGCAAGGAAGAAGATGATGACGGCAGCGGAGTGGGGTAAACAGTTACTCTCTCCTATTTTTCTTTTATCCCTCTGCGGGAAATCGTTGGTCCATCCTGGCCGTACGATCTGAAGGGGAAGCGGCGGCGTGAATCCAGCCATCCACGTGTCAGCACCGCGGGCGCTGTGGCCTCCACTACGCACGGTAATTGAGGAGGCATGGCAAACTTTTTTCATCGGATGCGCGGGACGTACGGTCAAATGCAGTTAACAGCCGGTGTGTGCGGGCCTAGGCCCACGGGGCATCCAGTCTTATCAATGTCAGGTTATCCCTGCAGGGGATGGCGTGACAGCTCGAAGAAGCAATGCATCATCACTGACGTCACTTCCTGTGAGGCTATTTTCTTTTGACCAAGAAGATAAGTATGTTTTCGAGTCTTCATCTTTTCAAGGTATGTACTATCAGGGCTCGCCGCTTCTTTGGTGGCGGGTGTTCTTTTGGATTTTCGCCCTCTTTGCATGATTCGAGCGCAAGGATCATTTTTTGAGGGGTCTTGCCTTCTATTTGAAACCTTTGAATGAATCCCTCGAGGTCTTTTTGAGCTGGGTTTTTCGCATGATTACTCGAAGGAATCTTTGGTTGATACCATCTTGTTATTCGGGTTGTGGATTCTTATCCCTTAAATTATTTATCGCGGGCCAGCAGTGCCTTCCATCCCTCACGGGTGAGGGGTTTCTATCCCTCGGATTGGCTTGTCTAGGCTAACAACGCGGCCTCGCTCTTCGAGTTGTGGATTTTAATCCCTCGAATTATTCTTTTTGGGCTAACAACGCCATATTGCTGTTCGAGTCATGGATTTCGATACCTCGAATCTCTCCTTTTCGGCCTGCAGTGCCACAAGTTTGTCTGAATAGTGGATCCCGGACTCACGGGTTATTTCTTTCGAGATTATGTCGTATCCCTGTGCGACGGGGCATGTGGTATACTTGGTCCATTATTTGATGATGACTTTTATCGCTCAATGGATTCCTACATTCAGGCCATCAATGCCGTTACTGCAACCAACCATGGGCTTCAGTCCCCAGGTTCTCTCTAATTTAGGGCCAGTAGCACCTCAGTCTCAGTTCGGGTGGAACTTTCAGTTCCCTAAAATTTGGCTTTACGCTTATGCTTACTCTTGATACCCGAATTTTGGTGGCAATATACCAGTTCGGATGCCGTATGTCAAATACGAAGGTAAGTCCACAGTTAGCAATACTAGATGACCCGATATTCATATCAAGCGCGCTCTACCAAGAAAATTTCCATACCTACGGTATGAAGTCTTGCATCGATGGACACATCGAGTGCCTTACACACTACTGGGCTTCGACCTGATAAGTCCACACGCGGCTCGGGTCGAAGTAGTACCAGCCCACGCGGGTTCGAGTCGGGGGACTCGAATCTGAGTAAGCTAACCGATGTTTTTGCGACTATGCAATTAACTGGACCCGACGTGAGTCTCAGACTGGTTATGCCAATCCCCCTAGCAACAAAATCATGTGTCTTCGAGGCTCGGAATGAGCATTGCTCGAATTGACTAACCTACTAAATGAGCCATTCGTATGCATGTTATACCTTTCTGTCTTTACAGGTAGGGCGAAAAGAGGTATGCGCAATCAAGTAAGGACTCGAATTAGAGTCCCTACCATAGTCTTCGACTATCCCAGGCACTCGGGGGCTACCGACGAAGGAATGCCAAATGGGCCCTCGATATTTGCCTAACTGGTTTTTGGTCCAGGAGGGACATCCACCGAAGGGATAGCAAGGCCCATGAAGCTAATAGCCTGGCGCGGCTCAGAAGCCAAACTTCTCGTGCAAGGTGAAGATTCGAAGGAAGAAGCCTAGTTGGATTAGGACTCAATTAGGGTTTTACCTACCGACTTTGTACGTAGTTGACTTGGAGAGCAATCCCGAGACCCAACCTTCGCATATAAAAGGTTGGGAGGGAGATCCAAGAACCTCTCTAGACACTTTTCGCCACTATCCACCTGAGCACTCGTAACCTCGAGGGCTCTCCACTTTTCGGCTAGATCCAATCTACGCCATCACTGTACACATCCATTGTAGCCACCCCATCAATAAAGTCAGACAAGTAGGACGTAGGTTGTTACCCTACACGGGGGCCAAACCTGGGTAAAACCTGTGTTTTTCTGCGCCGTCTGATCGCTGTCGAGTTCGCCGGATCCCACGAGCGCTCCATGTCTCGAAAGCCCTCAAGCATGGGCATTGCCGGGGTTGAACCTCGTCACCGAGCATAAAGTGGCCCAGCCGGCCGTGGATAGCTTCGTCTTGCGCAAAGCTTGGAAACACTAGGAATTGTAGCTTGAGAAGGGCGGGGACAAGCCCGCTCTTCATCGATCCCCGAAGCAGGCGGAAGAGACCTAAGACAAGGATCCCCAACCACCACCATGCCATGACCTCGACAGCTTGGAAGAGGAAGGGAGGCCGAGTCCCGTTGCCTCCACTGCTCCGCACAAACAACCCCCACCACTGGAGGGCAAAAAGCACTTCAAGATGGAAAGGCCACCGAGGAACACCGCAACCTCTCCTCGCCGCCACGGCCGGCCAGAAGCAGTGAAGTCACAGGGTAAAAGGCGCCACACTGTTCTTTCTGCTCGCCACCACGACCGGCCAGCAAGAACGGAGGGACGCCACTCCTGAGCACCAAGAAGAAGCCCGCAACCACTGATTTATTCAAGGAGACGGTGGTTTTCCCCCTCCATTGCCGGCTCCAGCCATCGGAGCAACAACAGTGGAAGGATCAACCCTAGAGCTGGCAAGATCTAGGCGCCGAGATCTGCCGCTCGCCTCCAAATATCTGGCAAAACGCCCAACCTAACTACCCTATCTACACCGGCGCCCCCTCCTCCATCTCCGGCCAGCAGCGCCGTCGGATAGGAGTCGGGGGCAGTCCAGTTCTACCTCTGGAGCAAGCAAGTGGAGAGAGAGAGAGCGGTGGGAGAGGAGAGAGGAGTTCTCTACAAACCTGTCCTTCTCGATGCAAACGGAGCCCAAATTTGAGCGGCATTTGTGTTGCCGCGGATAGCGCGGTCAAAATACGTTGTGCTGTTGAGAGAGGTTTTTTCTGGCCGCGGTCATTTTTGGACGGATTGCTAATGTCCGTTTGCGTCGGGCTGTTGGAGATGCCCTAAAGAACATGACGAGGGAGCTCGAATTAGGTCAAAAATCCCATGATCGGCTCTTCATTTGGGGCAAAGGTGCGTTGAGTCTCTTTTCACTACAAAAAAAGTTCGGACAAACGTGGATCTGACGTGGTGTCGTACTGACCAATTTGAAAACAAAAAAAGAGGAAAATTTTGAACCGGGGCGTGCCGTTTGATCTCCTTCACTTGTCTCACTCTCACCCAACGTTTATTGGTTATTGCCTCGTCTACTTAAAAAAAAAAACGTTTATTGCCTCGTCTCCCCCAGATCTCCGCCGCACACGCTCCTCCTCCGCTCCGCTCCCAAATTTTCAAATTCCCCTCCCCTCCCATTCCACCCGCTTCCTCGCCGAAACCCTAACCGCCGCCGCCATGGGGGGCTCGCACAGCCGGGAGGACCTCGAGTTCACCGATTCCGACGACGACGACTCCGCCTCCCGCGCCTCCGACGCCTCCTCCGACTACTCCACCCCTCCCCCCGCCTCCGCCTCCAAGGCCTCAAGACTGGCGACCCCCGCCTCCATCGACGCCATCGACAGCCACCTCCGCAACCTCCACCTCAAGTACTCCGAGCCCATCTCCCCGAACCCTAGCCCATCCCCCAACCCCGGCGCCGCCGCCTCCGCCCTCAACGCCGTCAAGCTTTACCTCCACATCGGCGGCTCCACTGCCGCCGCCCGCTGGGTAATCTCCGACCGCCTCGTGGCCGCGTCCTTCATCCGCTCCTCCGGCGACCGCGCCTCCGACCCCTCCTCCTCCGACGAGGAGCCCACGGGTCCCTGGTGCCTCGTCGTGGGCTCCAAGATCCGGGCCAAGGTCGGGCCCGAGCTCCAGCTCAAGACCTTCCCCGCGCAGCGCCGCGTCGATTTCGTTGCCGACGGCGTCTGGGCGCTCAAGTTCCTGCACGCCGACGGCTACGCGGACTTCAACGCCAAGTACCACAGCTGCCTCTTCGAGAACAGCTACGGCGTCGCCGCCACGGAGGAGGGCCGCGCCAAGGTCTTCGGGAAGGACTTCGCCGCGTGGGCGCGCCCGGAGTTCGGGGACGAGTCCATATGGGAGGACGCCACTGACGCCTTCTCTCCAGGCCCCAAGGGCAGCCCGGCGCCTGCGCGGAGCCCCATGCTGAGACCTCTGATGGAGGATTTCAGGGAGTTTGAGGAGCCCGTGGAGGAAGGCGGGGGTGGGATACAGAGCCTTGCGCTGGGCGCGCTTGACAACAGTTTCCTTGTTGGAGACTCAGGAATACAGGTGGTGAAGAACTTTGAGCACGGGATACACGGGAAGGGTGTCTCTGTCAAGATCTCCGGAGGGGGAACAAACTTCACCACACCCAAGAAAGCCCTTCTGATGCGCGCTGAGACTAACATGCTCCTGATGAGCCCGGCAACTGATGGGAAGCCACACGCCAAGGGGGTGCATCAGCTTGACATTGAGACAGGGAAGGTGGTCTCACAGTGGAAGTTTGGGAAGGATGGAGCAGACATTAACATGAGGGATATCACGAACGATAGCAAGGGTGCGCAGATGGACGCGTCGGAATCCACCTTCCTGGGACTGGACGACAACCGATTGTGCCGGTGGGATATGAGGGACCGCCATGGGATCGTTCAGAACTTGGCCAACTCGATGGAGTCCCCAGTACTGGAATGGGCCCAGGGGCATCAGTTCACCAGGGGGACAAACTTTCAGTGCTTTGCATCCACTGGTGATGGCTCCATTGTAGTTGGCTCATTGGATGGCAAAATCCGCTTGTACTCAAAGAGCTCTATGAGGATGGCCAAGACAGCCTTCCCAGGGCTGGGTTCGCCAATTACTCATGTGGATGTGACTTACGATGGCAAGTGGATTCTGGGGACAACGGATTCTTACCTGATTCTCATATGCACAATTTTCATTGACAAGGATGGGAAGGAGAAGACTGGATTTGGTGGAAGGATGGGGAACAGGATTGCTGCCCCAAGATTGCTCAAGCTCAGCCCACTGCACTCTCATCTTGCAGGGGACAACAGCAAGTTCCGTGAGGGCAGGTTCTCATGGGTTAGTACATTTAACACTTATATTGTAAATTCCAGTTCAAATTTACTTACTGTTTTTCAATATACGAAGAGTTGGATAGACATAATATAGAAATGGTATGGTGCATTCAAGTTGGGACTAATCACATGACCGGAAGTGATACTTTTTTGTTAGATTGCATATTCATAAGCCGTAACTACCAATTTATGAGGTGTACCCCCTCAGGCCATATCTTTGGGCACACTAATTATATAGAAAGGTCTTCTGTCACACATGGCGCTTTGATTCTGTAATATGTGGGTTCTGCTTGATACATTTAGGATTTCTTCCTTTATGTTTACTTCCATTTGACTGTTATGCCATGTATACTATGTGCAGGGCATTTTATTATTATTGTCATATAGCTGTGAAGTTACATAGCAAGACATATGGGTTCTTTGCTCTTGATCTCTATCAGACCTTCTAGCACGTGGTTAAGGACCAAAAGCTGGTTTGTGTAGAAATTGAAAGTTTGTCACCACTGTCGAACTTTGATTACATACCTGGCACTGGCAGAATAGTGTAGCTACTGCAAATACCATTTTACCTTTACTTTCTTATTTAATCTCTTAATACTTTGTGTTAACTACAGTGTCTAGATTTCAGATTTGAGGATGACACGCTGTTTCTTTTTTGTAGTGTATGTAAATCTGGTCATCTTTTGTTCCATGTTGCATCACGGTTGAGCTGCTTTGGAAGATATTATTAATTACTAAGTGAACTTGATCACCTTTTCTTGATAGATCATGGTTACCTCTACAGTTTTATGATACTTTTTTTTGAGCCGCTTTGTAAAGTATTAGTAATCGCTCATTAGTGACCTTGATTACCTTCGTGATAGATGATGCTTGCCTCTGCTTGCTTTGAATCACCTAATATTCTTGGACTATAAGTGAAAGCAAAGCTTTTCTTCTAGTTATGAATAGCCCAAGCATTTCTCTGTCGTATTAATAAAATTTGCTGTCCTTACTGAACAAAGCGATTGTGTTTACTATCAAGTATCTTGCGCTCATCTAGTAATCATGCAGGTCACGGAGAACGGGAAGCAGGAGAGGCATCTGGTCACGACTGTGGGGAAGTACAGCGTGGTATGGAACTTCCTTCAGGTCAAGAACAGCCACCACGAGTGCTACCAGAACCAGGAGGGGCTCAAGAGCTGCTACTGCTATAAGGTGATCCCCAAGGACGAGTCAATCGTCGCCAGCCGCTTCATGCACGAGAAGTACGACACAAGCGATTGCCTGGAGGCACCGCTGGTCGTCGCGACACCCATGAAGGTTGCGTCCTTCAGCATATCTAGCCAGAGGTAGCTCGGTGCTGCCTGCCGGTGCCGCCTCTTGTGTTTCTTCAGTTGGTTCGGTCGCCGTGTTGTCATGTTGCTCTGACTTGCGGATTTGGACTCTCAGGCTTGGTGATGACTATCTATCTAGTCATGTATTGTTACAGGATCAGTAATTCTATGGATTGCTAGTAGAACTATATTACAACAGTGATGACTTGTACTAGATTGACTTTGAACTTCTGTTTTTGGAGTGAAGGATTGACTTCTTTAACTCTGCAAACGTGTTGTATTCATCTGTGTGTGTCTTTGTTTGATCCCCCTAGCCCGTTGGCAATGCACACACTAGACTTTACCTGTTGAAGTTTGTTCCGTGTATGATCCCTATGAAATCGCATATTGCAGCTGGGCTAATTACTTCGTGTGCACAAATTTGTTCTTCAATTACAATGTGTTAAGTTCATCTTGAAAATTACAGTGGTGATTCAGACGCTCAAAAGAAGATAATACTGGTATAGTGTTAAGAGCACTCGTTTAGTCCCGACTCCACAAACCATTCTCTGGATATGTAAGCACTGGAACTGTTTCAGGTAAATGTCTGAACCCCTAAATTTTATCCTTCAGTCGGAGATTAAACTGTTTCACCAGAAATCGTTGCTTCCTGATCTGCTACCCCTGGTAATACTTACAGCCCACTCCACTGTAAAGTAATACTGTTTGCAAATTAATCTACTATGTCATGTGAAATTATGCGCTTTGTTTTCCTGTACTTCCAACTTCCAAGAGCAAGATAAAATGCAGAGATACTACTGTACTTCTTTTGAGTAGTGACAGGAACGATTAGAAAGCGTCATCTATATCTTATCAAGAAGAGAATATATTAGAATCAGTGAACTGTATTTATCATGATATAATATATTAGAACGTGGTTGTGAGCTGCTGAATTTTCAAAAAAAAAAAAAGTGTGCTGCTGAATCGACAGGAGCTCTACTGGTTCCAAAAAATGACCAGCTCGCTTCAAATCATGATTTGCATACATCCAGGAGGATGGACTGCATTGCATTGCATACAACTGATTAACCAAGCATACTAAACAGAAAGTAACTACATCCAGAACGCTACTGGTGAAAAACCGTTGTGGCGCTTATACACTGGACACGAGCTAGTGCTGCGGTCGAAGATCTGGAGCTCTCCCTTACGGCTGTGCCTGAGGCGAAACGTGGTGATCCGGAGCACGCAGCCACGAACTCCCTCCCCCTTGACAGAATCCACAAGGCAGAACCTGCCATTGCCCATACAGGTGAGGGTAGGCCCAAGAGCCGCCTGCTGCTCCTTGCTCCATAGCTTGTCCTTGGCCATCTTCCAGTCTAGCTGCTGCTGCTCCATTGTTCCAGCTCTACGGGAGGCGACCTGGCAGGTGCCAATGTAGCCGTCGGGGTGGAGCCCGACCCATGCGTCCAGGTAGCTGTCGAAGTAGCCCTGGTCCTCGAACGGCAGCTCCCAGTCGCCATGGCACCGCCATTCCGAGGTGCCGACGTCGAAGGAGAAGGTACGGCTGCGATCATCATGGACAGCGCAGAAGCGAGAGGACACGAAGACGGTGCGCCCGTCCGGGTGCACGGCGTAGGAGTGTATCATCTCGTCCTCGGTGAACGGCGAGGGCACGACGCTCCTCCATGACCAGTCCCTGCTCGGGATCACGGAGCTGCCGCACGGAGGATGCTCGGCGGCGGTGGCGGCGGAGGAGGAGGACATCAACTCGACGGACGGAGGCCGTTGCCGGAAGTAGAACGCAAAGGCACACAGCTTGTCGCCGGCGGGTAGGAAGGTGTCGCAGGCGTTGTGCAGCGCGTCGGGCAGGGAAGGCCCGGCCGCCAGCGCCCCCGTGTCCGTGTCGTAGACGAGGGTCGCGGGGTGCTGGTTGCTGACGGCGAGGATGCGGCTGCCCATGGAGGTGAAAACCATGGGGTGACAAGGTGAAGGTGAGGCTAGACGGAGGACGGGGGCGTTGCTGAGGTCAAGGCGGCTGTCACCGTCGGCGTCGATCTTGTGGATGCTGAATCCCTCGGCAAAGTCGTCCAGCACCAGATACAGATGCTTCTGCTTCTGCGACTTCAGGCTTGGCTGCCCTTGCGCCGCCTCCACGTGCCGTCGGAGTTCATACTGTTCTCCTGATTCGTCGTTGAGTCTAAAGATACGATTTTGGGACGCTTGCAGATACAAGTCTCGAGTTAATCTAACGATGCAGTGAGAGGACGGGTTATTTGTAGAGCTTGCTTGTTTGCCTAGTTGTACTCGAGTCGGAAGAGAACTCTGCATCTATGTTTGCAATCATCGTTTAGTCTAAAGAAGATCCGATTTGAGTAAACCGCACCAGCGGTCCTAATTCTTTTCTTGTACCTTCACTTTGGTCCTAGTTCTTTGAAATTGCACATCTAAGTCCTAAATCTTATATAAGTGATTCACGTCAGGTCCTAAACCGGTCTGACCCGCGTTGACCGGTGCCACATTGATAGTGGAACCTTGGAGGAATACCGATCACCCTGCATATTTGCAAATAGGTCCCCCAGATTGTATTTCTTCCAAAACTTGGTCCCTAATTCTATCTTTTCTGCCGTTTCTAGCACCGGATGACGATATTGCTGATGCATCTCCAAAATAATAGTAAACCTTAACTTGGACTCATTGTGGTGATGTAGTGGTTACGGATGTAGGAAAGCCGTATCTGCATCAGAGGACTTTGCGGGTAGTGCATTGGGGCCAACACCATGGAAGCTCACGGGAGGAGAGAGATACAGTTCACCCTAGCGCCACTCGGGATCTTGCATAGTGAGTGCACACTAGCAGGATGGTTTGTGCCAACTAGGAAACTAGGATGCACCATCGACATGGGAAACTAGAATGCGTCATCGACATGGGATGCAGGGGAGGACGGGGTGCTGCTGACACATGATGCGGTAGAGAGAGGGGCATCGATACGAGTGTCGGGAGAGACTCTAGTGGTGCTGGAGCATGAGAAAGCTAGCGGCACTGAGGAGCGGGCGCAAGGTCGATCACATCGCAACATCGGTTGGAGTTAAGGAAGAGAAGGGGATGGGTAGGGACGAAGCGAGTCCGATTCCCTAGGGACTAACTTTTGGAAGAACTACAATCTTGGGGGTCTATTTGCAAATATGCAGGGTGACCGATATTCCGCCAAGGTTCCACTGCCGACGTGTCACTGGTCAAAACTAGTCAAACCAGTTTAGGACCTAGCGTGAATCACTTATGCAAGATTTAGGACCTAGACATGCAATTTTAAAGAACTAGGACCAAAGTGAAGGTGCTGGAAAAGAATTAGGACCGCCCATGCGGTTTACTCATCCGATTTTGAGACGCCGAGATCTGTAATAGGCCTGTGGTGGGTATTTTGCAATCGGTCTCGAGTTAATCTAACGATGCAGTGAGAGTTATATGTAGGGCTTGCTTGTGTGCCTAGTTGTAATCCAAGTCGGAGGCAACTCTGCAACCGTCTATGTTTGCAATCGATCAATCGCAGGGTCCTCTCTTATTTACCATGTTTAGAGTCAACTTTCAACCAAATTTTATTATATTTAACTGTAGTTTCATAGCAACACGTGATCCTGGCTAGCCTGATAGAAGAGCACCGGAAGTGACATGGTAAGCACACGAGAGAAAAATGATATGTTCTCAATTCTTTTTTTTTTTACTTGCTACTCCATATTACGGTCTAGCCGGTATCAGGTACAAAACCTGCTCCAGGTCTACCAATACAACTCTTTAGAATGAAAAACATAAAGGGAACTGTCCTCCACAATGAAGTCCTAAATGAATTGATTTAGGGTATCAGGAGAAGAAAACAAGCGCCGCCTCCATGAATTGACACCATCCTCTCATCCTGCGGCCCCTGATCTGTGGAAAGAGAAAGGGCATCTTAGAACCGATCATGATGCCACTATAACATATGGGTATAAATGCATTCATCTGGAGCAGAAGAAGAAAATACGCCAGCAGGTGTGAGCGTTCACATGAGGCTAATGACATTACTTAAATGATTCAGCAGTGATGCCAAGATTGTGATTGGGTCACCATTATATTGAGAAATATTGCACCTCAATGTAAACTTGACAGGGTAGTAAAGCACATATACCAAATGACCAAATACGAATTCTGGGTGGTATGGTTACTGTTAAAAGACAGAAGTCATTCTGATCTTCAAAATTGATCAAATGAGCCATGCTTTCTAGTCTTACATATACGAGTTTTAGGATCTAACTGGGCTATGGTTAGGTTACAGTCAACCCTTAATTAGCAAGCAAAATGCAAGGAAGCCCAATTCATTTGAACTGTCAACAACTAGCTCGTATCATGCAAATCTTGGGCTTGTAATTGACAGGTCTGGGTGCTGGTTAAGGGCTCTAAGCGAGGATTCAAGGTTTATAATCTATTTGCTAAAGGATTGATCAAAACAACTTGCAGGCTGTCAAAACAGAAGGATTTTGTATATCTCAGTCTTATAGCATCAGAAGTTGTCAAGTTTTGTTCAGTTCAATAAGTCTGTGATCACATGTTTTCTGAATCCAGAATCAGATACAATCATGGACACTTCTCTGAAATATCAGATATATACATGCGACTGTGACCACACGAATCCTTGTATATATGCATACAATCATTCAAAAGGGACCTGATGCATAAGTATGCTTCCACATCCAAGGTTATACAGAGTAGAACATATCACTTAATCAAGCATAGTCAAGATGAATTAGAACAGTGTAAACAATGAAAACCAAAATAAGCCACTAACGCAGATCACACTAACTGTTGGAGGATGTCAGCTTGGACATGTTTGCAATTATGATACTAGCTTGGAAGTGTGTGCACATTTAAGCTCGTATGCAAACAAAAATTAAGCCACAAGTAGAGGCATTTCAATTTGTTGACAATGGAGGTATATAGGGTAAACAAAATCACTACCTGTATATGAAAGGTCAAATATAACTATAAACATATATACATGTAAAACATCAAACTTGTAATGGCTGCTTCTAATGACTTATGCATTCTGTTGCCATTCCCAACTGGAGGACCCCTTAATTCAATTAAAAGAGGATGATAAATGGATAGATAAGTTTGATTTCCACTCGAGATTGGGATTTGATGGACTTTCATTAGGATCTATTTTATTGACAGGATTTATAATTACTTTAGCAGCTTGGCCAGTTACCCGGAATTCATGATTATTCTACTTCCTGATGCTCGCAATGTATAGTGGTCAAATAGGATTACGAGACCTTTTACTTTTTTTATCAGGATTACTGGCTATGATAGGAACTGATGCGTATACTACTTTTGGTGCTCTCTCACTAAAATTCAGAAGAACTGGCACCTCTAGGCTTCAAAACGAAGAAGGTAAAAGCTGTAAGAGGCTAGAAGCATCAGAATACCCTGTCTGAGCTGAAAGTTGGTTTCCAACCCAGGCTACTAGTACACAAAAGTGAAAAATCACACAGAAGCGCACTAGAGACAAATAGGTGAGTATCATCTCAATTCTCAAGCACTACGGTCGATTACCCTAGTGACGATGAACTAAAGGGGCTCAAGTAGTGCTGCGTGATCAGAGCAAGCACAATTGAAAATCTACTATTTTAAATGACCCATTCGATCTCACAGATCTACCACTCAATACCGGAGGCTTCCACGACAGCGAATTGCACGCACCACTTCCACAAACACACGAATCAGAAACCAAGGACACAAACGACAAGCAGAATTTCGCACTACGAAACTAGATCACAGACCGGAGAGAAAACGCAGGCGCTAGTACACACCTGTGGAGACCGAATCAGCCAGACCCGACGATGATGTTGTTGATGGGGATGAAGATGAGCTTGACGAAGAACCCGACGAAGCCCATGACGACGAACCCGATCGCAGTCCGCACCGCCACCTTTGTGAACTCTGCGAATATCAGCAAACAAACCACTGGGCGGTCAGATCTGTGCCAAAACCGAGGCCGCCACCGCAGGCGGATCCGGACGGGAGGAGATCGGCCCGCGACCTACCCTTTCGGTCGGGCTTGTGGCAGCGCTTGACGAGGCGGACGCTGTCCTTGGCGAACTCACGGAGCGGATCGACGACGGAGTCTACGGCGTCCATGGCTGGCTGCGCGGCGAGGGGAGGAGAGATCTCGCCGGAGCAGAAGCTGCCGAGATGGAGGTGGGTTTGCGCGTGTTTGACGTGGTGGACAGATCAAGCGGCCTCCTTATGAAACGCGTCATTCTAAAGATGGGCCTTTCGGGCTTTAGATCTTGAGGCCCAAAGTTAGACATGGATATTTCTCTGCTTTTGGGGCTTCATTGGGCCCACTATTATTGTGTCTGGATCCCTGCGAAATATGTTTATTTTTCACACTGACATCATGTAAAATGAAATACTTCCTCCAATCGGAAATAAGTGTTGATAATTTTGTACTAATTTAATAATAAGTTACCAACGTTTAATTTCAATAGGAGGGAGTAATAAATTTCACTTCTAATTCTTACCCCTTTGTCTAAAAAAAGTTCTAACCCCTTAACTATGCATTTTTGTGACAATAATTACCCCTTAACTATGCATTTTTTTTATGCAAGCTCGTTTGGGCAAGTTGTGAAGTGATGACTCAGGCTAAAAAAAATGCATCTTATTCATTTTCTGATATCGAGTGTAGGAAACCTTATTTTCGTGCTTATGGATTAGCAGCATTTATGACCAAGAATAGGAAGAGATCTCGAGTTGGATTTAGCAAATCCAGTGGTTGAGTCACCTCCTGCAACGATGGAATTTTCCATCACGCCCTCCTTTTTTCCCTGTGGATCTCACATTGAGCGTATTTGATATTTTGATACTATACATATCAATGACATGGTGAAGCCTCTTTATTAATCATTAAACAGAACTAATAAACAGAAAAGGGCTGATGAATGATCAAAGAAAAAACTTTCATATTTTGTTTTTTAATGACTTTGTAGTCGGATCGTTCCTGCATTTCAGATATTCAATCTCATTCAAAGCTTTAGACAAGGGTGCTATCTAGATATTGAGCCCTTATGGTATCTCGTACACATTCCGATGATTGGCTGAGTGAATAAATCAACTTCAAAGTGGATCTATTGTGCCAAGATTGTGTTATGAACCATGGCCGCCTACCTGCTTTGGTTAGTGGTGGCGGCTCCTCCGTTGTGGGTAAACGGGAACGAAGCTCAACCCTCTCTCGAACTGAGCTATTTAAGCTTTTTAGAACACAAAGTTCAAGTAGTTTAGTGAAAAACAGTCAAGCTTTGTTCCATCCTTCCTAGATGGCGTGAGCCGCATGTGGGGAGACCCGCATGTATGGTTTTCAGGGAGATCCGGCCGCCCCAACCCGATTAAAGGGACTGAGATATTAATAAAATTTTAAGGATCACTGTTTGAGGCTGCATACTGCTTCTAGGCAGCATATGAGCATCGATTCAACAGTTCTCCGAGCAGCTTCCCATCATGCTGCATTAGGGACCCATACTAAAAGTTCTGTTTTCCGTGTAGAAATTGCATCATCTTTTGTTGTTTTCAGCCTTTACTGTTTTTCATTATTGTTTTATAAACTATGCTCTTAAAGAACAAATATTTGAGATGCACAGTTCCTTGAAGTATACTAATTCTACCACTCTATGTCACAAAAAAACTACTCCCTCAGATCGAAAATAAGTGTCGGCGATCTAGTATAAACTCTATACTAAGTTAGTTCAAAATCACTAACACTTATTTCCGATCAGAGGGAGTACTACAACTGTTCCAAATCAACTGGATTTCTACCTTGGTCCATGCCATAAATCTTCTTTCAGTTTGAACTAATATATTTAAAACTATGCTAATAGCCAAGATATCAACTATATGTAGTACATAAATATGGTTCATGCTGAATCTAATGAAATCGATTTGATGTTATAGATGTTGCTAAACTTAATCTAGAACGGAGCGAGTAGATGCTATTATCCAAAACAGTGACAAGGAATGCTGTTGTTGACTTGCTAAACTTTTATGGTTTTCAGAAACGGTGATGCACCAAAGTTCTTTTGTTGCGGTACTCTTTTATTTCTAGTAAGTTTTCATGCCATAAATATCAAATATATCTAATATTCTGGTATGTAAACTTCTAATTTTGCGACATGATATTTTGACTTACTCTGAACCGTTTTGGCCTGAGGAATAGTCAATATGCATATATTGGCTTAATTATTCTCCTAGACAGAAATTATTCGCTTGGCTGACTTTGAAGGGCGCAAGCTGCACTGCGTTAGGCCTAACAAATGTTCCTTGTTCCTCATTCTGTTAATACAGCAGCACCAGATTAGCACCAAATCGAGCTAGCTAGCTCCCTAGGTTGGTGCAGAGAGTCAAAGTTGTGATGCGTCTTTGCGCCTAATAACTATAATTGCGATATTCTTCACCTGGCAGATCAGACGAGAATAGATGTGGCCGCATCCCGCATTAGCTTACAGAGGTCAGTTCAAGGCTTCAAGTCTAGCATTATCAGTGCTTTTCGATCAATCCTACTTGTGATAGTGCTGGTGGCCCTAATAGAGGTCAGTTCAGTTATATAAGCACCATACGACCTGACCATATGCATTCATTCCTATATTTCCATCTGTAGATCAAGCCTAGCAAGATTAACGAGACCATCGTCTGTACTAGCATGCTAACTGTCCCATAGCTTGTATTCCAAAGGCCGTATGCATCTTTTCGATGCAGAGGCTGGACTCTCTTTTCGAAAAAAGATAGCTTTGTATTGCAGGCTTCCAGCACGAATGTGGGCATCAGAGATCTATGTCAAAAGCTCATTTGGTCAATTAAATATGTGTTGTTTAGTGTTCATGCCAATAATCAGTCCAGATGCCTTGTCCCATTGGTGTTCTAATTCCGTTGCTACAGGGCGTGTCTCGTCGGCCAGCACCAAATCAAGCACTCCCTTTAGTCTTTTCCCCGTCGTCTCTTCTCTTCTTTTGGAATCTCAGCGTACGCCTTTGGGACCTCGAGCTTATCCGGCCCGGAGCAGCCAAGCATGCAACAGTCCGGTACGGTGGCCGGCACGCTCATGGCGGTGGGTCATGTATGCCAGCCCCGAGCCCCCATCCGACGAGCTAATTAGCTAACCGAGCCAACATATGTTCTACAGTACTACATGGAAATATCTTGATATTGTGACTTTTAATTTGTTGGGTATTTTATGTATTGCTCGTGTCTGTTTTAGTGTTCTTGAACTGATATACTCCCTCCTTCTCGATTTATTAGGCCTGTACGTTTATCCAGATCATCAATTTGGTTTATATAATATAAATTATATAATCTAAAAATTATACCGTTAGAAAGTATAAAAGCTGAAGTTTTTATGGTATATTTTTTATAATATATATGTGATGTTAACTTGATCAAATTGTCAACCTAAAAGTATGCATAGGACTAATAAACTGAGAAAAAGGGAGTACTTTGCTTGAGAAATTAAGTAATATCTTTCTCAGGCTTTTGGAAATAACTTTACTTGTTGATTAAGTAAGATATTTCAGTAGATTAAAGAAGCTATAATAAAGCAATGGTAAAAAAGATATCCTGATAAGTGACAAGTTACACCAAGACCCTCTTCAGTCTCTAGCGTCGTCTGCTCCAACCTAGTGCTCCTCTGTGCCTCCAATGATGATCCCGCCGAAAACAAAACGTGCACAAACCGGACTACTCCCTCCGTTTAGAAATATAAGATATTTTAGCTTTGTGAAGTGAGTGCATTTAGACATCTTTTAGTGTATAGATTCGCTCGAATCTATACACTAAAAGATGTCTAAATGCACTCACTTCACAAAGCTAAAACATCTTATATTTCCGAACGGAGGGAGTACCTTTGATGACTATCTCACGCGGGATGTGGTGGAGTTGTGGATCATGTCAATTTATGTGGTTCACGACTTCATTCACTACGGTCTCTCAAGAGTCAAGAGTAAATACTACTCTCTCCTACTACTAATATCTGTCTCTACATAGATGTACCTAAACACTAAAATATGTTTAGATATGTTCATATAGAGACAAGTATTAGTGGTTGGAGGGAGTACTAGGTTTTATCACTAAGAATGCAAGTTCAATGATGGATTTGTCCATTTTACAAGTTTATTGACTTACGTGCACCTGCGTTACAAATTCAGTGACCACGAATACTATTTGCTCATCTCTCAAAATATATATAGTTCACCTGCTCCGAAACATGCCTTTTGAGTATACTAATAATCTGAAACATGACTAATCTTTTGAAGTCAAGCGTGATTTTAACGGTACCATATCATGTAAATTCCTTGAGGTTGGGTTAGTTGGATGAACAATTGACCATGACGATCGACTTCTACCAGCCCACTCAGCTAACCCCCAAGGATTGGATTGGAGTCCCTGCAACGTGAATGCATGCCTGTGAATTCCACACCGTCGCACTAAATTAAGCAGTGAGGCCGTTGCCAATTTGCGATTGATTTGCCATAGCTAATAAAGCGGTTGGGAAAAGATATTAAGCAAAGAGCCCGCGACTTGACTCTGACTGTGATAGCCCAACCAATTGAATCATCCAGGAGTGGACTGGGGGCTCGAATTCAACCGTACGTGATCAACCAACAAAGGTGACAAAGACGGCATGGGCACATAGATCCTTCACCTTTTGGTTGTTGTCTCACGAAACCATCATTATCTTCTTAATATAGTTAATACAGTGTACTACATGAAGATCACCTGCTAATCAGTCTTCATATCATTGTTTGTCTTTATTTTCTAACACAAGACACATTATAATTAATATACTCTCTCTGACCACTATTATATATCTTAATACTTAGGATCGGTAATAGTGGCCGGAGGAAGTATTACTTGTCGTACTTTTATCTAACAAATGTATTTGTATGAAAGATGCGTCTAGAATCTAGAAAGATAGCCAAGCTCAGTACATATACCATAGTTTCGACGAGGCTAAAGGACAAGCGAGCATGGGGTCATCGTTATTCACTGTAAGTGGCGCTTTATCAGCGTGTCTACGACCGTTGAGGAGACGAAGACCAAACCGTGCATCGAGGGTCTTGGTGGCAACTATCGTCAAGCCTGATTAGTGACTACACGTCACTGATAGGAACAATAAAGACATAGGAGACCGACCGAGGAGAGCTCAGTGATCTGCATCGGGACGCAAAAGCAAATTACGGCTTTATATTAGTAGAATGTATCTGGTGCATCGGGCCTCCGTTTAAATGTTTAGAAGTATTGAAAATGTGAGAAAAATAGTGTGTATAGAAAGAACATGAATACAACACACTATACAATTTCAAGTATAGATTAAAAACACAATTCACGAAACAAAATGACAAATTCAGTGTTGATAGGTTTAATTGGCTAAATTCATAGCCCACTTTAGACTAGCTACAATTCACATAAAGATGTGTCTTCTTTACTCCGCCATTTGTTAATCAAATTTTAACCTGAAATTTTACGTTATTGTAGATAAATATTTTGTCTATGAGCAACATTTCTTTTTTTTTTGGAATTTGTTATAGCATCTCGGTAAGATTACTAAGGTCCGGGTGTACCGGTATCCCTCGTAATGCCATTACAATAGTTATAAGTTTCTAGAAACAAGTGATTTTTTTTTGCGCAGAAACAAGTGATAAATATGAAGTGTATGCTATTATAGTCTTACATCTCTAGTCCTGTAAGTGATTTGTCTAACACACATCAAATATAATTAGAATGATTTTCTTTAGGCTAGGGCGAGAACAAAACTACTCACATACACCATTTTTTCTGTACAACACAGGCTCGAAGGCCATGGAAGCTTTCATTGCACGACACGGAGGTACAGAGTTACAAGGAGGCCCCTACAAAAGGGGGAAACCTGATCTAAGTCCTGCACTTTTATGGAAAAGGCCTTCGGAAAAATGAAGAAAACACGATTTGGTCCCTAGGCACCTTCACCGCATCTATGAGACCGAGCAACATGGGGATCGACGCCTCCGCCGGGGAGCAAGCCACTGGGGGCAGCGCCGACCTTGAATCCCTTGTTGTGGTCGAAGTAGATCCTCCAAATTGGCTCGCCGGCCTAGAGGAAGAAGCACGGGGTACGATAGCTTCTGAGACTGGAGTGGCTCCTTGCGCCATGTGTGTAAGCGGCGGCGGATCTCGTCGGGCGCTGCTTGGTGACTCCAGGAATCCAAGCTTCCGCGGCGACGCTCACCGTCAAACCCAAGAGAGCAATTAGCACCGGCTCTCTTGCCGGCGAGGTGACATCTCTTGAGGACAGTTAGCGCACAACCCCACCCCTAGCCGCTTTAGGCGCGCCGCCGGAGAAGACGCAGGAGCTCTTCCCCCTGCCACCACGGCCGGTAGGAAGAGAAACATCAGCTCGCGTCGGAGAAGCCTTAAGAAAAGGAGAGCCGGCCTGAAATCCTAGATGCAGATCTAGGGTTTGACCGGAAGCGAGCTTATTCAGGGGCAGTGCGTAGTAGGAAGCAAGCAGTGGCCAGAGGCACCAGGCCCATGCCACCGCCGCAAACTGTCAGTTAACAGCTGCTCTCTCTCTCGAAGTTCTGAAGTTTCAGGGTTTAGACAGTTAAAATCGTTTTGGAGGTTTTCTGTCAGTTGTTGTTACATAAAATCTGAGCTGCGACTCAGTGTAGCGTAGAGATAGGATCGACGCCCTGACTCGTCGTGGGATGGCACGACTCAACGGTCATGGCGGAGATACCGTGGGACGTGCGGGTGATGCTGGGATGGCGGCATCGTTTACCCGTTCTTGCTCCACTTTAGTAGGATTCAGTTAAGTTCTGTAATCGCTAATAAGAGGAAATGAGAAACAGAAAAGCTGTATGTTGAACGCAGCGCAAAACACTCGTGTCTATCTCTCTCTCTGAAAATCCTCTCTCGATCTCCATTGCTGTGTGAGTTGTGAGCGTCGAAAACCAACAAGTGGTATCAGAGCATAGGGCTTTGTTGATCCATTGATGGCACCAAAGGGAGGGACAAGGAAGTCCGGCGACAGGAGCACATCGCCGTCGTCCAGAGTCGGGGACTCAGCCTCAGGCGGCCCAGGGCGCGCGCTGGCGGTGGCACGGCAACCTGCTCCGGTCGCGGCGAACACGTCCCACGTCCCGCCGCTGACGAGCTCAAACTACCCAGAGTGGAGCCTCCTCATGGAGGTAAGCCTGCAGGCTCGAGGCCTGTGGGAGGCGATCGAGGGGACGGAGGACCTCGACGACGAGTACGGCTACCGCAACGACCGCGGCGCGCTGGAACTGATCTACCGATCCGTTCCACCGGAATTGCTCCCCGTCCTGCGGAAACACAAAAATTCCAAGGACGTGTGGGAGGCAATCCGGAAGATGCGCGCTGGATCGGAGAAGGTGCGGGACGCGAAGGCACAGATCCTTCGTTCGGAGTACGATCAACTCCGGCACAAACCTGGTGAGTCCATTGATGACCTGGCCTTGCGTCTGCAGTCCATCACGGCGAAGCTGAGCGAGCTCGGTGATCCTGAGTCGGACAAGAAGGTCATGCAGAAGTGGCTCCGAATCGCTCCCAAGCGCTACGCCCAGCTCTCCCACTCCATCGACAACCTAGTGGATCTGAGCACGACCTCGATCGAGGAGCTCGTGGGCAGGTTCAAGGCGACGGAGGAACGGTACGAGCAGGATGTGGAGGAAGAAGGGGGCGCCAAGCTGTACCTCACTGAAGAGGAGTGGCGATCGCGCGCGGCACGCGGATCTCCTGGCAGCGGCTCCAGCAGCGGCAAGAAGCCGCGCGGCAAGAACCACGACCGCGGCAAGGACGGCACACGCACGGGCGGCGGCAACGGCGGCGCTCCACGCCGTGACGGAAATTGCCGGTACTGCGGCAAAGCAGGCCACTGGGCCCGCGAGTGTCGCAAGAAGCAGAGGGACGAGGGCGGCGCTCATGAGGCTCACGTCGCTGAAGCCGACGAGGCCGATCCAGCCCTGCTGATGGCAATGGCATTCCCCACGGAGGGGGAGTCGACGGTGAGCGACGATCTCGTCGTACACCTCAATGAAGAACGTGCCAAAGCTTGTCTTGGTGCTGAAGAAGACGACAAGGACCCCAAGTGGCACCTGGACACGGGCGCCTCGAACCACATGACAGGCAATGACATGGTCTTCTCCGAGCTCGACCGTCATGTCTCTGGCACGGTTCGTTTCGGAGATGGATCCGTGGTGGAGATCAAGGGGCGCGGGACGATCGTCTTCACTGGACAAGGGGAGCAGCATCGTGTCCTGTCAAGGGTATATTACATCCCTCGACTGCGCACGTCCATCATCTCCGTCGGCCAGCTCGATGAGATCGGCTGCTCATCACTCGTCAAGGGCGGCTTCATGGTGGTGCGTGACGTCCGTGACGCACTGATCGTCAAGGTACCGCGCAGCGGCAATCGCCTGTACACCATCGAGCTGAGGATCGCAAGGCCGATCTGTCTGGCCGCGACGGCCGGCGAGGACGCCTGGAAGTGGCATGGGCGGTACGGGCACCTGAACTTCGACGCGTTGCAGAAGCTGTCCCAGGGAGGCATGGTGCGTGGCCTACCTGCCATCGATCACATCAACCAGATTTGCGATGGCTGCCTCATCGGAAAGCAGCGGCGAACCCCGTTCCCGGCGGAAGCACAGTACAGGTCCACAGAGCGTCTGGACCTTGTCCACGGCGACCTGTGCGGCCCTATCTCGCCGCCCACACATGGAGGCAAGAGGTACTTTCTGCTTCTGGTTGATGACAAATCTCGTTACATGTGGCTAGCTCTGCTGCGCAGCAAAGATGAAGCCCCGGCGGCGATCAAGCATTGGCAGGCCGGTGTGGAGGTGGAAACCAAGGTCAAGCTCCGCGTGCTCCGTACCGATCGGGGCGGCGAGTTCACCTCCACAGAGTTTGGCGAGTACTGCGCCGGGCGTGGCGTGCGGCGTCATCTCACGGCACCGTACTCTCCTCAGCAGAACGGTGTCGTTGAACGGCGGAACCAGTCCGTGGTGGGCACGGCGCGCTGCCTTCTGAAGACGAAGGGGATGCCGAACGAGTTTTGGGGAGAGGCTGTCACTACTGCCGTGCACCTCCTCAACTGCGCGCCGACGAAATCAGTCCGCGGCATGACTCCCTATGAAGCATGGCACGGCGACAAGCCCGCCGTCGGCCACTTCCGCACGTTCGGCTGCATCGCCCACATCAAGATCACGCGGCCAGGGCTCAAGAAGCTGGATGATCGAAGCCTGCGCACCGTCTTCCTCGGCTACGAGCATGGCGTCTCAAAGGCATGGCGTGTGTACGATCCCATCGGCAAGCGCATCCACATCACGAGGGACGCGGTCTTCGACGAGCAGGCGAGCTGGGACTGGGCTGCACCGGTCCAGGAGCCAGGCTCCTTCGTCATCGACCTCCCTGTGCCACTGTGTGTGCCACGGGCACCTACTGGCGAACACCGAGACGCAGGCACGGCGACGCCTGCGACACCCACAGCATCATCACCAGCTGAACAGCACACGCCAGCCCCGCACGCTACTCCTCCCAACCCACCAGTGTACATGGGGAGGGGCGTGGCGGCTGGGTATGCAACCCCTCCAGCTGGAGCCACACCGGATGACGAACTGACCGGAGAAGAAGCGCCTCGTCGCTACCGCACGGTGGAGAGCGTAGTCGAGGACCTGGAAGCTGCTGACGCCGACGAGCTACTCTTTGCCTCAAGCGGCGAACCGAGCACGTTCCAGGAGGCTGAGCCCCATGCACCATGGCGAGCTGCGATGATGGATGAGATGACATCCATCGAGGAGAACAAGACGTGGTCACTCACCACGTTGCCGGCCGGGAAGCGAGCAATCGGCCTGAAATGGGTCTTCAAACTGAAGAAAAACTCCGCAGGCGAGGTGATCAAGCACAAGGCGAGATTGGTGGCAAAGGGATACGTGCAGCGTGCCGGTGTCGACTTCGATGAGGTGTTTGCTCCGGTGACACGCCTCGATTCAATGCGGCTGCTGATCGCTATCGCCGCGCACTCAGGCTGGGAAGTGCATCACCTCGACGTCAAGTCAGCCTTCCTCAACGGAGAGCTGGAAGAAGAAGTCTACGTCACACAGCCTCCGGGGTTCGAGCGTGCCGGCGAGGAAGACAAGGTTCTCCGTCTGTCCAAGGCACTATACGGACTGAGACAGGCACCGAGGGCATGGAACGTGAAGCTAGACGACACCCTGCTGTCTCTCGGTTTTCAGAGAAGCCCATCAGATCATGCAGTTTATGTTCGATGCAGTGGTGATGAGAAGCTGCTGTTGGGTGTCTATGTCGACGATCTCATCGTCACTGGCACCAGTACGAGGGCGATCATGCATTTCAAAGACCAGATGCAGTCCATGTTCGCTATGAGCGACCTGGGGCTGCTGTCTTTTTACCTTGGCATTGAAGTTCATCAGAGCAACGCTAGCATCACTCTCAAGCAAGCAGCGTATGCAGCAAAGCTGGTGGAGAAGGCTGGGCTCGCGGATTGCAATCCTGTGCACATTCCGATGGAGCCGCGCCTCAAACTGAGCAAGGACAGTAAGAATCCAGCCGTCGACAAGACATTGTACCGGAGCATCGTCGGAAGCTTGAGATATCTGGTACACACGCGCCCAGACATCACGTTTGCTGTTGGTTTCGTCAGCAGATTCATGGAGGAACCCACGACGGAACATTGGGCTGCAGTTAAACACCTGATCCGATATGTTGCAGGCACGCTGCACTTCGGATGCAGATACGAGCGTGATGCAGGGGAGCTGAACCTGATTGGTTTCAGTGATGCAGATCATGCTGGAGATATCGATGACAGAAAAAGCACTACAGGCATGGTGTTTCTGCTTCGGGGGAGCGCGATCAGCTGGCAATCCCAGAAGCAGAAGGCAACGGCGACCTCGTCCTGCGAAGCTGAGTACATGGCTGCTTCTGCTGCAGCATGTCAAGGAATCTGGCTCCGGCGCATGCTAGCCGAGCTGCTCGGGAGGGACGGTGACACCATCACACTGCTCATCGACAACAAATCGGCGATTCAGCTAAGCAAGAATCCTGTCTTTCACGACAGAAGCAAGCACATCGACATCAAGTACCATCACATCCGTGAGTGCGTGCAAGATGGAAGGATCAATGTCGACTATGTGCGCACAAGTGAGCAACTAGCAGACATTCTGACCAAAGCACTGCCAAGGCCAAGGTTCCAGGAGCTGCGCAAGAAGCTTGGCATCGTCGAGATCAAGACCACTGATTAAGGGGGAGATTGTCAGTTAACAGCTGCTCTCTCTCTCTCGAAGTTCTGAAGTTTCAGGGTTTAGACAGTTAAAATCGTTTTGGAGGTTTTCTGTCAGTTGTTGTTACATAAAATCTGAGCTGCGACTCAGTGTAGCGTAGAGATAGGATCGACGCCCTGACTCGTCGTGGGATGGCACGACTCAACGGTCATGGCGGAGATACCGTGGGACGTGCGGGTGATGCTGGGATGGCGGCATCGTTTACCCGTTCTTGCTCCACTTTAGTAGGATTCAGTTAAGTTCTGTAATCGCTAATAAGAGGAAATGAGAAACAGAAAAGCTGTATGTTGAACGCAGCGCAAAACACTCGTGTCTATCTCTCTCTCTGAAAATCCTCTCTCGATCTCCATTGCTGTGTGAGTTGTGAGCGTCGAAAACCAACACAAACTCCTTTGCCGACCTGCCGTCACCGCTCGTCGGCGTCGGAGGCGCTCTTCCCGGCGATAAAGAGCTAAACACCACAATAGGGAACACTAGACCTAGACTAATATGTATAGAGGAGGCTGGCCTCCCCGCTCCCAGTCACTCTGGCTGGGAGGCCATCGGAGGAGGGGGAGAGGGGAGTTGGAAGCCAGGGGCGACTCTCAACGCGCTTTACTCAGGAGAGGGGGATGGGCGTGCGGTGCAGATCCCACATACACCGTGATTCTTACCAACTTCAGCAACAATCATAGAGTATGTGTTGATAAAACAATCAGAAGCGGTGTGGTGACTCATGCATGCATTCTTGCAGACGCTACGTGTATAATAAAGTGAGAAAAGGAAGAACCTGCTTGCATGCAGTGCGTGCATTTTTTTTTGTGATGTCATTGTCGACAAACCGCACACACATTTCTTCTCCCAAAAAGCTAAAAAACATTAACAATAAAGAAAGATAGCTCATTTGCCGTTCTCTAAGATGCGATGGCTTGCTGCCTTTTACATATAAAAATAATTAATGCACGTAGATAGGAACGAGCAAATACACTACTCCCTCCGTTCAACAATAGGTGATGTGGATTTGTCTAGATTTAAATATATCTATATGCTAAAATACATCTAGATACATGCAAATTTAGATAAATTTACATCACTTATTTGAGGACAGAGGTAGTACTATTTTCCATTTTTTATAAGCAATGCTTTATCATGACGTTAGGTCGTTTCAACTTATTTAAATTTGGAGTGCAATTGGATAAAAAAGACCTTTCATATGTAGTTTTCATCTCTAGACTTTGTCCAAGCATTTGCCCATAGAACTCAAACTCTCTCGATGCAGAAAGGGATACACCTAAGAGTGCTCAATAATTGATGTGAGACAAGTGGCTACCCGATGAACTTACCAGACATGTATGATTGCATTTAGATTTCTCAAAATGTAGGTTTTTTGGATTTTCTTGTTGTTTCACTAGGTGTATACTTAATGTTCAAATTATTTTCATGTGAGCTATTCATGCTGAAATTCGAAAGAAAGTATGGCACTAACCTGTCAGCAACTACAATTTTACAAAAAATTACATGATAGCTTATTTTGTGAGTGTACATGATAGTTTATTTGGAGTAAGTACATGATAATGGGTTTCATTTGGTTTGGCCCCATAGGCCAATTCTGATCAACCGAGTGATCATTCTTCTGGCCTCACCCTCTTGTGGGGAGTTTTCTCAAATATTTTGGAGATGACACTCGAGCATTTATTCAAATTGCACTCCATAGTTTGTCAAGGTCCCTAATGTTTGTATTACTCGATTCACTGGTGATTATAGATAAGAACATGATTTCGATATTATAATTAGTTATGATCTACCGCAAGTGCAATTGTATTTTTGGGGTAAAATTTGATAAGGAGGATAGCATGAATATATTTGAGGATTTTTTGTTTGAGTGCGGTTTTATAGAATGCCATGATCAACCAGCATATATGAGATAGGCAATCTTGAATCTCCCCAACTCCAATCTTTAGTAGGCTATATGCGTGTGTATGTAGGTGTTTGCGCCTGTGGGAGTCTATGTTGTACTCCATGTTTCTAGAAAAACATAGCATCTGCAATCTTGAAGTTGCCCATTTTGTCTCCATGGGTTCCTTCTGTCTTTTATTTAGCAGGCAATTAAGCAAGATTCTTCAAATCTAGAGTTGTGTCTTTAGTTTTGCTAAAAAAGGGTTATGCATTTAGTTTTCTATTTCATTTATTTGAAACACATGTTCCATTGTTTGTGTTCATGTTGAGCACATGCCATTAGAATTGTAGTCATGATGTAATGTAATATTGTGTTGAACTCGACTGTTCATCACAACAAATATGAACTAGTAACACGATGCCATAAAGTCAGTCAACATGCAATTGATTGCCTCTGCTTGCAAACTGATATAGAGTTTTCTATACCACATTTTGTCTTAATCATCACTTATATGGGTTTGTCCCAATTAATACTTTTAATTATCTCTGCATTGTGATACCTAGATCATACTTTTAATTAAATTTCCACCTCACTTGTTGTACTTAGGTTGTAAAAAAGTTGAGCCAGCAGTTGACTCTTCCATGCATCCCTCCACGTCATTTGATTCAAATATATACTGTCACGCAATGGGGTTTCTTATAAGTTGCCAACCTTTTACACAAAAGAAATACACAAACTGGAAAAGATACACATCGACTCCATTTTTTTTTCAAGTGACTAACTCAAATGTACCCTATTTTCGTGTACTTGGTTTATTTGGTACATGCACTCATATCATTCACACTTGCTCAATACCACTTGACATCGCAGTGGACTATCATGATCTCGTTCGTCCACCTGCTTTTACCAAGTTTAGTGTTCATTTGACCCAATTTTGCCTACTGCTGATTTTTTAAAATAAAAAGACATTAATTTCTTCACATGTTTGATGTCATGTTTGAGCTTCGCTCATGGACATCTATGAATGCGAAATTTCTTAATTCTCGGCAACTTTTTAGTTCTAAATCGATTTTTACACCCTTAGATTTGTATTCTGATTTGTGCACCTATAGGTTGCAGCTTGGGTTTACACTTAATTTTTTTTTCAGTTGCAAGTGGTAGCAATTAATAAAAATAGCTTGGACCATTAGGTTTATTTTGTGGTTTATGTTAGTCGTGAGTTACAGCTAAGATTAAATGATGTGATTCGACTGAGAATTAGTCACACGCACCTCTATAAATAGGGACCATAACAAGCACCCAGCACCACGTACTACTATCATCACACTAGACACTTGCATCTATCTCTTTCCGCGTCCCGGACAACAGAAGACGCAAAGCAACATAGAGACACTCTGCTGTCACTGGAGCAGCCCGTGCCATGAGGCCAGGAGCGGAGTACCCAATGGCCCACGTCCCCGCGGCTCCGTCCGCTGCGGCGCCGCGCTCGCCGTGGCAGTCGCCGGTGCCTTACCTCTTCGGCGGGCTCGCGGCCATGCTGGGCCTTATCGCGCTCTCGCTCATCACCTTGGCCTGCTCCTACTGGAACCTCTCCGGCGGGGCCCTGACCGGCCGGGGCGATGACGACCAAGCCGACGGCGAGAAGCGCTCGGCCGCGGGGACGGCAGAGGAGTTGCAGGTCCACGTGGTGGTCATCATGGCCGGCGACGAGCGGCCGACTTTCCTTGCCACGCCGGCGTCGACGACGAGCAGGGCCGCGGACGAAGGCGCTGAGCCCGCAGCCGACGCGACGGCGTGCTGTGCCGCGTGCAGGTCGGAGGAGAGGAAGATGGCCGGTACGCACGCGGCTGGCGCGCGGCCAGCCGGCTATGAAGACGACGCGCAGAGCCGAAGTGAGCAAGCTAGTAGTAGCAGTGCTAGCTCTGTAATTACCTAGCGGGATACAATTTACAGGTGAGGTTTTCTCGATGCTTTTTTGGTTGGGGGTGTTCTTTGCTGTTTAATTCAGAAACTGTAAATTACATAGCTAGGCAATTATTCGAGAATCTTCGTTTGGATATATTGATCGCTTTATACTGAAGAACTTCACAAGCTTTAAAAACTGAAGATTTCAACTTACTAATACTTTCAAGTAACCGAGGGTGAGACTGAGACATGAGGAGTACTGTACATATCTATACCAATATAAAAAGGCACAAAATGGGGCAGATCTAAAAAATCAGAGCCATCAAACAAACATCTAACGCTTCAGGTTCCGTCCGTCAATAGCGGTAAAACAGTGTCCGATGCTCCCAAGTATCCTGATTCGCTCTCCGCATTCACAACGCCGCGCGATCTCCTCAAACACCAGCAGTGTCGCCCGCCAATCCCTCGCCTCAGGCTGCTCACATCGTCGCCTCACGCTTACACGCCGCCCAAATCCACCACCGTCCCGTTTTGCCCATGTCGCCAATAGCTGACCACTTGCGTCTACCTCTCCTCGCACATTGCTCCAGGAGCAAACGTCCCCGATGTCCCCCTCTTCCATCTGATGCCGCCTCCGTGGCAGAATCCCCGCCGCCTCTGTTGTGGTTTGAGCTCCGCAAGATCTGCACTGTCGCCACTCCCTCCATTACTCCCTTCCTCACAGGTTCCCAGCGCCGCCTCTAAGTCTTATCCCCTAACCACCCCTTTCTCCCAACGGGGTTGCAGCTGCTCGATTCCATCAGACCTTCCTCCGACGTCTCCCACAAAATAGACATGCAGTACTAATTTTTGAAGGCCCTCCAGATCTCCTCACTCCTTAGCAGCATGATAACAAATCATCTCTGGCAGACCAACCGTGACAAGTAGGCTACCACAGCCAAGACTGTTGCAGGTGAGACATCTTCCACCGTTTAAGTGTTTTCGATCACTTGCTAGCTTTGGTCTAATTTCGTCCCAAGATTTTACCCTCTTCTAAATATGCTGGCTTTGGAGATTGATTGTTTAACTATATAACTAGAAATGCTTTGTTCTGTTAATTTAGTCAGATTATGTCCTGATGGGGAAGAAATATGATTCTTCCTTTCTGTGAAACTGCCGCATGATTATACAAATTTTCCTACGTGAATCAATTCCACCGAGTTATTTTTGTAGAGAACTTAAAAATACTGCAGTATGTTTTGTTAAATTGTGTATTCATTGTGTTATGGCAAGTAACTCTCAGTACAGTATATTTGGCTGTTAGCTGATAAGAATCAAGAATTCAGTATGGACGAACACTCAGTAGGCTAACTATGCTTTGAGCAGTTTGACAACGATACCTCTATTTTGTTCAAAATTGACGAACATTCAGTAGTTGTGCTAAGTTCTGAACTTTTTAGCTAGGCAATTTATTTACAATTACCATTGCTGGTATCTGCATCATCGAATACAGGTTTTGCCAAATGACATATATGTTGGATTCTCTGGACGCATATGTTCCGTACATTGTAAGTTTCCGAGCTTTTGGACATTCTGTCTTTTTGGATAAAGTAGAGAGGACCATGCAACAATGATAGTGATCCTTTTTAGCCTGCACTAAGGCTTATGGAAAGGAGTCAAGCCCTGTCCCTTTAAACAAGCAATGAAATTGAACTAAAGTCCCCGCATATCTGAAGTAACATGATCCAATCCATGCATATCGGAATACACATTTAGTTCTCACGTTGAGTGTGTACTGAATGTATAGATATTGGTCCATTTGATTATCATTTGGCACATCACCATCTATTTGAAATAATTCTTAGTTTAGTTAATTTGAATTGACCGATTCCACAACTAACTACCATTGTCATATTTATGTTGGTGTGCAGAACAAAACTTCTGATCTGCAATCAAGGTTATCAGATGTCATGTTTATTGATGCCAACAAGAATTAGGTGCCTACAAAATGTCTTATGTTACATTTCTTTTGATATTCCATAATTTTCTCGAGATAAATAAATTCATCGTGGATGTGGAGTAAGAGTGCTTCAGTCCTGCGACTTCTGCAACTGGGACAATTGCTTTCTTCCTGTTGGATTTTTCTTATGTTATAAAAAATATCCCGGTGTATACCTGGTTTGAGTTGAATAGATGCTTGCAGCATAAAACTGGATGCACGTAGATAATAAAACTGGTGTAACGGTTGCCGAACTGCTTGTGACAACCTGCCAACCAAACGGAATAAATTCCGTAGGAAGCTAGAAACTGACTGCAAGTGTACGATCTGCGGCACTGAAACTGAAACTAGCTTCCATGCCACGGTTACTTGCACAAAATCGAGGGCTCTAAGAGAAGAGATGAGGAAAAGCTGGGATATGCCAGAAGAATCTTTATTTAAGTATTCTGGACCTGATTGGCTACTTGTCCTGCTTGCTGGTATCAGCAACGAGAGGAGGGCGCTAGTGCTGATGACACTTTGGCGTTGTTGGCATATGAGAAATGACACAATTCATGAGAAAGGGCAGTGCAGTGTAGGGGGCTCTGTTAATTTTCTGAACCGTTACCTGCAGGAACTAAAGCTGAATTGCAGGACAATTACCAACGGAAAAGGAAAGGAACCCATGTTCAAACAGGTGAACCTTTCTAATGCTAATTGCAGTTTGGCTGGTCGTCGTCCAAAAGCTAAGCAAAATGCAACATGGACCGCTCCTGATAGTGGATGGACAAAAATAAATGTTGATGCATCCTTTGATGTGAATAATGGTACTTGTTCTATTGCATGCTTAAACAGGGACCATACAGGGAAGGTTCTCTGGGCACGCAATGCTGCTGAAATCAAGTGCCAAGATGTTCCTGAAGCTGAAGCAAGGGCGTGTCTTCTTGGGCTTCAGAGCTTACAGGAAGCTGAAAATGCTGCGGTCATTTTGGAGTCTGACAGCTCCGTAGTCGTGGAAGCAATCAAGAGGAGAAATCAGGGTCACTCTCGTCTCTGGAAGTTGTATGAGGACATTAAATCTATCCAAGATAGCTGTTTACGTTTTCAAGCTGTTAAAATCGGAAGAGAGAGCAACAAGGCGGCTCATTTGTTAGCTGATGTAGCTAGATTTTCTGGCCAAAATGGCTACTGGATGGGGCATGTCCCTCCAGTGGTAGCAAACATTGTCGAGTCTAAAGCTGTAAAACTCATTGATTCTGATATATGAAAGTTCTCTTTTCCCGCAAAAAAAAAGATACTTGTTTGAAACCATGTCCTTGATTTTCTAATGCATATATGTTATGGAAATCAATGTTTTTGTTATTTTATGCCCTCAATTTTCCATGGCTTCAATAATTTCAAATTAAATTATTTTAGTCTCCTTTCTATAAAAATATTATTTATTTAACACGTGCTTTGCACGTGCACAATTACTAGTTAGACATAGCAGGCCGCAGGTAGCCAAACCATGAGAAAAAACTTAGGGCCTGCTTTATTTTGATTTAGAGTATTCTAGTCAAAACGTCCGTGATTTTAACGGGCCATAACCGTGCCCAAAATCGCACTTGGTTCGTCTTATTCTCTCGGGTCCGTATTTTAGCAACATTCATTTGCTGCTGTGCTGCATGGTTGACCCGAAAAGTGTAAGGGTCCCTCTAGGCCGCCCCACCGCAGCCCCACCAACGTCGGCGTGCTTCTGCACACCTCGCCGTCTCGTCCTGCTATTCTGCATTCCATCCTTTGAATGGCAGCTTCTTGTTTGGCGCTGGCACATCTCTCACCCTCAACTCTAAGAGTTTGTTGCTTGCTCCACCACCTTCATCGCGGCCAGCCATGCCGTCAGCGGCTTCGCGGTGCACCCTCGCCCTCTCCTGAAAGCCAGCTCGAGGAAGAAGATGAGGTGGGGAAAAGATAAAATTTTACACAAATCTTAAAACATGCAACCAACGGTACAAGATTTTACTGAGCAATACGCTATTTCTCAATTTACTGAGAACTAGCAAAACCGAAATGTAACGAACCTGCTGACATCCCCTCTAATTTTTTTTAGATAAAAAGCAACATTGCCCGACTTTAAATTAATAAAGCCCTGCAACAGGTTCATACAACCAACGAGATTAAGCCATTATAACAAACCCACAAAAGGGGAGTCCACACACGTGGCAGCACTTGCCAATTGGTAACACAATAGAGTAGCTGAAATATAACTAGATAGCCATCAACACATTGGGCGCAGAGTAAGCTCGGGACTGCAAGTAGAGAGTGCGCAGCAGCTCCAGCATGACATCCAGCTTATCCACGAGCTTGTTCCTCAGCAGCGGTCTCCACAACTGTAAAAAGAGAGATGTTTTGAAAATACAGTCAGCAGGATGAGACGGGAGTTTGTGTTCAATAGTGATCTTATTCCTAATGTTCCACAACGCCCAACTCTGAGCAGCGAACAAAAGCCAAATTGCCTGCTTAAAGCCAGGAGCCAAAGAATTCACAATAACAAAGAAATCTTGAAAGGTTCTAGGGTTCCACTGCACCCCAAAAGCTTCCCTGATGCCACTCCACGCAAAGGCAGCTAAATCGCAAACAAAGAAGATATGATAACCTTCCTTTGGCCATCTGCCAAAGAAAGATCTTGATTTTGAGAGGGAGCTTAGCATTCCAAAGGAGTTTTTCATGAGGCAAACTCGGACCCTGATTGATTTTCCGATAAAGGGATGACACCGAGAACCTACCATTAGGTTCCAACGTCTAGCGAACTGCATCCAAAGTGTTGGAGAGCCCCACAATGGACGTCTCTTGCACCAGGGCCAACCACAGCTCTAATTCAACTAGGCCAAAAGAGCAACGAAACTGAAGCGAATTTGCCAAAACCGGCATGGCATCTGCCACCAAGATATCTTTAGAAGTGCAAACTGAAGGAAATATGCCCTAGAGGCAATAATAATATTGTTATTATCATATTTCTTGTTCATGATAATGTTTATACTACATGCTATAATTGTATTAAGCGGAAACATTAATACTTGTGTGGTTTATGAACAACACCGTGTCCCTAGTACGCCTCTACTAGACTAGCTCATTGATTAATGATGGTTAAGGTTTCCTAACCATAGACATGAGTTGTCAATTAATAATGAGATCATGTCATTAGGAGAATGATGTGATGGACAGACCCAAATAAAGCAGAGCAATTAGATCGTGTCATTGTGTTCATCTTTGCGAAGCTTTTTCCTATGTCAAGTATTGTATTCCTTAGACCATGAGATAATACAACTCCCTGGTATCGGAAGAAAGCTTTGAGGTCATCAAACGTCATCCTATGTGAGGGTGATCATAAAGGTGTCTCTCAGGTGATCGGAAAGTACTTGTTGGGTTGTATGTATCGAGATGGAATTTGTCCCTCCCGAGTCGGAGAGATATACTTCGGCCCACTCGGTAATCGATATCAACACCGCTTGCAAGCACGTGGTTAAGGAGTTAATCACAAAGTGATATCGGATTACGGAACGAGTAAAGTACTTGCTGTGAACGAGATTGAACTAGGTATGCCGATACCGACGATCGAATCTCGGACGAGTAAAATATCGTGTGACGAAGGGAATACATATACGGGATTAATTGAATCCTGGCATCGTGGTTCATCCGATATGATCATCGATGAATATGTGGGAGTCAATATGGGTTTCCAGATCCCGCTGTTGATTATTGATAGAAGATCATGTCCGCATATTCTCGAACCCGTAGGGTCACACACTTAACGTGCATCGACGCTAGGATAGAATGGATAATTGGTTTATGAGTTTTTGGTCGGAGTCTCGGATGAGATCCAGGACATCACGAGAGGTTCCGGAATGGTTCGAAGAATAAGATTCATATAAAGGAAAGCAGTTTTTGGATTCCGGAATCGTTTTGGAGTTTATCGGTATTGTACCGGAAGGTTCTAGAAGGTTCCGGAGTGGGACCAACGTGGGGCCACTTGTCGGAGGCCTATGTGGGCCTAAGGGGAAGTGTCCTGGCCACTTTGGGCCAGGCGCACAAGGCCCCTAAGGCCCAGCCGGCCAGCCCTTAGGGGAAACCCTAAGGGAACCTTCCAGAAGAGGGGGGGAAACTTGCCCCCACTCTTCCCCCTAGGCCGCCGCCCTAGGACTTGGAGGAGGGGCCAAGGCAGCCGGCCAGCCTCCCATATAAGGAGGGGCAGGGGCGCAGCCTCCCCCCACTCCAACCCTAGCCGCCGGCCAACTGCTGCCCCTCCACCTCTCTCTCTCGCGACTGTGCGTAGGCGAAGCCCTGCCGTAGAAACTCTCCACCATAAGCACCACGCCGTCGTGCTGCAGATCCAATCTATCTCTCCACCATACTTGCTGGACCAAGGAAGGAGGAGACGTCGCTGCACCGTACGTGTGCATCTCTCGGAGGCGCCGCTACTTGCGGCGTAGGATCGGATCGCGGGGAGGAGACGGCTAGTACGACTACATCATCCACGTTCTGTTGAACGTTTCCGCTGTGCGATTTCTTCAAGGGTATGAAGATCTCATCTACCTCTCTCGTTGATTACATCTCCTAGATTAGATCTTGGCTTTCTTGTTCGCATCCGTAGGAATTTTTTTGATTTACTATGCTGCGAAACCCTTCAGTGGTATCAGAGCTAGATCTATGCGTAGATGTGTTTCACGAGTAGAACGCAACATGCTTGTTGCGGGCGTTGATGTTTTCTGTTGCAAACCTCTTTGTTTTGTATTTCTTATGGCGCGGCATAGTGAGATCGAAGCGGTCCAGGCCAACTTTACGCGACCTCGTTCGCGAGACCGGCTCCGCACTTGACGTGTGGCTTGTTCCACACATGCGGCTGGTGGATGCCAGTTTCTCTCACTATAGTAGTCATAGGATTTACAACGGATGTTAGCAACCATAATATCACCATTGTGGCTTTTCGTAGGTAAGAATCGTTCTTAACTTGCTACTCCCATAAGCCACGTAAAACATGCAACAACAAAGTAGAGGCGTCTAACTTGTTTTTGCAGGGAGTGTTTTGTGATATGGTATGGCCACAAGATATGATGTGATATATGTGATATATGCGATGATCATGTTTTGTAATATTTCACGACTTGCATGTCGATGAGTTCACAACCGGCAGGAGCTATATGGTTGTCTTTATAATTGTGTATGACCTGCGTGTCAACTTCTTATACGCCATGTAATAGCTTTACTTTATCGCTAAGTAGTTAGCAATAGTTGTAGTTGCTATTCGTGGTGGAGGCAATCATGGTGGAGTGATGGAGATCATGCCGGCGCGCACAAGATGGAGATCATTGCGCGGAGATTGGCTATACCATGTCACATAAAATTATATGCATGTGATGTTTATCCTTTTATGTATCTTATTATGCTTAGATCGCGATGGTAGCATTTTAAGATGATTCCTCACTTAAAGATCAAGATAAAATTGTGTTATCCCCATGTATGCACCGTTGCGAAAGTTCGTCGTGTTGAAGCATCTCGTGATGATCGGGTGCTATAAACTCTACGTTCACATACAACGGGTGCAAGCCAGTTTTGCACACGCGGAAATACTTGGGTTTGACTTGACGAGCCTAGCATGTACAGACATGGCCTCGGAACACACGGACCGAAAGGTCAAGCATGAGTCATATGGATGATATGATCAACATGTTGATGTTCACCATTAAAGCTACATCATTCACGTGATGATCGGTCTCGGTGTAGTGAATTTGGATCATGCTTCACTAAACAACTTTGAGGGATGTTGAATTTAGTGGGAGTTCATTAGTAATTTGATTAACTTGAACTAATTATCTTGAACTAAATCTTGTTGTATTTGCATAAGTCATTGTAGTCTTTGGCATCGTTTCCCACCGACACTTAGCTTAATTGAGTTAAAAAGAACTATAGAATTCTGGATAATCACTTTTCGGTCTAGTGCTGTTTAGTTTGAATGTCAAGACTAAAGATTAAGTCCTATTGCAAACTTTAGCAAACCTTGCTTGCTCCATACGATTTAATAAATTGTATTAATCTAAGAGCAACGATTCAAGTTTAGTATCTAAAGATCATATGTTTGCCTTCATGATAAATTGATCTTCAAAATTGTTTGAGAATCAAAGTGATCATCGAGCTGAAAGAATTGTTTCAGAAACAAATAAGAAGTGAAAGATATTTGATATCTAAGACTTTGATTGTTTGCAAAATGATGAAGTATAATTTAGTAAAAGAACATATGCTCATATTGTATGACTATATGCAAAGATTGAAGATGCTAGGCGTCCCGATCACCCAAAAGTTTGGGAACTAATATTATACTTGCATTCATCCTTATAAGCTATAGTAGTTTCATCATGAAAGATGTCATGATAGGACGAATGAAAAGGTATCGGCTAAATTGTTTCGCTATACCAAAAGAATACTAAAGAATGGAATCTGGAAGAATACCAATCATATGATGATGGCGATCCACTTCAAAATTGCAAAATCCAAGGCTATTAGTATTTGACTAAAAATCCTTTGGACTATGTGTCAAATGATTGACGCCACTATTGATGTCGATAGATTCTTCTAAAAAGAGAGGAAATGCTAAATAGGATCTGCAAAATTATTTGGTAGAAAAAGGAAAAAAACTGGAATTGTCCAGCTCAGGTATATAAATGATATACATGTTATAGATGAATTCTTTTGCTCGTTAACAATGTAATTCTTGGGTATTCGATACTGATTTGTTGGTATGAAATGTCATACAAAGCAACACAATACAAGAAGTACAATGGCCGAAGTAACTAGTAAAAGAATCTGGTAATGATGCATGTCGAGATACAAATAAAAGTGTTATTGTGCTTCTCGTCAGCATAAAACCTAGCCTTCTAGATATGTTAAGAACTTAATAATTGTTATTTTGTTCTAGTATTATGAGAGCAATGGTTGTTCAAATTATTACCGTCTTCCATAATCGATGGATAGATTATTATTATCTTGTTGGTGAAATAGACATTTATAACACTAATGCTAAAGGTCGCAAGACAAAACAAATTTCACTTATATGTGACACCGCCGTTTAAGTCATATTGGAAACAAAACATGAAAGAAATTCTATATTGATAGATTTTCGAGTCATTTGATTTTGAATTGATTGACGCTTGTGAGACTTTTCCTAAAGATGATTAAACTCCATTCGTGGGCCATAGAAAGAACAAGCGACTAACTACATGGAGATCGTACATGTTGATGTATGTAGTTCATGTGTGAAGTCGAGCGTGGTGTATTTTCTATTTCATCAATGACTCGAATAGATGTACGGTATATCTACTTGATGAGATAGAAGTATGAAATTGTTCAATTTATGAAGTGAAAATTGTTGTAACAAGAATATTCAAGTTGTATGATTAGATCATAAAGAAGAATATTTGAGTTACAAGTTTAGCAAACATCTAAGAGTTAGAGGAATTGTTCCACAAACTTGCATCATGATAAACACCATAGGAGTATGGAGTTTTTGATGGATGTAATCAAACCTTGTTTGACATGGTTAGATCAATGATGAAATAAACTACCAATATAATTTGTGGATTATGCTTTAGAGACTACCGCTTTTCACTGAATAGAGTGCCATCATAATCTGCCGAAATGACACCATACAAGTTATAGTTGTCTTTTTCTTGAATTTTGGTATGCAAGGCATATGTGTAAAATGTTTATAACCAAAATCGGATTAGTAAGTCTTTGTAGGTTATCCCAAAGAATGTCGATGGGTATTCCTTCTATTATGAACCCAAACACATAGTGATTGTCACTAAAAGAAGTGAATTTCTTATGAAGGAGTTTCTCGTGAAAGGTTTAAGTGGGAGGAAGATAGAACTTGATGAGGTTGTTGAATCTGAGCAAGATGATCAGAGTAGCGCAGCACCAGAAAATGTTCTGGAAGCGGCAACTACATTCATAGCTCACGCGTCTACAATATGTTGTAGTCACGACATCGAAGTTCCTATTTAACCAAGTTGGTCGTAATCAAATAGTAAGATTTGAGGATGAGATATTATTAGATAATAGTAACCAACAATATACAAAGAAGCGATGATGGGCCCTGACTTCGTCATATGAATTATTCTAGCAACAATTACATATTGAGATATGATAGTTGAATAAACGAAATAACGTTCCTCTACCGGAATGCACACCAAGGACGTGTAACTGACACGACCCAATGGGTTTTGTTGATTCAAAGGTTGCTAGATATGTATGCAAACTTCTATGGTAGAAGTAAGCATAGCGAAGTTAGAATCTTCAATGATGAAAATGTTAAAGTGTTAATTTCATCAAGATATTTGAAGATGCTTGTATTTACAAGAAAGTAAGTGGGAGCGCTAAGACATATTTCTAATGCTTTATGTAGATAACATATCGTTCATTGGAAATTATGTGTTTTTCTTGATATTGTTAAGTTTTCATTAAAGTTAGTTTTTGATGAAAGACTTAGGTAAAACCAGAATATTAAGCATCAATGTCTATGCAGATAGATTGAGGCACTAATATAGTTTTGCCAGAATACATAGATGAAATATTGAATTTGTTCAATATGGAAACAATAAGAACGGTTCTTGTTGCATGGAAGAGGTTGGAGCAAGAATCAATTGTTTTTGACACTTGATGAGTGAAACCACAAGAATGATTTTATCAATTTTGTATACCATGATATGTAGATCCAGATGTGTCCAATGCTCTAAAGGTTATAGCATTCATATGATGATCGTTGGACAATAGTAAAGATATTCTTATGCACTTTCGAAGAAGTAAGAATATGTTCTGTATGCAGAAGTGACAAATGGTTCATTGCAATGAGTTACATTGGCTTTGTCACACATACAAGTAAAATTTTATCTCAATTTTAAGCCATTTGTTTTGAGTTAGAAGGTGGCATAATAAGATGGAAGAAAGTTCCATGATATCTTGGATGAGTTCCAATGTTAATATTGTGGCGGACACTGCAACGAGGGCTAAGTATATAATCGCTTTAGAAGCGGCATAAAAGATGCAAAGTAGATAGTGATAATCCAACTTATTTGTGGCACTGTCGTCCAGGTCATATTGGCATAAAACGCATAAAGAAACTCCATTCTGATGGACTTTTGGAGTCTCTTGATTTTGAATCATTTGACACGTGCAAGCCATGCCTCATGGGCAAGATGATCAAAAACCCGTTCTCCGGAATAATGGAGCGAGCAACGAACTTATTGGAAATTATACATACCGATGTGTGCGGACCAATGAGTATTTCGACGCACGGTGGATATCGCTATTTTTCTAAGTGTGCTAGTACTATGTAGTCCTATTGTATGACAATAGTGACAACATAGTCTCGGCCAAGAAACAAAGGTCTCACCAGAAGACCAAGTTTATACGATGCTATCTCATACAAGATGAGTAATGCGTGCTGACGCAAAAGAATATGCAAATACAAACGGACCTGAAAGTGTCAGACCCGTAGATAAGGTTTACCACGTGCAACGCGTATGAATAACACCGGAATGCCATAGGTGTTAAAGGCGCAAGTATTAACTAGATTATTGACTCTAGTGCAAGTGGGAGACTGAAGGAAATATGCCCTAGAGGCAATAATAATATTGTTATTATCATATTTCTTGTTCATGATAATGTTTATACTCCATGCTATAATTGTATTAAGCGGAAACATTAATACTTGTGTGGTTTATGAACAACACCGTGTCCCTAGTATGCCTCTACTAGACTAGCTCATTGATTAATGATGGTTAAGGTTTCCTAACCATAGACATGAGTTGTCAATTAATAATGAGATCATGTCATTAGGAGAATGATGTGATGGACAGACCCAAATAAAGCAGAGCAATTAGATCGTGTCATTGTGTTCATCTTTGCGAAGCTTTTTCCTATGTCAAGTATTGTATTCCTTAGACCATGAGATAATACAACTCCCTGGTATCGGAAGAAAGCTTTGAGGTCATCAAACGTCATCCTATGTGAGGGTGATCATAAAGGTGTCTCTCAGGTGATCGGAAAGTACTTGTTGGGTTGTATGTATCGAGATGGAATTTGTCCCTCCCGAGTCGGAGAGATATACTTCGGGCCCACTCGGTAATCGATATCAACACCGCTTGCAAGCACGTGGTTAAGGAGTTAATCACAAAGTGATATCGGATTACGGAACGAGTAAAGTACTTGCTGTGAACGAGATTGAACTAGGTATGCCGATACCGACGATCGAATCTCGGGCGAGTAAAATATCGTGTGACGAAGGGAATACATATACGGGATTAATTGAATCCTGGCATCGTGGTTCATCCGATATGATCATCGATGAATATGTGGGAGTCAATATGGGTTTCCAGATCCCGCTGTTGATTATTGATAGAAGATCATGTCCGCATATTCTCGAACCCGTAGGGTCACACACTTAACGTGCATCGACGCTAGGATAGAATGGATAATTGGTTTATGAGTTTTTGGTCGGAGTCTCGGATGAGATCCAGGACATCACGAGAGGTTCCGGAATGGTCCGAAGAATAAGATTCATATAAAGGAAAGCAGTTTTTGGATTCCGGAATCGTTTCGGAGTTTATCGGTATTGTACCGGAAGGTTCTAGAAGGTTCCGGAGTGGGACCAACGTGGGGCCACTTGTCGGAGGCCTATGTGGGCCTAAGGGGAAGTGTCCTGGCCACTTTGGGCCAGGCGCACAAGGCCCCTAAGGTCCAGCCGGCCAGCCCTTAGGGGAAACCCTAAGGAAACCTTCCAGAAGAGGGGGGGGGGGGGGAAACTTGCCCCCCACTCTTCCCCCTAGGCCGCCGCCCTAGGACTTGGAGGAGGGGCCAAGGCAGCCGGCCAGCCTCCCATATAAGGAGAGGCAGGGGCGCAGCCTCCCCCCACTCCAACCCTAGCCGCCGGCCAACTGCTGCCCCTCCACCTCTCTCTCTCGCAACTGTGCGTAGGCGAAGCCCTGCCGTAGAAACTCTCCACCATAAGCACCACGCCGTCGTGCTGCAGATCCAATCTATCTCTCCACCATACTTGCTGGACCAAGGAAGGAGGAGACGTTGCTGCACCGTACGTGTGCATCTCTCAGAGGCGCCGCCACTTGCGGCGTAGGATCGGATCGCGGGGAGGAGACGGCTAGTACGACTACATCATCCACGTTCTGTTGAACGTTTCCGCTGTGCAATTTCTTCAAGGGTATGAAGATCTCATCTACCTCTCTCATTGATTACATCTCCTAGATTAGATCTTGGCTTTCTTGTTCGCATCCGTAGGAATTTTTTTGATTTACTATGCTGCGAAACCCTTCACAAATGTCAAACAATCTAGGGAATCTGATGGCTAGTGGGGCCTCTCCCAACTAGCAATCAGTCCAAAAGAGTGTTCTCCTACCATCACCCACCAAAAATCTGGTACCTAGCTTAAAAAAGTGCTTGATTTTGTTGATACTACGCCAGAACTGGGAGCCTCCCTGAGTAGAGGCAGCAAAAATGTTATCCGCATTCACATATTTAGCTTGTAAAAGCTTGAACCACAATTTGTCCTACTCAGAGGAATCAAACAGCCTCCAGATCCATTTGGACATGAGGGCAATATTCATATACCTAGAGTTGATAATACCCAAACCTCCTTGGTCCTTTGGCCGGCACACAGCTGGCCAATTCACCCAGTGAAACTTCCTCTTATCACCTATACCTTCCCAAAAAAATCTTGCCAAGTGTTTGTCAAAACCTACATGCGTACCCTCTGCTAGGAAGAACAGGCCCATCATAAAAGTTGTAAGACTCGAAAGGGAAGAATTGATTAGGGTTAAGTGCGCAGCAGACGACATGAACCTGCCCTGCCAAGGATCCACCCGGTGGCCCACAGTTCCAATCAAACCCTCCCAATCCGCCATTGTTAGGGTTCTATCAGACATCGGGAAGCCCAGATAAGTGAAAGGAAACTTGCCCTCTTTGCAGTTTAGAACTTGAGCCACTCTGGCTTGCTCCGAGGGCAGCGCACCCATAACGATCACCTCGCTCTTGAGGTAATTGATTTTGAGGCCCGAGAGAATTTCAAAGGCAATCAAGATGAATTGGAGGTTTGCAATGGAAACGTCATCTAAATCCAACAAAAGAATGGTATCGTCGGCGTATTGGAGGTGGGTCACTCCTCCCTGAATAAGGTGGGGCACCACACCCCTGAGGTGCCCAGCACAAGCAGCCGCATCCAGCATAGCAGATAAAGCATCGGCCATGAAGTCAAACAGAAGAGGGGAAATGGGATCCCCTTGACGCACCCCGCGCTTATTCCTAAAAAAGGACCAACTTCCCCGTTAATGCTAATTGCGGTTTGGCCACCAGAAACCAGTTGCATCAGCCTATGCACCACAGACGTATCAAAACCCTTCCGCGACAAGACCGACCTCAAGAAAGCCTAACTAACTGATACGTCCATTTTGCATCACTATTTTGTATCATAATTTACTGTTATTCATTGATATATTTCATATTTAGAGATGATACTTATATTATTTCCTCTATTTTTACATGTTTGATGATCATTGGAGGATTTGCTGCCGGAGTTAGGATTCTGCTGGAAAAGGACCGTCAAGACACCATATTTCGGAAGATCAGGAAAATTCCAGAAAAATACCAGAAAATTATATTTTACCAAAAGACTCCGGAAGCCAGAAGGAGGAGTCGACAGGGGCCAGAGGGCAGCCTCACACACAGGGGGCGTGGCCTGGCCCTTGGCCGTGCCGACCCTGTGTGAGGGCGCCCTGACCCACTCCAGGTCTCGCCCCTTCGCGTACTTCATCGTTCCCGAAAACCTAAGTCAGGGGGCGGCTCAGAGATAGACATAGCCACCTCTGTAGGGTGGAAAACACCAGAGAGAGAAAAGCTCTCTGGCAGGCAGAAATCTGCCGGGGAAATTCCTTCCCAGAGAGGGGAGATCGTCACCATCGTCATCACCATCGCACCGGACTTCATCGGGATCATCATCATCATCTCCATCACCAGCACCTTCATCTCCACCATCACCACGCCATACCGCTGTAACATCTTGAGTTGGATCTTGTTATATTCTTAGGGGAAACTTTCCCGGTGTTGATTACTCTTGTAGTTGATGCTATTGAGTGGAACCGTTGAATTAAGGTTTATGTTCAGATTGTTATTTATCATTATTTCACCTCTGATCATGATCCATATGATGTCTTGTGAGTAGTTCATTTAGTTCTTGAGGACATGGGAGAAGTCAAGATGTTAGTAGTGAATTATTATTGAGACATCTTTAATGGTTTGATATTGTTGTGGTGCTATTTCACTAGTGGTGTCATGTGAACGTCGACTACATGATACTTCACCATTTATGGGCCTAGTGAGATGCATTATGTATTTGGCTACCAATTGTGGGGTTGCTGGAGTGACAGAAACCTAAACCTCCGTTGGGAAACCATTGCACCAGGGAGCGTAGGATCTTAGAGTTTAAGGCTGTGGTTAGATTTATCTTAATTACTTTCTTGTATTTGCGGATGCTTACAAGGGGTATAATCACAAGTGTGTATTTATCCTAGTAAGGGTAGTGCGCTAGCACAGGTTCACCCCCATAACACTTATCAAACCAATAAAGATTATTTAGCGGTATGAAGCGAAAGCTCTTGACAGAAACTCCCGTATGTCCTCGAGAACGTTTGGTTATTATAAGTTACACAACCGGCTTGTCCTTTGCCGAAGAAAGGATTGGGCCACTTGCTGCAATTGTTACTACTATCTTTTATTTAATCGCACTTTACTTATTTGCATTACCAAATACCCCTGAAAACCCATTTGCTAGTATTTACAGTGAAACTTTGATCAAAACCACTAGTCAACACCTTCTGCTCCTCGTTGGGTTCGACACTCTTATTTATCGAAAGTACTACGATACACCCCCTATACTTGTGGGTCATCAAGACTATTTTCTGGCGCCGTTGCCGGGGAGTGAAGCGCTATTGAAAGAGTGGAATTGGTAAAGGTAACTGTCACTATGAGTATTGTTTTTATTTTTGTCTTTTACTTTATTTTACTTTGCTATGGAGAATTCTCCATTTGGTTTCCTATTTGGGAACACTTCTACCACTGCTGCACATGTGGATGAACCGCCACCACCACCCCCTGCTGAAGTTGATCCTTTTAAAATACCTATGAAAATTGTTGGGCGTGTCATTGATAACTGCTATTCAGGAGATGGAACTGTGACAACCCCGAATTTATCACAAATTCGAAGTGCCCGTTATGCATTCCACCACAATCCCAGAATCATTGTTGTGATACACATAACGTAGTTGGTAACCAGTTCCATAGACATTACAATACGATGGTTCAAATATAATGGTCATATAGACCAAGTTCATATTACAACACAATATAGCAGCGGAAATAACGTCTTCGGGTCCATGCCTTCACCCTACAGGCAATGGCGACTCAGTAGAAGATCTTAGTTCTGGTACTCTTCTTCATACCCTTCCTCCGGATACTCTTCCCCATAGTCTGGCCAAGTTGATAGCCAGGGACACAGCCGTGAGTACATTGGATGCACTCGCAAACCATCTTATAAAGGAAATGTGGAAGTAGATATGCAAGGTTGATATGGTGGACTAAGCACTAAGTTTTAGTTGCAAAGCTAGTTTTATTTCCCAAGAATGTTCATTGGTGGAAAAGAGGTTTAGTTCTCTAAGTTCAATCTAAAGGAACTTCAAATGTGTCAATATACAAGTCAAGTCAAGTCATGTCATTCACCAAGGTCACCGTAAGTTATTATCATTCTTGACAAAAGTCAAGTACAGTTTGCCAACTGTCCATAACCGAGGACGCGACTATTCGAATAGTTTGAAACCTCTGCAGAGGGGTACACTTTACCCACAAGATTCGATACATCTGCCGGGAGAAATCCACGGTTCATCATACACAAGTATGCGAGGTTCAGATAATCAAACAAACTCTTTCACTTGCTCACTCTAGTACATGATCCTTCCCTAGAGCCCGAGACACGGACATCTTCCGTTCTGGCGTCTCTAGTTTTGCCCGCTCCGGAGTGCCGGATGAATGGAATTTCCACTCGGTTTAGAAGTACCCGCGCACGGTGCACTTCTATAAAGGATGATACAAGACCTCCCATACTAGGGTGAACAAGCCACGGACTAAGCCCCTTCCCATTTAGGGGTAATGTGGTCGTACGGTAATGGTTGGCTCACATGGTACATCACTTATTATCATTTAGCAAATACATTCCATAGTTCTTAGTCAATATTATTTTCCTTCATAAGACCATCATGTAGGAGAATCTCCATTTCAAGTTTTCAAGTTCAAGTCACCAAGTTCAAATGGGGTTCCACTTAGAGATGGCCTCAATTTTATTAGCGACTAAGCAACTATATTGAGTGATGATACCACTAAGCTATGGTTGGATAAACTCAGCTTGATGCTCTTGCTAAGCAAGATATCACTACACTTCTATCATTCTACTCTAGAAATTCAATCATGCAATTTACTTAAAACAAGTAGAATGCAATAGTAAAGCTAGGCATTTGGAGTATGCTTCAAAAAGATGGCTTGCCTTGGTTGACAAAGTGTCCGGGGTATTCTTCTTCTTCTTGATAATATTCCCCCTCAATATCCTCCTCAGCAACACTAGCGTCTAATAACGAATAAACACAATACACACAATCACCACACAATACTAACATCACTTCAAACACACAAACTTGTTTTCAAACAATAAAGTTCATGTTGGATTTTATTTGAATTGGTTTGCAAGTTTTTCTTCCAAGTTTTTATTAAGTGGGCAAGTTGGATTTGTCTACCAAGTACCATATGTGGCTAACTTTCCAAGCATTGGTATTGAACTTAGGGTAATTGGACTAGTTCAAGTGAGGAGGGTTTAATTAAGTGGATTGGTATTGAGGGCAAAGATTAATTCTAAGTGTGCAATAGGAATCTATCATTTTATGTTACCCATCAAGATTGGATTGAGGTCTAATTGATACCACTAACAAGGTTTGAGTTGATTAAGGTTGAGTAAACAGTAGGGGAGGTAATTAGTGAGTTCACAAATCAAGTTTCATAATTTTTGGAGGCTTAAATAATTTTCTAGAAATTTTCTGTGATTAATAAAGCTATGGTCACACTATTCTTATTTATTTAAATTCCTAACTCAAATGGAATTCTAACCATTTTCAGAGGATAGATCATTTCATAAGCTTTCCAACGCATATTCATTTGCTAAAAATGGATTTATAAAACTCTTGGAATTTAAGTTTGAAAATCATATCTGAAAGTTATTTGAATTAATTCAAACGGGCGGGAAACAAATAAAAATCGAATCGGACTGAATTCGAAACCAGCTGGGCCGAATCCAAAGGAAACCCGAACGGGCCGGCCCAGAAAACGATTCGCTCCGGCGGGAGAAGTTTTTAAAACGAACTGACATGCGGGTCCCACCCGTCAGGTCACTTAAGTGACCCGAAGCGGTATGCTGCCGTTGGATTCTAATCCAACGGCGCATCTGCGTCGTGCTCGACGGTGAGGGGCGGAGCTCACCTGCGTGCAGCGAAGAAGACGATGGCGACGGCGGCGAGCGTAGGGGAAGCAGAACTTGACAGCGACGAGCGGAAAAGACTCCGGCGAGTCTCCTCCACCACTTCCCGGCGGCGGCTTGCTTAACGGAAGTCGAACGCGGCGGCGCCCTCCGCGTCCAGTACCTCGCCGGCGGGGTCGAGTTGGTTCGTTTGATCGGCGGGGGCTTTTATAGGCCGGAGCGGCGGGGACAGGGGCGCCCAGTGGGTGGCCGGCGCAGGGCATGCTGGCGACGTGCACGGGCGACACCGGCCTCGACAGCCTTGCTTGCGTGCTGGAGGGTGGTTGTCTCAGCCGCGGAGTGCTGTGGGTCGGTGCTGGCGAGGGCACGGTGGTCGGGAGCTTGCAGAGAGGGAGAAGGAGAAGAGAGGGGGGTCCGGGTGCTGTCCTCCGTTTCCTCCCATGTCGCACGGCTTGGGTCGGGGCAGAGGGAGCTGGGGTCGACCGTGGGGATGTCCACCAGCATGGCGACAGGGTTTGAGCGAGGAAGAACAGTGCAGCTTACAGTGAAATCAATTCCTCCCGATTTTCGTCTGCCAGGTGTTCGACGAAAAGCCCGCAAGAGATTCAAATTCGAAATTTTGAAAATTTCCACTTTGGGTGATCAACACATTGGCCAAGGTTTCCAGTGATATTTTTGTTCTGAAGAAATAACAAGTTTTGCAAAAATTTATATTTCAAACTTTGGTATTGTCACTGTTTCAGATTCAAAGTTTGGCTGAGGTTTGAGTGATGTTCTGATTTGAAATTTTGTTAGAAACTTCTTGGTTGAGTTAGTATGCAAATTGGTCAAGCTCAACTAACTGGCCAAACACTAAGTTGAGTTACAGATTTCTTATTCTAAAGGCTCAAAGTAGGGTAGTCAATAAGATTTCATAGATCATCTTATTCTTCTCTTTTTCTTTATGATTTTTATTTCTGGTTTCTTTGGCTTGTGTAATCCTTCTCTAATGTCTCTGTTGGTTAAGTTATAACTAACTAACTATTGCACAACAAATAATCACACACATGAAATCATAAAATACATATAATGGAAAATACATGCATACATGCAATAATAGATAAAAAGTTTTATCTTGACCCAAAATTTGGCACTTTAATTAATAGGAAGTGGATTACAATTTTTTGAGTTGTTACAATCTTCCCCCCTTAAAAAGAATCTCGTCCCCGAGATTCACTAATTAAGATTTGAAAAGATTGGGAAACTCTTTCTGAAGGTAATCTTCTCGTTCCCAAGTGGCTTAATCTTCGGTGTGATTACTCCACTTAACTTTTAGGAACTTGATGCTTCGGGTTCGAGTGGTTCTATATGCTTCCTCGAGGATACGAATAGGCACTTCACGATAGATCAAATCCTTGTTGATGTCCACCGAACGGTGATCAATATTCTTGAAGACTTCGGGCTTCTCCGGAACTTCAAGACATTTCCGAAGTAAAGACACGTGAAAGACATCGTGTACTTCAGACAATTCAGGGGGCATTTCCAACTGGTATGACACTTCTCCTCTGCGGCTTAGTACCTTGAAGGGTCCAATATATCTTGGTGCAAGCTTTCCTTTGACTTGGAATCTTTGCATTCCCTTGAGAGGTGATACTCTAAGATAAACAAACTCTCCAATCTGAAAGGTCAGTTCTCTACGTCTCTTGTCGGCATAGCTCTTCTGTCTAGACTGGGCTGCCTTGAGGTAGTCACGAATCATGCGAACCTTCTCTTCAGCCTCTTGCAGAATGTCAGGTCCAAATATCTGACTGTCTCCGGTTTCTGACCAATTCAAAGGGGTACGACACTTTCTTCCATATAAAGCTTCAAATGGGGCCATTTGCAAACTGGCTTGGTAACTGTTGTTGTAGGAAAACTCCGCGAAAGGCAGACAATCTTCCCACTTGGCTCCATAGGCTAGAACACAAGCTCTCAACATATCTTCAAGTATTTGATTCACTCTTTCAGTCTGTCCATCAGTCTGAGGGTGGTAAGCTGTGCTAAAGGCTAATTTGGTTCCCAAGGCTTGGTGCAAACTTCTCCAAAATCTTGAGGTGAATTGAGTTCCTCGATCGGAAACTATGGTTTTTGGGACTCCATGCAAACTCACAATTCTGGATAGATAAAGATCTGCTAGCTGTCCGGAGGTATAAGTGGTCTTGACAGGAACAAAGTGGGCAACTTTGGTAAGTCTATCCACAATGACGCATATAGAGTCATTTCCATGGCTAGACCTTGGAAATCCAGTGATGAAATCCATTCCAACAGATTCCCACTTCCATTCCGGAACTTGCAAAGGTTGCAGCAATCCAGCAGGACGTTGATGTTCAGCCTTGACTCTTTGACAAATATCACACTTAGATATGAACAATGCAATCTCACGCTTCATTCCATGCCACCAAAATTGTTCCTTTAAATCTTGGTACATCTTAGTTCCACCGGGATGAATGGAGTAAGGTGTCTCATGGGCTTCCTTCATAATAACCTCCTTCAATTCTGAGTCCGCAGGCACACAGATACGTCCTTTATACCAAAGAACTCCTTGATCATCTTCTTCGAATCCTGACACCTTGCCGGAACTGATTCTGCGCTTAATTCCGTCAATACTCTCATTTCCCTTCTGGGCTTCTTTAATTTGGCTCATCAAGGTGGGTTGAAACTCAAGGTTGGCTAAGAATCCTCGACTGACTAGTTCCAATCCAAAATTTTCAAACTCTCGGTGCAACATGGGTTGCTCCTCTTTGATCATCATATTCAACGAGCAGGGCTTCCTACTCAATGCATCGGCCACTACATTGGCCTTACCGGGGTGATAATGGATTTCCAAATCATAATCCTTGATCAACTCTATCCATCTTCTTTGCCTCATGTTCAACTCCTTCTGGGTGAAAATATACTTCAGACTCTTGTGATCAGTGTAGATCTCGCAACGGTTGCCCATAAGATAGTGCCTCCAGGTCTTCAAAGCTAGAACTACGGCTGCTAACTCCAGATCATGGGTTGGATAATTTTCTTCATAAGGTCGAAGCTGCCGGGAGAGGTAAGCTATGACCTTGCCTTCTTGCATTAATACGCAACCAAGTCCAAGTTTGGAGGCGTCGCAATAGACATCAAAGTTCTTGGTGATATCGGGCATGGTTAGGACGGGGGCGGTCACCAATCGCTTCTTGAGCTCTTGAAAACTCTCTTCACACTTAGGGGTCCATTCAAACTTCTTGTCCTTCTTCAACAATTGGGTCATTGGCCGGGCAATGCTTGAAAACCCTTCAACAAATTTACGGTAGTATCCCGCTAATCCGAGAAAACCTCTAACTTCAGTTTGAGTGGTAGGGGCTTCCCATTCCATGACTAATTTGATCTTCTTTGGGTCTACTGATATTCCTCCCGCAGATAATACATGGCCTAAGAATCCAACTTCCTTCAACCAGAACTCACATTTACTGAACTTGGCATACAGCTGATGCTCTCTAAGAGTCTCTAAGATTAATCTCAGATGGGTTGCATGCTCTTCTTCAGACTTGGAGTAGATAAGAATGTCATCAATGAAAACTACAACAAACTTATCCAGGAACTCCATAAACACCTTATTCATGAGGTTCATGAAATAAGCAGGGGCATTGGTTAATCCAAAGGACATTACGGTGTACTCATACAATCCGTATCGGGTAGTGAAGGCTGTTTTGGGGATATCAGTTGCACGGATCTTCAGTTGATGGTATCCAGTTCTAAGATCTATCTTTGAGAAGACTCGGGCTCCGGTCAATTGGTCAAACAGATCCTCAATCTTAGGGAGAGGATACTTATTCTTGATGGTCACATCATTTAGCTTGTGGTAATCAGTGCACAGTCGGCTGGAACCGTCACTTTTATCCACAAACAAGACGGGTGATCTCCAAGCAGAAGAACTTGGCTGAATCAATCCCTTACTCAAAAGGTCATCCAATTGCTTCTTTAACTCCACTAGTTCAGCTGGGTTCATACGATAGGGTCGTTGGGCTATGGATCCAGTTCCGGGGATAAGCTCAATGATAAACTCAATATCCCGATCCGGTGGCATTCCGGGTAGCTCATCGGGAAAAACATCCGGGTATTCACAGACGATGGGAACTTCCTCTATAGTGGGTCCTGAGATACTCTTATGACATCTTGTGAATTGGGGTGGTTTTACGGACACATGTTTTACTACAATTCCAGTGCTACTCTTCATGGTGATGGTCTTCTTGGCACAATCTATCACTCCTTGATGGGAAGACATCCAATTCATACCGAGAACTACTTCCAAACCTTTGGTTCCCAATACTATCAAATTGGCTAAGAAAGATATTCCATGAATTTCTATGGGAACTGCCAAACAGTTCCACTCAGCCCTTGTGGTTGACCCAGGTATTTGTACTAACATGGCATGTTTCAGGGGTGTTGGTTGAAGTCCACTTTTATCAACAAATAACTTAGTAACAAACGAGTGTGAAGCTCCAGAATCAAACAGAACTCTTGCAGGAACTGAGTTAACAGGGAACATACCAAGCACAACGTCGGTTGCTTCCAGAGCTTCTTCAACATTCATGTGGTTCAGACGGCCTCGAGGGTGAGGCTGGTTCCTTGGGGGATAATTCTTGCCATTCCCAACACGGCGCTGCTGCTGAGCAGGAGCAGTGGTCTTGGATGCATCATTTAGCTTCTTGGGGCACTCATTGGAGTAGTGCCCTTTGAGTACGCACTCATAACAGGTAACACCAGACTTGTCACCAGGCTTGGGTAGCACAGGGGCGCCATTTGGTCTAGGGGTATTGGTGTTGAAGTTGTTGCCACTAGGTCTTGGAGGTGCACGGTTGAAGTTGTTGCCGAGTGGACGGCTAGGAAAGTTGGGACGTGAAGCAGGTGCAGATGGCCTCATAGGTCTTGGGGCGAAACCCATAGGTGGATTTCCCCTTGGCTTCTGCGAGTTGCTCGAGTTGCCTTGATACATCATACGGCGCTTGCGGTTCTCTGCAGCTTGCTTGAGTTTGCCTTCCATCTGAATGGCAGAGTCAACCAATGACTCCAGGTCGGCAAAGTGAATGCTGACCAAGACACATTGCATCTCATCATGAAGTCCATCCAGAAACCTTTCTTGCTTCTTCTCAGTGGTATTGGTGTCATCTGGGGCATACCTAGACAAGGTAAGGAACTTGTCACGGTAGTCAACCACAGATAGGGAACCTTGCTTCAGATTCCTGAACTCATCTCTCATCCTTTTAACCAATCCCAAAGGAACATGGGCTTTGCTAAACTTGCTCTTGAACTCCTCCCAAGGCATCACATACCCTGGGGCTTGCATTGCACGAGTGCTATCCCACCAAGCTCTTGCGGCTCCCGCAAGGTAGTGGGTGGTGTACAAGACCTTCTCATTTTCACCAACTTCGGCGACTGCCAAATTGTTCTCCATAGTGCGAAGCCAGTCATCGGCATCTAAGGGTTCTTCAGACTTAGTGAATATAGGTGGGTTGGTGTTTTGGAAACTCCTTAACTTGGATCGGTGATCACCATGGCCATTGTTCTCTCCTTCACCATGGCCATTTCCATTGCCATTGTTGTGGTTCATTGCCATCTGGGTTAGTTGCTGAAGAGTGGCCAAGTTAGCTTGGCGCTCAGCTCGGGCTGCTTCCCGGTCTTCCATGATCAACCTTAGCAGTTCGGCCATTTCCGGGTTCGGGGGTGGGGGTGCTCGCGGCATCTGAAGATAAGGTATGTAAGACAAGAGGGAAAAACTAATTTGCTAAGCTTTAATGTAACATAGATGATGCAAGTTTTGTCTTACTAAGGCCTTAAGGGCCAAATTCATATTTCATTCAACCAGCATCAAACATATCATACATACGAGTTCACACATTACAAATGGTTTACATCAAACCATTGCGACTTGTCTACTAGAGAGGGGGATACAACTCACACCTACATGAAGTGACTCAAAGTAAACTCATAACTAGATAACACGGGAATCTCCAATCTAGACATCGGGCTCCTCGGGGTCTTCCTCCTCATCATCCACAATGAATCCATTCTCCTCAGGATCCTCCTCATCATCCAGGTCCTCCATGAAGTCATCCTCGTCACTAATGAGGGCATTATCCTCCTTGCGGAGATCAATGCCTTCCTCCTCACCAAGGTGGCTCTCAAGACTCTCAATGTACTCAGTTAGCTCAGCAACATTGGCTGTCGTCGTGGTGAAACAACATATGCCATAGGATGGCTTAAATGGGGGCCGAACTAGCTGCTGGAGGATTCGGGAGAGGGGAACGAGCTAAAAAGCACGACAGAAAGAGACACTGATCTACCCAGGTTCGGGGCTCTCGTAAGGAGATAACACCCCTACTCCTGCTCTACTGATTGTATATTTGGGTCGATGTAGTACACAACAATGGTGCTTCCAAGCTCTCTGCTAGAGAAGGAAGATGAACTGCTAAGTGTAGGAACACAGAGTGACCAACCCTTTACCAGGGCTCCCTATGCCACCTTATATAGTGGTGGCCAGGGTTACAACGGTCATACAAGACCACAAGACACGGGCTACACTCCAAACAGGAGCTGGTGACGATGGCAGAGACCCTTGACTTCGCCCCTGATTGCTCTCGATGGGACGCCATATCCCTGTACCTTGTACCTCTTGAACTGTGGCCTTACCTCTGTGCGGTGAGCTCGTACTTGTGCACAGTGAGGGTAGGTAACCTCCACTGTGCACCCTGCCATCTTACTCTGCTACCATGCTTGGATGTTTTCTTCCTTGATTGTAGGGATGTGACACCTTGGTTGACTTAAGTATCCCGGATATGACCGTTGGCCATACCCAAGACATATATGCCGGACCAACGACCTACGAGGGTCGGGTAATCCGGCCTCCCCTGCTCCTGCACAACACACCAAATGGTTAGGCCGGCATATCTAAGTATATGCCGGCACACATATACCAGTATTCCGGCTATACCGGCATATCCAAGTATTAGCCGGGATACACACATATGCCGGCCTGGCCGATGCTCTTATATTCCGGCCAGGCCCTTTCTTGATAACTCGGCATAAGTCAACCATAGACTTTGTGTCTTTCTAGTCTCTTGACCCTACCGGGGGTTATCCCCCCGACACTAGTCCCCGAAGCTGCCGAGGTTCCCTAGTCATAGCTGTGGAGCCTCGACAGGTTCAACATACCTTTCTTCATTATGTCCCGGTGATCAGATTATATCCCGGCCTCTGTTCCTGTTCCAAAACTTATTCCGGCCGGTCCCGAGGGTATTCCGGACGGAACATATACATCGGGCAGTTAATCCGACATATAGACGAGTCTTCCTCGAGAAGCCATGCCTGACAGCTTTGCATCGAAACTTGTAACTGTCCTGCCACCTCGAACGGTCACCCACGATGTGACGGTTCACAGTGCAGTTACTCCTTGCCATCATTGCGTCATGGCACGGTTACCGGAACCGCCGCCTCACTCTGTGCCGCCACGTGGCGACTCTCTGCAGGAACGGTCGGGGGAGTGGAACACTACCCACGATCCCCACGACCCTGCCTCTTCGGTATAAATATGGGGTGGGGGTAAACTTGCTCTTTTTACCCCCGCCACAGTGCCTTCTTCCTCTTCTGCTCTCCTGCCCCTTGCGCTTCGCTGCCGGACCGAGGGACAGAGAAGGAGCGCCGCCGACGACCCGCTCTACTCCGGCGCCGACGCCCGACGACGCACGGCATCACCATTGACGACGCCGCCGCCGCCGCCTCTTCTCTCTGCAGCATTGCAGGGAGATTGGATCTTCTTCTGTACGCTCGCCGTCGTCGTTCTTTCGCCGTCGGCCAAACTCCGGTGAGTTTCTCTCTCCCTCTGTTCTTCCTCTTTGATGCTTCTTCATAGCTTCTCATTGGTAGCCATATCCGCATAGATCTAGTGCAGTTCCTCTCTGGATTCGACTAGCATTGCTAACAGCGCTCACAGGTGTTCTTCCTTAGAATTTTTACCCTTATTGTTTCCTGTTTTAACTGGCTCGGTAGATCTTTGATTTCTGCTAACCTTGGGGAGAGTGGTATGCCGGAGAGACTAACCTCCCTCTTTTCTCCGGCCTTGATAGGAATATCATCACGGGACTCCGGCTCTCACGCCTTGTCCCGGCCACTAAGATGGCATCTTCAAGCATGACGGGCACCTCGGCCTCTGAGGAAGATACCTCGGCCCGAGCCCAAGGACGCTCCGGCTGGGAGGGGTTGGAGGTTACTCCGGCCGACATATCCTGGGTCACCTCCACCAGGAGAGTCCCAGAGGGCGTAGCATGCCGGCTACCAGCAGGAGAAACTGTGCCGGCACCTGAACCTGGCGAACGCGTCGTCTTCATCGCCCACTTCGAGCGTGGCTTCGGCCTGCCGGCATCGGACTTCTTCCGGGACTTCCTCAACACCTACGACCTACAACCTCATCATATCCCGGCCAATGCCGTGATGATCCTCTCCGCCTTCGCTGCTTTTTCGAGGGGGCATGCCGGCATAGAGCCCCTTACTCAAGGCTGGGCGAAGTACTTCCAACTGCGGAAGCAAGTCGTCCAAGAGCCGCCCCGGAGCAAGGACGACCCGCCGGAGACGGCCCAGGAAAAGAAGGACCGCCCCATGACCCTCTGCGGCGCGGCCACCATCATGTCCCGAAAGGGCTCGGACTTCCCCAAGGTGGAACTCCTGGAATCTTGCAAGAAGTGGCAGAAAAGCTTCTTCTACGTCAAGAACACCACCGACGAGGATCTGCTCAACCTGCCGCCATTTGTGGACGAGCCACCCTTGGCTATGACGAACTGGACCTACAACCCGAAGAACTCGGTGATGCCGGTGAATGCGCTTCACCGGGTTAAGGGCGAGCTCCTGGATGCCGGTCTTACTCCTCAAGACCTGGTGGCCTGCTATATAAGCCGGCGCGTCTCCCCTCTGCAGCGCCGGTCGCACAAGATCTGCCAGATGAGCGGGCCAATGGACCCCACCCGGCACTCCACACACGAGCTGACTCCGGCCGACATTCTGCGCCGGATTAAGGATGTCTGCAAGTCCTCTCAGGCCACTTTTGCCTGGGGGCTAGAACCATACAGCCGGGATAGGCCCGCCCCAACGGTAAACCATCTTATCCGATACATAAAGTCCATGTCCGGCACATAGATACTTAAGCCGACACATGTCTGTTTGCCGACACATATCATATTGATCCGACATACCTCTTCCACCGGCATATTTCCTTGTCTGAATACTTGACTTTGCTGTTTATACAGAAATTCAGCTTCCAAGCCATGGAGAACTCCCGGATCAAGATCGCGGCGGACCGCACTGTTGCGGATGTTGAAGATCCGGATCATTGGGATAAGCTTCCCAGGAGCACCCGTGCTGCAGCTGCCATGGGTAAGGGCTCTTCATCCCGGCATTATACTCAAGACCGGAGTGAGATTGATTCTGACGAGGAGATCCTGCTGTACTATGACCCGATGCCACTTGCGTACGCCTTTCCAGAAACACCTATTGCTTACGAGTTTCCAATGCCGTCCTCAGCTATCCCGGACGATATGGTTATCGACGCCGCCCCTCTGAACCAGGGACCTCCTTCCACCGGCGGACGTGCCGGCCGGAAGCGAGGGGTGAAGCCCCAGTCCGACACACCTCAGAAGTCGAAGAGGCAGAAGGTCGGCGTGCCCATACTGAAGAAACCGAGACCTGTCGCCGCGGGGTAAGTTCCTTCTGCTTGTTTCATTTCCGACATATCTCTTGCTTGCATTATTGACTTGGCGTTTTTTCTCTTTCAGAGCTCCTCTTGCGCCGGAACAAGCTTCTGGCTCGAGTGGCGACCCGAAAGTTACCAAGCCCGCGGCCACTGCTACCTCCGACATACCCTCTGCCAGCCACACGACCTCCCCGGCGCCGGCATCCTCGCCTGCGCCCGACAAGACCTCCTCCCCGGCGAAGGACGTTCCTCCGCCGGAACAAGACACCTCTGCCCCCGACGTCCACATGGACTCGGGGGCTCAACAGGAACCTCCGGCTCCTGATGTCCACATGGACACAGGAGCCCACCAAGAAGCACCAGACTCCGGCGCGCCCACCAGCGACGCCGGCACAACTGAAGACGCCGGAGCAGACATCAAGGGTAAAGGCCCTTTAGTGCCGGAAGTCCGGACTATTCCGGATCCTGCCTCTGCTGGCCAAGATGCACCGGCCGCACCGGAACAGCCCGTGCCCAAAACTCCTTCTGCTGAAACGACTCCTGCACCGGCCAAGACCACGGCGCCGGCCAAGACCTCTGCCCCGGCCAAGTCCGGCACATTGAAGATCCAGCCGACCAAGTCCGGCACTCCATCCGCCGCCACTGCTCCTCCTAAGGCAACGCCTCGGACCAGCTCTGCTCTGGCCCTGCATCTTGGCAGGGCAGCAGCCCGGCCTGGCTACCGGCGCAACTTCTTCGACACGCCAGAACTTGAGGGCATCATCCCCCTGGTGACAAAGAGTGACCAAAGCCTCGGGTCTCTCAAGGAGCGCTGCGAGAAATGGAATGACGCCGGCTCCCTGGACACAGCTGAATCCAAGAAGAAGAAACAGGCCGAAGCTTCGGCCACCGGCAACCCAGCTGATATCCTGGCCGCTAAGCCCATTCCTATTGCCTGCGAACTTCTCAGTCTTCAGCAACGACTTCATCGCCTGGCCGATGCCACCAACGTAAGTCCTTTACATATAGATATCCCCAGTCCCCGAAAATGTCGGCTGTCCGGGATACGGACATCCGGGATTTTCCAAGACCTTTTGCACTTAGCTGCTTTTGCAATTAACTTTCCGACATATGAGCTCGATTCGAGCTTCAAATCCTAGTCACCGAGAGCCGGGATAGGTGCGCAGCACCTGTGCCGGGTCTCTACAATTTCACATCTCAATTATTTTTCAAATCCTCCTGACCGAGATATAAGCTCGATTCGAGCTTCAAATCCTAGTCACCGAGAGCCGGGATAGGTGCGCAGCACCTGTGCCGGATCTCCTATAGCATAAATAGTTCGTATAATCTTCAACTGTACTGGCATGCTTTAGTTATCTCATATCCCTTCAAATCCTAATACTTTTGCAGCGCATGAATAACGCCCGTGCCGACATGTTCCATGACTTGGTGTGCGAGCATCGGAAGCTTTCCGACGCACACAGCAAGCTCCAGCTGGAACTGTCCCAGAAAGGTAATTTCAGCCGACATACCTTGCCCTTCTCAATAGTCCTCTGGCCGGTACATCTTAATATGCCGACACCTAATCTTTGTCTGACATTTGGCAGCTGGTGCCGAAGCACAAGTCACCGAGCTTACCAAGAGAGTGAAGGAACTTACTGGTATGCCGGATCCTCTTAACCTTGAACTAATCCTTCTGTACTTCAAATCCTTTAATCTTTTCACTGTTTTCTTTCTTCAAATCCTTGTTTTGACTTCAAATCTTTTCAGACGAGAAAGCTGCACTGGAGGCACGCCACCAGGACTGTGTGTCCTCAGTGGATGTAGCCAAGCAACTGGACGACCGGGATGCCGGTCACAAGGCCGAGGTTGAGCAGCTGAAGGGCCGGATCACCGAGCTTCTGGACGAAAAGGAACAGAGGGAGGGCCTACTGAAGAAAACCCAGTCCCTGCTTGTCACCTCCGAGACTGATGCCTCCAACGCCCACGCTGAACTGGATAGCCTGAAGGAGCAGGCCACCAAATGGGAGGTTACAGTTGCACAGCTGAATGCCGACCTTGCCAGTAAGCTTCAAATCCTTTCCCTTTATCCTTCCCGACATAGTGTAATTCTCTCCGGCATATTCTCCTTTTGCTAACATTGTTTCTATTCCTCAGACATGTTTCCCGCTTCCGTCGAAGACGTTGAGAGGGCTTTGCAGTTGGATCGAGAAAGCCGGGGTGTTCCGGTTGACTCGCCCAACTGGGACATGTCGGAGCAGCTGCTGGCTCTGCAGTCCGGAAAAACGCCATGACGCTCTACACCGAAGAACTCTTATATGGCGCCCAGGAGGCATTCTCTGCCCTCTAGCCGGGACAAAGGACTCCCACTGATCCCGTCGACCTCGGCAACGATCTGCAGCTGGCCAAGGTTCGCCTCTGGGAGTGGCGAGATTCCGGCGCGAGGGTTGGAGCTGACGAAGCTCTCAGCTACTTCTTGTCCTGGTATGAAAAGGCTGACTTGGAGACTTTGCGCACTGTGCGCGAAGGATCCATCTGGACCACGGATCCGGAACACATCCGGCGCCGACGGGAGCTGGCCCACAGCTATGTGGACTATGCCGACACCGACGCCTTCGTTCGGGATATCCGTGAGCCGGAGAAGAAGGACGATGCCGGGACATCCGCCGCTGCTGAGGGCTCCGACTCCAGCCAGGATGAAGATGAAGCTGAAGAGGCCGACACTGATGTCCCGGAACAGGCATCTGCCCCGGGCGGTGGTGATGGCTCTATTCCATCTGCTGGGTCCGGCACTCCTGAAGCCGACATCTCCACCGCCACTGCTCCACCAGCCGGCGCCTCTGCTTCTGCCCCTGGTCCTTGACTTTGCAGCATAAAAACTTTAAGTTTTATCAGATCCTCGGTATACCGGGTGCAGATGTAATATACACGCTTAATTTCCTTTGGTTTGCTACCTGAACAAGTTTTATCTTGGTTTGCTTGTTACTAATGCCGGATCATCTTTTGGCTAAGTCACCGAGTTGTTTTCCTGTTTCCTCAATTTCACAACCTTGGCTGCTTGTCTACCTCAATTGGCTTTCGACGTATGAGTCTCAAGGTTGCTTCCTCGAACATACAGTACTTTAACTTTGAGACTTAGACTTCAAATCATCCGACACTTTAAATTTTAACTTTAGCTTTAACGAAAATGTCGGTTCGCTTGCTTTGTATTTCCTTAGCCGTTTTCCATGTGTAGACAATCTCCGGCATCTACTCTTGCTAGCCATGAAGCCGGGTTTCGGACAGCAGCTGAGTCGAAGAGTGGCCATTGGTGCCGACACATTACTAGGCCGACATAGGAAACATTCAAATAAAGCCAGCCGGCATATAACAAAAAACTGTAAATAAACAACAAATATACCTCAGAGCTAGTTACCCGGCTTCTCCGGGATGCCGGTATTTCATTCATTAGTCTTGTGCCGGCACAACACGCCGGCATACAAAGGAAAATATGGAAATACATACATTGTGTTGCTCAGGAGTAAAAGGGGCGCAGTAGAGCTATGTTCCATGGCCTCTTGGTTTCTTCTCCGGACCTGTCCGCCTTATTCTTCTTGGGGTCCTGCGCATCTATAAGATAATAGGCATCATTGTGCAGAGCTCTTCTCACAATGAATGGCCCCTCCCATGGAGGAGTTAACTTATGCCGGCCTTCTGTTCCTTGCTTTAGCCGGAGTACTAGATCTCCCTCTTGAAATCTCCTTGGATTTACCTTCTGCGCATGATAGCGTCTGAGGTTCTGCTGATATACTGCTGTTCTTGACAGAGTTATTTCCCTTGCTTCCTCTAGCAGATCAACATCATTTTCTCTGGCTTCTTTAGCCTCTTCCTCAGTATATAGCACTATTCTTGGTGCATCATGTATTACATCTGTTGGAAGCACAGCTTCTGCTCCATACACCAGGAAAAATGGTGTGTAGCCTGTTGATCTATTCAGAGTTGTTCTTAAACTCCACAGCACTGCTGGCAGCTCATCTAGCCAACATCCCGGAGTTTTCTCCAGGGGCTCTATCAGCCGGGGTTTTATGCCGGATAATACTAGCCCATTCGATCTCTCTACTTGGCCATTGGCACAAGGGTGGGCAACCGACGCAACGTCCAGCCGGATCCCCACTTCCTCACAAAATCTGGCAAATGGCCCTTGGGCAAAGTTTGACCCATTGTCAGTGATGATGCTATGAGGAACACCATATCTCAAGATTATATCCTTTAAGAATTTCACTGCTGTGTGACCATCACACTTGCTTATGGGCTTCACTTCAATCCACTTGGTGAACTTGTCCACCATGACCAGGATATGGGTCATTTTCCCTCTGGCCGGCTTAAAAGCCCCGACCATATCTAGGCCCCAAACAGCAAAGGGCCAGGTTATTGGGATAGTTTTCAGGGCAGATGCCGGCTGATGAATCTGGTGGGCATATCTTTGACACCCATTACATTTCCGGACCAAGTTTTCTGCCTCTTGCAGTGCTGTTGGCCAATAGAAGCCATGCCGGAATACCTTTGCCACCAATGCCCTGGACGAAGCATGGTGACCACACTCCCCCTGGTGAATTTCCCGGAGCATCTCCAGACCCTCCGCAGATTCGACACATCTCTGCAATACTCCGGTGGTACTTCTCTTGTATATTTCTTTGTTGATGATGGTATACGCTTTGGATCTCCTTATAACCCGGCGGGCCTCGGTTTCATCCGCCGGCACTTGACCATCCACCATGAAGTTCATGATAGGACGTGCCCATGAGGGCACTTCCCTGACAGTGAACACTGCCTGATCTATTTCCATTATTTCGACCGACACATAATCGATCTCCATGGGCTGCGAAGTCCCCGGGACTGAAGAATCAGTCCCCGGGTATGCCGGAGCAGTCCCCGGGTATACCGGCACAACCTCTTGGCACATTTTACCCTTGCCTTTAGTTTTGCTCCGGAATACTGTACTAACAGCATATGCCGGCCCAGTCCCCGGGACTGAGGAAACAGTCCCCGGGTTATCCGTCCTGGCTCCGGCATCTATCTCCATTGGAACTGCTTCGTCTGGACCTGGCGGGACATAAATGGAGGATGACTCCGGCGAGGGTTTGATCGATGGCTTCCTCAGATGCTCCAGCGAAATGCCGGGCGGGATTGAATCTCGGGAAGACCCCAGCTTGGATAATGCATCGGCTGCATCGTTCTGAGCCCGGAGAACGTGCCGGAACTCACAACCTTCAAAGTAACCACTTAACTGCTGCACTAGGAAACGGTATGATGCCATGTTAGCATCATGCGCATCCCATATGCCGGAACACTGCTGAATCACTAAGTCAGAATCACCGAAGCACATAATCCGGCGAATTCCTATGTCCTTAGACACCTTCAGGCCATGCACAAGTGCCTCATATTCCGCCACATTATTTGATGCTGCAAAGTGAATCTGCAGGACGTATCTCAGCTGGTCATTCTTTGGTGAACTGAGAACTATGCCGGCACCCAAGCCATGGATTGTCTTGGACCCATCGAAATGCATCCTCCAATAACTGGCATCTGGCAATGGTGGCTCATACTGTATCTCGGCCCAGTCAATAAAGAAATCAGCCAAGACCTGGGACTTGATTGTATCCCTCTTATCGTACTGCGGTGTATATGGTGAAAGCTCTATTGCCCACTTTGCTATCCGGCCGCTGGCATCTTTGTTGCCTATAATTTCCGAGATAGGGGCCTCGGCCACTACCCGGATTGGATGCTCTTGGAAGTAATGCTTGAGCTTCTTGGCCGCCATATAGACACCATAGGTCATCTTCTGATAGTGGGGGTAATTTTGCTTTGAGGTGGAGAGGACTTCACTCAGATAATATACCGGCCGCTGCACGGTTTTGCTTCCTTCCTCTCGCTCTACTACCACCACAGCACTGACAACTCGGTTGGTTGCCGCTATATAGAGCAACATTGGCTCCCGGGGCATCGGAGACGCTAATACCGGCGCTGTTGACAACAACTGTTTCAATTCCTTGAAAGCTGCATCTGCTTGCGTTGTCCAGACAAATGTGTCGGACTTTTTCATCAACTGATATAACGGCAGAGCTTTCTCTCCCAGCCGGCTTATGAAGCGGCTCAGGGATGCGAGGCACCCAGTGAACTTCTGTACTTCCCTCAAATCTGTCGGCGGCTTCATCCTTTCTATGGCACGAATCTTGCCGGGATTCACCTCAATACCCCGGCTGGAAACAAGGAAACCGAGCAACTTGCCCGCCGGCACACCAAAGGTGCACTTAGCCGGATTCAACTTCATCCGGAATCTCCTCAGGTTCCCAAAGGTTTCCCGGAGATCATCTATGAGAGTCTTGCTCTCCTTGGTTTTTATGACGATATCATCGACATATACCTGCACATTTTTATCTATCTGATCGTGCAAACACTTTTGCATACACCTTTGGTAAGTTGCGCCGGCATTTCTTAAACGGAACGGCATAGTGAGATAGCAATAAGCCCCGTACGGGGTAATAAAGGATGTCTTTATTTGATCTGGCTCATACAAGGGGATCTGGTGGAAACCAGAATAGGCATCTACAAATGATAACAGTTCACATCCGGCTGTGGAATCAATCACTTGATCGATCCGAGGGAGCGGGAATGGATCTTTAGGACATGCCTTATTCAAGTTGGTGTAATCAACACACATCCGCCATACTTTCACTATGGCGGGCTCATCTTTCTTCTTTTCCACCAAAACCGGATTAGACACCCAATCCGGATGAAGTACTTCCTTGATAAAGCCAGAGGATAAGAGCCTGGCCACTTCCTCCCATATGGCTTTCCTTCTATCGCCGACATTCCGCCGGAGCGGCTGCTTCACTGGCTTAGCATCGGGTCTCACGTGCAATGCGTGCTCAGCCAGCTCCCTCGGCACACCTTGCAGGTCCGAAGTAGACCATGCAAAGATATCCCGATTCTCACGGAGGAAGCTGATGAGCACGCTTTCCTATTTGGGATCCAAACTTGCCCCAACCAGGGCATGGCGCTCCGGGAAAGCTTCATCCAGAGGCACCTTTTTGACTTCCTTACTCACTTGAAAAGAAACGCTGCCACCGGGATTTGTCATGCCCGGCATAGATTTGCCGGTCACGACCGTCTCAGCAATCTCCACTGCTCGCTTGAGCCTCTTCCTCTCCTCTGCAATGATCAGAGTCTCGGCCAGATTGGATCCGGCGGTGGCACATGCCATCGAACGCTTGTAATCACCAATGATGGTGATCACTCCTTTGGGTCCCGGCATCTTCATCTTCAGATACGCCACATGCGTAGAGGCCATGAATTTTGCCAGTGCCGGTCTACCCAGCAAAGCATGGTAGGGGCTCTCCAGATCAACCACCTCGAACATGAGGTTTTCCACCCTGCAGTTATCCCGGCTGCCAAACATCACATCCATCCGGATCTTGCCCATCGGCGCACACGAAAGTCCCGGCACAATGCCGTGGAACGTGGTCTTGCTCGGTTCCAGCATATTTTCCTTGATTCCCAGCTTCTCCATCGTATCCCGATACATGATGTTGATGCTGCTTCCATTATCAATGAGGACCTTGCTGAATCTTACGTTATTAGCCGGCCCGACGAATGTCGGATCCATCACCAGAGCATATCCGCCGGGATTTGGCATGATCCGGGGATGATCTGCCCTGTCCCAACCAACAGCCTGGTCAGACCAGTACATCAGCTTTGGCACAGCCGACATAACGGCATTCACCTCCAGACACCGCCGGTACAAGCTCTGCTTGTCTGTTCTCTCGGTCTCAAAGACCATATAGCTCTGATCATACTCCTTGTACTCATTCCGGCCCGCTCCTGGGCCTCCGGCGTTATATTCCGGATTATAGCTCTGGTCAACTTAATTTACGCCGGCATTTCCGGCGTTGCTCTGATTCCCGGGATTAACCGGCCTAGGTGGGACTGCAATCGTATTGGCACCTGTCAATGGCGATGGAGCTGCCGGGACAGAGGGTCTAGCCGGTCCCCAGGGACCTGCACGACCTGCTAATATGTCGTCCAGCCACGAACAGTTCCTTGTCACATGGTTTGCCGGCTTTCCCGGCTGGAATGTGTGGAACACACAAGGCTTGTCCATGGCAAGACCCACAGTATACTTCGGCCACTGCTTCTTCTGGCCGGCGGCTCCGCCGGCATTCTTGTTGGTCCAGACATTCTTCTTCTGGAACGGCTGTGCTTGCTGCTGCGGCTGCTGCTGAGGCTGCTGATAGTCCTCATATCTCGGACGCTGGCTACTGCCGGCGCCCCCTTGCTCTTCCTCCACAGCTGCAACTTGTGCTGCCCCATACCGGTGATCCGGCCTTTCATCTCTTCTCTTGTTCCGGTTATCAGTGCGATAATATTGCCCTGATCTCCCGGCATTGCTGGTGTTCCCCTGGGTTTGCCCATGTCCTTGTGAATCGAGACTGGGCTGCATGGGATCTCCCAGAGCATAACTATCAGCGATCTTGATTGTTTCGGCCAGCGTGGCCGGCATTTGCCTCTGAAGCTTTTGCCACAGCATGGTGCCATGCCGGCACCCATGAGCGAACCACATGATGGCCTGCTGCTCATTGATTCCTTCGCAGGAATTGCGCAACGTGCACCACCTGGTCAGATAGTCACGGTCAGTCTCATTCACTCCTTGCCGGCAGTTAGCCAGCTGCTGCGGACGGTTGGGCCTCTTGTATGTACTGGTAAAGTTCGACACAAACTGCTCTTCGAAATCAATCCAGCCGTTGATACTCCCGGCCGGCAAATTATTCAGCCATATCCTGGCTGGACCTTCCAACATCTGCGGCACATATCGTACCGCCCATCTGAGGTTTCCTCCGACGATGTTCACCGCCGTGGAGTAATCCTCCAACCAATCTTCCGGCTTCGTACTGCCATTATATGTCCTCGCGCCACGCGCGAGCTGGAAGAAGTAAGGCACCGGCTCCCCCATAATCCGGGGTCCGAAACACATAGGGCCCGGAGCTCCTTGTCTCTCCACCAACTCTGATTGGTGGATCTTGTCCAGCTTGAAACGTGCATCATTGGCTTCCAAGGACCGAGGTCCAAGCCGGGATGCTATTGGGCCTGCGATCATCTGCTGCTGCTGCTCCGGCTGATGCTGCTCACTATGCCGGCCTTGCTGGTGCTGCTGCTGATATCCCGCCCTGACAAGGGCGGAATTGCCGTCATCCTCTCGATGTCCCGGATGGCCTGCACCCTGCTGCTGCGCTGCACCTCCGGCGCCCTGTTGCTGACGCCGGGCTGCACTGTTACTCCGGCCACCACCGGCCGCGGCTGCTTCATGCCCGGCCGGCACACTCTGGCCGGGCTTCTTGCTGCCGACATACTCTCAGCTTGGCCGACATTCTTCTGCACCATCGCCTGCTTTCCGGCGACAGCCGGATCGTACACCTGGATCTGCTTGTCCCGGCGGCCAGAGGTCACACTTCCGGCACGCCGGGCGCTAGGATGCGGGGACGAGGCTTGGCCCCTCGACCTCGCGCCGGCACCTCCCGCCGACACAATGTACTGAGACGCCCCGGCACCCGGGTTTGCCTTCTTAAAGGCCTCCTGCTGCTTTGTAGCTTCAGACAAAAGTTGGTTAAGCCGGGCTTGCTGCTCACGCAGTGCTTCGCCGGATAAACAAGATAAATCCTTAGCTACCTCGGCCGCCGCTCTAAGGTTCTTTACTGGCGAACTATAGACTACCTTAGGCACAGTACTAGTTGCGGTATGACTCTTATCTCTAGCATCTTTTCCTATCTCAGCATTAAGATTTCTGCCTCTAGTTCTAACCTCTTCTATCCGGCTAGGCCGGATTACTACAGGAGTAAAACCATGGGCTGCCTCATACTCACGGAGTTGCCGGTTAAACCGTTCGCGCTCCTGGTTCATGGCCAGGGCCTCGTCGACGAGGGCCTGACGAGATCCCTCCAGGACCTCCCTTGTCTGCTCCGGATCTACGCCGGATCGCACCGGCTCGAGAAGCCGGTCGATGATGGGAAGAAGAACCTCGCCCCTAGCCGGCACACCGGAAGTGCCGGCCAGGTTCTCCGCACGCTCCAACGGAGGACGCGCCGACCTCTTGACCTTCGGCGGCTCTGGAGGAGAAGCTCCGGCCGCTGCTGCTTTGCCGGCATCTTCCGCCGGCGGCACGGATGTGCCGGCCATCATCACCTCAGCCGGCTCTACTGAGCGAGCGCTACGCCCAGCGTGAGCCAGCCGATGTGACGGAGGATCCGACGCCACCAGCACCTCCTTCCTGCAAATTCTCTCAGTCCCCACGTACACCTCGTGGGAACCGAAAGACATAATCCGGCCATCCCTGGGGAACGGCCGGCCACCGAGACAACCGGCGTTGTCACTGACGAAACTGAGCGAGCCTAGCCTCTGGACGAGGCCAGAGACCACGCGCACTCCCGAAGCTGCTATCACAGACCCCGTCCGAATGAACACTCCGCCCAGCATATCGATCTGCCCCACGGTGGGCGCCAAATGTCGTCGTGGTGAAACAACATATGCCATAGGATGGCTTAAATGGGGGCCGAACTAGCTGCTGGAGGATTCGGGAGAGGGGAACGAGCTAAAAAGCACGACAGAAAGAGACACTGATCTACCCAGGTTCGGGGCTCTCGTAAGGAGATAACACCCCTACTCCTGCTCTACTGATTGTATATTTGGGTCGATGTAGTACACAACAATGGTGCTTCCAACCTCTCTGCTAGAGAAGGAAGATGAACTGCTAAGTGTAGGAACACAGAGTGACCAACCCTTTACCAGGGCTCCCTATGCCACCTTATATAGTGGTGGCCAGGGTTACAACGGTCATACAAGACCACAAGACACAGGCTACACTCCAAACAGGAGCTGGTGACGATGGCAGAGACCCTTGACTTCGCCCCTGATTGCTCTCGATGGGACGCCATATCCCTGTACCTTGTACCTCTTGAACTGTGGCCTTAACTCTGTGCGGTGAGCTCGTACTTGTGCACAGTGAGGGTAGGTAACCTCCACTGTGCACCCTGCCATCTTACTCTGCTACCATGCTTGGATGTTTTCTTCCTTGATTGTAGGGATGTGACACCTTGGTTGACTTAAGTATCCCGGATATGACCGTTGGCCATACCCAAGACATATATGCCGGACCAACGACCTACGAGGGTCGGGTAATCCGGCCTCCCCTGCTCCTGCACAACACACCAAATGGTTAGGCCGGCATATCTAAGTATATGCCGGCACACATATACCAGTATTCCGGCTATACTGGCATATCCAAGTATTAGCCGGGATACACACATATGCCGGCCTGGCCGATGCTCTTATATTCCGGCCAGGCCCTTTCTTGATAACTCGGCATAAGTCAACCATAGACTTTGTGTCTTTCTAGTCTCTTGACCCTACCGGGGGTTATCCCCCCGACATTGGCCTTCAACTCATCAATGGCGTGATCCATCTCATCGCGTTGGCGGCGAAGACTCTTGCGATCCCTAGCAAGAATCCTGATAGTGCTCCTTGCCTCCACCAGTGCGAAGTGCTCAAGGTTGGCCTTGGTACGAGCACGATCGGCCTCCTTGCAGTTTAGAGCTTGAGCCACTCTGGCTTGCTCCGAGGGCAGCGCACCCATAACGATCACCTCGCTATTGAGGTAATTGATTTTGAGGCCCGAGAGAATTTCAAAGGCAATCAAGATGAATTGGAGGTTTGCAATGGAAACGTCATCTAAATCCAACAAAAGAATGGTATCGTCGGCGTATTGGAGGTGGGTCACTCCTCCCTGAATAAGGTGGGGCACCACACCCCTGAGGTGCCCAGCACAAGCAGCCGCATCCAGCATAGCAGATAAAGCATCGGCCATGAAGTCAAACAGAAGAGGAGAAATGGGATCCCCTTGACGCACCCCGCGCTTATTCCTAAAAAAGGACCAACTTCCCCGTTAATGCTAATTGCGGCTTGGCCACCAGAAACCAGTTGCATCAGCCTATGCACCACAGCCGTATCAAAACCCTTCCGCGACAAGACCGGCCTCAAGAAAGCCTAACTAACTGATACGTCCATTTTGCATCACTGTTTTGTATCATAATTTACTGTTATTCATTGATATATTTCATATTTAGAGATGATACTTATATTATTTCCTCTGTTTTTACATGTTTGATGATCATTGGAGGATTTGCTGCCAGAGTCAGGATTCTGCTGGAAAAGGACCGTCAAGACACCATATTTCGGAAGATCAGGAAAATTCCAGAAAAATACCAGAAAATTATATTTTACCAAAAGACTCCGGAAGCCAGAAGGAGGAGTCGACAGGGGCCAGAGGGCAGCCTCACACACAGGGGGCGTGGCCTGGCTCCTTGTAACAACCCAAAATTTTGGAAAATAGAAATAAATGGATTTATTAAAATACCAAATTTTGGAGACAACAAAAACTTTTATTTTAAATACAAGATTAATTTATTGTCTTTTAGAACTTGTGAAATTAAGCATTTGCTCCCATGCTTCACATAAAAAGAATATGAGAAGGGTTGTAAAACAAATCCCTTGAGCCCAAAAGTTTTAAATAAAGATTTTTGTTAAATTGAAATAGTTTTCTAACTATTAAATTTTGTGTATGGTTACATGCTAAACCCATTTGGGTCAATGGCCAAACCAAAATTAAGTCAAGCAATCACAAACAAATAGAAAAGAATCAAGAAAATAAACTGCAACACAAAAACCTAAGTAAGAAAGGAGGAAGTAGTGATTTTAAAAAATTTACTGATTACACTACTTTGCCCTTTTATATTAAGCAATATTTGAACTATACCATCATGCATCTCTCCACCACAACTAAGAACAAGTTACAAAGAATCAAATACAATAAAGTTGGAAACAAAAATCAACTTGGAAACCTATTTAAAATTCTACCAAAGTTTGAATTCAAATAAGAGGTCATTCCCAACTCCATGTCATCTACAAGAAAACCAACACTTTGGGCCAAGATAAAACTTTGTATCTATCATTGCATGCATACATAGTATTTTCAATACAAGTTGTTCTATGATTTCATGTGGGTTTTTATTTGTTGTGCAATGATTAGTTAATTCAAACTTAACCAATAGAAGCATTAGAGAAGAACCACAAAGATCAAAAGAACTAGAAGCAAGAGAAATAAAGAAAAAGAGAAGAAAAGATGATCTAGAAAAAGTTAACCACTACCCTACTTTGGACCCTTAGAATAAGAAATCTGTAACTCAAGCAAAGGTGTGGTCAGTTAGTTGAGCTTGACCATATCACATACTAACTCAACCAAGAAGTTTCCAGCAAAAACTCAAACCCTAACCTCTTTCAAAATCTGTCCAAAGTTTGAATCTGAAACAGAAACCATACTTCAAAATTGAAATAAGATTTTTGCAAAACAATATATTTCTTCATAACAAAAATATGTTTGGAGTCCTTATCCAATATCTTGACCAACCCAAATTGAAAATTTCGAAAATTAAAACTTTGACTTCTTGCGGACTTTTCATCAAACACTTGGTGGGCGAAATCCAGGAAAAATCCCAACTACTGTAGCCAACGCTGTTCACCCCGGCCCAAACCCTGTAGCCATGCTAGGGAACATCTCTTGGTCGAGCCCCAGCCTCTCCTGCCCCGACCACGGCCGTGAGACAGGGAAGATCAGAGAAGAACCACCGCCCGGACCCCTCACTTGCCCCCTCTGCACCAGACCACCCCGCCGCCTGCAAACGCGCCAGCAAGTTCCTGCAACCATCCACAGCACCCCGCCGAAAGCCCCGACCGCCCCTCTCCTCCGTTAGCCGACACCGGCCGCACTCTCTCCGCAGATCCCCTCGCACCGTGCTCCCTCTCCCGCCTATATAAAGCCGCCATTCTTCCCTGAAAAGGTTCGCGCCATCACCAGTAACCTCCCAGACAAGGTCCCAAGCTCCCTCTCCCTCTCGTTCGAGCCCCCCGTCGACGTCGTCCTCGCAGGTCACCGCCCGTTCCCGGCGCACCGAAGCTCCCCCCGACGCGCCGCCTGCTAGAGGTGGCCGAGACGACCACCCTCCGCCGCCAGGACCCCTCGCCGCCGGTCGCGCCCCCCGCCTGTGAGCTCCCCGTCACCGCCCTTCCTCCCAATACTTCCTCTCGCTCCCATCCTGTAGCGCCGGGAAGAAGAAGCCCGTACCGGTTCGGGTTAGATTAAGTTCTGACAAGCCGGGCCCAATTGTCAGCAGCGTTTTTCTTTTTTTTTTCTCTTGCCCCGCCAGCCTGCAGCCTAGTGGGCCGGCCCAGCTCAGTCCGTGTGTCCAGCCCAGGTGAAAAAAAAGGGTATCTAGGTTTGGAAAAAATTCCGAAATAATTTTCAGATGCTTTCGTATATTTAATTTTCCCGGAGATCTACCAATCCAAATCTAGCAAATGAATATGTTCTGGAAACCTTAGAACATAAGCTATCCTTTAGAAGTGGTTTCAACACAATTAGATTTACACAATAGTTGCAGTAAAAATAACAAAACAGGAGCTTTTCCACCTTAGAAAATTCATATCAAATCAAATAAAATTCCTAAAAATATAAATCCAACTCTATAAACTCACAATTAGTGATACCCATCTGTCTATGGCATTAGATCCCATTTTTGAACCTTTTTAAGTAAATGCTAATTACCTATATGGTTAAATAGGCAATTGCCATATAGGATTTTATTAAACTCCAATCTATAATCAAAATTTTTATGGAACTCTTATTGTTAAACCACATTTCCAAATACCCATCTATAGGTATTGGTCTTAGTCCATGTGTACTTGTAGGAAGTATTTGGAAATTTAATCCTACATGGTAGTAATTAGAAACTCAAACTTGCACACATATTTCAAATTAAATGGAAATGATATGAAACCAATTCGAAGCAACCAAATTTCTAAATGTGATCTATAACCCTGGATCCAAGTCAACTAGGATTAATTTTTACACTTATAGATTCAAACTTGATCACTAAATAGTTGCCAACTAGAAATGGCTTCAATAAAAGAGAAATACTATAAATCCTATGAATCCTCTTTGGTTGAACCCTAATCTTAAATATCTACATTAGTCCATGACCTTGGTCAATAAGGACTTGCAGGAGATATTTTCCTAATCCAAAATAAATAAACCCTACTTAGATACAACCACTCAATCATCTCATCCATCGAAACTCAATGATCTTCGAAACCACTCTCCATAGACTTCCTAGATCGCTCCCCTTACCCCAAGTATCCTTATTTGCTTGAGTATGTGTTGCTTGTAAATTGTGTGGTGATTGTATGCTTATTTGATTTTCGACGATTAGACGACAACGAGAGTAAGGAGAATGGATCCCGAAGTCCACCAAGATATAGAGATGGAGATCAATCAATCAAAGATGAAGATGAAGACTATTTTGACTTTGCCAAGCCAGGCAAGCCATCTTTTGATTCATCCTCCCAATGCCTAGTTTTAATATTGCATTCTACCTGTTTTAAGTAAATTGCATGATTGAATTGATAAGGTAGAATGATAGAGGTGTTTGATATCTTGCTTAACAATAACATCAAGCTGAGTTTATCCAACCATATGTAGTGGTACCATCACTCAAGGTAGTTGCTTAGTCGCTAATAAAATCTGAGGTCATTGATAAGGGGAATCCTAGTTGAAAATTGGTGACTTGAACTTGAAACTTGAATTGGAGGTTTCTCCTACATGATGGTTTTATGAAAGAAAATAATCTTGACTAAGAACTATGAAATGTATTTCTCAATTGACAACGAGTGATGTACTATGGGAGCCAATTATACCGTACGACCACATTACCCCTATATGGGAAGGGGCTTAATCCGTAGCTTGTTTATCTTAGTATGGGAGGCCTTGTATCAAATCTTCATGGAAGGACCCGTGCGCGGTTACTTCTGGACCAGGTGGATTCCACTAACCCGGCTTCCGGGATGGGCAGAACTAGAGGCACCGGAGCGGTGGTTCTGTATCCCGGGCTCTAGGGAAGGATCCTATACTAGGGTGAGCAAGTGAAAGAGTTTGTTTGATTATCTGAACCCCGCATACTTGTGTATGACGATCCGTGGATTTCTCCCGGCAGATGTATCGAATCTTGTGGGTAAAGTGTACCCCTCTGCAGAGGTTTTCAAACTATTCGAATAGCCGCGTCCGCGGTCATGGACGGTTGGCAAGCTGTGCCTGGCTTTTGTCAATAATGAAAACAACTTATGGTGAACTTGGTGAATGACATGAATTGAATTGACTTGACTTGACCTTGATGTTGACACTCTTGAAATTCCTCTTTAGATTGAACTTAGAGAACTAAACTTCTTTTCTACCAATGAACATTCTTGGGAAACAAAACTAGCTTTTTGGCAAACTAAACCTAGTGCTTAGTCCACCATATCAACCATCCATATTTATCTCATCACTTTGTTTATAAGATGGTTTGCGAGTGCATCCAATGTACTCATGGCTGTGTCCCTGGCTATTAACTTGGCCAGACTTGAAGGAGAAAGATCATGAAGGAAGGACATTCAGACGACTTTGTGAATTAGGCTCGTTTCCTACTGCCTGCTTTGCCTGTGCGGTTGAAGCTTGACAATATGGACCCAAAGTGTTATTCCGCTGCATGTTGATGTAATGTAAGGTTTGGTCTGTGCGACCACCTATGTAATCCCCTTTATTTACTATTAATGTCTATGACTGTGATATCAACTACGTTATGTATATCGCAACAATGACCCTGGGATTGCGGTGGAATACATAACGGGCACTTCGAATTTGTTATCAAATTTGAGGTCGTCACAAGTTGGTATCAGAGCCTAGGCTGACTCTAGGAAACCCTAGTTAGCATGGTCGTTAGAAAATGATATCCCTGATATCACAAGTTTGGTATCAGGACTATCATGACCTTAGGAGACCTTAGTTAGAATGGTCGTTAGCTAAGAAAGTAATATTTTGTCAAACATTTATTTCTACAAAAGAAACTTATTTGCTTTGGTATCCAAAGCCAATCTTATACTCCCATCTTATTCCCTTCAAATATCTTACACTCTCAACTTATACTCTCAAGAGATTTTGACAAAGAATTTATTTACCTCTTTAATTGCAAAGTCTTTTCAAAGATTTGTTTTACTCTATTCCTCATCTACTTCAAATATATATACAATGGACGATATACCTATGGCCGAAGGACTTTTGGATCAAAAGATTAGGGACTCAATATTTTTCAAGACTTCACCCTTGGATGTCAACTACGATCGCTACCATCGCAAGAGAGTCTCTTCACCTGATCAAGAAATCCTCCAACAAGAGTCAACCCTGTGAGACAAAGACTTCAAGAGCAAAGAGAGAGTGATCAGAAATGATGAAGACCCAGCAACCCTTTTTACCCACAGGATTTATAGGAAAAGATCAGTTGTTTTGATTGAGCTACCCTTACCTCACGATTACTAAGTGTGCTTAGTGCCTTGTGAGTTCAAATGATTAAATTGTTTTGAGGTGTGTTGCTCATTCGGTAACCTGTAGCACCACTTCGAAATCTTGTTTGCTCAAAAATGTTTTTGTATTTCTCGCCCAAACTAAACCATACCAATCCCAGGTTAGCAACCTTTTGAAAGTTGTTCCCTCTCATCTACTGCAGGACTTGACCCCTCTGATGCACCCCATGCTCTCAAATCCACCATTTCAGTTATGTGCGAACAAAGGCAAGGCCAACTCGGAGTTTGAGTTGCACCTCAATAGAATTGCCCGAGAATACCAAAGGAGGTCCCACTTGCACCTAATTCCAAAGAAGAAGCCAGGAGATTTTTACACCCAACCCTTATGTTATGATTGTGGAGAAGCACTCCACGCAAAACGTCCCTGTCCCAATAAAAGTATTCCCAACCTAGATCACCTCAGTATGAAGGCCTATAGCCGTTGTGGAGAAGAAGGTCATCAATCCAGCCAATGTACTGGCAACTGTCCCAACTGCGAAGACAACCATCCATCTGGAGAATGCCCTTCAAGAAACATCACATGCTTCTTATGTGAGAGTAGTACCCATGTTCCAGCAAACTGCTCCATGAATCACCTGGTGACAGCTATATCCAAGATCAAGAAAAAGCATTTTCAGCTAGCAGCACAGGTGGTCCAGGCCAGCAAAGAGCACGATGATCATGTTAAACGACGGAAGACTAACCTTATTTGCTGGGAGTGTGGAATTAAGGGACACTACTCCAATGAGTGCCCAGATAAGAGGAACACCGCATCCCAACCTATTGCCCATGCTCGCAAACATGTCAAAACTAAAAATAGTGTCAAACCCAGTGGCTCTGAAGATCCTACAAATGTTCTTTCATCTTCAGGAGGCAATCCTATCAACACCAACCTGGGCAGAGTTCGAAACCGTGTCATTATTGAAGATAGTGTCAAAGGCCTCTATAGCCTAGACTTTCGCAGAGGAAGGAAGCAGCCTTACAGAACACCAGGAAGTGACCTCGCCAACCCAAAGGCATGAAGAGAAGAAAAAGAGATCAATCATCAGGAATCAGACACCAAGTATCTTGAAGTTGTGCTTAGCTAGACAGTCAGTATGAACAAGTTGGATCAAGACTTTGAAGCACAAATTCAGAAGAAGCCTTAGTCATCTTAGTTTAGTACTAGTAGTTTTGTTTACCTCTTTGTAAAACAAGGACGAGACCTATAATTCAGAAGACTTTTTTTTATGAAGTTCTATGGTTTAAACCTAAAATATTTTGTTTTTAAAATGTCTGATTGTTTGTTGAAAATGCTATGTGATTGATGAATATGTGTTTTGGCCCATTTGGCCTTATCACATTTTGGGTGTACCCAATCTTTCCATCTCTATAGGAATCAATATACACTCCATCTCTTATCTATTAATCTCATTTCCCAATATATCTCAATCTTAACTTGTGAATCTCGGGACGAGATTCTTTTTAAGGGGGGAAGATTGTAACAACCCAAAATTTTGGAAAATAGAAATGAATGGATTTATTAAAATACCAAATTTTGGAGACAACAAAAACTTTTATTTTAAATACAAGATTAATTTATTGTCTTTTAGAACTTGTGAAATTAAGCATTTGCTCCCATGCTTCACATAAAAAGAATATGAGAAGGGTTGTAAAACAAATCCCTTGAGCCCAAAAGTTTTAAATAAAGATTTTTGTTAAATTGAAATAGTTTTCTAACTATTAAATTTTGTGTATGGTTACATGCTAAACCCATTTGGGTCAATGGCCAAACCAAAATTAAGTCAAGCAATCACAAACAAATAGAAAAGAATCAAGAAAATAAACTGCAACACAAAAACCTAAGTAAGAAAGGAGGAAGTAGTGATTTTAAAAAAATTACTGATTACACTACTTTGCCCTTTTATATTAAGCAATATTTGAACTATACCATCATGCATCTCTCCACCACAACTAAGAACAAGTTACAAAGAATCAAATACAATAAAGTTGGAAACAAAAATCAATTTGGAAACCTATTTAAAATTCTACCAAAGTTTGAATTCAAATAAGAGGTCATTCCCAACTCCATGTCATCTACAAGAAAACCAACACTTTGGGCCAAGATAAAACTTTGTATCTATCATTGCATGCATACATAGTATTTTCAATACAAGTTGTTCTATGATTTCATGTGGGTTTTTATTTGTTGTGCAATGATTAGTTAATTCAAACTTAACCAATAGAAGCATTAGAGAAGAACCACAAAGATCAAAAGAACTAGAAGCAAGAGAAATAAAGAAAAAGAGAAGAAAAGATGATCTAGAAAAAGTTAACCACTACCCTACTTTGGACCCTTAGAATAAGAAATCTGTAACTCAAGCAAAGGTGTGGTCAGTTAGTTGAGCTTGACCATATCACATACTAACTCAACCAAGAAGTTTCCAGCAAAAACTCAAACCCTAACCTCTTTCAAAATCTGTCCAAAGTTTGAATCTGAAACAGAAACCATACTTCAAAATTGAAATAAGATTTTTGCAAAACAATATATTTCTTCATAACAAAAATATGTTTGGAGTCCTTATCCAATATCTTGACCAACCCAAATTGAAAATTTCAAAAATTCAAACTTTGACTTCTTGCGGACTTCTCATCAAACACTTGGTGGGCGAAATCCAGGAAAAATCCCAGCTACTGTGGCCAACGCTGTTCACCCCGGCCCAAACCCTGTAGCCATGCTAGGGAACATCTCTTGGTCGAGCCCCAGCCTCTCCTGCCCCGACCACGGCCGTGAGACAGGGAAGATCAGAGAAGAACCACCGCCCGGAACCCTCACTTGCCCCCTCTGCACCAGACCACCCCGCCGCCTGCAAACGCGCCAGCAAGTTCCTGCAACCATCCACAGCACCCCGCCGAAAGCCCCGACCGCCCCTCTCCTCCGTTAGCCGACACCGGCCGCGCTCTCTCCGCAGATCCCCTCGCACCGTGCTCCCTCTCCCGCCTATATAAAGCCGCCATTCTTCCCTGAAAAGGTTCACGCCATCACCAGTAACCTCCCAGACAAGGTCCCAAGCTCCCTCTCCCTCTCGTTCGAGCCCCCCGTCGACGTCGTCCTCGCAGGTCACCGCCCATTCCCGGCGCACCGAAGCTCCCCCCGACGCGCCGCCTGCTGGAGGTGGCCGAGACGACCACCCTCCGCCGCCAGGACCCCTCGCCGCCGGTCGCCGCCCCCGCCGGTGAGCTCCCCGTCACCGCCCTTCCTCCCAGTACTTCCTCTCGCTCCCGTCCTGTAGCGCCAGGAAGAAGAAGCCCGTACCAGTTCGGGTTAGATTAAGTTCTGACAAGCCGGGCCCAATTGTCAGCAGCGTTTTTCTTTTTTTTTTCTCTTGCCCCGCCAGCCTGCAGCCTAGTGGGCCGGCCCAGCTCAGTCCGTGTGTCCAGCCCAGGTGAAAAAAAAGGGTATCTAGGTTTGGAAAAAATTCCGAAATAATTTTCAGATGCTTTCGTATATTTAATTTTCCCGGAGATCTACCGATCCAAATCTAGCAAATGAATATGTTCTGGAAACCTTAGAACATAAGCTATCCTTTAGAAGTGGTTTCAACACAATTAAATTTACACAATAGTTGCAGTAAAAATAACAAAACAGGAGCTTTTCCACCTTAGAAAATTCATATCAAATCAAATAAAATTCCTAAAAATATAAATCCAACTCTATAAACTCACAATTAGTGATACCCATCTGTCTATGGCATTAGATCCCATTTTTGAGCCTTTTTAAGTAAATGCTAATTACCTATATGGTTAAATAGGCAATTGCCATATAGGATTTTATTAAACTCCAATCTATAATCAAAATTTTTATGGAACTCTTATTGTTAAACCACATTTCCAAATACCCATCTATAGGTATTGGTCTTAGTCCATGTGTACTTGTAGGAAGTATTTGGAAATTTAATCCTACATGGTAGTAATTAGAAACTCAAACTTGCACACATATTTCAAAATAAATGGAAATGATATGAAACCAATTCGAATCAACCACATTTCTAAATGTGATCTATAACCCTGGATCCAAGTCAACTAGGATTAATTTTTACACTTATAGATTCAAACTTGATCACTAAATAGTTGCCAACTAGAAATGGCTTCAATAAAAGAGAAATACTATAAATCCTATGAATCCTCTTTGGTTGAACCCTAATCTTAAATATCTACATTAGTCCATGACCTTGGTCAATAAGGACTTGCAGGAGATATTTTCCTAATCCAAAATAAATAAACCCTACTTAGATACAACCACTCAATCATCTCATCCATCGAAACTCAATGATCTTCGAAACCACTCTTCATAGACTTCCTAGATCGCTCCCCTTACCCCAAGTATCCTTATTTGCTTGAGTATGTGTTGCTTGTAAATTGTGTGGTGATTGTATGCTTATTTGATTTTCGACGATTAGACGACAACGAGAGTAAGGAGAATGGATCCCGAAGTCCACCAAGATATGGAGATGGAGATCAATCAATCAAAGATGAAGATGAAGACTATTTTGACTTTGCCAAGCCAGGCAAGCCATCTTTTGATTCATCCTCCCAATGCCTAGTTTTAATATTGCATTCTACCTGTTTTAAGTAAATTGCATGATTGAATTGCTAAGGTAGAATGATAGAGGTGTTTGATATCTTGCTTAACAAGAACATCAAGCTGAGTTTATCCAACCATATGTAGTGGTACCATCACTCAAGGTAGTTGCTTAGTCGCTAATAAAATCTGAGGTCATTGATAAGGGGAATCCTAGTTGAAAATTGCTGACTTGAACTTGAAACTTGAATTGGAGGTTTCTCCTACATGATGGTTTTATGAAAGAAAATAATCTTGACTAAGAACTATGAAATGTATTTCTCAATTGACAACGAGTGATGTACTATGGGAGCCAATTATACCGTACGACCACATTACCCCTATATGGGAAGGGGCTTAATCCGTAGCTTGTTTATCTTAGTATGGGAGGCCTTGTATCAAATCTTCATGGAAGGACCCGTGCGCGGTTACTTCTGGACCAGGTGGATTCCACTAACCCGGCTTCCGGGATGGGCAGAACTAGAGGCGCCGGAGCGGGGGTTCCGTATCCCGGGCTCTAGGGAAGGATCCTATACTAGGGTGAGCAAGTGAAAGAGTTTGTTTGATTATCTGAACCCCGCATACTTGTGTATGATGATCCGTGGATTTCTCCCGGCAGATGTATCGAATCTTGTGGGTAAAGTGTACCCCTCTGCAGAGGTTTTCAAACTATTCGAATAGCCGCGTCCGCGGTCATGGACGGTTGGCAAGCTGTGCCTGGCTTTTGTCAATAATGAAAACAACTTATGGTGAACTTGGTGAATGACATGAATTGAATTGACTTGACTTGACCTTGATGTTGACACTCTTGAAATTCCTCTTTAGATTGAACTTAGAGAAGTAAACTTCTTTTCTACCAATGAACATTCTTGGGAAACAAAACTAGCTTTTTGGCAAACTAAACCTAGTGCTTAGTCCACCATATCAACCATCCATATCTATCTCATCACTTTGTTTATAAGATGGTTTGCGAGTGCATCCAATGTACTCATGGCTGTGTCCCTAGCTATTAACTTGGCCAGACTTGAAGGAGAAAGATCATGAAGGAAGGACATTCAGACGACTTTGCGAATTAGGCTCGTTTCCTACTGTCTGCTTTGCCTGTGTGGTTGAAGCTTGACAATATAGACCCAAAGTGTTATTCCGCTGCATGTTGATGTAATGTAAGGTTTGGTCTGTGCGACCACCTATGTAATCCCCTTTATTTACTATTAATGTCTATGACTGTGATATCAACTACGTTATGTATATCGCAACAATGACCCTGGGATTGCGGTGGAATACATAACAGGCACTTCGAATTTGTTATCAAATTTGAGGTCGTCACACCCCTGGCCGCGCCGACCCTGTGTGAGGGCGCCCTGGCCCACTCCAGGTCTCGCCCCTTCGCGTACTTCATCGTTCCCGAAAACCTAAGTCAGGGGGGGCTCAGAGATAGACACAGCCGCCTCTGCAGGGTGGAAAACACCAGAGAGAGAAAAGCTCTCCGGCAGGCAGAAATCTGCCGGGGAAATTCCTTCCCAGAGAGGGGAGATCGTCACCATCATCATCACCATCGCACCGGACTTCATCGGGATCATCATCATCATCTCCATCACCAGCACCTTCATCTCCACCATCACCACGCCATACCGCTGTAACATCTTGAGTTGGATCTTGTTATATTCTTAGGGGAAACTTTCCCGGTGTTGATTACTCTTGTAGTTGATGCTATTGAGTGGAACCGTTGAATTAAGGTTTATGTTCAGATTGTTATTTATCATTATTTCACCTCTGATCATGATCCATATGATGTCTTGTGAGTAGTTCGTTTAGTTCTTGAGGACATGGGAGAAGTCAAGATGTTAGTAGTGAATTATTATTGAGACATCTTTAATGGTTTGATATTGTTGTGGTGCTATTTCACTAGTGGTGTCATGTGAACGTCGACTACATGATACTTCACCATTTATGGGCCTAGTGAGATGCATTATGTATTTGGCTACCAATTGTGGGGTTGCTGGAGTGACAGAAACCTAAACCTCCGTTGGGAAACCATTGCACCAGGGAGCGTAGGATCTTAGAGTTTAAGGCTGTGGTTAGATTTATCTTAATTACTTTCTTGTATTTGCGGATGCTTACAAGGGGTATAATCACAAGTGTGTATTTATCCTAGTACGGGTAGTGCGCTAACACAGGTTCACCCCCATAACACTTATCAAACCAATAAAGATTATTTAGCGGTATGAAGCGAAAGCTCTTGACAGAAACTCCCGTATGTCCTCGAGAACGTTTGGTTATTATAAGTTACACAACCGGCTTGTCCTTTGCCGAAGAAAGGATTGGGCCACTTGCTGCAATTGTTACTACTATCTTTTATTTACTCGCACTTTACTTATTTGCATTACCAAATACCCCTGAAAACCCATTTGCTAGTATTTACAGTGAAACTTTGATCAAAACCACTAGTCAACACCTTCTGCTCCTCGTTGGGTTCGACACTCTTATTTATCGAAAGTACTACGATACACCCCCTATACTTGTGGGTCATCAAGACTATTTTCTGGCGCCGTTGCCGGGGAGTGAAGCGCTATTGAAAGAGTGGAATTGGTAAAGGTAACTGTCACTGTGAGTATTGTTTTTATTTTTGTCTTTTACTTTGCTATGGAGAATTCACCATTTGGTTTCCTATTTGGGAATACTTCTACCACTTCTGCACATGTGGATGAACCGCCACCACCACCCCCTGCTGAAGTTGATCCTTTTAAAATACCTATGAAAATTGTTGGGCGTGTCATTGATAACTGCTATTCAGGAGATGGAACTATGACAACCCCGAATTTATCACAAATTCGAAGTGCCCGTTATGCATTCCACCACAATCCCAGAATCATTGTTGTGATACACATAACGTAGTTGGTAACCAGTTCCATAGACATTACAATACGATGGTTCAAATATAATGGTCATATAGACCAAGTTCATATTACAACACAATATAGCAGCGGAAATAACGTCTTCGGGTCCATGCCTTCACCCTACAGGCAATGGCGACTCAGTAGAAGATCTTAGTTCTGGTACTCTTCTTCATACCCTTCCTCCGGATACTCTTCCCCATAGTCTGGCCAAGTTGATAGCCAGGGACACAGCCGTGAGTACATTGGATGCACTCGCAAACCATCTTATAAAGGAAATGTGGAAGTAGATATGCAAGGTTGATATGGTGGACTAAGCACTAAGTTTTAGTTGCAAAGCTAGTTTTATTTCCCAAGAATGTTCATTGGTGGAAAAGAGGTTTAGTTCTCTAAGTTCAATCTAAAGGAACTTCAAATGTGTCAATATCCAAGTCAAGTCAAGTCATGTCATTCACCAAGGTCACCGTAAGTTATTATCATTCTTGACAAAAGTCAAGTACAGTTTGCCAACTGTCCATAACCGAGGACGCGGCTATTCGAATAGTTTGAAACCTCTGCAGAGGGGTACACTTTACCCACAAGATTCGATACATCTACCGGGAGAAATCCACGGTTCGTCATACACAAGTATGCGAGGTTCAGATAATCAAACAAACTCTTTCACTTGCTCACTCTAGTACAGGATCCTTCCCTAGAGCCCGAGACACGGACATCTTCCGTTCCGGCGTCTCTAGTTTTGCCCGCTCCGGAGTGCCGGATGAATGGAATTTCTACTCGGTTCAGAAGTACCTGCGCACGGTGCACTTCTATAAAGGATGATACAAGACCTCCCATACTAGGGTGAACAAGCTACGGACTAAGCCCCTTCCCATTTAGGGGTAATGTGGTCGTACGGTAATGGTTGGCTCACATGGTACATCACTTATTATCATTTAGCAAATACATTCCATAGTTCTTAGTCAATATTATTTCCCTTCATAAGACCATCATGTAGGAGAATCTCCATTTCAAGTTTTCAAGTTCAAGTCACCAAGTTCAAATGAGGTTCCACTTAGAGATGGCCTCAATTTTATTAGCGACTAAGCAACTATATTGAGTGATGATACCACTAAGCTATGGTTGGAGAAACTCAGCTTGATGCTCTTGCTAAGCAAGATATCACTACACTTCTATCATTCTACTCTAGCAATTCAATCATGCAATTTACTTAAAACAAGTAGAATGCAATAGTAAAGCTGGGCATTTGGAGTATGCTTCAAAAAGATGGCTTGCCTTGGTTGGCAAAGTGTCCGGGGTATTCTTCTTCTTCTTGATAATATTCCCCCTCAATATCCTCCTCAGCAACACTAGCGTCTAATAACGAATAAACACAATACACACAATCACCACACAATACTAACATCACTTCAAACACACAAACTTGTTTTCAAACAATAAAGTTCATGTTGGATTTTATTTGAATTGGTTTGCAAGTTTTTCTTCCAAGTTTTTATTAAGTGGGCAAGTTGGATTTGTCTACCAAGTACCATATGTGGCTAACTTTCCAAGCATTGGTATTGAACTTAGGGTAATTGGACTAGTTCAAGTGAGGAGGGTTTAATTAAGTGGATTGGTATTGAGGGCAAATATTAATTCTAAGTGTGCAATAGGAATCTATCATTTTATGTTACCCATCAAGATTGGATTGAGGTCTAATTGATACCACTAACAAGGTTTGAGTTGATTAAGGTTGAGTAAACAGTAGGGGAGGTAATTAGTGAGTTCACAAATCAAGTTTCATAATTTTTGGAGGCTTAAATAATTTTCTAGAAATTTTCTATGATTAATAAAGCTATGGTCACACTATTCTTATTTATTTAAATTCCTAACTCAAATGGAATTCTAACCAGTTTCAGAGGATAGAGCATTTCATAAGCTTTCCAACGCATATTCATTTGCTAAAAATGGATTTATAAAACTCTTGGAATTTAAGTTTGAAAATCATATCTGAAAGTTATTTGAATTAATTCAAACGGGCGGGAAACAAATAAAAATCGAATCGGACTGAATTCGAAACCAGCTGGGCCGAATCCAAAGGAAACCCGAACGGGCCGGCCCAGAAAATGATTCGCTCCGGCGGGAGAAGTTTTTAAAACGAACTGACATGCGGGTCCCACCCGCCAGGTCACTTAAGTGACCCGAAGCGGTGTGCTGCCGTTGGATTCTAATCCAACGGCGCATCTGCGTCGTGCTCGACGGTGAGGGGCGGAGCTCACCTGCGTGCAGCGAAGAAGACGACGGCGACAGCGGCGAGCGTAGGGGAAGCAGAACTTGACGGCGACGAGCAGAAAAGACTCCGGCGAGTCTCCTCCACCACTTCCCGGCGGCGGCTTGCTTAACGGAAGTCGAACGCGGCGGCGCCCTCCGCGTCCAGTACCTCGCCGGCGGGGTTGGCGACGTCGAACGAGAGCGAGCGGGGAGAGGTGAGGGTGTCTGGGAGGTAGCTGGGAGCGGGGCGAGTTGGTTCGTTTGATCGGCGGGGGCTTTTATAGGCCGGAGCGGCGGGGACAGGGGCGCCCAGTGGGTGGCCGGCGCAGGGCATGCTGGCGACGTGCACGGGCGACACCGGCCTCGACGACCTTGCTTGCATGCTGGAGGGTGGTTGTCTCGGCCGCGGAGTGCTGTGGGTCGGTGCTGGCGAGGGCACGGTGGTCGGGAGCTTGCAGAGAGGGAGAAGGAGAAGAGAGGGGGGTCCGGGTGCTGTCCTCCGTTTCCTCCCATGTCGCACGGCTTGGGTCGGGGCAGAGGGAGCTGGGGTCGACCGCGGGGATGTCCACCAGCATGGCGACAGGGTTTGAGCGAGGAAGAACAATGCAGCTTACAGTGAAATCGATTCCTCCCGATTTTCGTCTGCCAGGTGTTCGACGAAAATCCCGCAAGAGATTCAAATTCGAAATTTTGAAAATTTCCACTTCGGGTGATCAACATATTGGCCAAGGTTTCCAGTGATATTTTTGTTCTGAAGAAATAACAAGTTTTGCAAAAATTTATATTTCAAACTTTGGTATTGTCACCGTTTCAGATTCAAAGTTTGGCTGAGGTTTGAGTGATGTTCTGATTTGAAATTTTGTTAGAAACTTCTTGGTTGAGTTAGTATGCAACTTGGTCAAGCTCAACTAACTGGCCAAACACTAAGTTGAGTTACAGATTTCTTATTCTAAAGGCTCAAAGTAGGGTAGTCAATAAGATTTCATAGATCATCTTATTCTTCTCTTTTTCTTTATGATTTTTATTTCTGGTTTCTTTGGCTTGTGTAATCCTTCTCTAATGTCTCTGTTGGTTAAGTTATAACTAACTAACTATTGCACAACAAATAATCACACACATGAAATCATAAAATACATATAATGGAAAATACATGCATACATGCAATAATAGATAAAAAGTTTTATCTTGACCCAAAATTTGGCACTTTAATTAATAGGAAGTGGATTACAATTTTCTGAGTTGTTACAGGAACTGTCCATCCTGGTGATCATTTACTATTTATACATGAATTATGCGAGTTGTTCAGGTGTGCAGGTATGTCACCAAGCCGGTTCAAGAAGAAGCTATTCTCTTTATCATTGAAAGGCAGAGCTGAGGAGTGGTATCGACTGCTCCAAGATGGTCCATCTATTGCATTGGAGGACATTGTACCTCTCTTTTATTCCAAGTTTTATCCTCCAAGTGAAATCCATAAAGATCGTAATTGGATATATAATTTTTGGCCTCATGATGGAGAGAGTATTGCCCAAGCGTGGGGGAGATTGAAGTTACTAATGCTCAAATGCCCCATTCATGAGCTCCCCAATAATATTGTTATTGATAATTTTTATGCGAGGCTTACTCTTCCTGATAAGGATTATTTGGATGCTTCGTACTTTGGATCATTTACTCATATGAAAGAAGATGCTAAGTGGAAACTTCTTGACCGTATACAAGAGAATGCTGAAGGATGGGAAAACGACAAAGGTAGGAAGTCAGGTATAAACTATGATTATGAATGCATTAAAGCTTTTATGGGAACCGATGACTTTCATAGTGTTAGCACTGCTTATGATCTTGATTCTCAAATACTTGCTAATTGTCTTAAGGCCTTTGCCTCTTATCTTGATGTTCCAAAGAAAGATTGGAACAAATATCATGCGCCTTATAAAGATTCTATTAGTCATATTCCTACTGCAGCTACTGAAGTTTGTACTGTTGATAGCATTGTTCCTGAACCTTATTTTGAGAAGACACCTTTCCCTGCTAAGGTAAAGAAGTATTCTACTTTGGTAAGTGTGTCTAATAATAGTACTAAGAAAGCTGCAGAACCTGATGAGCAAATTACTATTAAGTCTCCTGTAGCTATATTGAAGGATCTTGTTACTAAATATGTAGGGGATGAATATATTCTTTTTTGTGAAGATGCTTCTAACATTCTCTCACATCCTAAAAGGCATAGGAAAACAAGTGTTCCTGTTATTTCTGTCAAGATTGGAGATCATTGCTATTATGGTTTATGTGATATTGGTGCTAGTGCAAGTGCTATTCCTTTAGAGCTTTACAACGAAATTATGCACGAGATTGGCGCTTGTGAACTTGAAGATATTGATGTGGTTGTTCAGCTTGCTAACAGAGAGACTGTTTGGCCTCTTGGTATTGTTCGAGATGTGGAAGTTCTTTGCGGTAAGACTAAATACCCCACTGATTTTCTAGTACTTGGTAAGGAGGCTAGTAAAACTTGTCCCATTATTTTTGGTAGACCCTTTTTGAATACTTGTGGCGCTGTGATAGACTGTAAGAAAGAGAAAATTTTCACTAAGTTTAATAGAGAGTCTTATGAGTTTAATTTTTCTAAGTTTGCTAAGACTTCTTATGTAAATGAAACGCCTAATGAAAATTTTCGAGTTGAACAGCTGGCTTCTATTGCTCTTGCTCCTAATAATGCTTTGCAGCAATTCATGGAGGATCACGAAAGTGATGTTTTCAGTAAGGAAAGAGAAGAGATTGATGATATTTTTCTTTGTCAACAACCATTAATCAAACACAATCTACCTATGGAGGATCTTGGTACCACTTTGCCACCTAAGGAAGATCCTATTTTTGAATTAAAACCTTTACCTGATAATCTTAAATATGCTTATATTGATGAAAATAAAATATATCATGTTATTATTAGTTCTAAACTTTCAGGAAAGGAAGAAGAAAGATTATTGGAGATATTGAGGAAACACCGAGGAGCTATGGGATATACTCTTGATAATTTAAAAGGAATTTGCCCCAGTTTATGTCAGCATGCCATTAATATGGAGAAAGACACGAAGCCAGTTGTGGAGCATCAACGCCGCCTAATTCCAAAGATAAAGGATGTGGTAAGAAATGAGGTATTAAAGCTCCTTGATGCTGGTATTATTTATCCTATTGCTGATAGTAGATGGGTTAGTCTTGTTCATTGTGTTCCTAAGAAAGGAGGTATGACTGTTGTGCCTAATGAGAATAACGAGCTTATTCCTCAAAGGGTAGTAGTTGGTTATAGGATGTGCATTGATTATAGGAAGGTAAACAAAGTTACTAAGAAAGATCATTATCCTTTACCGTTATAGATCAGATGTTAGAAAGGTTATCTAAAAAAACTCATTTTTGTTTCCTTGATGGTTATTCTGGTTTTTCTCAAATTGCTGTTAGAAAGGAAGATCAAGAGAAAACCACTTTTACTTGTCCTTATGGAACTTATGCTTATAGACGTATGCCGTTTGGTTTATGCAATGCACCTGCTACTTTTCAAAGATGCATGTCTGCTATTTTTCATGGTTTTTGTGAGGAAATTGTGGAGGTTTTCATGGACGATTTTTCCGTCTATGGAACTTCCTTTGATAACTGTTTGCACAACCTTGATAAAGTTTTGCAGAGGTGCGAAGAAACTAACCTTGTTCTTAATTGGGAGAAATGCCACTTTATGGTGAATGAAGGAATTGTCCTTGGACATAAAATTTCTGAAAGAGGTATTGAAGTTGACAGAGCAAAAGTGGAAGCAATTGAGAAAATGCCTTGTCCCAGAGATGTTAAAGGTATTCGTAGTGTTCTTGGTCATGCTGGTTTATATAGGAGGTTTATTAAAGATTTCTCTAAGATTTCGAAGCCTGTTACTAATCTTCTTCAAAAAGATGTACCATTTGTCTTTGATGATGATTGTAAGGAAGCTTTTGAAACTCTTAAGAAGGCTTTAACTACTGCTCCTATTGTTCAACCACCTGATTGGAATTTACCTTTTGAAATTATGTGTGATGCTAGTGATTTTGCTGTTGGTGCTGTTCTTGGATAGCGCGTAGATAATAAGTTGAATGTTATTCATTATGCTAGTAAGACTCTTGATGCTGCTCAGAAAAATTATGCCACCACTGAGAAAGAGTTTCTTGCTGTTGTTTTTGCATGTGATAAGTTTAAATCTTACATTGTTGATTCTAAAGTTACTATTCATACTGATCACACTGCTATTAGATATCTTATGACTAAGAAGGATGCTAAGCCTAGGCTTATTAGATGGGTGTTGCTTTTACAAGAATTTGATTTGCATATCGTAGATAGGAAAGGTGCTGAAAATCCTGTGGCTGACAACTTGTCTAGATTGGAAAACATTTCTTTTGATCCTATTCCTGTTAATGATAGTTTTCCAAATGAACAGTTAGCTGCTGTAAATGTAACTTTGCGAGACCTTCCTTGGTATGCTGATTATGCTAACTTTATTGTTTCCAAGTATTTGCCTCCAACTTTTACAGCTCAGCAAAGAAGAAAATTCTTCTATGATTTGAGGCATTACTTTTGGGATGACCCACATTTATATAAAGAAGGAGTTGATGGTATTATGCGAAGATGTGTACCGGAATATGAGCAACAAGAGATATTAAGAAAATGCCATGGTAGTGCTTATGGGGGGCATCATGCTAGAGATAGAACCGCACAGAAGGTTCTACAATCATGTTTTTATTGGCCAACCCTCTTTAAAGATGCTAGAAGGTATGTTTTATCTTGCGATGAATGTCAAAGAGTTGGTAATATTTCTAGACGTAATGAAATGCCTATGAATTACACTCTTGTTATTGAACCATTTGATTGTTGGGGATTTGACTTTATGGGTCCTTTTCCTCCTTCAAAAGGCTATACCCACATACTTGTTGCTGTTGATTATGTTACTAAATGGGTAGAAGCCATACCTACAAAGAGTGCCGATGGTGCGACCTCGTTAAAAATGCTTAAAGATGTTATTTTTCCTAGGTTTGGTGTGCCTAGATATCTTATGACTGATGGAGGTTCTCATTTTATTCATGGTAGTTTTAGAAAGACTCTTGCTAAATATGATGTTAATCATAGAATTGCTTCTGCTTATCATCCCCAAACTAGTGGGCAGGTAGAGCTTTCAAATAGAGAGATCAAGTCTATTTTGCAGAAGACTGCCAATAGATCTAGGAAAAACTGGGCTAGTAAGTTAAACGATGCTTTATGGGCTTATAGAACTACTTATAAGAACCCCATGGGAATGTCTCCTTATAAGATGGTTTACGGAAAAGCGTGTCACTTGCCCTTAGAATTAGAACACAAAGCTTTTTGGGCGGTGAAAGAGCTTAATAGAGATTTTAAACTAGCCGGTAAGAAAAGGTTGTTAGATTTGAGTTCTCTAGATGAGTGGAGAAACGAAGCGTATGAGAATGCCAGACTTTTCAAAGAAAAAGTCAAGCAATGGCATGATAAGAGAATTCTTAAGAGAGAGTTTCATGTTGGTGAGAAAGTTCTATTGTATAGGTCTCGTCTCAGATTTTTTGTAGGGAAATTACTATCTAAATGGGAAGGACCATATGTTATTGTGGAAGTATACCGCTCAGGTGCAATAAAGATTGCTTCTTTGAAAGATGACACTACACAAGTGGTGAATGGGCAAAGACTCAAATATTATATTACTGGAGATTCTTATAATGAAGATGTTGATGTAATTGAAACAGTTTCTCCAGAAGAATTTATCCAAGACAAATTGCAGGTACCTACAGAGTTCGTTTTTGAATAGGTAACAGTTCTAGTCAGAGAAGTTTTGCGAAAAACTCTTCCTTTATTATTTTTGATGTTTTTACTAAATATGAAAAATCACGAGACAAAAATGGGCAGGAAAAGAAGTCCGTGTGCTCCTCACACACAGGGGGCGCGGGCCCACCTCTGGCCGCGCCGCCCTGGTGTGAGAGCACCCCGGAACTCGTTTCTGTTCTGGTTTCCTCCTGTGATTTCGTTTCGATGTACAATTTTCGCTTATATAACCCCTCGGAGTCCCCGAGGTCTGTATATTGTTTTCTCGTCGTGTTTTTGTTTCGAGCTGTTTCTGTCAGGGATTTTTCTCAGCTTTGGAGTTGCAATGCCTTTGTCCGGTCCATCCGAGGAGAACCCTCTTGCGGATTCCATCAATCCGTATATGAGGGAGCTGAAGATGCATCCGAAGGAGTTGTTGCTCAAAGATGGGGAGTTGCAGATCAAAGATGTCCAAGTCTCCAAGGGGGAAGAAAGTCTTGAAGCCAGGATGGAAGCACTGGAACAAGAAGTTTATAAATACAAGAAGATGGCGGAACACGAGGTGGACATCATCCATAGGATTAACCAAGAGCTTGTTACCAAGTACAAGAAGGAGACTGCAGAACTCTGGAAGGATATCCTTTCGCTTCATGAGACCACTAGCCAATTACAAGCACAACTCTACGACTTGCAGAACCAAAATTGTGAGTATGAAGCTAGATTTCAACAAATGAGTGCTGCTGCAAGTTTCAGGATATTGGAGACCAAGACATCCTTCCTTGATGGGGGACCTCTGCCTTGGAAGTATGACAATGATGAAGATTCACCACCATCGCCAAAGGAGTAATTCGTCATCGGTATAGGCATCCACGTGGCTTGTTCCAAGCTTGGGGGAGTGTCGCGGTATCACATCATTACCTTTTGCTCATTTACTTTTCAAGTAGAGTCATATCATGAATAGAGAAGTTATCTTATAGAATAGTTTGCAATTTGGAAGTATCCTCCTTAGTTGGTTACCTATGTATCCCTTGGTGTGAGTTGCGGTAATAAAATATTAATGAGAAGTTCTATCGTTTACTTTCCGCACACTTTATTTTAGGTTGCAATCTCTCTTGTACGACTAGTCTTGTTGATTAGTATTGGTATCACTTAGGGAGCATGAGTAAATTTAGTTGGTTTTGGCAAACCTAGCTTGGTTAGTAGCAACATTACCTTGAGGTTTGAGTAGAAAAGAATAAAGAAGTGTTTGTAGCTACACCACTTCAGTGCACCCTTCATGTTTGGCTTATAAGCAATGTTATTCTTAAAGTCAAAATCGTTGTACCTTCAAGGAAGTTTGCATGATTGTTCTTATTATATGTATGTTTGTTTGTTTCATGCAACTCTTATGCTTGCTACCCAGCCTTGCTAGCCAAAAACCCGTACTGAGAGGGAATAGTTCTCGTGCATCCAAATCTCAAAAGCCAAGTCACTTCCAAAGAGTCCACTATAAATTCCTATGCATGGTATTTCAATCCATTCCAAGTAAATTTTCATGTGCTACCTTTCAAAAACCTTCAAACACTTCTCATTTTGTGCCACTGTTTTTAGCTCATGGGGATGTAGTGGATGGGTTTGTTATCTTCCATACTAAATTAAGTACCCCTCGACTAGGCAGCTTCATCTGCTCATCACTAATTTTGCAAGAGAGCTGGTCAGACCATTATAATCTCAAAAAGAGAAAAGAAAAAGAAGCACTCCTCCATGGTATGTGAAAGTTGGTCGGCACCCGATGGAATCGGTTAGCCATGGTTTGAGAAAGGAAAAAGGTGGGGAGGAGTGCAAAGCTATAAAAGAGCACCAATGTGCCAATTAATCAAACATCTCAGAACCGCTCTCACTTGTTTAGTATGGAAGATATCAAGAACTCCGTTGCTAGTCGTTGATAAAAGCAACCACCTCTCAAAATAACTTTTTACCTCTGTTTTGCAAATGAAAAGCTCTAGCACATGTTTAATCCCTGCTTCCCTGTGCGAAGGGCCTGTCTTTTACTTTCATGTTGAGTCAACCTATTCCCCTCTACCTCAAACAAGCGTTTGAGTTGTTATGTTTCACTCATTCATATGTTGATCCGTTTAATCATGTTTATTATCTTCCTTGTTTTGTACAATGCTTTTGTCTGAAGGAATATATCTTTGAAAGCTTTCTATGAATGCAAAAAGTTTGTTTCATTGAGCATATGGTTTTTGCTATATTAGCTCTGTTTTAAAAAGGCTCCATTCAAAGGCTAGTATAGTTTATTTATCGTTCTTTGACCAAGAACTAAGGTTTGCCATCAGCAATTATAGTTTACTTTGTGCATCTTTATATGTGATCCCCTTTACTTATTGCAAGTCTATATTATATAAAGGGAAGTTGCTGTCTATTATAACTTGTGCCTTTGGTGAATGTGATGCTTCTTGTCCGTATTTTAATTATCGACACTTCACTCCATAAACCTGTGGTCATATTTACCGAGTTTAGTTTTCGCTTGGGGACAAGCGAGGTCTAAGCTTGGGGGGGTTGATACGTCCATTTTGCATCACTATTTTGTATCATAATTTACTGTTATTCATTGATATATTTCATATTTAGAGATGATACTTATGTTATTTCCTCTGTTTTTACATGTTTGATGATCATTGGAGGATTTGCTGCCGGAGTCAGGATTCTGCTGGAAAAGGACCGTCAAGACACCATATTTCGGAAGATCAGGAAAATTCCAGAAAAATACCAGAAAATTATATTTTACAAAAGACTCCGGAAGCCAGAAGGAGGAGTCGACAGGGGCCAGAGGGCAGCCTCACACACAGGGGGCGCGGCCTAGCCCCTGGCCGCGCCGGCTGTGTGTGAGGGCGCCCTGGCCCACTCCAGGTCTCGCCCCTTCGTGTACTTCATCGTTCCCGAAAACCTAAGTCAGGAGGGGCTCAGAGATAGACACAGCCGCCTCTGCGGGGCGGAAAACACCAGAGAGAGAAAAGCTCTCCGGCAGGCAGAAATCTGCCGGGGAAATTCCTTCCCAGAGAGGGGAGATCGTCGCCATCGTCATCACCATCGCACCGGACTTCATCGGGATCATCATCATCATCATCTCCATCACCAGCACCTTCATCTCCACCATCACCACGCCGTACCGCTGTAACATCTTGAGTTGGATCTTGTTATATTCTTAGGGGAAACTTTCCCGGTGTTGATTACTCTTGTAGTTGATGCTATTGAGTGGAACCGTTAAATTAAGGTTTATGTTCATATTGTTATTTACCATTATTTCACCTCTGATCATGATCCATATGATGTCTTGTGAGTAGTTCGTTTTGTTCTTGAGGACATGGGAGAAGTCAAGATGTTAGTAGTGAATTATTGTTGAGACATCTTTAATGGTTTGATATTGTTGTGGTGCTATTTCACTAGTGGTGTCATGTGAACGTCGACTACATGATACTTCACCATTTATGGGCCTAGTGAGATGCATTGTGTATTTGGCTACCAATTGTGGGGTTGCTGGAGTGACAGAAACCTAAACCTCCGTTGGGAAACCATTGCACCAGGGAGCGTAGGATCTTAGAGTTTAAGGCTATGGTTAGATTTATCTTAATTACTTTCTTGTATTTGCGGATGCTTACAAGGGGTATAATCACAAGTGTGTATTTATCCTAGTAAGGGTAGTGCGCTAGCACAGGTTCACCCCCATAACACTTATCAAACCAATAAAGACTATTTAGCGGTATGAAGCGAAAGCTCTTGACAGAAACTCCCGTGTGTCCTCGAGAACGTTTGGTTATTATAAGTTACACAACTGGCTTGTCCTTTGCTGAAGAAAGGATTGGGCCACTTGCTGCAATTGTTACTACTGTCTTTTATTTACTCGCATTTTACTTATTTGCATTACCAAGTACCCCTGAAAACCCGTTTGCTAGTATTTATAGTGAAACTTTGATCAAAACCACTAGTCAACACCTTCTGCTCCTCGTTGGGTTCGACACTCTTATTTATCGAAAGTACTACGATACACCCTCTATACTTGTGGGTCATCACTAACCCTATCGTAGGCCTTCTCAAAATCCAATTTAAGGATCAGAGCCTTATGGTTCGCAGACTTGAGCTCGTCAATGATCTCATGCAGAGCGAGCGCGCCATCAAGGAGGCATCTCCCCTTGATGAAAGCCGTATGTGCCATAAAGATTGTCCGATGCGCAATCGGAGCTAAACGAATAGCGAAAGCCTTAGAAATGAATTTGAACACCACATTGATCAAAGCAATAGGCCGAAAGAGTTTGATTGAGTCAGCCCCAGGCACCTTGGGGAGAAGCGAGAGAATGCCAAAGTTCAGCCGCGAGATATCCACCCTACCCAGCGTGAAATCATTTAGAATACCCAGGATCAACGGTCGAACAAGGTTCCAGAAAGATTTGAAGAAGGTAACCGGCAGGCCATCTGGGCCAGGCGCAGTCTCGGTCTTGGTCTGAGCCATGAGCTCGTCTAGGTCCTGTTCAATAAAGGTGATTGTCATCTTGATGTTTTCCTCGAGCGAAACACATTGATCCTCAGCCCACAACCCTGACCGGAATTAAGTGCACAACGAAAGAAGGATGGAATTTATCCGCGCCGTATATTGAACAGCTATTCCAAGCGAGGCCTTACGGATTTCTTTCTAGCATTAAAGTATTACAGATGGATTTTTTAGGAGAAGTTTTACAGATGGATGGAGGCATCATAATGGCAGGTCAGACCAGAAGCTCATTGGCCATGGATCACTGGGTCCGAAGACAGGTTTTGGGTGAGCCTTTTTCTTTTGTCCGCATCGAGCGTGCATGTGAGCATGTCATACGAGTAATGCTACATCTACGGGCACTTTGTCATTGATTTACGGAATGACATGTCAATCAGCAATTAGTTGGGGTCCCGTATTGTTAGCAGCAACCACCCTGGATCACATCAGCGAAGGAAGCCACGTTTCGTCCGTAAGCCAAATTCGTAGAAGTAGTCCGTAGGTATAGGATTACCGATGTCATATTGTCATGCATATCCGGCTATCCGAAAATATTGGAATTACGAACCCGGTCGACATTGGAGATAAGCTTAGCTAGTAGTTTACTACTGCTGGTAAAAAAAAGGTCTTGGAACCTTTTGCTTGGTCCTCAAATTACTACCGCTGGCATTCACCCTTAAATTTGTGTGCTCTCTCTCTCTCTCTCTCTCTCTCTCTCTCTCTCTCTCTCTCTCTCTCTCTCTCTCTCTCTCTCTCTCTCTCTCTTTTTGTGGTGGCCTAGAGTAATGATATTAGGTTTCTTAGTTTCTAAGTTTTATACTACTATATAAACAGTCCATGTGGCACCAATCAATACAAGCAATACTTTCACAATCTACACTAGTATAGATCGGGCCTATTAAGGTCCCCTAGCATGGCCCTTCTGTGTGCAACGGAAACGTTCGCCAATAGCAAAATATTTTGACCGTTGGCCGCGGCCCAGGAGGACACCACCGCCGGAACATCACACATGGGAAAACAATGAAAACTGATGGTCCAACATAAAGCACACGATTCATAAAAAGGAGGCGCACACGATTCGTTTTTCTTAACCGTGTGAAGGTATCCGCGACGCTTCACTTTTCTTTGACCGTTTTGTTTCGCGAGCCATCTGCGACGTGTACGGAATAATTAATCGTGTGCGTAGACTTTCTAGACGTTGCTGCTTGGCATGCCGTCGAAGCGTGGCCTGCTGGCCGCTGCACTTATATCCCAGCGCTGCTATAGCTAGAGCTCCTCTGTACTACTGCATCTGCATCTAGATGGCTCACACCAAGAAGACAGCTCGCCTCTCTTGCGTGTGGCAAAGCCCACCGCCGTAACGCCACCGAGTTGAGCCGGCGTCTCCTGTGGAGGAGGAGGAGCAGCTCCTTCCACCGCCGGAATAGGTGGAAGCAGTCCCCTCCCCCTCTTTCTTTGACTGGTCCTCCTCAGACAACGACTCCGAGAGGAACTTGGAGGACGACGAGGACGCGACGACGGAGACGCCGGAGGATTCTCCGCGTCTGGAATAGTGGGAGGAGGCAGAGCGCAAGGTCAAGGAGGAGGAGGATGAGATGCTCAAGGAGCAGGAAGCGCTGCTAGAGTCCTTCACCACTGCGCGCAAGGAAGAAAGGACTCAAGCGGCCGCGACGTAGGCCATCCGCCCGGAGTCCTCTCCGCACGGACATTGCCGCTTACCGGCCTGCCCGCAGTTTCCCGTCGGAAGATTCGCCGAGGTTGCACGCAGTCAATATATAATCATATTCTATAAAAAAGTTTGAGTACTAAATGCATTTTTAAAATATCTTGGAAAATAATAATATATGAGTTTAGTTAATATCATATTTCTCTACCTTTTATTATTTTGAAATCATAGGTTAGAGTAAATATATTTATGTGCATAGATGGCATCATGAAACTATCCATCCATCCCGTGGCTATGTAAATTCTACAATCGGGGGTATATCACTACATATTCCTCATCTCGTAACCCTAGAGGTGAAAGAGAGATATATTGTACAAAAACCCCCCACACGATGGTGCAAGACTAAGTTAATTGGTGGACTAAGCTGCCCCACATCACAAATCCTAAACTGCAAAAATATAGCACTGTTTAATTATGTTGGGTTAGATATGCCTCATGAGACAATGCATACATAATAGATTTTATAGTGAAAAATATAAATAGGAACACGTATAACTTTCTAGGCATGTATTGCCAGCACGACTAGATACTTACACATTCGAACAACTACTTTTGAACCATATGAACATACTGTGGAAACTGTCCTAGAACAGTGTCACCCAAAAACCCTCATTCGATCCTTATATTTTGTAGAATCTTTCATAAGCTTAAATACAAATTAACTCTAAGGCATGAGATTGCGCCTAGATCATGGACTATATAAAAAATCAGAGATAACCTTTCAAGGTGTTAGACATAATCTACCATAATCTTCATAATATTTTATTTAAATCAAACAAGCTGCAAAAATAAATAATAATATTTCAAAAGTGGTCAAGATATTTTTAACAAATACCAAGAAAGTTGAAATCCAACCCTCTCTTATGAACTCTCAACAATTAATAATATTTTGGGAAATCGGATCTGTCTTCTGAAGTAATGAAACAACACTTCAACAATCTTAAGAATTAACTTCTCAAAAATAAGACCCCATTCACCAAAATTCAAATAATCCTCCAAAAACTTTGAGGGAAATCATAATGTAAATCAGTTTGTGGTTTCCGCTCTTGTACGAATGTTAGCCACCGTAGGTCCATGGTGTCACCCAATGGCACTGGGTTTAGGGCGTAGGACGCGACGATGGGCAGACACTAGGGAATTTCAATGTGGCTCCAATGGTGGATGATGATGGGTGACGAGGACACGACCCATCGAGTCCTCATTCTTAGTATACCTGGTTTTGGCCTAGGAAGAAGCCCACTCGAGGGACGCATAAAGCCTACAAGGCTCACCAATGGCGCAACCCATGAAATCAAGTCTTGGCGTACACTTCAAGGACCAAAGAAGATAAGGAGTGACGTATCCATAGCGATCTAGATTTTCACCTACCACGCAATATTGTAACCAACCTGGTAAAGGATCCTGAGACCTAGCTTTCCATTATAAAAGTCTAGGAGGGACCTCTAGGATCGCTTTCTGAGCCCTTTCGCCTCCACCCGAGCACTTGTAATCTCAAGAGCTCTCCACCTTCGGCTAGATCCAATCTATGCCCTCGCTATATAGCCAAGTTGTAAACATCTCATCAATACAAAATTAGACAAGCAGGACGTAGGTCTTTACCCTCTTGGGGCCGAATCTGGGTAAACTCTCGTGTGCTCTTGTTCTAGTCTGATCGCCGTCGAGTTCGTCGGATCCCTCTCCTCTCATGAATCGAAAGTCCTCAAGTATGGACATTGCCGGGGTTAAACCTCATCAATGGGGTTAGCAGCATGCAAAGTATTCAATGTTTCTATAAGTTATAAGCATCATTGAGAGTAATTTGATGTTAACCAGATATAAATTTTAGTGCCTTCTATGGATTCTTCATTCTACATTATGGAAGATTATTCATATGACAATGATATTATATATTAGTCACATACGAATTAAAAACTTCATCATAGTCTCTTATCATACATTCGAACATTCCATATTATTTATCGGATGATTAGACCCCCTACCTTCAAGTTCTCATCTTCACAACAAGAACACTAGGTTTCCATAACCATGATTGACACCATCTTGAGCCATCCAGTTCGCAAAGGGATCTCACTGCGCATCCAACTTCATGTTGTAGGCTTGGTCTTCAAAAACTTATGCACAACAAAGCTCGAGAAATGAAGAAGGGGTGCTTACCGATTGTCATGGTGCCTTTGAAAGGCACTTGGCCTTCAAGTGGGAGCTCCACGAGGTTAGTCATGATGACTTATCATGCCTCCATTTTTTCTTCCAAGATTTTGATTGATTTTCACCTCTTTAGTTAGCACGCCCTTATAGTTAAGAGCACTGAACTTGATCACTAGATAGGTAAACTAGGTTTGGTGACTAGACATCAAAGCATAACCATGTGTTCAACTAATAAATTATAAAGATGTTCTAGAAAAACTATTTGAAATGCAAGAGGAGGATCTTAAACTGCTTAAACTTTTTAATTATTGTTCTAATAAATATCTAGAAACTAATTGTGATGATTCTCTTAGCAATATTTTCAATGTTTAGCAAGATGCTTATATATTTCCCAAATTTGAGGCCAACACATGCATGCTTTTAGTTTGAAATTATCATAAGCTTCGAATTCTTGAAAGTGTGAATATGTATGGGAACCTCTAAATATCACATGTATTAATGAATATGAATATTATGCTTTATGTGACCTTAGAGTTAGTGTTTCAATTATGCCTATGTAATATATTTTTATACGATTTAATAAAAAATATGGATCCATGTTCTTTTAAATTACCTCTAGCCGATTGTACCACTAAGAAAGCTCTTGGTAGAATATGTTATAGTTGTCATTTATGTCACATGGATTTTGTTCCTATGAATTTTATTTACTTAGACATGTTGTGACACCTTTCTTGTCCTACTATTCAGGGTAGACCATTTTCAAGAATGGTTTGTGCTATCCGAGAGTAACCATGATCCCTGCCTTTTCCTGACTTTCGGTCACTGATAGCTGGGCCCACATGTTAGGGCCTAAATTATGGGTAGATACGTCAAGGTATCCTCTTTGGCCTGAGAAAGGCTTGTCATTATTGGAAACCATAACATTTTTTACCCTCTTCATGATGTGCATAGTACTCAACAGAGTCATCCTTATTCACTTTGGAGAGACGATATCAGATCTTCATGACGCGATCACGGTTCTAGTACACAAATATGTCGTGAAGATTTTCTGAAACTGTCATGGCCGATCTGAGTCACGTCATTTGACCAAGTATGTGCTCAGACATGGACGCAAGGATGGCGATCATGAAGGCTTTATCTTACAAGTACCAACGAAGGAAGGTTGGATTGGCCATCTCTCTAGCAGTGTCGTTGGTGCCTTCCATGATTGTGCGTGTGGGTGCGATAGCTCTTGGAGCTTCCACATGGCAAAATCCATAAAAGGAAGTTATTTCTCACGAGTTGAATGCTTATGAGGTTCCCGGTTGTAGATATGGGCACATGAGCAGTAGGGGTCACACATGAGATGAGGACTAGCTCAAGTGACGATGATGGACCTGCATGAGCTGGTAGTCATGGTGGTTGGTGAGATTGAAACTTCACACTCTAGTACCAACTCAAACACAATTTTTTGCCATGGTAATCACCATCGGCCTCCACATATATTTATACATTGTACACATCACAAATAAGTACACCGTTTGTTATGGTTAATTACAATCGCATGCTTGTTTCTCTTCAACTCAATGCTGTTGCTGAATTCAGGACTGACAATCCTAAATCGAGTCAGTGGATGGTCGTCTAGTGGCATTCGCGTTGCTGAATATACTTTGATTTGTGACTCTCCCTTCTTGTCCTTTCGTGTTCTTGGTCTTCTTCCTATGTTTTCCGGCAACATACAACTTGGAGGAACACAAAAAATGTGAAAAACGAAAAGCCTTACGATTGATTCAGTGTCAAACTTCCGTGTTAATTCGTTTCAGTTTATCAGATATGTTGCATTGTATTTAGTTAAGGAGGCCGGCGACGCGTATGCCTCGGTCACGCCCACGCAAGCCCTAGTATAGCTAGGCTAGGTTTTATCTTTATATATATCATCTTTTTAAATGTAGTATACATGTTTATGAATGAAAATCAACTGGTTATTAAGTCTAGAAAAAGTGAAGCTCGCATTTCCTGCCCATTGGGTTGACCCCCGACCCATTCGGAAAGGCCACAATACCCAAACGGACCGACTCGAATAGATTTAGACAACAAAATGGGCCAGCCTATTGAAGATGCCCTATGCTTCGAGTACGAAATCCAAGAATGTACAGAAATTGAATAGCAATTAGTAGGGTCAAGTCATGAAAATATATAGAGTCATGCATTGCCACCGTCGATCTAAACTTTACAAAAAAAATTCTCACGTAGTGTCCACCACAAGCTAGCAAAATAGTGAGGTAGAGGCCATGTAGCTCCATGACATGCAGGAACGAAGAAGTCAAAAGGTAGTGCAGAAATTTAAAAGGAGTTGCATAGGGGTAGACAAAGAATACTGACAACATCTATGCAGGTGCTACCATCGACATAGTACCCCAATATTACATGAATAAAATGCTACCACTAGTCGAAAAATGGACATCAATACCGGTTCCAGAGGGCCATTTGTACCGGAAATCAAACCGGTACAAAAGATTCGGGACAAAAGCCCCCCCCTCTTTGGTACCGGTTCCTTACAAACCGGTATTAAAGGGGCCTCCACGTTGGCTCCCAGGAGAGAGCAGGGCTAGGGACCTTTGGTACCGGTTTGTAACACGAACCGGTACCAAAGGAATTCAGGGTTTAGGGTTTTAGGAGGGGTTTAGGGGTATCAGACCATTTCATCGTATGAGGATCGCGTCGATGCGCCAGAAACGCGTTTGGATTTAGGAGTACATGAAGATCAAGGTAATGCATATCAACTTGGTGCATATAATATAACACATGTAATTGCATAAGATCGCAAATTAAGTAGTACATGCATGAAGATCGATCTTCATGCATAGTGGTACTCTCCGAGGCATACTATCTATTACATGTAGCATAGTGGTACTCTCCGAGTCAAGCTATATATTACATGTAGATCTTCATTCATAGTGGTACTCTGCGAAGTTAGGTATGACGTCCCGAAGGAAAAATCCCGCCAATTCCTCGCCAATTGCTTTGAAGCGGTGCTCGATTGGGAGCCTGTCACGCTTTCTTGCCAACTGTAAAAGAATGATATTCAAATGAATACACGAGCTATGTATATATATATATATCAAATCACAATCAAACAATTATGACTGAAACTTAGCACAAGTTATGGTAACAAAATAAATTTGTGAATATTGTTTTCGTACCTCTCTATTCCTTTGATTATTCGTTCTCTCGCTGACAATCTTATGGATGTTCTCGCAAACATAGTATCCACATAGATTAGTCCCCTCAGGTTGTTGCGCGCATTTCTGTACAAGAATATAATTCAATCAAATAATAATCAAGTATGATAAAGGTGTGTGGACCTAGGTAGTACTACTTACTTTGTTCGCACGCCATATCAGCTTCGGTTTCCATCCACCGGTCGGATCTTCCTGGATGAACGTTTGCCATACGCTGCCCGACAAAAGAAAATGCATAAAAGAGTTATTAATTTGTTGATATCAGGAAATTAACGAAAAAACCGATAAGAATTAAAATTACCTTTTGAGCATATCAAAAGCCGACTTGTATAGTATAGGCTCTTTCGTTAGTGAGTCAAAGACTTCAACCTCTCCATCGTACATTTTAATGACGATAAGAATAAAGTGGAACCTGCGCACGTTTAAATATGCAGTGTCATAGATATAAGTCATCAGTTAAAATTTTAACATATGGTGAGCAAAATAGAATGTGTTATAAGACAGTTACACTTACTTGAAGTTGTAAGGCCAAAGTATTATCTTTTTGTCACGTTGTCGCTTCAAAAACCTTAGCAAAGTCTCTGGTGTATCCTTGTTATAGATGGGATCTTCTATGGTTTTTTCATGCATTGTATCTGGGTCAATGAACCCAATGTCCGTGATTTCATCCCTTTTGCATTCGAGCTTCTTCGATCTGCATAATATAGCGCACAAAAGATTAAATTGAGGATAATTTGCAGACAATGAATGAGCTGAGCTAAAGACTTCTCAAATTATATTAATAAATCACTTACAGACAATAGCAACTGATGATAGATTTGTCGATGGCCCGGAGATTGTATAACTGAAAAAGTTCGAGGAAGTCAACGCTCACAGAGTATTCTTGGAAGTAGTGCTCATCCTTAACTCGCACCATGATACAATCAATCCCTCTCTTTGTGGCATTAGTGTACCACGCATTCAAATTACGCATACATGTTGGTAGCGACCTGATATTCTCGACCAGATCTTTCCCTTGAACAAATTGATATACTACTTCAGCGATGGGGTAATCAATTGTGTTTTGTCAAGAACTTTCAACGGCCTTCTCGTCAAACACCTTGAGAGGGGGGACCGATTGAACGGGTTGTTCTCCGAGCTGGTACACTTGTTTCCTAGTTTTCGCCGAGACCACCGATTGATCGGGTTTTTTCACCTCCACCATAGCGTCATACGACTTTTCAATAGAACGCCTATAGTCAGATGGCGGCGATGGTGGAGGGTCATATAGATTCTCAACGGTACGAATAACTTTCACCGGATCTAGAGTCTTCTCAAAAGGTATCTCTGGCACTTTCTTAGCAAAATGTTTTGCCACCTCGGACTTAGAGATTTTGCTGCATTCCTCGATAGTTCTTTCCCAAGGTAACTTCTCAATAGGCGGCAGTGGTTTCTCCTTTCTAGGTCTCTTCCTAGGCGGCGTACCGTTCTGCTTAAAAAACGCAGTCTTACGCGGAGGATCTCGAGATGGTGGACTCGCGCTGGGGTCCCTCTCCGGTAGGTGTGGACTTTGCTGCTCATGTGGACTGCTACCAGGCGGAGTCGATGGCCATTGCTGCTCATGTGGAATTTGCTGCTCATGTGGACTGCTACGAGGAGGAGTCGGTGGCCTTGGCAAAAGGACGATGTATTTCTTGGACCATATGGCGAAACCGCGCTTGACATCGGCCAGTGTCTTCTCTTCGTCACCTCCAGGAAAATCAAGCTCCATTGTTTCAAAACCCGGAACAACGTCATCCACCCCGACACAAACACATCCAGCTGGAATGGGCATATGATGGTGCGTTGCTCCATCTTCATTTGGGTAAACATAGCCGACCGCCACCTTAACGGACACGTTCCTCATTTGCACATGTAGCTCGCAATCTGTCTTCTCCGTGACATAATCCACGGGGTAGCTTCCTGCACATTCAAGATGCGAGGAACCCACACTGCTTCTTCGCTGAGATGGGGCGGCATCGGCTTGAGGATCTTGTATAAACAGCGGCTGATCAGGTGCCCTCTGATTTTTCTCAAGCACCTCCACCCTATTTATCAATTCCGCTAACCTGTCTAAGTCCCGCTTCTTCTTTCTCGAACGGCTTCTATAAGTGTCAGCGCACTCCGGCCATGCTTCCTTCATGGTGACACCTGGGAGGGCTCGTATTCGTCCAACGTGTTCCGCATTCCCAAGAGCGAGTGTCAGCTCGTCATTCTCTCTATCGGGAATGTACTCTCCCTTTCTAACTTTTTCAATTGCATCTATAAGCTGCGTCGTGATTGCATTAACTTTTTCCTTCCATTTTCCCTTTGCAACGATCTGCCCTGTCTTTGGGTCCAACCCTGCCCCATGCGCGAACAACCAGAACTTGGACCGGTCGGGCCAGTCCCATGTCTGTGGAGTGATTCCTGCCTCCATTAGTTTAGCTTCAAATGCTCTCCACTTCGGAATGGCAGTCTTGTAGCCACCTGACCCCAAATGATGGAAATGTTCCTTCTTTGAAGCATTTTTCGTATTTGTGACTGATCAGGACACAGCAGTAGAAGATTTCTTATAGCTCTTAAATGCGGGCCAGTGATCTTTTATCTTCACTAGACTTCTAGTGAATACTGGATCTTTATCTGCATATCTGGCCCATAAATTTTTCTTCCAGGTCTGGAATTGTGTGGCCATCCTCTTAAGAGTCCATTCCTTGACTTTCTTCTTCTGGCCTTCCGTCATGTCTTCCAGTAGGCTAAAGTGTGTCAGTAGACTGTCCCAAAGAAAAAGCTTTAGAGTATCATTGACATAACTAGCTTCAGCCCCCGCGTTCTTCGGCTTATGCCACTCTACAATGCTGATCGGTACATGGTCCCTAACAAGAACTCCAGCTTGGTTTATAAATTTACGGCAGTGCTCTTTGGGCTCCACTGGTTGACCACTAGCCTTAAATGCGGTGAGGGCTAACCTACCCTCGCCCTTTAGACGTTGCGTCGGGCCTCGTTGCTTTTTAACAGATTTGCTCGATGATCTAGAAGGCTAAAAAAAATGATTCGTTAATAACTGTAATACAAATAAATCAATGCATCAAGTGATGAACATATAGCCTTGATATACACCTCGTCGGAGTTTATTAAGGACACTTCGTTGTCTCTTCTTTCTTCAGACTCAAGTCCCTCACCGACATCGTTCAAAAATTGTGAGCCGAAATCATCGTCATCTCCATCGGGTTCTCCATTGGGTTCCGGTCCACGGGCACTCTCAAATATCATTTTCTGCACCATTTCTTCTCGCTCCTCATCTCGGATGAAGGTGTCGTCCTCCATAGCTCAATGTCACTGCAAAATTAAGTGCAATTATTTTGTTTTTATTAATGGACAAGATATATGTATAGGATGACAACAATGTCTTATAGAACACTTGTACCATGTATACTATAGAAGAACTCAGACATATATGGAAGGGGACCACATGGAATTGAGGATTAAAACCATGAGAACAACTAGTGGTAAATCCCAACACAACACAACACAACACAACACAACACAACACAACAACATCATTATCTCGACACAACACAACATCATTATCTCGAATTCACAACACAACAACATCATTATCTCGAGAAACAAGTAAACATGTCAGATCCTTCATAGTTTCACTTACAGCACTATGATGGAGATTTCACAACACAATAGGGAGTCCAGCATGCAACAACATACATAGCAGCAACATTTGTTCAGATTTTAGAACATACATAGGTCAAAACAAAAAAAGGACAATCTATTTTATAGCTGCATAGTATCCCAGATTAGCATGCCATCTCAGTGCTTCCAGCTAAACCACCTCACCTGTGTATGATTCAAGAATAAATTAAGTTAACATAAACTTTGGGCTCCTCTACATCACACAAGACACTGAAAACCTAACTAAACAAAGCCCCATTTGTTGCACTGTATGATTCAAGAATAAATTAGGTTACCTATATTGGAGTATTAAATACAACTTGTGTTTCTTATATTGGTATATAGTATGTATATCATTCTCAATAGGGCTTGACTGTCACATATTAAAACCAAAATAGGCTTTGTATCATACTACCACATATATGTGAGTTGTGGCTGCTACTTGCATAAGATCTTAGTTACTGAATCATGATGTAAGATATGAAATTTATCTTTGCTTTCAACTTATATTAGAAGTACAAGGGGCACGTCCTGAACAGATGATTTCAGTTGCTATAGAGTGGTCAATCCCAGACATCACATAGAAAAAGGATGATGCAGACATGGGTTTTCCACAAACCATTCATGCAGACATACAAGGCATGGAGCCATAAGAAAAGTAGCAACCAAACAAAGTAATGCACTGAAGTGAAAATTCATAATGTGGTTAAATTCATGGGTTCTAGATAGCTACTAGAAAAGTAGCAACCAAACAAAGTAATGCACTGAAGTGAAAATTCATATTGTTTGATAGATTAAAGAATGACCTTGCTAATTAAACAATGAGATGAGGAGCAGCAGGTCATAGTTAGGACCACTCTCCTGGAGCTATTAACCTGGAAGGCATATGGTTAACTGAATCCTCAAGGACCAAGTCCTAGAGTAACTGATGTATAACATAATCCAGTAGTGATGATCATGGTCCAGAATAACAAAGTAAACTGGACCACTAGGTCTATGTTGACTATAAAGGTGCTTAATGGAAGGTCTGTAGCACATGTGATTATTTGGTTAATTGTATAGGATTCTAAATCAAAACCAGCATAGAGAGCCACTGAGTTGCTCATTTTAATTACCTGAATGGTCCCATCTAACTTAATCCTGTAAAAGTAGTTCAAGGCTTGGACAACACTACAAGCACTCCAAAACAGGAACGTGATAGACAATTCTCACACATCAGCCATACTTGCTTATATTTCGTACGTGTAACCTGATGGTTTGCTGAGGTCTAATTCATCTACAGGAACCTGAAGATATGTTGCAGTACATTGTCTCATCTAAAAGATAATGGTCAAGTTAATTATAGTTCTGTGGTATTGAAGTTAATATGGTACTTCTAAAAATAATTATTGGATTTACAATTATTACTTATCCTAACGTAATGAAATTCCTTTGATCTTTCAATTTGGCATATTTACAGAGGAATGTGTGCAATGCATTTATAAACAGAGAACGGGTTTTCAGTTTCAGAACAGAGCAATGCATGTAAGTTTGTACAATCAGCAATCATATATATGTACTAGTAGGTAGTACTCTTAAAGGTGAATTTGTTTCTACAGGGATATGTGCTTAGTATTTAAGCAGAGGTGTGCATCTGTTGTGGTCTACTAGATAGATTAAACCGGTTCAGTCCTAACTATTACCTATGCTCCTAACTTGAACAAGTAAGCAAGCACTAGTTTACTAGACAGTAGCATAGCAGTTATAAACTCCCAGGAGAGTGGTTCATGTATTTTCAGAGAGTGGTTCATTAATTGATCATAGAACACTTGAATTGATCATTCATTTTTCAGAATAAATTTAACTGCTGAATTAGTTTCACATTCACCTTTTTTAAATTTTGTACTGACTAGATACTAAGCCTCATACTCTGAGACCTAATTGGAAAATTCTTCAATTAATGCAAGAATAAAAACTAATGAAATAGTTGGACTACAGGTCTGCAGACCACACGTTGCAGCCCCTCTTTCTTCTACCTCTCACTCTAACTCTCTAATCTCTCACCGATAGAAGACACAAGAACACACTCACAGTATCTTGGGTACACACACACTTCACCATATGGGAGAAAGAAACATGGCTTGGCCGGCATGACCAGCGCGCACACTAATCACACGCCGAGCTTCTTCTCCGCCGGTGACACACAGAACAACCGGAGCGCACACACACGCCGGTCGCCACCGTGCTCACGTCGGTTGCCGCTTCCATGGCCGTCACATGGCGCCGCTACGACCTCCGTGGCCGCGCAGCACCTCCACGCCGCCGAGCCATGCCGCGCCACCGCGGCAGGAGACAAGATTAATTAGAGAGGGAGAGGTTACCTGTAAGACGACGGGAAGCCGGAGAGGACACGCGCGGCTGCGTGTTCCGGCGATGCGCGGCCGGGGGCGTGGGAAGAAGGCCGGGGCACCGATGCGCGGCTACGTGTTCCGGCGATGCGCGGCCGGGGGCGTGGGAAGAAGGCCGGGGGCGTGGGAGGAGTCCGGCGGCTCGAGGCTGCGTGCTCCGGCGGATCGATTCCGGCAGATCGAGGCGGCGATGCGCGTGCGTGTGTTTGGAGAGAGAGAGAGGGGAACGACTCAGATTTGGCGACGGCGCGTGGAAGAAAAAGCCCTAAAGGTCCTTTGGTACCGGTTGCTGTAAAGAACCGGTAATAAAGGTTACCTTTAGTACCGGTTCGTAACAGCAACCGGTACCAAATATAATTACGAAAATTCTTTTCGCGATTTTAACCTTTCGTACCGGTTCTTTCCACCAACCGGTACCAAAGGTTTTTTTCTTTTTCTTTTGATTTTTCTGTTGCTTTTTCTGTTGCTTTTCGTTGGATTTTTCTTTTGCTGTTTCTTTTGATTTTCGTTTCATTTTTATTTTGCCGTTTCTATTGATTTTTCTTTTGTAGTTTCTTTTGATTTTCATTTTTGATTAGTTATATTTGATTTTCTATTTTCTTTTGATTAGATATGTTTGATTTTATTTTTGATTAGTTATATTTGATTAGTTATATTTGATTTTCTATTTTCTTTTGATTAGATATATTTGATTTTATTTTTGATTAGTTATATTTGATTTTCTTTTTTTCTTTTGATTAGATATATTTGATTTTATTTTTGATTACTTATATTTGATTAGTTATATTTGATTTCCTATTTTCTTTTGATTAGTTATATTTGATTTTCTTTTTGATTACTTATATTTGATTAGTTATATTTGATTTCCTATTTTCTTTTGATTAGTTATGTTTGATTTTCTTTTTGATTAGTTATATTTGATTTTTCTGTTGCAGTTTCTTTTGATCATATGTTCGCTTAATAATTAAGTGTCGGTTAGCGCGACGGCACGCTGCGTCCGTGAGAGGAAAATGGCGGAAAGAAGAGGCGGAAAGAAAACGGGCGGGAAAACGATTGAACAGGAAAAGAAGTACATATCTCAACTGAAAATTAAGATACATGGCCGGATTAGGTCACAATCGACCGAGCTTGTTTTCGAATGTTGGAGTGATTCAGTCATAGTCGTGCCTAGCCCTATAAACGTCGCCACTGTAGTCGTCGTAGTCGCCGGTGTCATCGTCGCTGGCATCGGGGTCGCGGTAGTCGAACCTCGACTGGTGAGCACGCGTGGGCTGAGACTGAGGGTAGCGCAGGCGGGGGCCACGGTAGGCCATGACGCTCTGGAAAGTCCGGCCGCGCCACCATAGCCGACGGCCGGCCTCGTTGAAGTTCGAACGAGGCGAGCCGTCCTCCTCGTGCCTGGCAAGCGCACTCTCACGCCGATTGATGAAGAAAGCGTCCCAAGTCGGGCTGTAGTCGGGATGCCACTGAGGATTCCTCCGCTGCTCTGGCGTGAGCTCGAAGTAGTAGTGGTTCGTGATGGCCATCTGGCGCGCCACACCTACAGGGACAGGAGGGACCGGTACGCCTCCGACGCTCAGCATCCAGCCGGTGGGGACGCGGTAGCCCGGCGGGCAGGGGTAGTTTGAGGCGCAAAGCGCCTCCGCCTCCTGGGGGGTTAGAGATACGATGGAAGCCATGGAAGAGAGTGATGAGGTTTGCAGATATGAGTCTAGATGTGATATGTAAATGGAGGCCAAGCCTACATATATATATAGTGAAAAATGGCGGGAAGACGGAGGCGGGAAGCGGTGGAAAGCGCAGGAAGAAAATAGGCGGGAACCTTTAGTCCCGGTTTTTGTGTCATCTAACAAAACTGTCGGTGGGATAAGGACGTGTGGGTAACCTTTAGTCCCGGTTGGTGGGTGCAACCGAGACTAAAGATGTCGGCAGGATAAGGACGCGTGGGTGGATGCACTGCTCGATGAGATAAGGACGCGTGGGTGGACACACGATGCCCCTGTCGGAGGAACAAGACAAAGTAGAAGCGGTGGAAAGCGCGGGAAGAAAATAGGCGGGAACGCAGTGGCCCAGGGAACCATCTAACCTTTAGTCCCGGCTGGTGGGTACAACCGGGACTAAAGGTGGTTTTTGTGTCATCTAACAAAACTGTCGGTGGGATAAGGACGTGTGGGTAACCTTTAGTCCCGGTTGGTGGGTGCAACCGAGACTAAAGATGTCGGCAGGATAAGGACGCGTGGGTGGATGCACTGCTCGATGAGATAATGACGCGTGGGTGGACGCACGATGCCCCTATCGGAGGAACAAGACAAAGTAGAAGCGGTGCCGTGCCTATAAAAGGAGCATCGATACGCCATGGCAAGCAGCTCAACAAGCCAACCTAGAAGGTAGGGAGAGTTTCATTCCCATGGATGGAGGACAGGGTTGGGAAATCTCCCGTGGCGGAGTTTCTCGAAGATGTTGTTGGTGCTCACGCCCTACGGCATCTTCGGAAGCTCCGCCTCGGAAAAATTTCCCTCATACAATAACATCATTACACAAAAATCCATATTAAGATACACAAGTTATGATCCCTATCTAGTCTTCTAAGTTTTCTTCTTGTGTTTCCCTTTCTTCTGATTGCGACGCAGCCATGGACAATCTTCATTATTTAAAATGATGCTTGGGTCAGTTTTCACCTTGAAGGGTGGAATATCATCAAACTTATTATAATCTTCTGACATGTCTGTCTTGTCCTCTACTCCCACGATGTTTCTTTTTCCTGAAAGAACTATGTGGCGCTTTGGCTCATCGTATGATGTGTCCTCTTGCCTTTCTTTTCTTTTTTTCGGTTTGGTAGACATGTCCTTCACATAAAAAACCTGAGCCACTTCACTGGCTAGGACGAATGGTTTGGTGTCGTACCCTAGATTCTTGAGATCCACTGTAGTCATTCCGTACTGCGGGTCTACCTGTACCCCGTTTTTCAGGTTGAACCATTTGCACCGGAATAAAGGGACCTTGAAATTAGGTCCATAGTCAAGTTCCCATATCTCCTCTATGTACCCATAATATGTGACCTTCTTCCCATTGTCCTCTGCTGCATCAAAGCGGACACCACTGTTTTGGTTGGTGCTCTTTTTATCTTGGGCAAATGTGTAAAATGTATTCCCATTTATCTCGTACCCTTGAAATGTCGATATAGTCGAAGATGGTTGCTTGGCCAACAAGTATAGCTGTTCTTCATCAGTGACATTCATGAGCCGTGTTTGCAACCAACCGCCGAAAGTCTTCATGTGTTCTCCATCAATCCAATCTTCACGTTGCTCCGGGTATTCAGAGCGTAAAATATTCTTGTGTTCCACTTTGTACGGAGCCACCAAGCTGGAATTATGTAGAATTGTGTAGTGTGCTTGAGTGAAAGAATGTCCGTCCATACACATTGTTGCTTTCTTTCCTAGCGTGCCTTTTCCACGCAGTCTCCCCTCATAGCGCGATTCAGGAACACCGATCGGCTTAAGGTCAGGAATAAAGTCAACACAAAACTCAATGACCTCCTCTGTTCCATAGCCCTTGGAGATGCTTCCTTCTGGCCTAGCACGGTTATGAACGTATTTCTTTAAGACTCCCATGAATCTCTCAAAGGGGAACATGTTGTGTAGAAATACAGGACCGAGAACACTAATCTCTTCGACCAGGTGAACGAGGAGATGCGTCATAATATTGAAGAAGGATGGTGGGAACACCAACTCGAAGCTGACTAGACATTGCACCACATCCTTCTGTAAATTTTGTAGAGTTAGTGGATTGATCACCTTCTGAGAAATTGCATTGAGGAACGCACATAGCTTCACAATGGGTACTCGAACATTTTTTGATAGAAGCCCCCTCAATGCAACCGGAAGTAATTGTGTCATAATCACGTGGTAGTCATGAGACTTTAGGTTTTGAAACTTTTTCTCTGACATGTTTATTATTCCCTTTATATTCGATGAGAAGCCAGACGGGACCTTGATGCTACTCAGGACTTCAAAAAAGATCTCCTTCTCTTCTTTGGTAAGAGCGTAGCTGGCAGTACCTTGATACTTCTCTGGATTCAGGTTGTTTCCTTCGTGGATACATTGCTGGTCGTGCCGTGCATCCGGTGTATCTTTTGTCTTCCCATACACGCCCAAGAAGTTTAGCAGGTTCACGCAAAGATTTTTCGTCACGTGCATCACGTCGATTGCAGAGTGAACCTCTAGGATTTTCCAGTAGGGTAGCTCCCAAAATATAGACATCTTCTTCCACATGGGTACATGTCCGTCAACATCATGCGGAACAGATTGTCCGCCAGGACCCTTTCAAAAGATCACTTTTAAATCCTTGACCATATCATATATAACATCCCCAGTAGGGCGGGTAGGATTCATTCGGTCTTCTGCCTCACCTCTGAAATGCTTTCCTCTCTTTCTTACTTGATGTTGTTTTGGAAGAAATCGACGATGCCCCATGTACACATTCTTGTTTCTCAAATATATACTGTCAGTCTCACCTAAACAGTGTGTGCATGCATTGTATCCCTTGTTTGACTATCCTGAAATGTTACTAAGAGCAGGCCAATCATTGATGGTTACAAACAACAACGCTCGTAGGTTAAATTCCTTTTGTTCGTGCTCATCCCAAATAGGTACACCTTCTTCACGCCACAACTGTAAAAGTTCTTCAACCAATGGCCTCAGGTACACATCAATGTCGTTGCCGGGTTGCCTCGGGCCTTGGATGAGCACTGGCATCATAATAAACTTCCGCTTCATGCACAACCAAGGAGGAAGGTTATAGATACATAGAGTCACTGGCCAGGTGCTATGACTGGAGCTCTGCTCCCCGAAAGGATTAAAGCCATCTGTACTTAGACCAAATCTTAAGTTCCTTGCGTCATCTGAAAATGACTTGTACTTTCTATCGATTTTTCTCCACTGCGATCCGTCAGCGGGGTGTCTCAGCATCACATCTTTCTTACGGTCCTCTTTGTGCCATCGCAACAACTTGGCATGCTCTTTGTTTTGGAACAAACGTTTCAACCGTGATATTATAGGAGCATACCACATCACCTTCGCAGGAACCTTCTTCCTGTGGGTGGACTCGCCCTCAACATCGCCAGGGTCATCTCGCCTGATCTTATACCTCATTGCACCACATACCGGGCATGCATTCAAATTCTCGTACTCCCCGCGGTAGAGGATGCAGTCATTGATGCATGCATGTATCTTCTGCACCTCTAATCCTAGATGGCAGACAACCTTCTTTGCTTCGTACGTACTAGAGGGCAATACGTTCTCCCCTGGAAGCATCTTCTTTATTATTTTTAGCAACTTTTCAAATCCCTTGTCAGAAGTACCATTCTCTGCCTTCCATTGCAGCAATTCCAATGTGGTACCCAGTTTTTTCTGGCCATCTTCGCAATTTGGGTACAACAGTTTGTTGTGATCCTCTAACATTTTCTCCAACTTCAACCTCTCCTTTTCACTTCCGCAGTTTATCTTCGCATCAAGAATGGCCCGACCCAAATCGTCATCGGGATCATCAAAAATGGGCTCATAAAAAATGGGCTCTTCTTCAGCTTCGTCTTCCCCCATACTACTATCACCGTCTTCAGTGAACATAGGATAGTTGTCACTATCCTCTTCTTCTTCGTTGCCTTCCATTATAACCCTTCTTTCTCCGTGCTTGGTCCAACAATTATAGCCGGGCATGAAACCATTCTCAAGCAGGTGGAAGTGAAGGGTCTTTGAGGTAGAGTAATCCTTCGTATTCCTACAGGAACTACATGGACAATAAATGAAACCATTCGACCGCCTATTTGCCTCCGCCACGTTGAGAAAATAATGCATGCCAGTAATGAAGTCGGGATGGCATCGGTCACCGTACATCCATTGTCGATTCATCTGCATTATATAAGTATATCAAAAATCATTAATTACACAACATCATGGATATATGAGTGACCAACTTAATTAATATTCAAGTTCATCACATAAAACTGAGTTTTTTTATTAAAAAAAAGAGGCTCACCGAGGTGGTACAGTGCCGGCTAGGGGAAGACGCTGGCGATCGACGACGGTGAGGACGGGGACGATACTAAAACCTACAAATCATACTTTAATTTGAGCTCAATTGCATACAAAAAGAATGAAATCCCTAACTTAGGCATTTCATCAAACACCTTGCTAGCACTAGAAAAATAATACGAGTTAAACTAGCAAAGAAATGAGCTAAATTAGGAACGCCGGAAGAAAGGATGATATTGCTAACCCTTAGATAGATGGGTGCTGTCAATCTTGATAAAATGGTGGAGAGAAATGAAGATTTATTGGAGTGTGAGAGGTGCAAATTATTTGGAAATGTGAGAGAGGAGAAGGAGAAGGGAAAATGAGATGCAGGGATCGGGCGCCTGAAGAAATAGGGCAGGGGCCCTTTAGTACCGGTTCTTCAGATGAACCGGTACTAAAGGTTCAGCTCTGGCCCCACCTCCGCCTCAAAATTTGACTAAAACCCTTTCGTACCGGTTCGTAGTATGAACCGGTACAAAAGGCCATCAACGAACCGGTATTGATGTTGCTCGGCCGGCTGGGCAAATGAACCAGTACTAATGCACCCTTTAGTACCGGTTCATACGGGAACCGGTACTAAAGGCTTAGACCGATGCCCATTTTTCTACTAGTGTACATGCAATGAAAATGAATCAAATAGCTTGAAGGATGGCAAATTGGCAATAGTACGGTACTATGAGAGAGAACAAATAATCTAGTTCTAGGGAGAGAGACGTGAGGCATGCTTGCCTTTTATTTTGACGAAAGGCATCCTTGCCTTTTACTAGTACTGTTTTTCTCAGCGATGCAGCGCAAACTACACTCTAGCACTCTCCTATATTATTGAAATCCTTCGACGGATCAGCTATTCTGTCTTTGCGTTCTGGTTATTAAGCCAACGCGAAAAACTAAAACCACATACCTATGTGCGTCCGGGGCTTATCCAGGCCGTTCAACTGCTGCGTACGATTCGTGCTGTTGACTTAGTCGCTGACGCGTTCCCACCCTCCCCAGCGTGTTAGTTGTTTTGCCTGGGATTTGCCTCACATGTCGTGCGCTTGGCTACCTCCAATCCCCCTCCCCTGCCTCAACACACACTCCCCCACCCTTCACCCCCCTTCCTTAACATAGCACCGGTCGTGTTGCACCGCCGCTCCATCCGCCGGCGACCGTCTGCGCTCCACCGCAGGAGACCCGCCGCGTTATACCTCCACCCACCCCCCGCGCTAGTTCGCTCCACCGCCAATTTCGTCCCCACGCAGAGCAACCCCCGCGCTGGATCTGCATCACCACAACATCCCACCTGCCATTCCCCCCGCAGCTGCACCGGTGGTCGATCCTCACATTCAGGGAGATGTCAAGCAGTGCGTCCGGTTCGAGCTCCCGCTCCTTCTTCTCAACCCAGCACCCAGATCCACGGCGTACATCTCCTCCAAGGCAGCGTGCTCCTAAACTATTTGAAGGCAGCTGAATTGATTTAAGATATCGAGCTGCTGCAACTACCTACTGCAGTACAGTTTGCCATCTAACAGCATAAGGTACATGCCTATTATAATCCACAAGGAATAAAATAACCCTGTGCACAAAATGCAGGTTTTTTGAAACAGCCATAAATGCTAACACCAGGAATATAAGTCACTCGTGGAAACATTTTGCCGAGAATAAATAGCAGCGTCTAAATAAGCATATCTTTTTTAGGTGCAAAATAAAATGCCATTCTGTACCTGTTGTGGTCATGACAACTTATGTATATGGAGCCCGTACGGAACCGGATATATGTTAATAGAGGACTAACTAGCAGTTTAGTTGGCCAAATTGATGGAATACGGAAGTAAAGAATATCCAAATGACTTGCAGGTTCAATACACTGTAAATTCTAGAGATTTCCTGTAGAAGAGGGAGTGCTAACCGTCTGATGTAAAGAGATTCCAGAGAGGCATAAATTTTTGGTGCTCTAGGAGCAGCAGCAGAGTGCATCTCGTCGCCAAAAGCTTCAGCGGCTGTAGCATACTCCTCACCGTCGATGTGTTCGTCGCCGCCAACGGCAGCTGGTTGCGGGACGTTCTCAGACCAAAACAGTGGCGACCCGCCCTCAACACAAATTGGTTGCGCACTGCCCTCGGATTGCTCATCGTCCTGCTCCGAGGCATCCTCCTCGTCGTCTTCTTCCGAACCAGATCCCCATCCGCCGGGAGATGAGTGGCCGGACTCAGATTCTCCATGGTATATTGAATCTCCCAGATGACCTTCGAATCCATCGCCGGGCCAAGACCCACTCGTCCGCGGCCACACTGCAACAAGGTAGGGACTGAGCAAATGAAACAAGATTCCCGAGATCTCGATCTGAAATCTGGTGCGGAGGGAATGCTCACGGGGAAAGGGGAAAAACACGTACTGCATCAAATGCAGGAGGAGGGCAAGATAGAAAATTTAGTTACCTCAGATCTTGATCTGTAAGGGCATGTACAATGCATAGTCCCTAGATTTGGGTGGTCCAGTTTAGGCTTGAATGATGTATTTTTAGGGAGGCAGTCTTTTCTACACGAGGCTGCCTCTTCAACACTAAAAGTGAAGATGAGGGACAAAAGGTGAGAGAGAAAGAGAGAAACTAAAGCAGTTTTGAGGGAGAGAGAAAATATCATGGGTTGGACCAATAATCTTCACACCTATTGCTTCATTTACTTTTTAGGTTCGTGCTTACGTGGGGCGGTAGCATACCACTGCCCCCATTGCTCATGCCCTAATCAGCTAGTGGGGGTGGGGGTTGCATATTGTTGGGGGATGGAGGAAAATACTCACCGCAAGAATGCAGGCTGGGAGACTGTCCCAAGCAGCTCCGTGAAGCTCGGGAAGCTCGCCGTCGCATCCATGGCGGAGCCAGCGGCACAGATTGAGCGGAGAGGGGACAAGATAGCGGTCGAGACTGCGGGGAGGAAGAGAGTGACCGGGCTAGCCTACAGCATCCTCGTGGTGATATAATATTCTACTTAAGGTACCACTTCGGCAGGTTTTAGTAATTAGCCTATCGCGGCAGTCGCGTGCCAGGCAGAGAGCAACGCGAATCTCCAAGCTTTTCACAGACAGGATAAGCCCGGGACGCACATGAGTATGTGGGAAAACTGCGTTCAAGCCAGCGGTGCTTAAGCCAGAAGGAACATACATGCAGGTACCTATGCATTGAGCAAGCTTCGTAGGAAACCCTCATCATCGCCTCCGTGGCTGTCTACGCCTGTTGCCTGTTGCGGCCAAGGTGCGTGCAAGAACATGGCGCGCGAGCAGGTGCTGCCACAAGAGGAGCGTCGGGCTGTAGTGAGATGATCGCGAGAGGAGGCGATGGTGATCAAGAGGACCAAGGTGCTGAGTGGATGGTGCCGGGCGGCGAGCTCCTGGAAGGTGTCTCGCTGCTCTGCGAAGTCATGGACAAGTACATCAGGTCACTGTGCTCCGGCCGGCGAGACACGCGGTGCTCCGAGGGATTGACGACGTATCTTGGCCTAATTCGATCGGACGGTGCACCAGTGCGAGCTGATGCCGACGTATCTTGCACGCGTGATGCTCAAGCTATCCATACTGATCAATCGGACACAAACTAAAACCGTGTCAGCGGAGCGCGATCCATGTCTACATCTACACACATACGCTTTTCACCCGCGCGCACCTAGATCTGAAGTTCTGAACCCTAACCTCTCCCTCCAAGCTCCTTCGCCGGCCGGCCATGGAAACCCTTGCCGTGTCGCTGCCGCCGGCGTTTCGTCATCACCAAAACCTCCCTCTCGTATGTGCCTCGCCTGCCGCCGCCGGCCGCAAGCGCCAACTTCAACCAGAACCAGGAGATCGTCGCTCTCGTGCAATGGAGCCGCCCTCGCCACGGATGGTACAAGCTCAATTTCGACGGATCGGTGCACCACGACGGGTCAGGACGCGCCAGCATCGGAGGAATCATCCGGGACTGCTACGGCCGCAGCATGGTGGCGTTCGACGAGACGACGCCGCACGCCGGGGTGGTCGAGGTCGAGGCTAGGGCCCTCATCCGTGGGCTTCACTTTGCTCTCCAGCGTGGATGCAGTCGGCTGGTCGTCGAGGGCGACGACCTCACGCTCGTCCGGCTGCTTCGCGGCGAGTCGCCGCACACCAGGATTCCGTGGAAAATGTACAACAACATCATCGACCTCCTGTGCCGCTTCGAGGACGTGGAGGTGCAGCATGTTTACCGGGAGGGGAATCAAGTAGCTGATGCGCTGTGCCACCAAGCCTACCACTGCCCCAACATATGGACGTTCCCGCTTGTACCGCTCTCAATTTTGGCTAAGATTAAGGACGACTGTGCCGGCGTCGTGCACCCGCGCTTCCGACGACGGACGTGAAGAGGCTCCGACCAAGAAGCAAGAGGACCAAGGCGGCGAGCTCCTGGACGGTTTCCACCTGCGCGCGCAGGTCACCGTGCTCCGGCGAGACACGGGGTGCTCTAAGGGATCAACGTATCTTGTGTTGCCCCAATCCGGCCGGTGCACCAGTGCGAGCTGACGCAGACCCGGTGCTCGGACGGAAGTGAAGAGGCTCCTCCGTTCTTCTCCGACTAAGAAGAACAGCAACTTGGAGCATGCCAATACTTGGAAAGAGATCAAGCTCCTCCTCCCCGATGAAGAAGGACAATAATGAAGAGGCTCCGACCAAGAACAAGAAGCAAGAGGACCAGGTGAGACACGAGTTGCCCCAACTCGTCTGGTGCACCAGTGCAAGCTGACGCCGATCCGGGTGCTCCGACGGAAGTGAAGAGGCTCCTCCGATCCTCTCCGACCAAGAAGAACAACAACTTGCAGCATGCCAATACCGAGCTCCATAGCCGAGTCGAGTGGTTAGTATCCCTTCTTCTTTTAGTCTTTAAGCTTCCTAAAAATATGCCAGCAATAGTTCTTTTTAACCTTTGTCTCTTAAAGTTTTGCAGTTACTACACCTAGAGATGACTGATGACACTTCCACAGAGGACAAAGGACGACGACCCGGCACCCGCGGTTGCGACGGGCGTGAAGAGATGACCAAGATCAAGACGATGCTAGCTAGTGTGCTCCTCCCCGACGAAGGAAGGAAATGGACACGACAAGAGCGCCGGAGTCCAGTCTACTGTTAGTACTTCATTTGTTGAAGAGTACTTCGTATTCTAGAGGGCTTAACGATGCCAAGAGAAACTATTGCCCTTAGTCGCACCTAAAGACGGCATGCCGTCTTGTGCTTGTAATATTGTTCGGTCATAGTGAACTTGCGCCTTCGTGCGCCCGTAGTTTTTTCCTGCAAGGGTTTCCACGTAAAAATCTGGGTCTTGATCTCTACTGCTGTTTACACAAACTAGTGCGGTGGCCCTCGTAAATTCAAGGACATCATCTTTACTGGATTGATAGTGTCTGAGAGAACGAATTAATGGTTTCATGGATATACCATTTTCTGATAATAAACAATACAGTTCTATTATAAAAAATATATTATGCCAAATAATGTATCACATATGTGAGTAACAACTTTAATAAACCTTAATTGTGGGTTTAGGATCATTATGTCATTTGTGAAACACCCGAGTGTGTTGTTCGTAAATAATTTGAACTCTGCAGTAGAACTATGTGACATGGTAGATCACTATGCGATTTCATTAACATTGATAAATCTTTTAGATAAAATAGAGGAGAATAAGTCATCATCGTTAATAGGTGGGACAAATTTTATAGTTGTAGTTGTTACTACCTAAGTCTGGTTCTTCCTCGCAATTACCTATGCAGTTTTCAAATGTGCGACTTAGTCGATCAACGTTCTTGTTATTTTGTATACTAATATGATCCTAAAATTAAGATTAATCCAGATTAACAATATTTGGTAATATTATTTCAATTTTGGGGAGATTCTTAACATGTTTATACCTCGCAAATCAAAGTTAGAGAAGTGCAAGTGTAATTTTCCGATGATGTGATCTATTTCGTAATAGTAAATTTTCTATTTTTAAAAATATTTACATGTTATAACGATCTTTAGTTCATTGTTTATGCACACTCGTTCACATGTATTTTTTGTTCCATGTAATATTACTACACGGCTTGGATGACATAGTTTCAACCTCTTAATCAATGTTCTATTTTATTGTGTGATTGGAATGACATGTGCTCTTACAATCTTTCATAACTGGGTGAATTAATAAAAGTTCAATATCGCGACCACATCCTAGGGATAATATTAGAGTCATTGTCGGTATGCAAAATATATGAAACAAACAAATGATTTTACATTGGGTTATGTGATGCATGCAACGAATCGTGCTATCTGGCTGAATCAGGATTCTATCACCAGTTATGATGCAAATACATGAACATAGCTCTTACTATATGTTGGATATTAAAGGAAATGCAAATACATGAATCTAAGGTCTAAGGAAGGTTGTGTTTTTTCCTTCAGAAATACTTTTCATCTCTAGAAATTTCCTCCCTTACATGCAAAATCTTCAATTCGTTCTATTTTACGATCTCATCTCTACATGTTCTATGTGTCGTTTTGAAGTGCAACGGACTTTATTTGTATCCATGCAAACAAAGTTCTTTGCAAACTGTTCTATTCTTAACTTTGTCACCCATATTATAATTTAGTTTATGTGCAACTCAAATAGCTATTTCACATGTTTATTCTAAATTTGAATAGTCATCAAGACATATGAAAATTATTTGATATTTCGTACCATACATTTGTTTTTATGCAATTTAGCAAATGCCAACTTTTTAGTCAATCCGAAACACATGCTCCTTCTATTTGCAAATAGATGATGTTTACATATTCAAGGAATATAATGACACAAATTTAATACAAATATTTTAAAAACTATTAATAGTCAATTTTTTAAATTGAGACCACACATTTCTTAAAATTGAATATATTTATGATGCAAATTTAACTTTATTAATATAAATATTTTAAAATCTATTAGCATTCAATATTAGAAATACGAGAGCACACATTCATAAAAAATTGCATATCTATACGAATGGGCTATGAGAATAATTTTAAAAATCATCATCGTTAGAATGCCACTAAAAAATTCATAGAGTTATATTCCCTCCATCCTGATTTATTAGTCCTACTCATCATGTCTTAGGTCGTCAATTTAACCTATATAACACAAAAAATATAAAATTCATTTGAAAGTATAAGAATTAAAATCTATTAGCAGTCAATATTAGAAATTCAAGACTGCACATTTATTAAAAATTGTATATATGTACGAACCGTCTATGAGAATAATTTAAAAAATCATCACCGTTAGGATGCCGTTAAAAAATTCATAGAGTTGTACTCCCCCCATCCTGATTTATTAGTCCTACTCGTGTTTTAGGTTGTCAATTTAACCTATATAATATAAAAAAATTATAACATTCGTTTGAAAGTATAACAATTGAAATTTTTAATGGTATATTTTTGAAATATATATTTTATATTAAGTCTGCTAAATTGGCAACCTAAAGATACACCTAGAACTAATCCGGAATTGAAGTTAATCTGCTGATGTCATCAATGATGTTAGCGCATACATGCATCCCCAAACCTGGTCGTACGTGTTGCTCTTGGCCAGACCAAAACACGTTTACCCTTCAGTTGGAGAACTTGCTTAAAAAAAATTACGTAATTCAAATTAATTCAGGAGAGTCACTGTGTTGACAAGGTGCAATGGGCTGAGAATGATTCTATTTTTCCATATTGTATATCGGCTTTGGTTTGCCCGTGCCATGGGCGATGAGATTTTTTTTTTCAAATTGTACAATTGTATGATGTACGGTCGGCTGCCGTGGAGTACCATCAAACTGGGTGTCCGTTTGAAACAAAAAACTGTTCGGGCTTGATGTACGTGTTGACACGGGTCTACAATAAAGTTACGTAATTATTGTTAAATCCTAGCCATAAATTATAGATCATACGGTTTAAAAAAATTCAGATGATGTGGATTAACGTAGTGTCTTTATTTTAAACATCCGTATTGTGCTTTTAGTATATAGTAGACTAGCATGGTGTCCCTCGTAAATGGGAGGGCATTTTTCTCATTTTTTTAAAAGTAAATGAGATTCAAATCATTTGATTTTTAAGATCTGTAGTTTGTCAAATCTACAGACTAAGATCTTACTTTATGTACTTCTAGCTCAATTCTCCTTTTTTGGTTCATTATATTATTTGCTAAATAATATACATATGGTATGTCACAAATATAATTTCTATAAATAGCCACTAAAATTTGAACTAATTGACCATAATTTGTAGTTCCGAAGCTATCAAATTTCAACCATTGTTGGTCTTACTCACAACCCATGGCCACATGTTTAGCTCATCACACATCTATACAATATATATTGTTTGGGCAAAGAATATATGTTCAACACATCTACACAATATATTGTTTGGGCAAAGAATATTTGGTTCAACGTGCACTCAAAATCTCTCTACCATTGCCTAAATTTCATAGTGAGTGTGGATGATTCGTATGTAACATTGTGTTCTCCTTCTCGACACACATCAATATTTACGGTAAGTTTTTATTTGTTGGTGCTACTCATGTCATGTATTTATAAACTATTTTTGTAGCTTTCACATCTAAGTTAAGAAAGGTATTATTTATAAATTGTAAAAAAGTACTAAAAAATTCTCTCGTTTGACATGTGTTTTATAGCTTTTTATTTATGTCTGTATCATTTAGTGTGAAATGACTTACTACATAATTGACATGATTTTTCTTCCATTCCAAAACCACAACAATTCTTAGTTTCTCGTACAATATACTTAAGTGCACACAATGTTTTTTAATTAGCACCGATTGGAGATTCTTTTTTGTGTGATCCTCATGCAAGAATATACTCTTTGATCTTTCTGGTGTACCAAGTTTGTGTCGTTGTGAATTGTATCTAACGGTAGTTCATGTGAATTGTATCAAGTATATTCCTATATATCACCTGATTATATTAGAGTTAAAATGGTATGCATGTTATGGTCCCTCGTGCCTGCATATTTGATGTTTCAGCCCTACTATTTGATTGAGTGTCGGCATGTAGCTGTGCTTTTATCAATAATTCAATCAATGGGAGCTGGTGCCTTTTGAAGCACTTCGATTGTCTGAGTCAAGACCCCTAGAGAGGTCTGGTTAGCCTTTACTACAATGAAGTCGAGTTGACAGCGTAGGAAGACATGGCATGAAGGATTTGATTCTTCCAACTATGGCAAGTTTTCATCATTGTGAGTTATGTAACTAAATACCTAATTTGTCTGCCTAAATTCTTTCATGTTACTACTACCAGACACATTTATGTTATTCATCAGAGGCATGTTATATCCATATTATTCATCGGTCCGTTTGCACCTCTAATTTCTTACTATCGGATTTTCATTGAGACCAAATGCCTATCTTTATATAAAGTTTGCTTAAAAATTCAGTTATTTTTTGGATGAATTTTATTTCATATTTATTTTAAATTTCATATGTAAAATATTGTTGCCTTTTTAAAATTTCTAAACTGCGTCTAGTATGAATTTCTAAAGTTTCTCGCCTTGATTTTTCATACTATGAAATTCTGAAGTTGATTTGCCCAAGTTTTTTTCAACTAATAAAGAGATGTACGTATGAAAAAAAGCAGCATGAAAAGTCCTCTTTGGCTCTATGTTTTATTTTTATTTCATTCCTAAGCTTTTCACTACGTATTCTATCTTCCATCGGGTATGTGGCTTTACGTATACCTTTTGCATGCAAACTCTTTCTTTACGTATACCTTCATTGTTTTTTCTAGCATAGTGGCCCTCGCAAATGCGAGCGCATGGTTTAGAAGTGTCTGAAAAATACCTTTTATTGTTCCCACAGAAAGAATAATGCAACAATGACCATATGGGCATTTTGTACACTCTAATATATAAAATAAGTGCATAGAATTGATTTATACCGCAATAAAAGATGGTTCTTTTACTCGATGTTTCCTCGGTGTGAGGTTAAATCAGGTCATACTTGCCTATTTAGATAGACAGGGTAAATGAAACCTATATGTGGATGTATAAATAATAATTTCTCACTAATATTATTTAGTTATAGTTAGTAAGATCGATTAGTCATGGCCTACTATAAATATGATAGATTACGTTGCTAAGATGATGTCATGGACAAGTATGAAGATATGTCACTTCATGTTACAAATAAGGTTTAATAGATAATTAAGTATTGTAAGCAAATATTGGTTTTGGTCAGATGGCTGATTTATTGTTCAACGTTCAATTTTTTGGGTTCCTTAACTGTGCTTTAATATGATTATTGTGGTTGTTACAAACACATATGAGGATGAGATATACGTGGAGAAAAAACTATTAAAATACATAACATTGTATGATAATTTGATCGGGTCCTTGTGTATAACCATCTGAATATTTAGATAACTCTTAATAGACTAACAAAAAAAGGTTGTTAGCAAGGTAAATAACTGAAACTACACATGTTGAATGGTAGGGCAAGTACATAAAAGAGAATTTCGTTTTATCTTAACATGCATTATTGTATGATATTATGATAATTCTGAAGTCACCAACATCTTCCTTTCTCTCGGAGTTTGTGATACAACTGATTCTCCAATTTTGACACTTTCATTGTGAAACATTTCTAATTAAACACCACTTAAGAATTTAATTAAGTTCAAGAATATTTAAAAATATATAAGAAATTATGTAGTTTTACACCCTCCATTAAATTTAAAATATTGTTGTATTTGTAAAACCACGTTCATTTAAATCTTAGAAATTCATGATTTCATTGTCACTTTAAGCAATTCAATAGTGACTTCTCAATTAAACATACCACCGATATTCACTGTAGTGCTCAAACAAATACATGTTGACACATCTAATTAATCAATGCATGTTTGCAATTCGATAAGTTGTTATTGACATCGGTCACCTGAGTGTAATTGGAGAGTAGGGGTGGGTTGTTTTGATAGTTCAATATGACAAGGTCACATATTAGACCTGCTAGATTGGCCATGCAAAACAACTATAAAACGGAAATTCTGTATTAGTCGAAAACGGAAACTTCCGTTTCCGCATCTGTTCCACCGGAAAACGCAGTTCCGTTTCCGTTTCCACTTCCGCCAAAAAATTTCCGTTTCCATTTCCGTTCCGCAGATTTCCGTTTTTGTTTTCATATTTTCATTCCGTTTCTGTTTTTCCGCGGAAAAGTCGGAAAGTTTCCGCTCCACTTTCATCCCTACCTGAGACTACATATTGCAATACCCAAAAAAATAGAATGTTCATTTTTTATGTTAAAATTTTCATTTAGATTTATATTTAGTTCCACCATGTTACATGAGTGCAACGTATTCTTTCTTATAGATGTTTTTTCCCAAATTTAGCTCATTAAACTTGTAATAGATTTGTATTTTCAGAATTTTATAATGTATTGTAGAAAAAAATATTTTCATAAATAAAATCTGTCAAATTAATGGTAACAAAGTTCACCATCCATGTTATGTATGTAAAAACGAAATACAGCAGGTAGCTGATATCACCGTTGCCAGAATTTCCTGAACAATGGCATCATGCATGATGTCATCGCATGCAATATCAAGACTAACCGGATTATGTTCGGTTTAAATCGTATGGCTTTGGAACTGTTTAGGATAGATTCGTGTCCAGCTGCACATGCCTCGATTACGACCATAATTTTTTTTCCTTTTGTAGATACGTGTCAAATAATCATGTGTACACGTCTATGTTGTACGTAACACTTTTTATAGTTTAATCTTAGACGTTGAAATTAAGATCAACACATTATATATTTTTAGCCTATGTGGATTAACACGGTGGCTCTATTTTAGAACCTCGTATTGTGCTTTTAGTATATAGTAGATTATGTAGACACAGCGTGCCATGAAATTTATTTCTGCTGGAGCGTTCATTTTGTTTTGCTCCCCCCTCCACGAGAACAGGAAGCCATGGTGATTCACAGTGTAGCTATCGACAAGCGGTGGCTAAGTCCACGTCCCACTGTTTGGTTACAAAGAACTGCAAGATCCATTGTGCACGTATGGAAAAAGCTGGAAATTAAGAAACGGACATATGCATATAAGAAGACTGATAATTTAGTTTCATATGTGGCGATCGAGACGACCAAAGCTTTACTAACACGAATCAGACCCAACTTTCATCATGAGTACATGTTACATAGCCATGAGAGAACCGTGTGTGTTGGATCTAAACATGGCCATGATGAGCTAGCTCTGGTGGAGTTTGGAAGAAGGGGAGAAATCTGCTCAGAGAGGAGAAGGAATGGAAAGCAAAAAAAAAAAAGAGTTGACAGATGAGAAGAAGAGACTCAAGTACATTTTATATAATCTTTTGAAGTTCCATGAGCCGAACAAGAAAAATATGAACAATATCATGCGAAATTGTGAAGAATGATTATTGTGCCTCAAAAAACCTAGCATTGGTGGTGGTTATTGTTGTGAACTAACTATTTTTAATTAGTTTAGGCACTATGTTTAGCAAAATCAATTTGTATTTAGACTTATTTAATTATCTCATTATAGAAAATCCATTCAGGCCGGTCTAGTCGGGGGTGCCGGTGTGGGCAGAGGTCCCCAAAAGGGAGGTCGTGTCTGCCGGCGCCCCCAAAATACGCCCTGTCTAGGGTTGGAGATGCTCTAACTCAACGAGAAAGGTGTCACTAGATTTTCTGAATAACCTCTAGCCTTTTTCTAAAACATAGTCTCTAGCCATTCCACCAAAATAAGCTAGACCTACGCATGCCATCGGCACGAGTATCACAAAGGCTTGCTTCATAAGCTTCCAGTACGGAATCCAAGAATGTACAGGAATTGAGTAGCAATTCGTATGGTCATGAATCAAATAGCAAGAGTCATGGAAATATATAATCATGCATGCTACCGTCGATCTAGGCTTTACCAAAACATTACTCGCGTAGTGTTCACCATAAGCTAGCAAAATAGTGAGGTAGAGGCCATTTGCAGCATGGCATGGAGGAACCAAGAAGTCTAAAGGTCGTGCAGAAATTTAAAAGGAGTTGCATAGGGGGGTAGACAAAGAATCCTGACAAGATCTATGAAGGTGCTACCATCGACATGGTACCCCAATCTTGCATGAATAAAAGGCTAGATGCAATGAAAAGGAATCAAATAGCTTGAAGGATGACAAATTCGCAATAGTACAGTTCTGCGCGCACAAATAATCTAGCTCTAGGGAGAGAGATGTGCGGCATGCTTCACAAGCTTCGAGTACAGAATCTGTTAGACTATAGATATTACTTGTAATCCAAGTTAGAGTTAGGGTAGCCGGCCGGCCTAGCCTCCTATTTATACCCCGTGTGCTCCAACTGAATTACTACAAGCACTAGTAGAAAAAAGGGCTTTCATTCGCCCCCATTAGTTCCCAAACTGTTCGGTCCACGGCTAAAAGGGGCATTAATCCCGGTTAAATTTAAAATATGGGCCAGGGAGCATTAGTCCCGGTTCAAATGAGCTCTTTGGTCCGGGTTTGCGTCACCAACCGGGACTAATGGGTAGAGGCCTTTAGTCCCGGCTCATGGCGCAAACCGGGACTATAGGGAACCCTTTAGTCCCGGTTTGTGTCACGAGCCGGGGCTAAAGGCCAGTTCAAACGAACCGTCGCTCCCGCGCCAGTTACGACGCGATCGTCGTCGATCATTTCGGAAATCGCTGCGCCATTAACCTGATCGCTTCGGTAATCATCACTTTGTCGCATTGGGACGCCGCGCCAGTTAAGAAGCTAGAGTGTATTGTTGTGAAGTTTTATTTCACAATATACTAGAAACTGATTTAACATTCGTTCATTGAAAAACTGCACCAAAATCACTCACTAGAAAAATATATAGCTTCTTTGTTTATTTTACTTTTTACTGGATTTGCTCATCTCCTTGGACTACTGTAATCCTTCTAAATTTTGATGGTTTCTGTCCCATGGCCTACAGAAATCTTAGGGTGTTCGATTGTTGCCACAAAATAATTTCTGGGAACATACCCCTAATTTGTCTACTTGGATGATCCAGATGTAGCCTTAACTTGAGTGTTTCCTAGGCTAATTTCTGTTTTCCCACCCTTTTTATATCTCAGGAAAGCATGGGTAATGTTGCTTTTTAGTTCAATAAATACTTTTCTGTTGACAAAAGATTTTTTGTTTCTGATAGTTATTATATTACTTGGTAGTTACATATGTTCTCCAGTTTTCAAAAGAGTTATGTACGACAGTACCATTTGCCTGAAGCTGCTATCGTAATTACTCTAAGCTGTAAGCTTAGTGCTGACCCCGCGTGCTGAGTCCCTCCCCCCACAACACATTATCGACCGTACGATTTTCTGTTTTGAGCGATCTGGTGCCTCTGTTTGGACTGGTTGGTGAAACTTTTGTTACCATGGCTTCAATTTTTACATGACTGACGATTGGGACCAATGAGAAGCTAGACTCATGTTTCACCTAAGTGTTTGACCAGCCACCCCCTAATTCTGGCTCGCAACCTTACCCTCTTGATCAGTGTTCTCTCCCTCTTCCTCTCATGCGCCCTAGGTTTTTGCCACCCCATACAGCTCCGGCTGCTGGCGCATAGCTTTCCGCCTCAAATCTGCTTCCCCTTCACCCAACCTCTCCCACAGGCCATAGGGCGCCGGACGGATTAGCGCAGCTGATGAGGAGGGAGGTATCATGGCGGCTTGGTTGGTGCTGAGGACGGCCGACCCCCTTCCTTGATCTTGACCTTGAGTGGCGGAGCACATGGCGACTTGCCATCTACCTGCCGACACCCCTCGGCAGCCGCAATTCCACCCTCCTCCTAGGCCGGTTGCTCCTTGCACTGTAGCTATAGTTCTCCCCTCTCTCACCCTATATGCTTATAGTTGAGATGGAGGTCTGGCGTCCTGATCGAATGGCCCATCTCACCAAGTAATCCATCCAGTCATAAGTTCCCTTCCTCTGAATCACAGTATATTTTTTAAAATTTCATCCTACTACAGACTTGTGCTCTGTTATTGATGATTGATACGTCTCAAATGTATATATAATTTTTGATGCTCCATGCTTATTTATACACCATTTGCTTTGTGTTTTGTTACACTTCGGGGCGTTTTTATGCATTTTCTGGAACTAACCTACTAACGAGATGCCATAGTGTCAGTTCCCTGTTTTCTGCTGTTTTTGTGTTTCAGAAAAGCTACACAGGAAATATTCACGGAATTGGATGAAACAAAAGCCGAACCTCCTATTTTTCCAGAAGCGTCGCGAAGTCTGAAGATGAGACGGAGGGGGGCCAGGGGCTGGCCACACACTAGGGCGGTGCGGCCCTGGCCCTGGCCGCGCCACTAGGGGGTGAGGCCGCCTGGTCCACCTCCTGACGCCGCCCTTCCGCCTATATATTCTCCTCGACGGGAAAAACTTAAAGACCCAATCAATTTGGCACGAAACCTACTGCAAGCCGCCGCCGTTGTCGATGACAATCGGGAGGGTCCAGAAGCTCTTCCTGGCACCCTGCCGGAGAGGGGAATCCCTGCCGGAGGCCTTCTTCATCACCATGGTCGCCTCCGGAGTGATGTGTGAGTAGTCTACCTTGGACTACGGGTCCATAGCAGTAGCTAGATGGTCGTCTCCTCCACCATGTGCTTCATGTTTAGATCTTGTGAGCTGCCTAACATGATCAAGATCATCTTTGTGTAATTCTACATGTTGTGTTTGTTGGGATCCGATGAGTATTGGTACTATGTCAAGTTGATGTGCCGAATTATTATCTTTATGTTATCTCTATGTTGTTTATGATCTTGCATGCTCTCCGTTGCTAGTAGATATCTTAGCCGAGTAGATGCTAGTGACTCCAAGAGGGAGTATTTATGCTCGATAGTTGGGTTCATGCCTCTAGTAATCTGGGGGAGTGACAGAAACCTCTAAGGTTGTAGATGTATTGTTGCCACTAGGGAGAAAACAACATTCTTGTGTTCAAGGACATTTGCATTGTTTACATTATGCACTTTGCTTAAGGCGATAATCTATTGTTCGCAACTTAATACCCAATGGTTGCTCAGACGACATCCGGAGGGTGGATTATTAGTCATAGATGCAGTTGGATTACGGTCTATGTATTTTGTCGTAATGCCCAGAGTGAATCTCATAGTGATCCTCATGACATATGTACGCTATCTTTATTCTATCAATTGCCCAACTGTAATTTGTTTACCCAGCATGTTGTTATTTATCTTATGGAGAGCCACCACTAGTGAACTATGGACCCCGGTCCAATTCCTTTACATTGCTATTACCGTTTTACTTTTATTTGCACTATTTAATTTTTTTGCATACTATTACCTTTTACCACTCGATACGCTCAATCCTTTGTTTATAGCAAACCGGTGAGATTGACAACCTCATCATAAGTTGGGGCAAAGTACTTGGTTGTGTTGTATGTAGGTTCCACGTTGCTGCTAGTGAAAAGCCACGCACCAGCATTTATCTGGCGCCATTGTCTGGAGTGTCGCAAAGCTAGCGGGCATCAACCTTCGGAAGTGTGGTTCTTTCTCCTACTGGTTTGATAACCTTGGTTTCACAACTGAGGGAAAACTTGCTGTTATGCTCATCATACCTTCCTCTTGGGGTTCCCAACGGGGTGTCATCTACACGCCATCAAGTATTTTTTCTGGCGCCATTGCCGGGGAGAAAGAAGATTTCTGCAAGGGGAGTCTCTCACTTCCAATCTTTTACTTTGTTATTGTTTTGCTTTTTTTTGCATGCATCGTTTTATCAAAAATACAAAAAAATTAGTTCCTTTGATAGTTTGCATTCTGTTACCTTTATTTTTAGTTCATTATGTTGTTCTCTAAGTATGCTTTGGAGGACCTTACAATAGGTAGTGGTTCTATAATTGGGAAAGGCAACATCGAGGAGTTCTTTAATCATGTTAGTATGCATAAAGATGTTGATGATAGATCTTTGGCTGAGCTTGCTCCTAGTTATGAAGTTGCTGCTGCTTATTTAGTTCACATGTTAAAAGCTAGTGATACGTCCAAAACGTATCTACTTTCCCGAACACTTTTGCTATTGTTTCTCCTCTAATTTGTGTGTTTTGAATACAACTAACACGGACTAACGTTGTTTTCAGCAGAATTGCCCTGGTGTCTTGTTTTTGTGCAGAAATCTGACTTTCAGGAAAAATCTTGGAAAATATTGCAAAAATCCTATTTTACCAGAAGACCCACGGAGCCAGAAGGGGAGACGAAGAAAGGCTGGGAGCTGGGCTCACCACCAGGGGGCGCGGCCCAACCCTGGCCGTGCCCACCTGTGGTGAGGCCAGCTCGGCCATCGCCTCGACCCCTCCTTCCGCCTACATATACCCTCTGACCTGAAAGGAGCAGGGGTTCGGTCTTTTTCCCAGATAGACTTCCGCTGCGCCGCCGCCATCAGAAACCGCGATTCGGAACCAGAAACTCCGTTCTGGCACCCTGCCGGGACGGGGATTTGGAGGAGATCTTCATCACCATCATCACCGACGTCTCTCCATCAACCATCCATGACTCCCCCATCCATGTGTGAGTAATTCCCGCTGTAGGCGAAGGGGATGGTAGGGATTGGATGAGATCATTCATGTAATTTGCTATGAGATTGTTAGGGCATAGTGCCTAGTATCTTCTGTTAGTGCTTATGACATTGTTGCAACTTGTTGTGCTTAATGCTTGTCACTTTGGGCCTGAGTGCCATGATCTCAGATCTGAACTTGTTATTGTTTTATGATGATACTTGTTGTTTATGATCTTACCTGTAAGTTGTTTACACATATTGTTGTCCAGAACCCGAGGCCCCAAAGTGACAGAAATTGGGATAACCGGAGGGGATGGCTATGATGTGAGGATCACATGTGTTCACCGAGTGTTAATGCTTTGCTCCGGTACTTTATTAAAAGGAGTACCTTAATTACCAGTAGTTTCTCTTGAGGCCCTGATGCAACAGGCTAGTAGGACAAAAGATGTCGTGCAAGTTTCTCATTGCGAGCACGTACGACTATATACGGAACGCATGCCTATGATTGTTTAGTACTAGGATGTTTTATCATTATTTACCTGCAAATGCCCATGTATCACTGATTTCATGAATTATCTTATTGATACGGCTCCAACGTATCCATAATTTTTGATGCTCCATGCTTATTTTTATACCATTTGCTTAGTGTTTCGTTACACTTCGTGGCATTTTTATGCATTTTCCGAAACTAACCTATTAACAAGATGCCACAGTGCTAGTTCCCTATTTTCTGCTGTTTTTGTGTTTCAAAAAGTTACATAGGAAATATTCTCAGAATTGGACGAAACAAAAGCCAAACATCCAGAAATTTACCGAAGCTTCCAGGGAACCGAAGAGGAGACGGAGAGGGGCCACAGGGCAGCAACACCATAGGGCGGCACGGCCTGCCCCTGGCCCGTGCCCCCTGGTGGTGAGGCCACCCTGGCCCACTTCTGACGCCGCCCCTTCGCCTATAAAGACCCCCCAACGGGAAAAACCTAAAGACCCGATCACTTTTCCAAAATACATCGCGATCCGCCGCCGCCATCGACCCGAGATCGGGAGGGTCCAGAAGCTCTTCCCGGCACCCTGCCGAAGAGGGGAATCGCCACCGGAGGTCTTCTTCATCGCCATGCTTGCCTCCGGAGCGATGAGTGAGTAGTCTACCTTGGACTATGGGTTCATAGCAGTAGCTAGTTGGTTGTCTTCTCCACCATGTGCTTCATGTTTAGATCTCACGAGCTGCCTTACATGATCGAGATCACCGTTATGTAATTCTACATGTTGTGTTTGTTGGGATCCGATGAATATTGGTGTTATGACTGAGTTGATGTGCTGAATATTATCTTATGTTATCTCTATGTTGTTTATGATCTTGCATGCTCTCCATTGTTAGTAGCTATCTTAGCCGAGTAGTTGCTAGTGACTCCAAGAGGGGGTATTTATGCTCGATAGTGGGTTCATGCCTCTATTTAATCTGGGGGAGTGACAGAAACCTCTAAGGTTGTAGATGTGCTGTTGCTACTAGGGGGAAAACAACATTCATATGCTCAAGGGCATATGCTTTGTTTAGATTACACACTTTGCTTAATGCAGTTATCTGTTGTTTGCAACTTAATACTTGTGGAGTTCTCGGATTGATTCGCTACAAGTGGATTATTAGTAATAGATGCAGTTGGATGACGGTCTATGTATCTTGTTGTAATGCCCAGAGTAAATCTCATAGTGATCTTCTTGACATATCACGTTGTCTTTATTCTATCAATTGCCCAACTGTAATTTGTTTACCTAGCATGTGTTATTTTATCTTATGGAGAGACACCACTAGTGAACTGTGGACCCCAGTCCTATTTCCATTATATTGCTATCACCTGTTTACTTTACTCGCACTGTTTACTTTACTCGCATATTACTATTGCTTTCCACTCGATACGCTCATTCCTTTGTTTCAAGCAAACCGGTGAGATTGACAACCTCATCGTAAGTTGGGAGCAAAGTATTTGGTTGTGTTGTGTGCAGGTTCCGCGTTGCTACTAGTTGAAGACGAGTCAACAAGAATCGTTAACGGCGCCCTTGTTGGAGTGTTAGTAGGCTAGTCAGCATCACCTTCTGGAGTATTGACTTTTTCCTGGATTCGATAAACCTTGGTTTCTTTCTGAGGGAAAAACTTGCTGTTGTGCTCATCATACCTTCCTCTTGGGGTTCCCAACTGGACGGTGAAAAACCATCAACACCGTGCCGCATCAAGACATTTTTCTGGCGCCGTTGCCGGGGAAAAAGAAGACTTCTGCAAGGGGAGTTTCGCACGCACATCCTTTACTTTGTTTTAAGTTTTGCTTTTACTTTATTTTTACTTGTTTCATTTTATCAAAAACAAAAAAAATAGTTTTCCTTATAGTTGTTACTTTATTACTTCTAGTTCATTATGTTGTTCCCTAAGTACGTTTTGGAGGACCTCTCAGTAGGTAGTGGTTCAATTATTGAAAAAAGTAACATTGAGGAGTTCTTTAATCATATTAGTATGCATAAAGATGTTGAGGAAAAGTCTTTGGCTGAGCTTGCTCCTAGTTATAAAGTTGCTTCTGCTTATTTAGTTCACATGTTGGAAGCTAGGTTTGCTAGCCTTAATCCTTTTATGCAATACATGTTTCTTAAGCTTCATGATATTGAGGATCCTGAAAAGAAAGCTTTTATCTTGGAAACTTTGCGCATAGAATTTAGAGATATTGCCATTGAGGCTAGGGAAGTTTTTAAGAAATTTAATAAGCTTGGCTCGCCTGTAGAGGTTGTTGGTACACCCAGTGAAGATTCTAGAGTGCCAATACCTTGTAAACTTGTAGGAATTCATGATGCTTTGGAAAAGAATTTTAGTTGGATTTGGCCTGAAAATCTTTTTGATGAAAGTAGTGTACCAAAGCGTGATTACAAGGGATACTCAAAAACTCATTTGGACAGAATTCATTTCTTTGTTGAAAAGACTCCTACAATAGATCTTAATGCCTCTTTCGATAATACTTGATTCGCACTTTCTGCGCCTAGCTCAAAGGCGTTAAAGAAAAGCACTCTTGGGAGATAACCCAATGTTTTTACTTTCAGTTCTTTTTCTTTTATTTGAGTCTTGGAAGTTATTACTACTGTAATGACCTCTCCTTATCATTTTTATTTCGTTTTTGTGCCAAGACAAGCCTCTAATTTGAGTGAGGTAAGATTTGGGGATGTTGCTATCCTGAAACAGTTTTCGGTGCTGCACCGTAAAAATTCGTGAATATTCTCTGTATATCTTTTGGACCTGCGATTTCTTGTGCATATGCCCCAGGTTATATCCAAACTTTCATTAGTTGAACACTTTTTGATTTGAGCAACAGAAAACCCTCTAAATTTTTTACCTTTGTCAGCTGTTCTGTTTTGACAAATTTCTACCAATATTTGTGTTTGCCGCTTTATCGCTTTCTTTTTGAGTTCTTTTGATCACAGAACTTTTGGGGAAGTTGCTACAGTAGTATATGCTTTATGTGTGGTGGTTTTGAGTTGAAACCTGAAGCAAAAAGGGTTGATTCAATGTTATGCTTACACTAATGTTGCTAATAGAATTGTGTTTAGTTTTGTATGAAGGAAGTTTTCAAGTGTAGGGATTGGAGAATGATGAGATGAGTTGAAGAATGGACAAAAGCTTAAGCTTGGGGATGCCCCCGAGGCACCCCTTCTTCATCGGCAAAAATCAGGTCACCTTTCAACACACTATATTTTTATTGCTTCATGCATTATGCGTTTTTCTTGGAGCGTCAGTTGTTTTTAGTTTTCAGTTTTGTTTAGTTTTGTTTGCTGCAATAAATGGTTGGACCCCAACAAATTCTTTTTGGAGAAGTTGCCTTGCTTTTCATTTGCCAAGAACACTCCGTTTTTCACTCTTATCGTTTCAACGAGTGTTCTCTTTTTCTGCTACTACGTTTAGCTTTCATTTTTCACCTTGATTTGTGTTCAGATCTTGTTATATCTTTTTATCAAGGTGTATTTTGACCTATGGTCCATGTTGGTTTTCATAAGAGTTGTTTATAAAAAGTTCGAATGGTGTTGGAAAAGAGGAAAAGCTTTATGCAAAAAAGTGGTACAAGAAGGAGCTTATGTAGACTGCGGCCTAGGCTTTTGTATGTCATGCTTGATGTCTTTTTGACAGTCTGCTTAGTGGTTTTGCTGTAGCATGACTTGTCTCAAATGACTGAGATTGCTTAATGAGCTTTTGAAAAAATCATGCGTTGTTTTAATTATTTGGAAGCATTATTTTGGTTTTCTCCTTAGATGTTTTATTTGGGTTGACTTGGCGCATGCTCACACATGTTAGACTCATACAAAGTCCCCATAAGCCTCTATGATCATTTAGTTTTTGACTTTTGATGCCATCTTATTCTTCTTTTGATGTCGCTTTGCATGATTATGGCCGTTATTGCTCTCTTAGTTGGTCGCTCCCAGTCTTTTGCTAGCCCTCATTTTGTACTGAGTATGAGCTCTACTCGTGCATCCAACTCCTAAAAACCAAGTTTGCCATTGTGTCCACTATAAATTCCTAGGGATTTCTATTTTCGTGCCCTCTGGTCCTTAGTTGTACTCAGTTTTCCCCAGCTCCTTAGTTTTTCCTCAGTTTTGTCCAAGCCCTTGGCTGAAACCGTCACCAGTGCTGGAACGGCCGGTTGCCCGATGGTTCAACACCTTTGACTGTTAACTGCTGACTAGTGGGGCCACGTAGAGCCCGCAAAGACAGGTCAAAGCATCCATCTTTGTTTGACCGTAAGCATCGCCGTATCCCTGACCAAAACGCGGACGAGTGGGGCTTCGGTATATCGAATGACAAGTGGGGCCATGACGCTGATACAAGGGGCAATACACGGGTAGGATTAGATTTTTAAACGGAGCTCTACAGCGATGGCACGGAGGAGGTGGCCTGCGGGGTGCCGAGATGAGATCGACGTCCACAAAGAACTGCATGAGGCGAGACAAGACGCATTAGATAGATATGAACTAGATGCGTTTAACCATGCAAAGAAGAGAAGAAATGGTCGAGAACATCGACGACGACCTCAACACTTTGACTGACGGTATCGGACACGAACGCGAGCAATGTAGAGAAAACTAGTGTCTCTCCTTTCTGGCGTGTATAGATGGGTGCTAGGGGAGTGTGGTGGCGAAGGGAAAGACCTCGCGGTGGTCTGTGGCGTCCAGCATAGCGGGGCGGCGTGGCCGTGCCCATAGCGGCGTGCATGTTCGGCATTGGCATCAGCATGTACGTTCGTCATTGGCCTCGGCGGTATCTCTGGTGTGTCAGTGATCGAATGTGGGGACGGGATTGAGGGTGCATCCCGACGATGACCTAGCAGTGGCGGCGAGCATGCATAGCCGTTCTGACGATGCCGATATCGGCATCGACATCGTTTGGAGGCTGTGGTGCTCGAATCATGGTGGAAATTGTGATTCCCTATTATTTTTACATGCATAATATATAGAAAATAGCTAGATCTCTAAATCGATGCAAATGAAGCTACATATATTCTTGGTCATAATCCCCTTATCTAAAGGGGATGGATGCATGGCTTCACGTCGTCGTCGCTTTCATCGTCAGTATCTTCGTCGTCCTTATAGTAGTACTTCCTGCACAATGTTATGTCGAACACCTTCACTGTGAGCACATCATCGCCTTCATATTTGAAGTGTAGGATGTAGCCGAAATCCACACCGTGCGCGATGGCAAAATTCTCCCAGCCCTTGTCGAGGTACATTCGGCCTTGTCCGTCAAATAGGACCTCCACGGTCCAGAGACGAGGACCGCAGTCAGCTGCTCGCAGATACACCTTTGCGGGCTCCTGGCTGTCAAGATAGTCCGCAAACTTTTGTGGGAGTGCCTGCAAAGAGATCGAGCGCCGATCGTTTGAAATTAAAGACTTTTTTGGAACATGCACATAATTAATCACATGCATCATATATGTGGGAACGCGTACGTACCTTCTTGGCCAAAGGGTCTTCATAGATGACGATTAAGAACTCCTCTATGATCAATGGCAGTGTTGACGGTGGTGGTGGCAATGATGATGATCCACCACCCAGGCCGCCCCTTCCCCTCCCCTTACGGTGGGCGTCCGAGACGTGGAAGCCATGGCAATGGATCAAGTGTATGTGAACGAAGAAGAGAGAGGCAGAAATGAAGAAGAGAGAGGCAGAACCTATTGATATGAGGGATGGCCGTTGTGGGGGTTTATAAGGGCGAGATGACCGTTGTGGGGTTTACATAATAAATTAAGGAGGAGATGACCGTTGTGGGTGTTTATATCTCAACAAAAAGTAATGCCTAAAAGAAATGGAAATTCGTGATAGTTTATTATTTTACCGTGAAAAGTAATGCCTAAAGGAAATTCGTGATAGTTTATCATTTCACCGTGAAAAGTAATGCCTAAAGGAAATTCGTGAAAAGTAATGCCTAAATGGAAATTCGTGATAGTTTATTATTTTACCGTGAAAAGTAATGCCTAAAGGAAATTCGTGATAGTTTATCATTTCACCGTGAAAAGTAATGTCTAAAGGAAATTCGTGATAGTTTATTATTTTACCGTGAAAAGTAATGCCTAAATGGAAATTCGTGATAGTTTATCATTTTACCGTGAAAAGTAATGCCTACAAGAAGTGGAAATTCATGATTACCAAACTTGTTGAATCCGGTGGCCAACTCGTTATTTAGCATACATAGAGGGGTAGTAGTTTGCCACCGCAGATAGAGAGAGGGTGGCACGATCCTGCCCGTTAGATCATAGGATCGACGGTAGGTGGGCACGATCCGTGTGACAACAGCTCGACCAATCAGGCCAAGTTTGGGCTTCTGTGAGAAGGGAGAGGGTAAAACTGAGTAGTATCAAGGATACAAGGGCAAGTAAATAGTAAACAGGCTAAGGAATTCAAATAAGAGATTTAGAAAAAGAAAAACACATGTTTTGTACAATGAAACCCAGGTTGGCCTACCTCAAAGTATTAGCAATTCAAATATACATGAGTGTAAAAATTATGGCCTCATTCAGACAAACTATGTTTTGGGTATAGATGTTTTGAGAAGGGGTTTGAGTGGAAAGCCATGAACCTTCATAGCTACTAGTGATTTCAGAAGTGGCCATTTGTGTGAAAACTTGATTTATATATGATTGTCTGCGTGGCAGGTCGTGTAACAAGACTCCATGAGTAGGAGGCACAATGATTTTATTTTTTTGAATTTTTTTGCGCATGAAATGACTCAATTAGATAGCTTAATCCCATTTGTTGACTCTCTGTTGACCAGCCACTTGAGGGTAAAACTGAGTATATGGCACTAGCCAGTATTAGTACTCGAGGGGAAAACTGAGTACAGATATTTTTCCAGTGTAAGACTCGAGGGTAGAACTGAGTACACGTAACGGTGCTGACGTGCAGTCCCACGGACGCGTGTCGCGGTGAGTAGCGGTTAGCCGCGCGGTGCGCGTGTTGAGACCAAACGTCAACTGCTGAGACGAACCGTCACTTTGCCAGTACAGAGCCCCTCTCTCCCTCCCTCTGCACACAGTCTCATTATAACTCACGCACGCAACCACGCCTCTCACGTCCCATCACCTTCTCCAAAAAACCCCAGCCGCCCTATGCGCGCTCCCCTGCCGGCGATGGAGAAGAAGAATGCGCCGGCGGCCGTCGCCCCCGAGCCCGTCGCCTCCGAGCCCGTCGCATCCGAGCCCGTCGCATCCGAGCCCGTCGCATCCGAGGCCGTCGCCTCCGAGGGCGGCGCATCCAGGCGCGGCGCCTCCGTGAACTGGGCCTCTCTCAGGGCTGACGGACCACTTCACAAGATCGGCGCCTGCTTACTGGCGAACGAGGAGTACATGGACACCTACTCTGCTTTGAGGCAAGTTTGTACTAATTGGCGATCAGATTTACCTGAGCCCGACGTGCACCTGCACGAATGGATCATGGTAGAGCACGCCCTGCCACGCGCCGCTGAGTTCTCCTTCCTCCACCTCCGCACATCCCGCTATGTCACCATCGATCTAACGGAAGTTCATGCAAGGTTCAAATTCCTCCATATCTATAGAGTTAATCCTTTTATTTTCTATCGTAAACATCTTAGTGCTGAATGTTATCTTCATCAATATATTTTAGATACTACTTCGTCAGCTTTTGCCGTGGCATTATCGTGCTTGCCCAGAAGAACCAGCCGCACAAGATACGGCTTCTGAACCCACTCACAAAGACATCGAACACTATATTTGAGGCGCAGATGCCATCTTTTATTCTGGAGTCAGTCACTGTAATGAAGTCCCCGACTATGCTCTTCGTTTCCACATATTACCCGGCGGAAATTGCTTGGGTCGATGAGAGCACTCCAACTAAGGGTATAGATGAAGATTGGGGAGAAGGAAGATTTACGATCGAGCACCATTCTATGCGTTGCATTACCACGTTCAATGGTGAATTCTATGCACTAGCTCGACCTTGTCATTACCACAATTTAGAGTTCGGAACATTAGTGTGCACCAACAATGTCCAGTTGGAGCAGGGCGCAAGCAATGTCAACATGGAGACACTTTTTTCATTTCCAGAACTTGGAAATGACAAGTTCTACCTTGTGAAGTCGGATGGTGATCTACTGCTTGTGTTGTTGGGCGCTCGTTTGGATGAAGGTCAAACATTGGTGTACCGTGTGGACACTGAGAGCCGCTCTCTCCATGCCGTCAATAACATTGGCAGTCGTGCCTTCTTTGTCCATCATGTCCGGTGTATCTCCGTCGACACCAGAGTGCACCCGACACTTCGACCTGGCTGCATCTACTACGCGGATTTGGGCTATATCAGAGAGTACTTTGATGATATGAACGCCTGGGATGAGTGGCCACGACGTGTGGATAGATTAGGAAGGTACGGTCTGAAAGATGAACAAAGGCCATACCGTTTGGAGGATGTATTGGCTGCACACTGCAGATGGAAGGAGTTCAATGAATATTTCTTTCAGACCAGAATAGGGAGCGACGAAGATATATATGATGAATGAAGAACAGATTCATTCATCCTGGGGTATCCTAATCTTCATGTTGGGCATACATTGCATCTTGTATTATTTTCAGCTTAGTTTGTCGTGAACATTAACATCGTTATTGGCTGCTGTATGCAGTTTATGTATTATACTTAGTTTTCTAGATTTATTATGCTGCTGTGAATTTATCCTATACTAGCTTCTAGATTTGCTACTAGATTTGTTACCATATTGGGCAAAAAACGAGGGCCAAAAGGCAACAATCATTGAAGAAAGACAAAAATAGAAGCTTCTCTAGATTTGATACTAATTTGGTGAAAAGAGAGAGAACTGTTACAGAGAGAGAGGGAAAAAAGGCGCTCTGAAAAGGCGCTCTGAAAAGGCAATGCCAATTTGGCCCGAGAGAGACAGAACCGAGCTCTCACGTACAACCAAACGCGGTCTCGTCCTGTCCCACGCGGTCCCTTTCTACCAGCCCCACGTGACGCGGCCCCACACGACGCGGCCCCACACGTCAGCACGAAAATGGTCAACTAAACGGGAATCCTCCCGTCCGACCTCCTTCTGAGGGTTTCAGACAACGGCTTGGGGAAAACTGAGGAAAAACTAACGAGCTGGGGAAAACTGAGTACAACTAACGACCCGAGGGCACGAAAATAGAAATCCCAAATTCCTATGCATGGTATTTGTAAGCCATTCCAAGTAAATTTTCATGTGCTACCTTTCAAAACTTTCAACTACTTCTCGTTTTGTGCCACTATTTTTAGCTCATGGGGACGTAGTGGTCGGAATTGCTATCTTCCATATTAAATTAAGTACCCCTCGACTAGGCAGCTTTATCTGCTCGTCATTAATTTTGCATGAGAGCTAGTCAGACCATTGCAATCTAATTTTAAAAAGAAAAAAAGGCACTCGTCCATGGTATGTGAATGTTGGTGGGCACCCGATGGAATCGGTTAGCCATGATTTGAGAAAGAAAAAAAGATGGGGAGGAGTGCCAAAGCTTTATAAAAGAGCACCAATGTGCCAAATTTTCAAAGAACTCGGAACCTCTCTCACTTGTTTATTATGGAAGATAGTAAGACCCCATTGCCAATCGTTGACATGAAACAACCACCTCTCAAAACCCAATTTTTTTATCTCTGTTTTACAAATGAAAAGCTCTAGCACATGTTTAATCACTGCTTCCCTCCGCGAAGGGCTTTTCTTTTACTTTTATGTTGAATCACTACCTTCTATCTTTATGCACCGTCTAAGAGAGCATAGTTGTCATTCTGAGTATAATGTGCATTGTCCCAAAGTTTTCATTGATTGATTCATGATGTTGGTTTCACTTGTTCTCAAATTATTTGTATCTAGTCGGCCTCTTAAACTTGAAGGTGTCCTATGCATTTATGTTTTGCTCTCTCATGAAGGACAAGCTAAAAACCATTTGTATGTTTTTCCATATGATTTGAACACACGTTTGACTTTCATTGTTCCATTTTCATGATCTTTCGTTTGTGTTCATTTTCATGTTATAACATGGTTGCTAAGTTTCTTCTATCAAGATTATATCTTTCATGCCCATGTTTTAAGTTCTTTTGATCCAAGCGCACAACGCTTACTTATATGATCAAGATTGTGTAGGTGCATGTCACCTTAAAAATTATTTGTTTTGTTATCACTTACCTACTTGAGGACGAGCAGGAGTTAAGCTTGGGGATGCTAATACATCTCCAACGTATCCATAATTTTTGATGCTCCATGCTTGTTTTTACACCATTTTCTTAGTGTTTCGTTACACTTCATGGCATTTTTATGCATTTTCCGGAACTAACCTATTAACGAGATGCCACAGTGCCAGTTCCCTGTTTTCTGCTGTTTTTGTGTTTCAAAAAGTTACACAGGAAATATTCTCAGAATTGGACGAAACAAAAGACGAACATCCGGAAATTTACCGAAGCTTCTAGGGAACCGAAGAGGAGACGGAGAGGGGCCACATGGCAGCCACACCATAGGGCGGCGCGGCCCGCCCCTGGCCCGCGCCCCTGGTGGTGAGGCCACACTGGCCCACTTCTGACGCCGCCCCTTTGCCTATAAAGACCCCCCAACGGGAAAAACCTAAAGACCCGATCACTTTTCCAGAATACATCGCGATCCGCCGCCGCCGTCGACCCGAAATCGGGAGGGTCCAGAAGCTCTTCCCGGCACCCTGCCGGAGAGGGAAATTGCCACCAAAGGTCTTCTTCATCGCCATGCTTGCCTCCGGCGCGATGAGTGAGTAGTCTACCTTGGACTATGGGTCCATAGCAGTAGCTAGTTGGTTGTCTTCTCCACCATGTGCTTCATGTTTAGATCTTGTGAGCTGCCTTACATGATCGAGATCACCGTTATGTAATTCTACATGTTGTGTTTGTTGGATCCGATGAATATTGGTGTTATGATTGAGTTGATGTACTGAATTTTATCTTATGTTATCTCTATGTTGTTTATGATCTTGCATGCTCTCCGTTGTTAGTAGCTATCTTGGCCGAGTAGTTGCTAGTGACTCCAAGAGGGGGTATTTATGCTTGATAGTGGGTTCATGCCTCTATTTAATCTGGGGGAGTGACAGAAACCTCTAAGGTTGTAGATGTGCTGTTGCTACTAGGGGGAAAACAACATTCATATGCTCAAGGGCATATGCTTGGTTTACATTACACAGTTTGCTTAATGCAGTTATCTGTTGTTCGCAACTTAATACTTGTGGAGTTCTTGGATTGATTCGTCACAAGTGGATTATTAGTAATAGATGTAGTTGGATGATGGTCTATGTATCTTGTTGTAATGCCCAGAGTAAATCTCATAGTGATCCTCTTGACATATCACGTTGTCTTTATTCTATCAATTGCCCAACTGTAATTTGTTTACCCAGCATGTGTTATTTTATCTTATGGAGAGACACCACTAGTGAACTGTGGACCCCGGTCCTATTTCCATTATATTGCTATCACCTGTTTACTTTACTCGCACTGTTTACTTTACTCGCATATTACTATTGCTTTCCACTCGATACTCTCATTCCTTTGTTTCAAGCAAACCGGTGAGATTGACAACCTCATCGTAAGTTGGGAGCAAAGTATTTGGTTGTGTTGTGTGCAGGTTCCGCGTTGCTACTAGTTGAAGACAAGTCAACAAGAATCGTTAACGGCGCCCTTGTTGGAGTGTTAGTAGGCTAGTCAGCATCACCTTCTGGAGTATTGACTTTTTCCTGGATTCGATAAACCTTGGTTTCTTTCTGAGGGAAAAACTTACTGCTGTGCTCATCATACCTTCCTCTTGGGGTTCCCAACTGGACGGTGAAAAACCATCAACACCGCGCCACATCACTTTTCCATGCAACGTCCGTACATCTATCCCTATGCCTACAGTCTTTAATCCTACTATTTACTATTGCTACTATTACTTCTTTTATTTTACTATTGATGTTACTGTTTTGCTACTATCACCACTATAAAACTGTTGCTACTGATAAACCGCTGCGAGCAAGTCTGTTTCCAGGTGCAGCTAAATTGACAACTCATCTGTTAAGGCTTATAAATATTCTTTGGCTGAATTAAATGATGAAGTTATGAGGGAAGCCAAGAAATCTCTTAAGGAGAAAGGGATTAAATCCAAAGATGTGAAGAATTTACCTCCTATAGAAGAATTATGTAAGCCAATCCCTCACTCATCTACTATTGAGGTACACTCTCTCCAACGCTTTGATGATAGAGATATTCCTTACTCTAAACCTCCTGATCAACGGTTAGATGAGTTTGATAATTTTATTGTTAAGCAAGATAATTTTAATAGAAGGGTGCAGAATCATTTGTTGGAAAATTCTAGAGCTATTAACAATTTGCAAGATATTGTGGAGAGAACTTTCAATGATGTGAAGATGCTTGTTAAACATTTTCAAATGGTTCAGTCTCAAATTGATCAGCTTACCAAGGTGCAAAAAGATTTGCTAGTTAATGCTTCAAGAGAAAAACAAGCATGTGAAATACGCACAAGAGGAGGTGCTACCACTCAAGACCCCTTATATCCTAAAGGACATCCTAAGAGGATCGAGCAAGATTCTCAACGCACTTCAAGAGATGATATTCCTTCCAAGAAGAAGAAGAAGCATAAAACAGTTGCAGAATCTTCTAAAATAGGTAAAGATCCTAACAGTGTTTCTTTGTCTGATGCTGAAACTGAACCAGGTAATGCTTCCGATAAAGAAGAAGTTGAAGAGGAACCAGAAAAGCTTGCCAAGAATGCAAAGTACACTAAGGAAGACTTCATTGCCAACAAGCATGGTAATGAGAGAGAACCTTGGGTGCAGAAACAAATGCCTTTTCCTAGTAAGAAACACAAATCCAAGGAAGAAGAACACTACAACAGGTTTTGTGAATGGATGAGAACTTTATTTTTGCAAATTCCTTTGACTGAAGCTATTAAAATGCCTCCTTATTCAAAGTATATGAAAGATATTGTTACTAATAAAAGGAAGATTCCTAATGAGGAAATTTCCACTTTACTTGCTAATTATTCTTTTGATGGTAAAGTTCCGGAGAAGCTTGGAGATCCAGGTATACCAACTATTCCTTGCTCCATTAAAAATAACTATGTTAGAACTGCTTTATGTGATTTGGGAGCTGGAGTTAGCGTCATGCCTTTTTCTCTTTATAAGAGACTTGATCTAGAAAAATTGGTATCAACTGATATATCTTTGCAAATGGCTGATAAGTCTACTACTATTCCTATTGGTATATGTGAAAATGTTCCTGGTCAAGTGGCTAACAGTTGTTTGATATTAACTGATTTTGTTGTGTTGGAAATGCCTGAAGATGATAATATGTCTATTATTCTTGGGAGACCTTTTCTAAACACTGCAGGTGTGGTTATTAATTGCAATCAAGGAAAAGTAACTTTTAATGTCAATGACAAAGAGTACACGGTCTATTTTCCCTAGAAGATTGATAGAAAGAATGCTCTAAATTCAATCAAGAATATTGAGACCATCAGAGTTGGTCAAATTATTTGTTCAGAGCGAAAGCTCAAGGAAGAATATAAAATTGTTATGATTGGGACTATGCCTATCAAGGTTGAGGTAACATAATCATATAGTAAATTGCAAAGTTTTGCTTCATAAGAAAAGTGGTTTGGTAACAAGACCTGATCAACCTTGTTAACAAAGCAGTTTTCAAATGAACGAAACTATGTTTTCACCACATTTACTTTTGTTTCTACCTTGTTCAGTTTTGTTTCCGCTGTTTAGTTTCATATTAGAGTGTCTTAGAGCTGCTGTATGCTTGGTTTTGATTTGCTTGCAATCATTCCACCGTTGTTTTCCTGAGTTTTTAATCTCTTGTCAATTTCCGAAAAATCCTCGAAAATAAAGTTTCTCGAAAAATTCTAGAAAAATCTTTTTAAATTTTTATGTCAAAAATGGGGTAGAGAGGCACCTGGGAGACCTCAGGGGGACCCACCATGCCACCTCACCACCAGGGGGCGTGACCCAAGCCTAGCCGCGCCCACCTATGCTGAGGGGCCCCCCTGGCCTCTCACTTATCTCTTCATTCCCATCTCTTTCTCTCTCCCAAAAAATCACGACACCTCAGCTCAAGACCATGTTCTTGCTGCTCTCCATCTCGATTTTTCGATCTCCTTGATCAGCCCATCATTGTTGCTGAGATTTGGAGCATTTGTTCTCTGGTATGTGACTCCTTCGATTGTCCAAGTAGAATTTTGTTTAGTGGAGTATTTCTTGAGTATTTTAGCTCTATAGGTGACAGGTGAAATGAGTTTGCATGCTTGTTCTATTGCTTAGAAATGTTATTTTGATGCATAAAAGGGAAATGGACAACTACACCTATGGAGAAGTCTTTGAAAGAGAAGCACCAAGGTCATCAAGGCCTTCAAGATCTACTGCTCAATATAGGATATCCTACAATGAAGATCTTATGTCACCAAACATTGAGGGGGACGATGGAGATGCGCATCCATCCACCTTCCCTTGTGCTAACTTTTTGAGTGATGCAGGGATTCTTGAGGATTTCTTACTCCTTATTGACAGGGTTGGATTGACTACATACATGACGGATGAGAGTAATCAATATGCTTTGCTCACAAAGATTTTTGTTGAAAGCTTTAAATTCACTAACTCTCATTTCAAGCCTTCCATTGCATTTAAGATCTATGATAAGTCTATCACCATGTCTTTGGAGAAGTTTTGTGATATTTTAGGTATTCCCATGTTTGGGACAGCAAAGAAGATGCTACAACAGCCCGCTGATTTGTTGGAGCTCTACAGAGGGGTAACTAATGATGATGACCACACCACGTGATGCGGCGCGGTGTTGACGGTTTTTCACCGTCCAGTTGGGAACCCAAGAGGAAGGTATGATGAGCACAGCAGCAAGTTTTTCCCTCAGAAAGAAACCAAGGTTTATCGAATCCTGGAAAAAGTCAATACTCCAGAAGGTGATGTTGACTAGCCTACTAACACTCCAACAAGGGCGCCGTTAATGATTCTTGCTGACTCGTCTTCAACTAGTAGCCACGCGGAACCTGCACACAACACAACCAAATACTTTGCTCCCAACTTATGATGAGGTTGTCAATCTCACCGGTTTGCTTGAAACAAAGGAATGAGCGTAGCGAGTGGAAAGCAATAGTAATATGCAAGTAAAGTAAACAGTGCGAGTAAAGTAAATAGGTAATAGCAATATAATGGAAATAGGACCGGGGTCCACAGTTCACTAGTGGTGTCTCTCCATAAGATAAAATAACACATGCTGGGTAAACAAATTACAGTTGGGCAATTGATAGAATAAAGACAACATGATATGTCAAGAGGATCACTATGAGATTTACTCTGGGCATTACAACAAGATACATAGACCGTCATCCAACTGCATCTATGACTAATAATCCACTTGTGGCGAATCAATCCGAGAAATCCACAAGTATTCAGTTGTGAACAACAGATAACTGCATTAAGCAAAGTGTGTAATGTAAACAAAGCATATGCCCTCAAACATATGAATGTTGTTTTATCCCTAGTGGCAACAGCACATCTACAACCTTAGAGGTTTCTGTCACTCCCCCACATTAAATAGAGGCATGAACCCACTATCGAGCATAAATAACCCCTCTTGGAGTCACTAGCAACTACTCAGCCAAGATAGCTACTAACAACGGAGAGTATGCAAGATCATAAACAACATAGAGATAACATAAGATAATATTCAGCACATCAACTCAATCATAACACCAATATTCATCGGATCCCAACAAACACAACATGTAGAATTACATAACGGTGATCTCGATCATGTAAGGCAGCTCACGAGATCTAAACATGAAGCACATGGTGGAGAAGACAACCAACTAGCTACTGCTATGGACCCATAGTCCAAGCTAGACTACTCACTCATCGCGCCGGAGGCAAGCATGGCAATGAAGAAGACCTCCGGTGGAAATTCCCCTCTCCGACAGGGTGCCGGGAAGAGCTTCTGGACCCTCCCGATCTCGGGTCGACGACGGCGGTGGATCGCGATGTATTCTGGAAAAGTGATCAGATATTTAGGTTTTTCCCGTCGGGGGGTCTTTATAGGCGAAGGGGCGGCGTCAGAAGTGGGCCAGGGTGGCCTCACCACCAGGGGGCGTGGGCCAGGGGCAGGCCACGCCGCCCTGTGGTGTGGCTGCCCTGTGGCCCCTCTCCGTCTCCTCTTCGGTTCTCTGGAAGCTTCGGTAAATTTCCGGATGTTCGGCTTTTGTTTCGTCCAATTCTGAGAATATTTCCTGTGTAACTTTTCCGAAACACAAAAACAGCAGAAAACAGGGAACTGGCACTGTGGCATCTCATTAATAGGTTAGTTCCTGAAAATGCATAAAAATGCCACGAAGTGTAATGAAACACTAAGCAAATGGTGTAAAAACAAGCATGGAGCATCAAAAATTATAGATACGTTAGAGACGTATCAGCATCCCCAAGCTTAACTCCTGCTCGTCCTCGAGTAGGTAAGTGATAACAAAAGAAATAATTTTTGAGGTGACATGCACCTACACAATCTTGATCATCTATGTAAGCGTTGTGCGCTGGAATCAAAAGAACTTAAAACATGGGCATGAAAGATATAATCTTGATAGAAGAAACTTAGCAACCATGTTATAACATGAAAAAGAACACAAACAAAAGATCATGAAAATAAAACAATGAAAGTCAAACATGTGTTCAAATCATATGGAAAAACATACAAATGGTTTTCAGCTTGTCCTTCATGAGAGAGCAAAACATAAATGCATATGACACCTTCAAGTTTAAGAGGGCGACTAGATACAAATAATTTAAGAACAAGTGAAGCCAACATCATGAATCAATCAATGAAAACTTTGGGACAATGCACATTATACTCAGAATGACAACTATGCTCTCTTAGACGGTGCATAAAGGTAGAAGGTGGTGACTCACCATAAAAGTAAAAGAAAGGCCCTTCGCGGAGGGAAGCAGTGATTGCAAGTTTTATAAACCTTCAAAAATTATGGTACTTACCGGCTTTGAGCTCTCATTGCCCCCATCATAGGCATCTTGAATGGTTAAAGTTAATGCGAATACACTTATGATGCATATGGTTGACAAATCATAAGTTGAAAACCTCGTGTCCCGTGAAGTACGAATACCCAAACCTTATGCTACTTTACTTAGAGTCCCAAGCAAGCTCTTGTCATTATAAGTATACACGTATCATCGAGAACCTCCAACGGGGTACCTCCGTGCCCGATGATATGGAACAAGCCCACATCAAAATGACAGGACAAACAGACAATGAACACCTCGGCATCTCTTTTATTTACCATTGGTATAGCTTTTTATTGTGAGATGCGTCGTCGAATGTTCACTATGGGCATGCTGTAAATTTCCACCATGAATTATGCATGGCTTAGATTAGCGGCCCAGGCGTTTCTCTAACACATATACAAACTCCATGATCCCGCAAGATTCCCAATTCATTTCACATCGCGAGTATCCATAAACAAAAGATCACGATATCAACTCAAATGAAAGATAGTGCAATGTTGAAAGCTTGCCCTATGACGGCATGGCTGGGCTAATTTCCAACTTACAACTTGCAAGCATAACAACTCAACATAAGAGAGCCACAATGTCAAAATTTTAAGAACGAGAAAAGTAAAGTGTGCCATCAGGTTCGTGAGAGCTTTACTGACCAATTTTCGCATAACACCAAAAAGAGTTTAATTTGAAGGATAGATAAAAGCAAGTCAAATGTACTTTGGAATAGCAAATTGCTAATAGGTATGTATGGTGGACACTTTTGGAACAACTTGGTTTTTAGGAGTTGGATGCACGAGTAGAGCTCATACTCAGTACAAAATGAGGGCTAGCAAAAGACTGGGAGCGACCAACTAAGAGAGCAATAACGGCCATAATCATGCAAAGCGACAAAGCGACATCAAAAGAAGCATAATATGGCATCAAAAGTCAAAAACTAAATGATCATAGAGGCTTATGGCGACTTTGTATGAGTCTAACATGTGTGAGCATGCGCCAAGTCAACCCAAATAAAGCATCAAAGGAGAAAACCAAAATAATGCTTGCAAATAATTAAAACAACGCATGATATTTTCAAAGGCTCATTAAGCAATCTCAGTCATTTGAGACAAGTCATGCTACAGCAGAACCACTAAGCATACTATCAAAAAGACATCAAGCACGACATGCAAAAGCCTAGGCTGCAGTCTACACAAGCTCCTTCTTGTACCACTTTTTTTTGCATAAAGCTTTTTCTCTTTTCCAACACCATTCAAACTTTTTATAAACAACTCTTTTGATGAAAACCAACATGGACCAGAGGTCAAAATACACCTTGATGCAAAGATATAACAAGATCTGAACAAAAATCAAGGCGAAAAACGAAAGCTGAATGCAGTTCTAGAAAAAGAAGAACACTCGTTGAAACGATAAGAGTGAAAAACGGAGTGTTCTTGGCAAATGAAAAGCAAGGCAACTTCTCCAAAAGGAATTTGTTGGGGTCCAACCATTTATTGCAGCAAACAAAACTAAACTAAACTGAAAACTAAAAACAACTAACGCTCCAAGAAAAATGCATAATGCATGAAGCAATAAAAATATAGTGTGTTGAAAGGTGACCTGATTTTTGCCGATGAAGAAGGGGTGCCTCGGGGGCATCCCCAAGCTTTGACGCTTGTACCTCTTGGATATTTCTTGGGGTGCGTGGGCATCCCCAAGCTTGAGCTTTTGTCCATTCTTCAACTCATCTCATCATTCTCCAATCCCTACACTTGAAAACTTCCTTCATACAAAACTAAACACAATTCTATTAGCAACATTAGTGTAAGCATAGCAATGAATCAACCCTTTTTGCTTCAGGTTTCAACTCAAAACTACCACATATAAAGTATATACTACTGTAGCAACTTCCCCAAAAGTTCCGTGATCAAAAGAACTCAAAAAGAAAGCGATAAAGCGGCAAACACAAATATTGACAGAAATCTGTCAAAACAGAACAGCTGACAAAGGTCGAATTTTTAGAGAATTTTCTGTTGCTCAAATCAAAAAGTGTTCAACTAATGAAAGTTTGGATATAACCTGGGGCATATTCACAAGAAATCGCAGGTCCAAAATATTTACAGAGAATTTTCACGAATTTTTACGGTGCAGCACCGAATACTATTTCAGGACAGCAACATCCCCAAATCTTACCTCACTCAAATTAGAGGCTTCTTTTGGCACAAAAACGAAATAAAAATGATAAAGAGAGGTTATTACAGTAGTAATAACTTCCAAGACTCAAATAAAAGAAAAAGAACTGAATGTAAAAACATTGGGTTATCTCCCAAGAGTGCTTTTCTTTAACGCCTTTGAGCTAGGCGCAGAAAGTGCGAATCAAGTAATATCAAGTGATGAAGCATAAAACTCATAATTTTCTCTAAGAATAGAGTCAAAAAGTAATTTATTTCTCTTCCTAGGGAAGTGTTCCATACCTTTCTTGAGTAGAAATTGATATTTGATGGTGCCTTCCCTCATATCAATGATGGCACCTACAGTTCGAAGAAAGGGTCTTCCCAAAATAATAGGACATGAAGCATTGCATTCAACATCCAAGACAAGAAAATCAACGGGAACACGATTATTGTTAATCATAATAAGAACATCATTAATTCTTCCTAAAGGTTTCTTCTTAGCAACATCAGCAATAGGAACATCATAATAACACTTTTCAAGCGGTGGTAAATCAAGCATGTCATAAATCTTTCTAGGAATGATAGAAATACTAGCACCTAGATCACATAAAGCATGGCAATCAAAACCATTAACATGCATATGAATGATGGGTTCCCAACCATCTTCTAACTTCTTGGGAATAGAGGCTTTTTGCTTCAACTTTTCATCCCTAATTTTCGTAAGAGCATTGGTAATATGCTTAGTAAAAGCAATATTTAAAGAACTAGCATTGGGAGTCAAAGCAAGCTTTTGCACGAACAAAACAACTTCAGATATATTGCAGCCATCAAAATCAATATCATTAAGGGAAATAGAGCTATCATCTCCCACACTCCGAAAAATTTCAGCACTCTTTTGAGAAAAAGATTTAGCTGTTTTGGGCTTTTTAACACTAGGACTAGGAGTTTTCTCTACACCAATCAAAGTAAGAGGATTGCTAGCTTTAGGAACAACATCATTAGAGGTAGTAATGGTGCATACCTTTATCTTTCTAGCCATCTCATCTTCTCTTCCCCACCTGGCTTGCAATTCTGCTACCATCCTAACATTTTCATCAATTCTAACTTGGATAGCATTAGCAGTGGCAAAAAGATTGTTCTCTTTCACATCATTAGGCGACAATTTTAGTTTCAGAAGTTCAACATCATGAGCAAGGCTATCAACTTTAGAAGCAAGAATATCAATTTTGCCTAACTTTTCCTCAATAGACTTGTTAAAAGCATTTTGCTTACCGATGAAGTCCTTGAGCATTACCTCAAGCTCGGAGGGCGCAACCCTAGTGTTGTTGGAGGAATTACCATAAGAGATACCATAACCATTACCATTGGTAGAAGGATACGGCCTATAATTGTTACTAGCAAAATTGTTCCTATAAGCATTGTTGTTGAAATTATTATTTCTAATGAAGTTTACATCAACATGCTCTTCTTGAGCAACCAAAGAGGCCAAAGGAACATTACTAGGATCTACATGAGTCCTATCATTAGAAAGCATAAGCATAACAGCATCAATCTTATCACTCAAGGAAGAGGTTTCCTCAACAGAATTTACCTTCTTACCATGTGGAGCTCTCTCGGTGTGCCATTCAGAGTAATTTACCATCATATTGTCGAGAAGCTTCGTTGCGGCGCCCAAGGTAAGGGACATAAAAGTGCCTCCAGCAGCTGAATCAAGTAGGTTCCTTGAAGAAAAATTCAGTCCTGCATAAAAAGTTTGGACAATCATCCAAGTAGTCAGTCCATGAGTGGGACAATTCTTTATCATAGATTTCATTCTTTCCCAAGCCTGAGCAACATGTTCATTATCAAACTGGCTAAACTTCATAATATTGCTACGCAAAGCTATAATCTTAGCAGGAGGATAGTATCTACCAATAAAAGCATCCTTACACTTAGCCCATGAATCAATACTATTTTTAGGCAAAGACAACAACCAATCCTTAGCTTTTCCTCTCAAAGAAAAAGGAAACAACTTAAGCATAATAATATCACTTTCTACATCCTTATATTTCTGCATCTCACATAGCTCAACAAAATTGTTGAGATGAGCTGCAGCATCATCAGTGCTAGCACTAGAAAATTGCTCTTTCCTAACAAGGTTCAACAAAGCAGGCTTAATCTCATAAAAATTTGCAGCAGGAGCAGGTGGCGCAATAGGAGTGCAGATAAAATCACTATTATTAGTGATAGTAAAATCACACAACTTGGTCTTTTCAGGAGTAGCCATTCTAGCAAAACTAAAAGCAGACAAGTAAAAACAACTATAAAGGATACTATTTTTTGTGTGTTTTTGATAAAAAGATGCAAGTAAAAACAAAGTAAAGCAAAACTTAAAACAAAGTAAAGGATGTGCATGCGAAACTCCCCTTGCAGAAGTCTTCTTTTTCCCCGGCAACGGCGCCAGAAAAATGTCTTGATGCGGCGCGGTGTTGATGGTTTTTCACCGTCCAGTTGGGAACCCCAAGAGGAAGGTATGATGAGCACAGCAGCAAGTTTTTCCCTCAGAAAGAAACGAAGGTTTATCGAATCTAGGAAAAAGTCAATACTCCAGAAGGTGATGCTGACTAGCCTACTAACACTCCAACAAGGGCGCCGTTAATGATTCTTGTTGACTCGTCTTCAACTAGTAGCAACACGGAACTTGCACACAACACAACCAAATACTTTACTCCCAACTTACGATGAGGTTGTCAATCTCACCGGTTTGCTTGAAACAAAGGAATGAGTGTATCGAGTGGAAAGCAATAGTAATATGCAAGTAAAGTAAACAGTGCGAGTAAAGTAAATAGGTAATAGCAATAGAATGGAAATAGGACCGGGGTCCACAGTTCACTAGTGGTGTCTCTCCATAAGATAAAACAACACATGTTGGGTAAACAAATTACAGTTGGGCAATTGATAGAATAAAGACAACGTGATATGTCAAGAGGATCACTATGAGATTTACTCTGGGCATTACAACAAGATACATAGACCGTCATCCAACTGCATCTATGACTAATAATCCACTTGTGGCGAATCAATCCGAGAACTCCACAAGTATTAAGTTGCGAACAACAGATAACTGCATTAAGCAAAGTGTGTAATGTAAACAAAGCATATGCCCTCGAGCATATGAATGTTGTTTTCTCCCTAGTGGCAACAGCACATCTACAACCTTAGAGGTTTCTGTCACTCCCCCAGATTAAATAGAGGCATGAACCCACTATCGAGCATAAATACCCCCTCTTGGAGTAACTAGCAACTACTCGGCCAAGATAGCTACTAACAACGGAGAGTATGCAAGATCATAAACAACATAGAGATAACATAAGATAATATTCAGCACATCAACTCAATCATAACACCAATATTCATCGGATCCCAACAAACACAACATGTAGAATTACATAACGGTGATCTTGATCATGTAAGGCAGCTCACGAGATCTAAACATGAAGCACATGGTGGAGAAGACAACCAATTAGCTACTGCTATGGACCCATAGTCCAAGGTAGACTACTCACTCATCGCGCCGGAGGCAAGCATGGCAATGAATAAGACCTCCGGTGGCGATTCCTCTCTCCGGCAGGGTGCCAGGAAGAGCTTCTGGACCCTCCCGATCTCGGGTCGACGACGGAAGCGGATCGTGATATATTCTGGAAAAGTGATCGGGTATTTAGGTTTTTCCTGTCGGGGGGTCTTTATAGGCGAAGGGGCGGCGTCAGAAGTGGGCTAGGGTGGCCTCACCACCAGGGATCGCAGGCCAGGGGCAGGCCGCGCTGCCCTGTGGTGTGGCTGCCCTGTGGCCCCTCTCCGTCTCCTCTTCGGTTCTCTAGAAGCTTCGGTAAATTTCTGGATGTTTGGCTTTTGTTTCATCCAATTCCGAGAATATTTCCTGTGTAACTTTTCTGAAACACAAAAACAGCAGAAAACAGGGAACTGACACTGTGGCATCTCGTTAATAGGTTAGTTCCAGAAAATGCATAAAAATGCCACGAAGTGTAACGAAACACTAAGCAAATGGTGTAAAAACAAGCATGGAGCTTCAAAAATTATAGATACGTTAGAGACGTATCACCGCGCAGCGTGGCAAGATAAGAAACATTCAACTCCCACCTATTAGATATTTTACTTACTATCTTACCACTAGTATTCTTGGTAGGGGGAATACTACCAATATCTCTAACTATCATTTAGCTTTTCTAGCTATCGTTCTTGATGTTAGCAAAAAGTATAACCTCGGTGCTCTTATTGCTCGTCGCCTAGCTGCTAGGGGACCTATTTATGGAGGCATTATTGTTGCACGCATTGTTGCTGCTCTAGGACTTTCTATTGCTCCTCATGATATATTGTTGGCTCCGCAGAGGCTCGATCTTGCTGCCATGAAGCTCCATCACTTTGTTACCGCTAACTCATGTGCAGGGAAATTAGTTTATAGAATGTTATTCACTGATGGAGAGGAAAGGGAAGTGCCCTTGCCACCGCCTAGTTTGTTCAGTATTCATAGTAGGCCATGGTCGCGCTCGAAGGAGGAGTTAGATGAGCAGCTTGGGTTGCTCGGCTTCCATGTACAACATGGTGTTGTAGATCAGGAGGAAGAGGAGGCACCGGCCTATCACTACACCACGTACCACACCGGGGCGCCCTCGAGCTCATATGAGGACGAAGGTGCTTCTTCGTCATATTTTGGGGATGCCACTTCATGGCCGAGCTGGGATTGATCTCCACTTAGGCCAAAAGCCTAAGCTTGGGGGGAGGTACGCCGACGATTCACTCATCTACATATCATATTTTGTCGGTACTTTGTATATCCATATTTCGCTTTCTTTTCTCTATTGTTCTTGTTCTATTGTCTACTTTCCAAAACACAAAAAGACCAAGAATATTTTCGTTGTTTCTCTTAGTTTGTCTTTTTAGTTTTCTAGCTTCGGTTCGCTTTACTTGCTATTTTCAGTTTGATGTTTGAAAAATCCAAAAATATTTTGCTTTGTTTGCTTTTTCCTTCTATTCTTGTTTCAAAATTCGAAAACCCCAAAAATATTTGTTGTTCTTCTTCGGTTTTGTAAAGTTTGTTGCAGAGTTCAGTCTTCCCGTGACTCCATTGGAGCTTGGTATTCACTTCATATTATTCAAGCCACATAAGTGAAAGGCAATAATGATGACATATGACAATCCAAGATGTGGTAAGAGGCTGGTATGAACTCTATTTGTTTTCATTTTTGTACATATACTCATCTATGTGGACATGCTTAGTCGGTTCATGTAAGGTATATGTTATCTAATGGATGCTTTGTAGTTCGTGCTCTCATATGATTAGTTCCAATTTACTAATAGTTTGTAGCATGTCATGTAGACGCTTGCTTGCATTGTTTTATTCATAATATGGTATGTTATTGTGGTATCCTCCGCTGAAAGTTTCATTTGAATCGACTTGGCACATGCTCAAGCATGCATATGACTGAACAAAAAGTCAATTAAGCCTCGATGATTTACTTTGCCTCAGAGTTCTTGTATCATTTTTATGCCTATATTAATTCTCTTTTGTCGCAAGCATGATTATGACAACTATTGCTCTCTCTATTGTCGCTTCCCAGTCTTTTGCTAGCCTTCACTTGTACTGAGAGGGAATACTTCTCGTGCATCCAACTCCTGAAAACCAAGTAACCCCAAAGAGTCTACTATAAATTCCTATGCATGGTATTTGCAAGCCATTCCAAGTAAATTTTCATGCGCTACCTTTCAAAACTTTCAACTACTTCTTATTTTGTGCCACTATTTTTAGCTCATGAGGACGTAGTGGTCGGAATTGCTATCTTCCATATTAAATTAAGTACCCCTCGACTAGGCAGCTTCATCTACTCATCATTAATTTTGCAAGGGAGCTGGTCAGACCACTATAATCTAATCTAAAAAAGAAAGAAAAAAGGCACTCCTCCATGGTATGTGAAAGTTGGTGGGCACCCGATGGAATTGGCTAGCCATGGTTTGAGAAAGGAAAAAGGTGGGGAGGAGTGCCAAAGCTTTATAAAAGAGCACCAATGTGCCAAATTTTCAAAGAACTTGGAACCGCTCTCACTTGTTTAGTATGGAAGATAGCAAGTACCCATTGCCAGTCGTTGACATGAAACAACCACCTCTCAAAATAAATTTTTATCTCTGTTTTACAAATGAAAAGCTCTAGCACATGTTAAATCACTGCTTCTCTCTGCGAAGGGCCTTTCTTTTACTTTTATGTTGAGTCTTCATCTTCTAACTTTAAGCACCTTCTTGAGAGCATAGCTGTTATTCTTAGTGTAATGTGCTTGTCCCAGAACACGGTTAATTGTGGTATAACTTTGATGCTTGTATCTTTGATATTTTTACTTCTCCCTTGAACTTCAGAGGTGCCTCAGCATTTATGTTTTGCTCCACAAATAAAGGCAAGCGGGATACCACTCTTCCATATCATTTATGAACATTACAATCTTGTAGCTTCTTATGTTCATGTTACTTGTTATTAGTGCATTGGCACTCTTTCATAGCTTGCTTGATGATACGTCTCAAACGTATCTATAATTTTTGATGCTCCATGCTTGTTTTTACACCATTTGCCTATTGTTTCGTTACACTTAGTGACACTTTTATGCATTTTCCGGAACTAACCTATTAACAAAGTGCCACAGTGCCAGTTCCCTGTTTTCTGCTGTTTTTGTGTTTCAGAGTGATACACAGGAAATATTCTCGGAATTGGACGAAACCACATCCTGAAGTCTTGTTTTACCCGGAAGCTTCCAGAGATCCGAAGAGGAGTAGGAGGGGGGCCACCAGGGGCCCACACACAGGGGTGGCGCGGCCAGCCCCTGGCCCGTGCCACCACCGTGTGAGGCCACCTGGCCCCACCTCTGACATCGCCCCTTCGCCTATAAAGACCCCCCGACGGAAAAAACCTAAGTACCCAATCAGATTTCCAGAACACATCGCGATCCGCCGCCGCCGTCGACCCGAAGATCGGGAGGGTCCAGAAGCTCTTCCCGGCACCCTGCCGTAGAGGGGAATCGCCACCGAAGGTCTTCTTCATCGCCATGCTTGCCTCCGGAGCGATGAGTGAGTAGTCTACCTTGGACTATGGGTCCATAGCAGTAGCTAGATGGTTGTCTCCTCCACCATGTGCTTCATGTTTAGATCTCATGAGCTGCCCTACATGATTGAGATCACCGTTATGTAATTCTACATGTTTGGTTTGTTGGGATCCGATGAATATTGGTGTTTATGATTAAGTTGCTGTACTGAATTATATCTTTTGTTATCTCTATGTTGTTTATGATCTTGCATGCTGTCCGTTGTTAGTAGCTATCTTGGCCGAGTAGTTGCTAGTGACTCCAAGAGGGGGTATTTATGCTCGATAGTGGGTTCATGCCTCTATTTCACCTGGGGGAGTGACAGAAACCTCTAAGGTGGTAGATGTGCTGTTGCTACTAGGGAGAAAACAACATTCATATGATCAAGGGCATATGCTTTGTTTACATTACACACTTTGCTTAATGCAATTATCTGTTGTTCGCAACTTAATACTTTGGGGTGTTCGGATTGATATCCCCGGGGGTGGATTATTAGTCATAGATGCAGTTGGATGGCGGTCTATGTATTTTGTTGTAATGCCCAGAGTAAATCTCATAGTGATCTTCTTGACATATCACGTTATCTTTATTCTATCAATTGCCCAGCTGTAATTTGTTTACCTAGCATGTGTTATTTTATCTATGGAGAGACACCACTAGTGAACTGTGGACCCCGGTCCTATTTCCATCATATTGCTATCACCTGTTTACTTTACTCGTACTGTTTACTTTACTCGCATACTATATTGTTTTCCACTCGATACGCTCATAACCTTTGTTTCAAGCAAACCGGTGAGATTGACAACCTCATCGCAAGTTGGGAACAAAGTACTTGGTTGTGTTGTGTGCAGGTTCCGCGTTGCTACTGGCCGAAGACGAGTCAACAAGTATCGTTAAACGGCGCCCTTGTTGGAGTGTTACTAAGCCAGTCTGCATCACCTTCAGTCGTCATTGTCTCTCCTCTCCTGACCGATATTAAACCTTGGTATCTTAACTGAGGGAAAACTCGCCGCTATATTCATCATACCTTCCTCTTGGGGTTCCCAACGGGCTGGTTATCCACCACGCACAAGGACAGTCTGCTCCCACGTCAACTATCCACCACCACACGCAGCAGCTAGTTTTCTGGCGCCGTTGCCGGGGAGGAAGAGAAGACTTCTGCGAGGGGAGTTTTTCGCACACACATTCTTTACTTTGTTATTGTTTTGCTTTACTTTATTTATTTTACCTGCATTGCTTTTTATCAAAAACCCAAACAAAATTAGAATCCTTGGTAGTTGTTATTTCTTTACTTTAATTTATCATGTTGATCCCTAAGTACGTTCTGGAGGACCTCTCAGTAGGTAGTGGTTCGATTATTGGCAAAAGTAACATTGAGGAGTTCTTTAATCACATTAGTATGCATGAGGAAGTTGAGGAAAAGTCTTGGGTTGAGCTTGCTCCTAGTATTGAAGTTGCTTCTGTTTATTTAATTGACATGTTGGAAACTAGGTTTGCTAGTCTTAATCCTTTTATGCAATATATGTTCCTTAAGCTTCATGAAATTGAGGATCCCGAAAAGAAAGCTTTTATCTTGGAAACTTTGCGCTTAGAATTTAAGGATGTTGTTATTGAAGCTAGAAAGGTTCTTAAATGTTTTAATAAACTCGGTTCGCCTATAAAGGTTATTGATACTAAAGATGAGGGAACCGAAATACCTATACCTTGCAAGCTTTTGGGATTGTGTGAAGCCTTCGAAAATAATTTTGCCTGGATCTGTCCTGAAAATCTTTTTGATGAAAATAGTGTACCAAAGCATGATCACAAAGGGTCTTCAAAAACTTATGTGGATGAAATACAATGCCTTATTGACAAGACCTCTTCTGTTGATCTTAATGCTTCTATTGATATTACTTGATTCACAATTTTCTGCGCCTAACTCAAAGGCGTTAAAGAAAATCACTCTTGGGAGATAACCCAATGTTTTATTTTCAGTACTTTTTCTTTTATTTGAGTCTTGGAAGTCATTACTACTGTAATGACCGCTCCTTATCTTATTTATTTCGTTTTTGTGCCAAGAGAAGCCTCTAATTTGAGTGAGGTAAAGATTTGGAGATGTTGCTGTCCTGAAACTGTTTTCGGTGCTGCACCGTAAAAATTCGTGAAAATTCTCTGTTTATCTTTTGGACCTGCGATTTCTTGTGCATATGCCCCAGGTTATATCCAAACTTTTCTATGTTGAACACTTTTTGATTTGAGCAACAGAAAACCCCTAAAAAAATCGACCTTTGTCAGCTGTTCTGTTCTGACAGATTTCTGCCAATATTTGTGTTTGCCACTTTATCGCTTTCTTTTGAGTTCTTTTGATCATGGAACTTTTGGGGAGGTTGCTACAGTAGTATTTGCTATATATGTGGTGGTTTTGAGTTGAAACCTGAATCAAATAGAGGATTGATTATATGTTATGCTTACACTAATGTAGCTAATAGAATTGTGTTTAGTTTTGTATGAAGGAAGTTTTCAAGTGTAGGGATTGGAGAATGATGAGATGAGTTGAAGAATGGACAAAAGTTCAAGCTTGGGGATGCCCATGCATCACCCCAAGAAATATCCAAGAAGTACAAGTGTCAAAGCTTGGGGATGCCCCCGAGGCACCCCTTCTTCATCGGCAAAAATCAGGTCACCTTTCAAAACACTATATTTTTATTGCTTCATGCACTATGTGTTTTTCTTGGAGCGTCAGTTGTTTTAGTTTTCTTAGTTGGTTTAGTTTGCTGCAATAAATGGTTGGACCCCAACAAATTTCTTTTGGAGGAGATGTACTCGTTTTCATTTGCAAAGAACGCTCAGTTTTCACTCTTATCGTTCATCGATGCATTCTTCTTTTTCTGCTACTGCTTTTGGTTTTCGTTTTCGCCTTGATTTGCGTTCAGACCTTGTCATATCTTTTTATCAAGGTGTATTTTTGCCTCTGATCTTCATTGGTTTTCATCAAAAGAGGTGTTTATAAAAATTTCAAATGGTGTTGGAAAAGAGAAAAAGCTTTGTGCAAAATAGTGGTACAAGAAGGAGCTTGTGTAGACAGCGGCTTAGGCTTTTTCATGTCATGCTTGATGTCTTTTTGATAGTATGCTTAGTGGTTTTGCTGTAGCATGACTTGTCTCAAATAGCTAAGATTGCTTAATGAGCCTTTGAAAAAATCATGCGTTGTTTTTATTGTATGGAAGCATTATTTTGGCTTTCTCCTTGATGCTTTATTTGGGTTGACTTGGCGCATGCTCACACATGTTAGACTCTTACAAAGTCGCCAATAGCCTTCATGATCATTTAGTTTTTGACTTTTGATGCCATCGTATGCTTCTTTTTAATGTCGCTTTGTCGCTTTGCATGATTATGGCCATTATTGCTCTCTTAGTTGGTCGCTCCCAGTCTTTTGCTAGCCCTCGCCTTGTACTGAGTATGAGGTCTACTCGTGCATCCAACTCCTAAAAGCCAAAGTTTTCCAAAGTGTCCACCATACATACCTACTAGCAATTTGCTATTCCAAGTAAATTTGAGTTGCTTTTGTTTTCTCTTCAAATTAAACTCTTACCAGTGTTATGCGAAATTCGGTTAGTAAAGCTCTCACGAACCGAAAGGCACACTTTACTTTTTCCTGTTCTTCAAAATTTGACATTGTGGTCTCTTATGTTGAGTTGTTATGCTTGCAAGTTGTAAGTTGGATTCTAGCCCATCCATGCTGTCATGGGCAAGCTTTCAACATTGCACTTCTTATTTGAGTTGATATCGTGATCTTTTGTTTATGGATGCCCGTGGTGTGAAATGAATTGGGAATCTTGTGGGGATCATGGAGTTTGTATATGTGTTAGGGAAACGCCGGGCCGCCAATCTAAGCCATGCATAATTCATGGTGGAAATTTGCAGCATACCCATGGTGAACATTCGACGACGCATCTCATAATAAAAAGCTAAACAACAGGCAAATAAAAGAGATGTCGAGGTGTTCATTGTCTGCTTGTCCTGTCATTTTGGTGTGGGCTTGTTCCATGTCATCGGGCACGGAGGTACCCCATTGGCGGTTCTCAATGATATGCATATACTTACAATGACAAGAGCCTTGCTTGGGACTCTAAGTAAAGTAGCATGAGGTTTGGGAACTCGTATTCACGGGACACGAGGTTTTCAACTTATGATTTGTCAAGCATATGCATCATAATTGTTCTCGCATTAACTTTAACCATTCAAGATGCTTATGATGGGGGCAATGAGAGCTGAAAGCCGGTAAGTACCATAATTTTTGAAGGTTATAAAACTTGCAATCACTGCTTCCCTCTGCGAAGGGCCTCTCTTTTACTTTTATGTTGAGTCACCACCTTCTTTCTTTATGCACCATTAAGAGAGCATAGTTGTCATTCTTAGTGTGATATGCATTGTCCCAAAGTTCATTGATTGATTCATATTATTGGTTTCACTTGTTCTTAAAATTATTTGTATCTAGTCGCCCTCCTAAACTTGAAGGTGTCCTATGCATTTATGTTTTGCTCTCTTTGAAGGACAAGCTGAAAACCATTTGTATGTTTTTCCTTATGATTTGAACACACGTTTGACTTTCATTGTTTCATTTTCATGATCTTTTGTTTGTGTTCATTTACATGTTTACAACATGGTTGCTAAGTTTCTTATTGTCATGATTATATCTTTCATGCCCATGTTTTAAGTTCTAATGATCCCAGCTCACCAATGCTTACTTATATGATCAAGATTGTGTAGGTGCATGTCACCTCAAAAATTATTCTTTTGTTATCACTTACCTACTCGATGACGAGCAGGAGTTAAGCTTGGGGATGCTTGATACGTCTCAAACGTATCTATAATTTTTGATGCTCCATGCTTGTTTTTACACCATTTGCCTATTGTTTCGTTACACTTAGTGGCACTTTTATGCATTTTCCGGAACTAACCTATTAACGAAGTGCCACAGTGCCAGTTCCCTGTTTTTTGCTGTTTTTGTGTTTCAGAGTGATACACAGGAAATATTCTCGGAATTGGACGAAACCACATCCTAAAGTCTTGTTTTACCCGGAAGCTTCCAGAGATCCGAAGAGGAGTAGGAGGGGGCCACCAGGGGCCCACACACAGGGGTGGCGCGGCCAGCCCCTAGCCCGCGCCACCACCGTGTGAGGCCACCTGGCCCCACCTCTGACATCGCCCCTTCGCCTATAAAGACCCCCCGACGGAAAAAACCTAAGTACCCGATCAGATTTCCAGAACACATCGCGATCCGCCGCCGCCGTCGACCCGAAGATCGGGAGGGTCCAGAAGCTCTTCCCGGCACCCTACCGGAGAGGGGAATCGCCATCGGAGGTCTTCTTCATCGCCATGCTTGGCTCCGGAGCGATGAGTGAGTAGTCTACCTTGGACTATGGGTCCATAGCAGTAGCTAGATGGTTGTCTCCTCCACCATGTGCTTCATGTTTAGATCTCATGAGCTGCCCTACATGATTGAGATCACCGTTATGTAATTCTACATGTTTGGTTTGTTGGGATCCGATGAATATTGGTGTTTATGATTAAGTTGCTGTACTAAATTATATCTTTTGTTATCTCTATGTTGTTTATGATCTTGCATGCTCTCCATTGTTAGTAGCTATCTTGGCCGAGTAGTTGCTAGTGACTCCAAGAGGGGGTATTTATGCTCGATAGTGGGTTCATGCCTCTATTTCACCTGGGGGAGTGACATAAACCTCTAAGGTGGTAGATGTACTGTTGCTACTAGGGAGAAAACAACATTCATATGATCAAGGGCATATGCTTTGTTTACATTACACACTTTGCTTAATGCAATTATCTGTTGTTCGCAACTTAATACTTTTGGGGTGTTCGGATTGATATCCCCGGGGGTGGATTATTAGTCATAGATGCAGTTGGATGGCGGTCTATGTATTTTGTTGTAATGCCCAGAGTAAATCTCATAGTGATCTTCTTGACATATCACGTTATATTTATTCTATCAATTGCCCAGCTGTAATTTGTTTACCCAGCATGTGTTATTTTATCTATGGAGAGACACCACTAGTGAACTGTGGACCCCGGTCCTATTTCCATCATATTGCTATCACCTGTTTACTTTACTCGGACTGTTTACTTTACGCGCATACTATATTGTTTTCCACTCGATACGCTCATAACCTTTGTTTCAAGCAAACCGGTGAGATTGACAACCTCATCGCAAGTTGGGAACAAAGTACTTGGTTGTGTTGTGTGTAGGTTCCGCGTTGCTACTGGCCGAAGACGAGTCAACAAGTATCGTTAAATGGCGCCCTTGTTGGAGTGTTACTAAGCCAGTCTGCATCACCTTCAGTCGTCATTGTCTCTCCTCTCCTGACCGATATTAAACCTTGGTATCTTAACTGAGGGAAAACTCGCCGCTATATTCATCATACCTTCCTCTTGGGGTTCCCAACGGGCTGGTTATCCACCACGCACAAGGACAGTCTGCTCCCACGTCAACTATCCACCACCACACGCAGCACTTGACTATGAGGTAACATTAGTTGCATATTTCTTATTATGAATTGCATGAGTACTTGACCATATAGTTAGAATATGTACATCTTTTGAAGCAAATGTGTTCGTGAAAGTTTCTTTTATCGCTCTCAGTTTTAACTGAATTGCTTGAGGACAAGCAAATAGCTAAGCTTGGGGGGAGTTGATACGTCCAAAACGTATCTACTTTCCCGAACACTTTTGGTATTGTTTCTCCTCTAATTTGTGTGTTTTGAATACAACTAACACGGACTAACGCTGTTTTCAGCAGAATTACCTTGGTGTCTTGTTTTTGTGCAGAAATCCGACTTTCAGGAAAAATCTCGGAAAATATTGCAAAAATCCTATTTTACCAGAAGACCCACGGAGCCAAAAGGGGAGACGAAGAAAGGCTGGGACCTAGGCTCACCACCAGGGGGCGCGGCCCAGCCCTGGCCGCGCCTACCTGTGGTGAGGCCAGCTCGGCCATCGCCTCGACCCCTCCTTCCGCCTACATATACCCTCTAACCTGAAAGGAGTGGGGGTTCGGCGTTTTTCCCAGATAGACTTCCGCTGTGCCGCCGCCATCAAAAACCGCGATTCGGAACCAGAAACTCCGTTCCGGCACCCTGCCGGGACAGGGATTTGGAGGAGATCTTCATCACCATCATCACCGACGTCTCTCCATCAACCATCCATGACTCCTCCATCCATGTGTGAGTAATTCCCGCTGTAGGCGAAGGGGATGGTAGGGATTGGATGAGATCATTCATGTAATTTGCTATGAGATTGTTAGGGCATAGTGCCTAGTATCTTCTGTTAGTGCTTATGACATTGTTGCAACTTGTTGTGCTTAATGCTTGTCACTTTGGGCCCGAGTGCCATGATCTCAGATCTGAACTTGTTATTGTTTTATGATGATACTTGTTGTTTATGATCTTACCTACAAGTTGTTTACACATATTGTTGTCCGGAACCCGAGGCCCCAAAGTGACAGAAATTGGGATAACCGGAGGGGATGGCTATGATATGAGGATCACATGTGTTCACCGAGTGTTAATGCTTTGCTCCGGTACTTTATTAAAAGGAGTACCTTAATTACCAGTAGTTTCCCTTGAGGCCCTGCTGCAACAGGCTAGTAGGACAAAAGATGTTGTGCAAGTTTCTCATTGCGAGCACGTACGACTATACACGAAATGAATACCTATGATTGTTTAGTACTAGGATGCTTTATCATTATTTACCTGCAATTGCCCATGTCTCACTAATTTCATAAATTATCTTATCCATGCAACGCCCGTACATCTATCCCTATGCCTATAGTCTTTAATCCTACTGTTTACTATTGCTACTATTACTGCTTTTATTTTACTATTGCTATTACTGTTTTGCTACTATCACCACTATAAAACTGTTGCTACTGATAAACCGCTGCGAGCAAGTCTGTTTCCAGGTGCAGCTGAATTGACAACTCATTTGTTAAGGCTTATAAATATTCTTTGGCTCCCCTTGTGTCGAATCAATAAATTTGGGTTTTACTTCCCTCGAAGACTGTTGCGATCCCCTATACTTGTGGGTCATCAGCTAGGTTTGTTAACCTTAATCCTTTTATGCAACAAATGTTTCTTAAGCTTCATGATATTGAAGACTCCGAAAAGAAAGATTTTATTTTGGAGACTTTGCGTAGCGAATTTAGAGATGTTGTTATTGAAGCTAGGAAAGTTTTTGAGCGTTTTAATATGCTTGGCTCACATGTTAATGTTGTTGGTACAACCAAACAAGACATCAAAGTACTAATACCTTGCAAACTTGTTGGGTTGCATGAAGCTTTGGAAAAGAATTTTGATTGGATTTGTCCTGAAAACCCTTTTGATGAAAGTAGTGAACCCAAGAGTATTCACAAGGGATCTTCAAAAACTCATTTGGATACAATACAATTTATTGTTGAGAAGACTTCTGCAATTGATCTTAATGCTTCATTTGAAAATACTTGATTTGCACTTTCTGCGCCTAGCTCAAAGGCGTTAAAGAAAAGCACTCTTGGGAGATAACCCAATATTTTCTTTCAGTAATTTTTCTTTTATTTGAGTCTTGGAAGTTATTACTACTGTAATGACCTCTCCTTATCATTTTTATTTCATTTTTGTGGCAAGAAGAACCTCTAATTTGAGGGAGGTAAGATTTGGGGAAGTAGCTGTCCTGAAACAGATTTCTGTGCTGCACCGTAAAAATTCGTGAAAATTCTCAGAATATATTTTTGATATGAAATTTCTTGTGCATATGCCTCAGGTTATATCCAAACTTTAATTAGTTTTGCAATTTTCGATTTGAGCAACAGAAGGTCCTCGAAAAAATCGATCTTTGTCATCTGTTCTGTTTTGACAGATTCTGCCACTATTTGTGTTTGCCTCTCGATCGCTTTCTTTTTGAGTTCTTTTGATCACGGAACTTTTGAGGAAGTTGCTACAGTAGCTGATGCTTTAATGGTTGGTATATTTGAGGTTGAAACTTAACCAAAAGGGTAGATTTACTATCATGTTTATGCTAATGTTGCTAATAGAATTGTGTGAAGTTTTGTATGAAGGAAGTTTTCAAGTGTAGGGAATGGAGAGTGATGAGATGAGATGAAGTATGGACAAAATCTCAAGCTTGGGGATGCCTATGTCACCCCAAGAAATATCCAAAAGGTAAAAGCGTCAAAGCTTGGGTATACCCCCGAGGCACCCCTTCTTCATCGGCAAAAATCAGGTCACCTTTCAACACACTATATTTTTTTTTTGAGAGAAACACACTATATTTTTATTGCTTCATATTCTATGCGTTTTTCTTGGAGCGTCTTTACTTTTTATTTCAGTTTTCTTTTGTTTTGTTTGCTGCAATAAATGGTTGGACCGCAACAAATTTCTTTTGCAGAAGGCATACCTCGTTTTTCATTGCCAAGAACACTCTAGTTTTCACTCGTATCGTTCAATGAGTGTTCTCTTTTTCTAGTATTGCATTTAGCTTTCATTTTTCGCCTTGATTTTTGTTCAGATCTTGTTATATCTTTGCATCAAGGTGTATTTAGACCTATGGTCTATGTTGATTTTCATCAAAAGAGTTGTTTCAAAAAGGTTTGAATGGTGTTGAAAAAGAGAAAAAAAATTCATGCCTATAGTGGTACAAATGGGAGCTTGTTTAGATTGCGGCTTAGACTTTTGCATGTCATGCTTGATGTCGTTTTGATAGTATGCTTAGTAGTTTTTGCTGTAGCATGACTTTTCTCAAATGACTGAGATTGCTTAATGAGCCTTTGAAAAAATCATGCATTGTTTTTATTATATGGGAGCATGTTATTGTGGTTTTCTCCTTTGATGCTTTATTTGGGTTGATTTGGCGCATGATGCGGGCAGGATAACCACCCAGTTGGGAACCCCAAGAGGAAGGTATGATGAGCACAGTAGCAAGTTTTCCCTCAGTAAGAAACCGAGGTTTATCGATCCAGTAGGAAAAAGCCAAACGTCAGAAGGTGATGCTTGCTAGCTTCGTGACACTCCAGCAAGGGCGCCGTTTACGACACTTGTTGGTGCGTCTTCAACTAGTAGCAATGTGGAACCTGCACACAACACAACCAAGTACTTTGCTCCCAACTTACGATGAGGTTGTCAATCTCACCGGTTTGCTGTAAACAAAGGTATGAGCGTATCGAGTGGAAAACAGTAATAGTATGCGAGAAAGTAAACAATGCAAGTAATAGTAAAACGGTGTAAGCAATGTAAAGGAAATTGGACCGGGGTCCACAGTTCACTAGTGGTGTCTCTCCATAAAATAAATAACAACATGCTGGGTAAACAAATTATAGTTGGGCAATTGATAGAATAAAGATAACGTGCATATGTCACGAGGATCACTATGAGATTTACTCTGGGCATTACAACAAAATACATAGACCGCCATCCAACTGCATCTATGACTAATAATCCACCCACGGGGATATCGTCCGAACACCCCACAATTATTAAGTTGCGAACAATAGATAACTACATTAAGCAAAGTATGTAATGTAAACAAAATGAATGTCCTTGGACACAAGAATGTTGTTTTCTCCCTAGTGGCAAGAACACATCTACAACCTTAGAGGTTTCTGTCACTCCCCCAGATTACATAGAGGCATGAACCCAACTATCGAGCATAAATACCCCCTCTTGGAGTCACTAGTATCTACTTGGCCAAGATAGCTACTAACAACGGAGAGCATGCAAGATCATAAACAACATAGAGATAACATAAGATAATATTCAGCACATCAACTTAACATAAAACCAATATTCATCAGATCCCAACAAACACAATATGTAGAATTACACAAAGGTGATCTCAATCATGTAAGGCAGCTCATAAGATCTAAACATGAAGCACATGGTGGAGAAGACAACCATCTAGCTACTGGTATGGACCCATAGTCCAAGGTAGACTACTCACTCATCGCGATGGAGGCAAGCATGGCGATGAAGAAGACCTCCGGTGGCGATTCCCCTCTCCAGCAGGGTGCCGGGAAGAGCTTCTGGACCCTCCCGATCTCGGGTCGACGACGGTGGCGGAACGCGATGTGTTTCTGGAAAATCGATCGGGTCTTTAGGTTTTTCCCGTCGGGGGGTCTTTATAGGCGAAGGGGTGGCGCCAGAGGTGGGCCAGGGTGGCCTCACCACCAGGGGGCACGGGCCAGGGGCAGGCCGCGTCGCCCTATGGTGTGGCCGCCCTGTGGCCCCCCTCCATCTCCTCTTCGGTCTTCTGGAAGCTTCGTTAAATAATAGGAGGTTCGGCTTTTGTTTCGTCCAATTCCGAGAATATTTCCTATGTAACTTTTCTGAAACACAAAAACAACAGAAAACAGGGAACTGGCACTGTGGCATCTTGTTAATAGGTTAGTCCCGGAAAATGCATAAAACTGCCACGAAGTGTAACAAAACACCAAGCAAATGGTGTAAGAACAAGCATGGAGCATCAAAAATTATAGATACGTTTGAGACGTATCAGCATCCCCAAGCTTAACTCCTGCTCGTCCTCGAGTAGGTAAGTGATAACAAAAGAATAATTTTTGAGGTGACATGCACCAACACGATCTTGATCATCTATGTAAAGCATTGAGTGCTGGGATCAAAAGAACTTAAAACATGGGCATGAAAGATATAATCTTGATAGAAGAAACTTAGCAACCATGTTATAACATGAAAAAGAACAAAAATGAAAGATCATGAAAATGAAACAATGAAAGTCAAACGTGTGTTCAAATCATATGGAAAAACATAGCAAATGGTTTTCAGCTTGTCCTTCATGAGAGAGCAAAACATAAATGCATAGGACACCTTCAAGTTTAAGAGGGCGACTAGATACAAATAATTTAAGAACAAGTGAAACCAAAATCATGAATCAATCAATGATAAACTTTGGGACTATGCACATTAAACTCAGAATGACAACTATGCTCTCTTAGAAGGTGCATAAAGATAGAAGGTGGAGACTCAACAAAAAAGTAAAAGAAAGGCCCTTCGCAGAGGGAAGCAGTGATTGCAAGTTTTATAAACCTTCAAAAATTATGGTACTTACTAGCTTTGAGCACTCATTGCCCCCATCATAAGCATCTTGAATGGTTAAAGTTAATGTGAGTACAATTATGAAGCATATGCTTGACAAATCATAAGTTGAAAACCTCGTGTCCCATGAAGTACGAATACCCAAACCTCATGCTACTCGACTTAGAGTCCCAAGCAAGCTCTTGTCATTGTAAGTATACACGTATCATCGAGAACCGCCAACAGGGTACCTCCATGCCCGATGACATGGAACAAGCCCACATCAAAATGACAGGACCAACAAACAATGAACACCTCGGCATCTCTTTTATTTACCATTGGTATAGCTTTTTATTTTAAGATGCGTTGTCGAATGTTCACTATGGGCATGCTGTAAATTTCCACCATGAATTATGCATGGCTTAGATTGGCGGCCCAGGCGTTTCTCTAACATGTATACAAACTCCATGATCCCGCAAGATTCCCAACTTATTTCACATCGCGAGTATCCATAAACAAAAGATCACGATATCAACTCAAATAAGAAGTGCAATGTTTGGCTAATTTCCAACTTACAACTTGCAAGCATAACAACTCAACATAAGAGAGCCACAATGTCAAATTTTTAAGAACGAGAAAAGTAAAGTGTGCCATCAGGTTCGTGAGAGCTTTACTGACCAATTTTCGCATAACACCAAAAAGAGTTTAATTTGAAGGATAGATAAAAGCAAGTCAAATGTACTTTGGAATAGCAAATTGCTAATAGGTATGTATGGTGGACACATTGGAACAACTTGGTTTTTGGGAGTTGGATGCACGAGTAGAGCTCATACTCAGTACAAAATGAGGGCTAGCAAAATACTGGGAACGACCAACTAAGAGAGCAATAACGGCCATAATCATGCATAGCGACAAAACATCATTAAGAGAAGCATAAGATGACATCAAAAGTCAGAAACTAAATGATCATAGAGGCTTCTGGCGACTTTGTATGAGTCAAACATGTGTAAGCATGCGCCAAGTCAACCCAAATAAAGCATCAAGGAGAAAACCAAATTAATGCTTCCAAATAATAATAAAAACGCATGATTTTTTCAAAGGCTCATTAAGCAATCTCAGTCATTTGAGGCAAGTCATGCTACATCAAAACCACTAAGCATACTATCAAAACGACAGCAAGCATGACATGCAAAAGTCTAAGCCGCAGTCTAAACAAGCTCCTTTTTGTACCACTTTTTTGCATGAAATTTTTTCTCTTTTCCAACACCATTCAAACCTTTTTGAAACAACTCTTTCGATGAAAACCAACATGGACCAGAGGTCAAAATACACTTTTATATAAAGATATAACAATATCTGAACAAAAATCAAGGCAAAAAATGAAAGCTAAACGCAGTTCTAGAAAAAGAGAACACTCGTTGAACGATAAGAGTGAAAAACGGAGTGTTCTTGGCAAATGAAAAGAAAGGCAACTTATCCAAAAGAAATTTGTTGGGGTCCAACCATTTATTGCAGCAAACAAAACTAAAGAAAACTGAAAACTAAAGACAAGACGCTCCATGAAAAACGCATAGTGCATGAAGCAATAAAAATATAGTGTGTTGAAAGGTGACCTGATTTTTGCCGATGAAGAAGGGGTGCCTCGGGGGCATCCCCAAGCTTTGAAGCTTGTACCTCTTGAATATTTCTTGGGGTGCATGGGCATCCCCAAGCTTGAACTTTTGTCCATTCTTCAACTCATCTCATCATTCTCCAATCCCTACACTTGAAAACTTCCTTCATACAAAACCAAACACAATTCTATTAGCAACATTAGTGTCAGCCTAATAATGAATCAACCCCTTTTTGCTTCATATTTCAACTCAAAACCACCAGATATAAAGCATATACTACTGTAGCAACTTCCCCAAAAGTTCCGTGATCAAAAGAACTCAAAAAGAAAGCGATCAAGAGGCAAACACAAATAGTGGCAGAAATCTGTCAGAACAGAACAGCTAACAAAGGTCATTTTTTCGAGGGTTTTCTGTTGCTCAAATCAAAAAGTGTATAACTAATGAAAGTTTGGATATAACCTGGGACATATGCACAAGAAATCGCATGTCAAAATGATATTCTGAGAATTTTCACGAATTTTTACGGTGCAGGACCAAAATCTGTTTCAGGACAGCAACATCCCCAAATCTTACCTCACTCAAATTAGAGGTTTCTCTTGGCATAAAAACGAAATAAAAAGGATAAGGAGTGGTTATTACAGTAGTAATAACTTCCAAGACTCAAATAAAAGAAAAATAACTGAAAGTAAAACAATGGGTTATCTCCCAAGAGTGCTTTTCTTTAACGCCTTTGAGCTAGGCGCAGAAAGTGCGAATCAAGTAATATCAAGCGATGAAGCATCAAACTCATAATTTGCTCTAAGGATAGAGTCAAAAAGTAATTTCTTTCTCTTTTTAGGGAAGTGTTCCATACCTTTCTTGAGTGGGAATTGATATTTGATGGTGCCTTCCCTCATATCAATGATGACACCTACAGTTCGAAGAAAGATTCTTCCCAAAATAATAGGACATGAAGCATTGCATTCAACATCCATAACAAGAAAATCAACGGGAACAAGGTTATTGTTAACCATAATAAGAACATCATTAATCCTTCCCAAAGGTTTCTTCTTAGCAACATCAGCAATAGGAATATCATAAGAACACTTTTCAAGCGGTGGTAAATCAAGCACGTCATAAATTTTTCTAGGCATAATAGAAATACTAGCACCTAGATCACATAAAGCATGGCAATCAAAACCATTAATATGCATATCAATGTTGGGTTCCCAACCATCTTCTAACTTCTTGGGAATAGAAACTTTTTGCTTCAACTTTTCATCCCTGATTTTCATGAGAGTATTGGTAATATGCTTAGTAAAAGCAATATTTATAGGACTAGCATTGGGACTCAAAGCAAGATTTTGCAAGAACAAAATAACTTCAGATATATTGCAGCCATCAACATCAAAATCATTAAAAGAAATAGAGCTATCATCTCCTACACTCCAAAAAATTTCAGCACTCTTTTGAGAAAAAGTTTTTGCAGTTTTGGGCTTTTTAACACAAGGAGTGGGAGTTTTCTCTACACCAATCAAAGTAAGAGGATTGCTAACATTTGGAATAACATCATTAGAGGTAGTAATGGTACATACCTTCATCTTTCTAGCCATCTCATCTTCTCTTTCCCACCTGGCATGCAATTCTGCTAACATCCTAACATTTTCATCAATTCTAACTTGGATAGTATTAGCAGTGGCAAAAGGATCAGGCTTAGCGGACATTCTGTTAATCAAAGAAGATTGCATATTAGACAAAGATAAAATATCTGTTTCAGCTTTGGAAACCTTAGCTTGCAACTCAGGAATAGCCTTGTTTAAATTTTTAAGTTGATGACTAATAGTCCTCAACAGAGCTGATTGCTCCTCCATGGTCTTGGTGAAAGCCCTGTTCTGCTCATATTGCACCTGCATAAAATTCTTGGTAGCCTTTTCAAGTTCTAAAATCCTTTCTTCGCTAGGCATTTTAGGTCTACCAAGATAGCTATTATCACCATTAGAAGGAAACGGCCTATAATTGTTGCTAGCAAAATTATTCCTATAAGCATTATTGTTAAAATTATTATTTCTAATGAAGTTTACATCAACATGCTCTTCTTGTGCAACCAAAGAGGCTAAAGGAACATTATTAGGATCAATATGAGTCCTATCATTAGAAAGCATAAGTTATAGCATCAATCTTATCACTCAAGGAAGAGGTTTCCTCAACAGAATTTACCTTCTTACCTTGTGGAGCTCTCTCGGTGTGCCATTCAGAATAATTTACCATCATGTTGTCAGGGAGCTTGGTTGTGGCGCCCAAGGTAAGGGACATAAAAGTGCCTCCAGCAGCTGAATCCAATAGGTTTCTTGAAGAAAAATTCAGTCCTGCATAAAAAGTTTGGACAATCATCCAAGTAGTCAGTCCATGAGTAGGGCAATTCTTTATCATAGATTTCATTCTTTCCCAAGCTTGAGCAACATGTTCATTATCAAACTGTCTAAACTTCATGATATCACTAGGCGAAGCTATAATCTTAGCAGGAGGATAGTATCTTCCAATAAAATCATCCTTACACTTAGCACAAGAATCAATACTATTTCTAGGCAAAGATAGCAACCAATCCTTAGCTTTTCCTCTCAAAGAAAAAGAAAACAACTTAAGCTTAATAATATCACCTTCTACATCCTTATATTTCTGCATCTCACATAGCTCAACAAAATTGTTGAGATGAGTTGCAGCATCATCAGTACTAGCACCAGAAAATTGCTCTTTCATAACAAGATTCAATAAAGCAGGTTTAATCTCATAAAAATCAGCAGCAGGAGCAGGTGGCGCAATAGGAGTGCAGATAAAATCACTATTATTAGTGCTAGTAAAATCACACAACTTGGTATTCTCATGAGTACCCATTCTAGCAACACTAAAAGCAAGTAAATAAAAGCAACTATAAAGGAAACTATTTTTTTGTATTTTTGATAAAAACGTGGCAAGCAAAAATAAAGTAAAGGAAAACTAAAACAAAGTAAAGGATCTGCATGCGAAACTCCCCTTGCAGAAGTCTTCTTTTTCCTCGGCAACGGCGCTAGAAAATTATGCTTGATGCGGGCAGGATAACCACCCAGTTGGGAACCCCAAGAGGAAGGTGTGATGAGCACAGTAGCAAGTTTTCCCTCAGTAAGAAACCGAGGTTTATCGATCCAGTAGGAAAAAACCAAACGTCAGAAGGTGATGCTTGCTAGCTTCATGACAATCCAGCAAGGGCGCCGTTTACGACACTTGTTGGTGCGTCTTCAACTAGTAGCAACGTGGAACCTGCACACAACACAACCGAGTACTTTGTTCCCAACTTACGATGAGGTTGTCAATCTCACCAGTTTGCTGTAAACAAAGGTATGAGCGTATCGAGTGGAAAACAGTAATAGTATGCGAGAAAGTAAACAGTGCGAGTAATAATAAAACGATGTAAGCAATGTAAAGGAAATTGGACCGGGATCCACAGTTCACTAGTGGTGTCTCTCCATAAAATAAATAACAACATGCTGGGTAAACAAATTATAGTTGGGCAATTGATAGAATAAAGATAACATGCATATATCATGAGGATCACTATGAGATTTACTCTGGGCATTACAACAAAATACATAGACCGCCATCCAACTGCATCTATGACTAATAATCCACCCACGGGGATATCGTCCGAACACCCCACGAGTATTAAGTTGCGAACAACAGATAACTGCATTAAGCAAAGTGTGTAATTTAAACAAAACGAATGTCCTTGGACACAAGAATGTTGTTTTCTCCCTAGTGGCAACAGCACATCTACAACCTTAGAGGTTTCCGTCACTCCCCTAGATTAAATAGAGGCATGAACGCAACTATCAAGCATAAATACCCCCTCTTGGAGTCACTAGTATCTACTTGGCCAAGATAGCTACTAACAATGGAGAGCATGCAAGATCATAAACAACATAGAGATAACATAAGATAATATTCAGCACATCAACTTAACATAACACCAATATTCATCGGATCCCAACAAACACAACATATAGAATTACACAAAGGTGATCTTGATCATGTAAGGCAGCTCACGAGATCTAAACATGAAGCACATGGTGGAGGAGACAACCATCTAGCTACTGCTATGGACCCATAGTCCAAGGTAGACTACTCACTCATCGCGCCGGAGGCAAGCATGGCAATGAAGAAGACCTTCGGTGGCGATTCCCCTCTCCGGCAGGGTGCCGGGAAGAGCTTCTGGACCCTCCCGATCTCGGGTCGACGACGGCGGCGGATCACGATGTGTTTTTGGAAAATTGATCGGGTCTTTAGGTTTTACCCGTCGGAGGGTCTTTATAGGTGAAGGGGTGGCGCCAGAGGTGGGCTAGGGTGGCCTCACCACCAGGGGGCGCGGGCCAGGGGCAGGCCGCGCCGCCCTATGCTGTGGCCATCCTGTGGCCCCCCTCCGTCTCCTCTTCAGTCTTCTGGAAGCTTCGTTAAATAATAGGAGGTTCGGCTTTTGTTTCGTCCAATTCCGAGAATATTTCCCGTGTAACTTTTCTGAAACACAAAAACAGCAGAAAACAGGGAACTAGCACTGTGGCATCTTATTAATAGGTTAGTCCCAGAAAATGCATAAAAGTGCCATGAAGTGTAACAAAACACTAAGCAAATGGTGTAAGAACAAGCATGGAGCATAAAAAATTAGAGATATGTTTGAGACATATCAGTGCATTCTTACAACATGTTTGACACTTACAAAGTCATCATAAGCCTCTATGATCATTTGGTTTTTGACTTGTGATACCACTTTGTGCTTCGGTTAATAATGTTTTGTCGCTATGCATGATTATGGCCGTTATTGCTCTCTTAGTTGGTCGCTCCCAGTCTTTTGCTAGCATTCATTTTATACTGAGTATGAGCTCTACTCGTGCATCCAACTCCCAAAAACCAAGTTATTCCAATGTGTCCATCATACATACCTATTAGCAATTTGCTATTCCAAGTACATTTGACTTGCTTTTATCTATCCTTCAAATTAAACTTTTTGGTGTTATGTGAAAATTAGTCAGTAAAGCTCTCACGAACCCGATGACACACTTTACTTTTCTCGCTTTTAATAATTTTGACATTGTGGCTCTCTTATGTTGATGTTATGCTTGCAAGTTCTAAGTTGGAAATTAGCCCAGCCATGCTGTCATGGGGCAAGCTTTCAACATTGCACTTTCTTTCATTTAAGTTGATATCGTGATCTTTTGTTTATAGATACTCGCGATGTGAAATAAATTGGGATCTTGTGAGGCCATGGAGTTTATATATGTGTTAGAGAAACGCCCGGGCCGCTAATCTAAGCCATGCATCATTCATGGTGGAAATTTATAGCATGCCCATAGTGGACATTCAACGACGCATCTCACAATAAAAAGCTATATCCATGGTAAATAAAAGAGATGCCGATGTGTTCATTGTCTGTTTGTCTTGTCATTTTGATGTGGGCTTGTGATATCCCACAAGTATAGGGGATCATGTGTAGCCTTTTCGATAAGTAAGAGTGTTGAACCCAACGAGGAGCTAAAGGTAGGATAAATATTCTCTCAAGTTCTATCAACCGCTGATACAACTCTACGCACACTAAACATTTGCATCATCTAGGAAATAAAACTAGAGCAACAATACGGGTATGAGAGATAGCTTTGCAAGATAATAAATACAAGAAAGTAATTGTTAGTGCTACAACAATAAAATATACTAAGTAACCATAAACTAACAGTATCATGAGTGTGGAAAAGTGGTGGTAATAATGGTGGCTTTGTCTAAGTTCAATTAGTGAATAAATCGGGTTCATTGTCTTCGATGCAGTTTTCTATGTGGGAGAGGCTAAATATACAAGCACTTCACTACTTGGAAATATAAGTACTATATGATTAGATTGTTAGCAAGCATCCGCAAATACTAACAATGCATTAAGGTTTCCCCAACCATATCCTTAAGTTAATGGTCCTCTTACTCCCATACGTGCAACGTTCCGGTTCGCGTCCTCAGGTTTCTGTCATTCCGGCAGAACTACTCCCTTTCTTTTGCACATACTACTAACCCTAAAATGTTTAATCCATGCGCGCATAAATATAATGGACACCAAAGGACAGTACCATATCAACATACAACTCTAATAAACCAAAGACATTTAACAAATCAATCTAAGAACAAATAAACTATGCAAACATGACATAGATCATAGGATAAATATTATAGCATCAAACACCATGTTTACATAAGACGGTACAGAGGTGTGTGGGAGGATGAACCACTGCATAATAGGAGGAGTTGGAGATGGAGATAGCGGTGAAGATGGCGGAGATGAGCAGCAAGGGGCGCAGGCGGCGCGGCGGCGGTGGTGGCGCGGGGGACTCCCCCGCTACCGGCATCATGGGGGAGCGCTGCCCCTTGGCCCCCTTCCTTCATGGCTTCATGGGAGCCCTCCCCCATAAAGATGGGATCCATGCGGGAGGTGAAAACGTGGCTCTGGTGGCCGCAAATTCGTAGGTGGAGGTGTCTCCCACGAGTTAGGTTTCCTCCCCTTATATAGCTTCTCGGATTTCCGTCGCTCCATCTTGGGCCGCACTAGATCGGGCCTAACTCGGCTGTCCGGACTCGGAATCAGGCGAATTTTATGTCCAGAATGTTTACCGTGAAATTCCCTACAACTTTGTAGTTGAAGAGTTTTCCGTTTGACGCTAGATTGGACCCGAAACGTGACCATCTCCGAAAAGAGTTCTGGCACAAATTTCAGAAAGTCCCAATTTGACTCCAACAAGGTTTCTACTTGTATTCTTGGTAATTCCTACATATCAAAGTGTAAAACAAGAACATTGTGCACTTTTTCAACTATTAGTAGGTTAGTCCAAATAAATCATAAAAGTGCTACAAAGTGTAGATAAAACATATAGCAATTGGTGTGAAACAAGCATGGAGCATCAAAAATTATAGATACGTTTGCAACATATCAATATCCCCAAGCTTAACTCCTGCTCGTCCTCGAGTAGGTAAGTGATAAACAAAAGAATAATTTTTGAGGTGACATGCACCATCACAATCTTGATCATCTATGTAAGCATTGAGTGCTGGGATAAAAAAACATAGAACATGGGCATAAGAGACATAATCTTGACAATAAAAACTTAGCAACCATGTTGTAACATGAAAAGAAATACAAACGAAAGATCATGAACAATGAAACAATGAAAGTCAAACATGTGTTCAAATCATATGGAAAAACATAGCAAATGGTTTTCAGCTTGTCCTTCATAGAATAGCAAAACATAAATGCATAGGACACCTTCAAGTTTAAGAGGGCGACTAGATACAAATAATTTAAGAACAAGTGAAACCATAATCATGAATCAATCAATGAATAACTTTGGGACTATGCACATTAAACTCAGAATGGCAACTATGCTCTCTTAGACGGTGCATAAAGGTAGAAGGTGGTGACTCAACATAAAAATAAAATAAAGGACCTTCGCAGAGGGAAGCAGTGATTAAACATGTGCTAGAGCTTTTCATTTGTAAAATAGAGAGATAAAAATTGGGTTTTAAGAGGTGGTTGTCTTTGTCAACGACTGGCAATGGGGTTCTTACTATCTTCCATACAAAAATAAGCAAGTTTTTGAGAGAGAGATTGGCACTTTGGTGCTCTTTTATAAAGCTTGGCACTCCTCCCCACGTTTTTTCCTTTCACAAACCATGGCTAACCGATTCCATCGGGTGCCCACCAACATTCACATACCATGGAGGAGTGCCTTTTTTCTTTTCTTTTTTTTCTTCTTTTTTTTTCTTTTTGGAATAGAACAATATGGAAGATAGCAAATCCGACCACTACGTCCCCATGAGCTAAAAACAGTGTCACAAAATGAGAAGTATTTTGAAGGTTTTTTTGAAAGGTAGCAGGAATGGCTTGCAAATACCATGCATAGGAATTTATAGTGGACACATTGGAATAACTTGGTTTTTAGGAGTTGGATGCACAAGTAGAGCTCATACTCAGTACAAAATGAGGGCTAGCAAAAGACTGGGAGCGACCAACTAAGAGATCAATAACGGCCATAATCATGCATAGCGACAAAACATCATTAAAAGAAGTATAAAATGGCAACACAAGTCAAAAACCAAATGATCATAAAGGCTTATGGCGACTTTTTAAGAGTCAAACATGGTGTAAGCATGCGCCAAGTCAACCCAAATAAAGCATCAAGGAGAAAACCAAATAAATGCTTCCATATAATAAAAACAACGCATGATTTTTTCGAAGGCTTATTAAGCAATCTTAGTCATTTGAGACAAGTCATGCTACAGCAAAAATCACTAAGCATACTATCAAAACGATATCAAGCATGGCATGAAAAAGTCTAAGCCGCAGTCTAAACAAGCTCCTTTTTATACCACTCTTTTGCATGAAACTTTTTCTCTTTTCCAACACCATTTAAACCTTTTTGAGACAACTCTTTTGATGAAAACCAACATAAACCAGTGGTCTAAATACACCTTGATGCAAAGATAAAAAAGATCTGAACAAAAATCAAGGCAAAAAAGAAAGCCAAACGCAGTTCTAGAAAAAGAGAACACTCGTTGAACGTTAAGAGTAAAAAATAGAGTGTTCTTGGCAATGAAAAACAAGGTACATCTTCTCCAAAAGAAATTTGTTGGGGTCCAACCATTTATTGCAGCAAAAAAAAAAACTGAAAGCAAAAGTAAAGATGCTCCAAGAAAAACACATAGAATATGAAGCAATAAAAATATAGTATGTTGAAAGGTGACCTGATTTTTGCCGATGAAGAAGGGGTGTCTTGGGGGCATCCCCAAGCTTTGACGCTTGTACCTCTTGGATATTTCTTGGGGTGACATTGGCATCCCCAAGCTTGAGCTTTTTTCCATTCTTCATCTCATCTCATCATTCTCCAATCCCTACACTTGAAAACTTCCTTCATACAAAACTTCACATAATTCTATTAGCAACATTAGCATAAACATAACAGTAAATCAACCCTTTTTGGTTAAGTTTCAAACTCAAAATCACCACATATAAAGTATATACTACTGTAGCAACTTCCTCAAAAGTTCCGTGATCAAAAGAACTCAAAAAGAAAGCGATCGAGAGGCAAACACAAATAGTGGCAGAAATCTGTCAAAACAGAACAGCTGACAACGGTCAAATTTTTCGAGGACCTTCTGTTGCTCAAATCGAAAAATGCAAAACTAATGAAAGTTTGGATATAACTTGGGGCATATGCTCAAGAAATTTCAGATCAAAAAGATATACTGAGAATTTTCACAAATTTTTACGGTGCAACGTAGAAATCTGTTTCAGGACAGCAACTTCCCTAAATCTTACCTTCCTCAAATTAGAGGTTCTTCTTGGCACAAAAACGAAATAAAAATGATAAGGAGAGGTCATTACAATAGTAATAACTTCCAAGACTCAAATAAAAGAAAAATTACTGAAAGAAAATATGGGTTATCTCCCAAGAGTGCTTTTCTTTTACGCCTTTGAGCTAGGCACAAAATAGAGAACCAAACAAAGAAGGAAAACAAAAGGAATTATTTTTGTTGTTTTCAAATTATAAGTTAAAGTAAAGAAGCAATAAGAACAAAATAAAGAGCCTAATAAAACTAAAAAAAAGGATAAAACCAAGACATATAAAAGCAACTATAATACAAGTTAACACAATACATATCATGTGCATGGGTAATATAGAGTATGAAGGAGACAACCTCATGTTAGTTGATGAATAGGGGGATGACTCGGGCATCCACAAGCTTAGATGATTGTATCTTCTTGAATATGTTCTTTGGATGCACCTAAACATCCCCAAGCTTGAGCTATTGTGTCTTCTTGTTCATCTCATATCACCATATTGATTAGAACTTATAAGGTACATCCACATAAAACTTCACAAAACTCATTAGTAGGGTTAGTACTCATTAAATAAAATCCACTAATGTTCAAGCATTGATAAGTTTCATAATCTATACTCAACATTAGCCACTATATATACTAAGGTATTCATGATTTCCGTTGTCCGTCAAAAAACTAATGAAACTAATAACAGCAAGTACAATATTCAATAAACTAAGAAATCTGTCAAAACTGAACAGTCTGTAAAGATGACACTCAACGAGATAGTTAGGTCGCTCAAATCGTAAAACTCAAAACTAATTAAAGACAGATCATAATCTCAGGTTTATGCACAAAACATTTCAGATCAAAACACTATTCTGAGATTTTTCATGATTTTTACAGTGAAGCACATGAATCTGTCTAAACTGAACAGTCGGTGAAGATCGAATTTTTCGAGACAGCTACGTAACTCAAATTAGAAAAAGTTAGTTTAATGAAAGAAAGATAATAAGCATTACTTTGCACTCAAGAAATTTCAGGTCAATATCATGTTCTGGTGATTTTAAACATTTTATACGGTGAAGCACAGAAAATCTGTTTTTGGACAGCAAAGCAAAACTATCAACTTCCAAGTAACTAGGAACTACAATTATCACTTTACTTTTATGGTACAGAGGAATATGTACAATATATACAATATGTACCAGTTTTTAACTGAAAAGCTTCCATGGAAAGATTTGTTTTGGTTTCATGGGCATGAACACAAGTGTTCAAGGTCGACCCCCACTTAACCATTACTCGTCTTTTCAATCACTTTCCTTTCTGAAAATGTTTTTAGGTAACAAGTACAACTAATTTTTTTTGTAATTCGCATTCCCTATCCATACTAAGATAGAGAACAACTTAAAACTGGAAGTGAAAACTACTTAGATATAAAGCAAACAAGTGCACAAAAGAATATTCACCCACACGCTATTGCTCCCCGGCAACGGCACCAGAAAAGGTCTTGATATCCCACAAGTATAGGGGATCGTATGTAGCCTTTTCGATAAGTAAGAGTGTCGAACCCAACGAGGAGCTAAAGGTAGGATAAATGTTCTCTCAAGTTCTATCAACCGCTGATACAACTCTACGCACACTAAATATTTGCATCATCTAGGAAATAAAACTAGAGCAACAATACGGGTATGAGAGATAGCTTTGCAAGATAATAAATACAAGAAAGTAATTGTTAGTGCTGCAGCAATAAAATATACTAAGTAACCATAAACTAACAGTATCACGAGTGTGGAAAAGTGGTGGTAATAGTGGTGGCTTTGTCTAAGTTCAATTAGTGAATAAATCGGGTTCATTGTCTTCGATGCAGTTTTCTATGTGGGAGAGGCTAAATATACAAGCACTTCACTACTTGGAAATACAAGTACTATATGATTTGATTGTTAGCAAGCATCCACAAATACTAACAATGCATTAAGGTTTCCCCAACCATAGCCTTAAGTTAATGGTCTTCTTAGTCCCATACGTGCAACGTTCCAGTTTGCATCATCAGGTTTCTGTCATTCTAGCAGAATTACCCCCTTCTTTTTGCACATACTACTAACCCTAAGATATTTAATCCATGCACGCATAAATATAATGGACACCAAAGGATAGTACCATATCAACATACAACTCTAATGAACCAAAGACATTTAACAAATCAATCTAAGAACAAATAAACTATGCAAACATGACATAGATCATAGGATAAATATTATAGCATCAAACACCATGTTTACATAGGACGGTACAGAGGTGTGTGGGAGGATGATCCACTGCATAATAGGAGAAGTTGGTGATGGAGATAGCGGTGAAGATGGCAGAGATGAGCAGCAAGGGGCGCGGGGGACTCCCCCACCGCCAGCATCATGGGGGAGCGCCGCCCCTTAGCCCCCTTCCTTCATGGCTTCAAGGAAGCCCTCCCCCATGGAGATGGGATCCATGGGGGAGGCGAAAACGTGGCTCTGGTGGCTACAAATTCGTGGGTGGAGGTGTCTCCCACGAGTTAGGTTTCCTCCCGTTATATAGCTTCTCGGATTTCTGTCTCCCCATCATGGGCCACACTAGATCGGGCCTAACTCGGCCGTCTGGACTCGGAATCAGGCGAATTTTATATCCAAAACGTTTGCCGTGAAATTCCCTACAACTTTCTAGTTCAAGATTTTTCCGTTTGACGCCGTCTTCGACCCGAAACGTGACCATCTTCAAAAAGAGTTCTGGCACAGATTTCAGGAAAGTCCCAATTTGACTCCAACATGGTTTCCACTTGTATTCTTGGTAATTCCTACACATCAAAGTGTAAAATAAGAACATTGTGCAGTTTTGCAACTATTAATAGGTTAGTCCAAATAAATCATAAAAGTGCCACAAAGTGTAGATAAAACATATAGCAATTGGTGTAAAACAAGCATGGCGCATCAAAAATTATAGATACGTTTGCAACATATCAGCTTGTTCCATGTCATCGGGCAAGAAGTACCCCGTTGGCAGTTCTCGATGATAATTGTATGCTTACAATGACAAGAACTTGCATGGGACCTAAGTCGAGTAGCATGAGGTTTGGGTATTCGTACTTCACGGGACACGAGGTTTTCAACTTATGATTTGTTAAGCATATGCTTCATAATTATACTCGCATTTACCTTAACCATTCAAGATGCCTATGATGGGGGCAATGAGAGCTCAAAGCTAGTAAGTATTATAATTTTTGGAGGTTTATAAAACTTGCAATCACTGCTTCCCTCTGCGAAGGGCCTTTCTTTTACTTTTATGTTGAGTCTCCACCTTCTACCTTTATGCACCGTCTAAGAGAGCATAGTTGTCATTCTGAGTTTAATGTGCATAGTCCCAAAGTTTATCATTGATTGATTCATGATTATGGTTTTGCTTGTCCTTAAATTATTTGTATCTAGTCGCCCTCTTAAACTTGAAGGTGTCCTATGCATTTATGTTTTGCTATTCCATGAGGGACAAGCTGAAAACCACTTTACTATGTTTTTCTATATGATTTGAACACACACTTGACTTTCAATGTTTCATTATTCATGATCTTTCGTTTGTGTTACTTTTCATGTTATAACATGGTTGCTAAGTTTTTATTATCAAGATTATGTCTCTTATGCCCATGTTTTAAGTACTTTGATCCCAGCACTCAATGCTTAATACATCGTTGATCAAGATTGTGATGGTGCATGTCACCTAAAAAATTATTCTTTTGTTATCACTTACCTACTCGAGGAGTTAAGCTTGGGGATGCTTGATACGTCTCAAATGTATCTATAATTTTTGATGCTCCATGCTTGTTTATACACCATTTGCTTTGTGTTTTGTTATACTTCATGGCAATTTTATGCATTTTGCGGAACTAACCTACTAACGAGATGCCACAGTGCCAGTTCCCTGTTTTCTCCTATTTTTGTGTTTCAGAAAAGCTACACAGGAAATTTTCTCGGAATTTGATGAAACAAAAGCCAAACCTCCTATTTTTCCAGAAGCGTCGTGAAGTCCGAAGATGAGACGGATGGGGGCTAGGGGCTGGCCACACCCTAGGGCGGCGCGGCCTAGGCACTGGCCGCGCCACCAGGGGTGAGGCCGCCTGGTCCACCTCCTGACGCCGCCCTTCCACCTATATATTCCCCTCGATGGGAAAAACCTAGAGACCCGATCAATTTTCCACGAAACCTACTGCAAGCCACCGCCGTCGTCGACGCAAGATTAGGAGGGTCCAGAAGCTTTTCCTGGCACCCTACCGGAGAGGGGAATCCCTGTCGGAGGCCTTCTTCATCACCATGGTCGCCTCTGGAGTGATGTGTGAGTAATCTACCTTGGACTACGGGTCCATAGCAGTAGCTAGATGGCCGTCTCCTCCACCATGTGCTTCATGTTTAGATCTTGTGAGCTGCCTAACATGATCAAGATCATCTTTGTATAATTCTACATGTTGTGTTTGTTGGGATCCGATGAGTATTGGTACTATGTCAAGTTGATATGCTGAATTATTATCTTTATGTTATCTCTATGTTGTTTATGATCTTGCATGCTCTCCGTTGCTAGTAGATATCTTGGCCTAGTAGATGCTAGTGACTCCAAGAGGGAGTATTTATGCTTGATAGTTGGGTTCATGCCTCTAGTAATCTGGGGGAGTGACAGAAACCTCTAAGGTTGTAGATGTGCTGTTGCCACTAGGGAGAAAACAACATTCTTGTGTTCAAGGACATTTGCATTGTTTACATTATGCACTTTGCTTAAGGCGATAATCTGTTGTTCGCAACTTAATACCCGATGGTTGCTCGGACGACATCCGGAGGGTGGATTATTAGTCATAGATGTAGTTGGATTACAGTCTATGTATTTTGTCGTAATGCCCAGAGTGAATCTCATGGTGATCCTCGTGACATATGTACGCTATCTTTATTCTATCAATTGCCCAACTGTAATTTGTTTACCCAACATGTTGTTATTTATCTTATGGAGATACACCACTAGTGAACTGTGGACCCCGGTCCAATTCCTTTACATTGCTATTACCGTTTTACTTTTACTCACACTATTTACTTTTTTGCATACTATTACCTTTTACCACTCGATATGCTCAATCCTTTGTTTACAGCAAACCGGTGAGATTGACAACCTCATCGTAAGTTGGGGCAAAGTACTTGGTTGTGTTGTGTGCAGGTTCCACGTTGCTGCTAGTGAAAAGCCACACACCAGCATTTATCTGGCACCATTGTCTGGAGTGTCACAAAGCTAGCGGGCATCAACCTTCAGAAGTGTGGTTCTTTCTCCTACTGGTTCGATAACCTTGGTTCTATAACTGAGGGAAAACTTGCTGTTGTGCTCATCATACCTTCCTCTTGGGGTTCCCAACAGGGTGTCATCTACACACCATCAATGATTTGTGAATCAAATTATGCAAATAATAACATGTTTGATCATGCCACCAACTAAAATTTATTATTTGTAGATGAAGTCAGTGTTCTGTTTGCTCACTAGGTTTGAATGTTGAAGAAATTCGTAGTCAAAGTCAATGGTCTATTTGCTTTAAGTTCTATCTTAAAAAGGAGATGAACTAGTGGTGTGAATGTTTTAGCATGAGAAATCGTTACTTTGTAACGAATAGTGAGGCTATAATATGAAAAAAAATACGTTTGCCATAAAAATAATTACCTGCAGAACACAGCTCTATTGACTGTTTACTACATTGATGTATCTAACCAAAGTTACTAGACTATGTTTCTTCCTTCTCTCCCTCTCCGTGTCTTCTTCTGCTCTGAATTTTTCCAGGTGGGTGTTAGTCTGTTTGGCCAATGTATTCTCTTTTAGTATCACTAGAAGAACTAGAAGAATGATTTGCAAGAATGCTCAAGACTTGACTTGCTCAGATGGAATTTGGGAGATCCAAAACACAGTTTGGGCCTGACTGGTTGAATATCTCTGTGTCGGTATATCTGAAGAAACTCTGGGGAGTGAAACACTTGTTTCACGAAAAGGTACAAAGTTAATACATGCTCATTACTACCTCTATGTTTCTGATTATAATGAAATCATTATTTGATCAGCCAATAGAGAATATATCGTAGGATTTGATTAAGTAGCCTTTCAGTGATCATAACAAATGGGTGAATAGATACTGCATAATACGTTGACTAAAATGGAAAATAATCCTATTGGATTCCTCAAGGTCTCTTTGACCACAATAATTTGGTTGTCGTGTTCTCTAGATTCCTAAAGTGTATGAAAAGTTGTTTGGATGTCAGACAGGAAAGCCCATGAAGTTGAGATGTGTTTTCTCCTAAAATTTATGGAATGGGCTCTTTATGAGTCAATTTCATTTTTTCGAATAGCCTCATAGTCATAGTGTATTTTCCTTTGGGAGTCGATCCTCCAGAATGTGTATGTTTTTTTTTCCTTTATTCCAATATATGGCATAAACTTGATGCTCCCATTTGTCACTTAGAGGATAAAAGGTTCATGTTCTTAAATTAAGCTATATTAAAATTCTTGGTGATGTAAGGTATTTGTAATAATATTTTTTTACTTGTGTATTGTGATGTTCTATATTGCAATTATTAACATATTACCTATAGATTTTGTCCCACTTCAGATTATTTGTCTATAACAAACATTTTGCTAGGTTTTGGTTCTTACGTAGTTGTCTTTCTAATTGTAGGGAGATGACCAATTTTTCATCTGCAATGTAAAAATTGCTGAAATCTTTTTGTGCTTTAGCACATTTGTTGATGATACAATATTTCCAGCTGAGGAGTTATGCATGTTTGTATTTTTATTTGCAAGGTTGTCTATGATTTTGTCAGTTTCAACAACTGATGTGTATTGTTGCCCTTTCTTGCAGATAACTCTTAGACATCTTATGATATTTCTTCCGTGGTCATGGATAGGTAACTGTATTGGTGTATTAATAGTTTCTTTTATTTAATTAGGCAAAATTACTTAGTAAAAGGATCTCATTGATACACATTTATGTCCTCTTATAACTTGCATATCTGGTCTTATATCCAAATCCACTGATGGCTCAAAAGAATTTGTTGGAGGTATGACTAATTTGCTTATACTGGTCTGTCAATATTTAGGGACTCCAATGTGGGTAGCAAGCCAATCTTGCCATATTTGAACGCAGTGGGAGAAATGCTGCTTCCTGTAGGTACCTTTGTTGGATTCTGAATTTAAAATGCTTCTGCATATGTTATCATGTTTAATCACTCTACAAAATAACTGTACAAGATGCACATAATATGGATTATCAGATGATGCATGTATTATAAAAAGGTAAGGTACTCTATAAAATATGGAATCTCAATTTTTAGTTAGTAGAGAAGCAACAAAGAAAAATTCAGACAATTGATCAATGAAAAATAATAATAAATGAGGGAAAAGTCAGTTGTCACAGTCAGTTCCCTTCTAACACAATCATGTTGAGTAGATTTTTTTTTAAAATGAAGATTGCTAACTGGTGTGTCATTCAGTAAATAGCTTCTAATTTCTATATAGGTTAAATACTTATCCACATTTAATCATCCTATATTGTTTAGCTGAATATAAACATCAGCTTATAAAGATTAACTTTTTGGTCCTTTAAAAGAGAGTAGTGATGTATGATTTCTTTTGTCCTTGTGTAGGACAAATCAGAATATCATAGCACTTGGATAAATTGGCTACCTGGAATATTACTACAATCAGTTGACAAAGCTCCATCAATTGCAAATCATCTAGAAGACTACTTCCTTTTGTTTTACATATATTGTATTTTTCAGATACTATGTAATTCTATTTCAAAACCTCTTTTGTTACAGGATTTGGTAATCACAATATGGATATTTATAGATTTTTGTAGGATTAAGGTACATTAGCAAGACGCAAAGTAATGCATGTTGCAAAAATAATCAGCAGGAGGGCACGGCAAAGCGCATTGGCCCGTCTAGTAATCATCAATTGTGAGACATTATGCAAGTTTACATGGTATCAGATTAGATCCTAGACCTATGGGTGCGCCGCCAGCACCACCTCCCCCCTCCACCACCGAGCTATTTTTCCCAGAAGGTCGCCGCTGCTGACGCCCTTGCCAAGAGCGGCGCTGCCAATACCTCCTCCTCTACCTCAACCTCCCTAGTAGCTCCTCCTCCCATCACCAACACCTTCATGGCTACCCCTCTCTCCATTACAGACACCATAGCACTCATCACCCCCTTTATCCCAATTACCCTAGACGTAGCCCAACACAACTACTACCACTGGCACCATTTCTTTGAGGTTCACCTCGGGCGCTGCGGCCTTCGTGATCACGTCGCCGCAGACTTCATTCCCCGCCCCGCAGATACTCGCTGGGTTACGGATGACCTCGCCATCATCTAGTGGATTTACACCTGCGTCTCTACTAAAATCTTCAATCTCGTCTTCCGTGAGGCCGCCACCGCTGCCGCCCTCTGGGCGGCCCTGCGTTAGCTCTTCTAGGACAACATCGAAGCCCAAGTCAACAACCTCAACGCTGCGATCCACAACACCGTCCAGGGGGCCTCCTCCCTCAGCGTCTACTGCCAGCACATCCAGACGATGGCCGATGAGCTCTGCGAGCTCGGCGATCCTGTGCCTAACCGCCAGCTCATTAACATCCTCCTCCAAGGGCTCAGTCATCGGTTCGAGAAGGAGGCGTCCTTCATCCCCATGAAGCGGCCCCGCCCCACCTTTGCCAAGGTCCGCTCCCTACTCTAGTGTGCTGTTTACGCACAAACGCGCAAGGAGACGCGCCTGCATGCCTTCATCGCCTCGCCCCAGCCGCCGCCATCTCATGTCGCGGCAGGCCAGCACGGCCACATCACTGCCGTGGCAGGCCATTAGGCGCCTTTCCCTGCCGCGGCAGCGCCTCAGCTGCAGCCCCCTCCGGGATGGCGTCCCAGCCCCAACTACCGCGGGAAGAACCCAATGTACTAGCGGCCCCGCTCTGCTCCATCATCATCGACGACACGTGCGCCTCGCTCCGCTCAATCACCATTGACGGCGCCTGCACCAGCCCCTCCCGCGGCTCCCATTTGGCGCCCGCCTTATGATCCGTGGACCGGCAGGGTCCAGGCCTGGTCCATGCCCTGGGCAGCTCCCTATCCAATCGGTGCCCCTCCGGCCTACTTCGGCACCTCGACTTCTGCACCATCACCAAGCTAGGACCAGTCTGCATTTTTGCAGGCCATGAACAACTTTGTTGCCCAAGGGAACTCATGTATGGACTGAATTCTGGTGCTTCTAGTCACATGTCTTCTTCGAGTAATATGTTGTCAAATTTTCCTCCACACCTTTTTCTTTGATAATTCTTGGAAAAGGTTATTCTATCCCAATTTATTGCACTTGCCAAACCTCTATTTCCACACCCACAAAACCTCTTCTCCTTCGTGATGTTCTTATTTCCCCAGCACTATGATGTCTCACAGGACCTGTTGGGAAACCCTAAGAGGAAGGTATGATGAGCACAACAGTAAGTTTTCCCTCAGTATAAAACCAAAGTTCAATCAACCAGTGGGAGAAAGAAATCACTTCTGAAGGTTGCTGCTACCTGACTTTTGGTAGGGCGCACTACCGGCGTCAGTCAACAACATGGAACCTGCACACAACACAACCAAAATACTTTGCCCCAACTTACAGTGAGGTTGTCAATCTCACTGGTTTTTCTGAAAACAAATGATTAAACCTATAGTGTGGAAAGAGATGTTTGTTTGCAGTGAATGAAATAGTACTTGCAGAAAGTAAACAGTGTTTGCAGTAGATGGTATTATCAATGTAAAGAATGGACCGGGGTCCACAGTTCACTAGAGGTGTCTCTCCATAAAGATAAATAACATGCTGGGTGAACAAATTACAGTTGGGCAATTGACAAATAGAGAATGCATAATAATGCATGTACATGTCATGAAGATCACTATGAGATTCATTTGGGCATTACAACATAATACATAGACCGTAATACAACTGCATCTATGACTAATAATCCACCTTCAGGATATCATCCGAACAACCCTTGGGTATTAAGTTGCAAGCAACAAATTATCGCCTTAAGCAAAGTGTGTAATGTAAACAATACAATTATCCTGGAACAAAAGGTTGTTGTTTTCTCCCTAGTAGCAACAGCACATCTACAACCTTAAAAGTTATTGTCACTCTCCCAGATTACTCGAGGCATGAACCCACTATCGAGCATAAATACTCCCTCTTGCAGTCACTAGCATCTACTTGGCCAAAGCATCTACTAACAACGGAGAGCATGCAAGATCACAAATAACATAGACATGATAGATCAATAATCAACTTGACATAGTACTAAATATTCATCGGATCCCAACAAACACAACATGTAGAATTACAATAAGATGATCTTGATCATGATAGGCGGCTCATAAGATCTAACATTGAGGCGCAAATAGGAGAAGACAACCATCTAGCTACTGCTATGGACCCATAGTCCAAAGGTGAAATACTCACGCATCACTCCGGAGGCAGGCATGGCGATGAAGAAGGCCTCTAGTGATGATTTCCCCCTCTCCGACAGGGTGCCGGGAAGATATTCTGGACCCTCCCGAACTAGGGTCAACGACGGCGGCGTCGTACAGTACTTTTCATGGATGGAGGCTCGGGCCTTAGGGTTTTCCCAATGAAGTGAATTTATAAACGGAAGGGTGAGGTCGGTGGGCGCCCGAGGAGCCCACACCATGGGGTGTGATACGTCTCAAACGTATCTATAATTTTTGATGCTCCATGCTTATTTATACACCATTTCCTTTGTGTTTTCTTACACTTCGTGGCGTTTTTATGCATTTTTTCAGAACTAACCTATTAACGAGATGCCATAGTGCCAGGTCCCTATTTCTGCTATTTTTTTTCCTGAAGCATCACGGAGTCCAAAGCAGAGACAGAGGGGGGCCAGGAGGCGGCCGCACCACCCCATGGCATGGGTCACCCCCTGGCCACGCCGGGGTGTGGTGTAGGCCCCTGGTCCACCTCCTGAAGCCGTCCTTCCGCCTATATATTCCCCTCGACGGGAAAACCTAAAGGGCCCGATCAATTTTCCACGAAACCTACTGTAAGCCGCCGCCATCATCTACGCGAGATTGGGAGGGTCCAGAAGCTCTTCCCGGCACCCTGTCGGAGAAGGGAATCACCGCCGGAGGCCTTCTTCATTACCATGCCTGCCTTCGGAGTGATGTGTGAGTAGTCTACCTTGGACTACGGGTCCATAGCAATAGCTAGATGGTTGTCATCTCCTCCATGTGCTTCATGTTTAGATCTTGTGAGCTGCCTATCATGATCAAGATCATCGTTGTGTAATTCTACATGTTGTGTTTGTTGGGATCCGATGATTATTGGTACTTTGTTAAGTTGATCTATTGATTTATCATCTTTATGTTATCTATATGTTGTTTATGATCTTGCATGCTCTTCATTGCTAGTACATATCTTGGCCGAGTAGATGCTAGTGACTCCAAGAGGGAGTATTTATGCTCGATAGTGGGTTCATGCCCCTAGTAACTTGGGGGAGTGACAGAAACCTCTAAAGTTGTAGATGTGCTGTTGCTACTAGGGAGAAAACAACAATCTTGTGTTCAAGGACATTTGTATTGTTTACATTACACACTTTGCTTAAGGCGACAATCTGTTGCTTGCAACTTAGTACCCAATGGTTGCTCGGATGACGTCCGGAGGGTGGATTATTAGTCATAGATGCAGTTGGATTACGGTCTATGTATTATGTTCTAATGCCTAAGTGAATCTCATAGTGATCCTCATGACATTTGTACGCTTGCTTTATTCTATCAGCAACTGTAATTGGTTTACCCAGCATGTTATTTATCTTATGGAGAGACACCACTAGTAAATTGTGGACCCTGGTCCATTCTTTTACATTGTTATTACCATTTACTATTTACCTATTTTATTTACATTCTTGCAAACTACTATCTTTTACCACTCGATACGCTTAATCCTTTGTTTACAGCAAACCGGTGAGATTGACAACATCACTGTAAGTTGGGACAAAGTACTTGGTTGTGTTGTGTGCAGTTTCCATGTTGCTGCTGGTGCAAAGCTACGCCCTGGATAAGGCGCCATACAAATTGTCTGGAGCTGTCGCGAAGCTAGCAAGCATCAACCTTCTGAAGTTTGGTTCTTTCTCCTAGTGGTTCGATAAACCTTGGTTTCATACTGAGGGAAGACTTGCTGCTGTGCTCATCACACCTTCTCTTGGGGTTTCCAACTAGGCAGTCATCTACAAAACTTCTACATCAACACCGCACCACCAACAAGTTTTCTGGCGCCGTTGCCGAGGAGAAAGAGGATTTCTGCAAGGGGAGTCTCTCGCTTCCAATCTTTTACTTTGTTATTGACAAGGGTATAGTTAATAGATCTCGTTAGTTGAGTACCCCTGAGGCCCGTTAAGCTAGGCCCAATTGTAATGATAGTCGAATACGAGTTCTTACCGTATGTCGATATTATAATCTGTATCGGACCCTACCCGATCCTCGAGACCTGGCCATCTATATATAGGGGCCAGGAGGGGACGGTGTAGGGCAGATTGAAAGCAAGCCAGGTTGAACACCCACGTTTACTTTCGATATACACTTATTTCGACTAACCTTTACCTTCGAGTTCATCCGACGCCCTCTTCCCCCGATCCTAAGTCCTTCATCTAGGACATTTGTCGAGTTAACCCTCGTCAATTGGCGCCGACCGTGGGGATCCTGGGCGTTGGAGTCATGAATTCGATGGCTTTTTTTCTTTTAGCCAACAACAGTTCAGAACTCAACAGAAGTCAGGAGATGGAGTTAACAATTGGAAGTTTGAGCATCTTCGTTGGACCATCGGGTTCATCCCGCCTCTCAGATTCGACAAAACCAAATCCGTCGGCGAGCAAGCCCGAAACAGAGGTAATACTGGAATCATCAGAAGGCTCTTCCAGCGAGGTAAACTCGCCGGTCAGCCTGGAAAAAGCACCAATCGCAGAAAGCGACAAAATTTGGGAAAATTTCGACTCAGAAGAAAGGGTAAGTCAAACATACAACAGTGCAAGGGACTTCGCCGTTGGAAGCAGTGGCGTCTCCAAAGTGCATCAGCTATGTGTCATTATCACCGAGGCGGAAGAAGAGAACAACAATGAAGGAAGTAAAAAGGTCGATAGGCAAGTCGACAAAATAAAAGAATACAGCAAAAAGGATAAGGAGAAAGTCCACGTTTCGGCTGGCGAATGGAGAATGATCAAGTCAGCTATTAATCATGTTACAGAAGTACCCGAAGGATCGAGAAGAGAAGTTCTAATGGGATATCAGTATGCATTATACCAACATAGGAAGAAACTAAGGGAGGAAAGATACACGGTTCTTCAAAACAATAATAGTGTATCAAGGGAGGAATACTGGGATGACTATAGTGAGGATTCCGAGTACAGTAGAGAAAGGCGCGGAGACCCAAAACACAACAGGGAGGCAACAGCACGCAGCAGAGATGAAAGGTACTCGAGGAGCCCTACCCCACAGTTAGAAGAGGAGAAAGATGACTTCATGCAAGAAACGCCAGAAGCAGCGTTGATAGCAGCACAGGCGTATTTACTAACTACAAGGCCAGAACCCGGGGATCCGCGAGAAGATATGCACCGAGCCGCGATACGAAACCTCGGAATAGTGGAGAGCAAGATCAGGGAAAAAGGTCCAGACACAAAGTCGACAAGCTACAAGGAAAAGCAAAAGGAGAAGCTCAGATACAACTTCGCAGATAACGAGTATAGTGAGTCATCAGAAGAGGAAAGGCGACAAAAGAGGAAGGAGGACGCAAGAAATATAATAGCACAGGCTCGAGTAAATAAATCACGCCATGCCTGGAGGGAAAAAAATTATGAAGATGACGATAAAGAAATGGGCGCATTATGCTTTACCCGCAGGGTTCGCAAAACTCGGGTACCCAAAGGATTTAAATTACCACATGATCAACATAAATATGATGGGTCGAAAGAACCTACCCTGTGGTTATCAGACTATTTGCAGGCAGTGCAGATATTAGGGGGAACAAAAGTGACTGCAATGCAAAGTTTGCAGCTACACCTCACCGGCGCAGCACGGTCGTGGTTGAATACCCTACCCAACGAATCCATTGGAAGTTGGGGAGAACTCGAAAGCCAATTCGCAAGAAATTTTCGTTCAACATACAAGCGCCCAGCATCACTGGAGGAAGTCAAGGCGTGTGTGCAAAGGAAAGGCGAAACTCTACGTTCTTATATACAACAATGGAGTATAATCAAAAACTCAGCAGAGGACGTCTCGGACGAACGAGCAATAGACGCTTTTTCGGCTGGACTTCGTCGCTCAGATCTCGTGGAAGAAATAGGAAGAACAAGACCTACAACAGTAGCCGAGCTAATGGAAGATGCCAACAAATTTGCTGATGGAGAAGACGCATATAATAACAAAAGGGGACGTTCACCAGAAGTCGACAGAATAAGCAGACAGAGGAGACGACACCGCAGCAGGGATAACCAAGGAAGGCAAAATCAGGTAGCCGCGGGCTACACAGCAGAAGAAGAGGAAGGATATGTAAACAGGAGGTTTCAGGCAAAAGGAGTAGAGAAATCGAGATACTCCAGTCCTTCGGCCGAGGATATGTTATACGGACCTTGTCGAATCCACTACGCATATCTTGATGGGAAAAGAGTCTCAAATCACCAGATAAAGGATTGCAGAACGTTCCTAAGGCTACAAAGCGCCATGAGTTCAAACCAAGGAGGATGGCAAGAAGAGAAGCACACAACTCAAGGATATCAAATGCAAAGGCTAGCAAGGCACCTAGAGTCAAAAGTTTACATATCAGCCATGATTCAACCGGTGCCTAAGTCGAAGAAAGAGCGAAAGAGCATATCCAGGCAAGTAAACCTAGCAATATCGTCACCACCAGCTACCACCGAGTACCTGCGGTGGTCAGATCAACCAGTTAAGTTCAGTAGAGCAGACCACCCAAGGAAAGTTCCCAGGCCAGGCCACTCGCCTATGGTTCTAAAGGCACAAATAGGAGGGTACGACATTGGAAGAGTATTTATGGACGCAGGGAGTGGCATCAACCTGATATATGCTAGAACACTGAAGGCAATGTGTATCTCGCTATCGAGTTTAAAGCCAACAGACTGCTCTTTCCATGGAATAGTACCAGGAGCCGCAAACTATCCTTTGGGAAGAATAGAACTCGACATCTGCTTTGGCAGTAGCAGCAATTACCGGAGAGAGAAGCTAGAATTTTAAGTTATGGACTGGCCGTCACAATACCATGCAATCCTGGGGCGCCCAGCATTTGCAAAATTCATGGCAGTGCCTCATTATGCGTATCTTATGCTAAAAATCCCAGGACCCAAAGGAACAATTACAGTACAAGGGAGCTTTGAAGTAGCAAACATATGTGACAGAGAATTCAATAGGATGGCGCAAACCTTTGGCATGATAGCAGAATATGAGAGGCTAAAAGGAGAAACAGATCATAATGTGCTACCCGACGTTGGATGATCCCTGCCAGATCAGGCTTTCGACACAACTCAGGACAGGAAGAAGATCCAGGTACACCCTACAGATCCAAACAAGACGACATCAATTGCGGTGAACTTGGATCCCGCATAGGAAAGCGCGCTCGTCGAGTTCCTCCGTGAGCGCTGGGAAATCTTCGCCTGGTGTCCATCAGACATGCCAGGGGTTCCCAGGGAACTCGTCGGGCACGCCTTAAATGTAGATCCCTAGGCAACGCCAGTCAAGCAACCATTACGACGATTTGATGAACCTAAAAGGAAGGCGATAGCATCAGAATTGCACAGGCTGGAAAATTCTGGATTTATCAGAGAAATCAAAACTTCGAGTTGGGTATCGAACCCATATATCGTACCCAAAAAGAACACAGACGTACAAAGAGTATGTGTCGACTACACATCTCTCAATAAGCATTGTCCAAAGGATCCCTTCCCTCTACCCCGCATCGATCAGATAATTGACTCAATAGCGGGATGCGCGAGGCTTTCCTTTTTGGACGCGTATTCTGGTTATAATCAGATCAAATTGAAGAAGGAAGACGAAGAAAAGACGGCCTTCATCACACCGTATGGAGTGTTTTGCTACCAAGTAATGCCGTTTGGCCTAAAAAATGCAGGAGCAACTTATCAACGGATGATGCAAAACTGCCTCGGAAGCCAAATAGGATGCAACATCCAAGTCTACATTGATGATGTGGTCATCACTATAAGAGAGGAGCAATCTTTAATCAGCGACTTGGCAGAAATCTTCGACAACCTGAGCAGGTATAAGCTTAAGCTTAACCCGACAAAATGTTCCTTCGGCGTATCAGCAGGACAACTTTTGGGGTTCCTGGTATCAGCACGAGGAATAGAGGCGAACCCAGAGAAGATTCAAGCAATTTTAACAATGGGAAAACCCACGAAACTACACGACGTCCAGAAACTTGCAGGACGCGTCGCGGCATTAAGTCGTTTCGTTGCCCGATTGGGAGAAAAGGCGCTTCCTTTCTATGCACTCATGAAGAAATCAGATGATAAATTTGAATGGACAGAAGAAGCAGACGCGGCTTTTGCACAGTTGAAAAAAGTGCTTTCCACGCCACCAGTGCTGGTCGCACCAAAAGAAAAAGAACCACTACTACTCTACATCGCCGCAACCCATCAGGTGGTGAGTACAGTATTGGTAGTCGAAAGAAGTGAAGAAGGAAAAGCCCACGGTGTCCAGCGGCCGGTATATTTCATCAGTGAAGTGCTATCCCCGACAAAATAGAGGTACCCGCATTATCAAAAGCTCGGATACAGTGTCTTTACAACAGCACGAAAATTGCGACAGTACTTTGCGGTGCACCCAATTATAGTGGTCAATGAAGCGCCACTATCGAACATATTGAACAATCCTTCAGCAACAGGACGTGTCTCTTTGTGGGGAATCGAATTATCTCCCATGGACATCACGTATGAAAAAAGGAAGGCAATCAAGTCGCAAATCTTGCCAGATTTCACAGCAGAATGGTTGGAGCTGCAGAGCACGGGACCGCCAGATCTATCGAGTGTCTGGACAATGTACTTCGACGGTTCTAAAAGAGTACAAGGCGTAGGAGCGGGAGTAATCTTGATATCGCCGCATGGCGACAAACTAAAGTACATCTTAAGGATGAGTTTCCGCAGGCTTCTAACAATGAAGCAGAATACGAGGCTCTGCTACACGGAATGAAGATGGCCAAAGCATGTGGAGCAACTCGACTAAACATATTTGGGGATTCAAACCTTGTCGTCCAACAAGTTATGAACAGATGTGACACAATCAATGACAACATGATGGCCTACAAGAACTTATATCACTATCTCGAAGGAACATTTGATGGATGTGAAGTCTCGCACATTAGCAGAAACAGCAATGAAGAAGCCGATAACTTAGCAAATATCGGGTCTCAGTGTCTACCCGTGCCATCTGGAGTATTCTGGGAGGAAATAGTAGAAAGGTCAATAAAAAGTATCAAAAGTTCGACTACTGCAGCAGGCTCGGGGGCTGCGCCGGAACCCGAGGAAGTCATGATGATAGAAGAAACCTGGATGCAGCCGTATCTCGCGTATATGATAAATAAACAGTTACCAGAAGATGCAGTAGAAGCCAAGAGGATAACTCGACGATCGAAAGCGTTTGTCGTGTTGCAGGGGAAATTATACAAGAAAAGTATTACCGGCGTTTTGCAGCGTTGTGTAACACCTCAGGAAGGACAAGTAATACTAAAAGATATACATGGCGGAGTGTGCGGTAATCATGCAAGCAGCAGGGCAATAGCGGCAAAAGCATTCCGTGCAGGATTCTTTTGGTTAACAGCCATCGAAGACGCGAAAGATATAGTCCGGAAGTGTGAAGCATGCCAAAGATTCGCATCTCGACCACATGCACCAGCAACAGAGCTACAGTCAATACCATTGTCCTGGCCCTTTGCACAATGGGGCCTCGATATGGTAGGAAAATTGCACAAGTCCTGGCTAGGAGGACATGTTTACTTGCTAGTGGCAGTCGATAAATTTACCAAGTGGGTGGAAGCAGCCCCAGTAACAACTCAAGATTCAACAGCAGCGATCAACTTCATCAAGTCAATAGTGTTTCGTTTCGGCGTACCATATAGCATCATCACGGACAATGGGACAAACTTCACTTCAAAGGAATTCAAGAGTTACTGCGAAGGACTAGGAATCAAACTCAAATTTGCATCTGTGGCGCATCCGAAGACAAATGGACAAGTCGAAAAAGCCAATGGCCTGATATGTAGTGGGATAAAAAAGAGGCTTTTAGCACCTCTCGAGAAAGCCAAGAGCGCTTGGGTAGATGAATTGCCCTCCGTTCTTTGGAGTCTAAGAACCACACCCAACGCAGCAACTCAAGAAACTCCTTTCTTCCTGGTCCATGGCGCAGAAGCTGTGCTTCCAGTTGAAGTTACGCACGAGGCTCCAAGGGTGACGGCATACGATGAAACAACATCAACAGAAGCATTGCAAGACGATGTCGATGCACTAGATGAAGCAAGAGATAAGGCATTAGAAAGGGCCACGCAGTATCAGCAGAGTCTAAGAAATTAACACAGTAGTCGAGTTCGTCCACGATCCTTTGTGGTGGGTGATTTAGTTTTGCGACTCAGGCAAGACAGCCACGGGAAATTAGAGTCCCCTTGGGTGGGACCTTACATCGTTACAGAAGTCATACCAGGAGGAGCTTATCGACTACAAGACAAGAAGACAGGAAAAGACGAAGGCAACCCGTGGAATGCGGAGCAGCTACGACGTTTTACGTGTAGAATAAATCTAGTGGTATAATTAAACTCGAGTTAACCCTCTGAACCCAGAACATGAGGCCATAGGTCGGGTTCCTTGGGTTGAACTCGACAAAATTGTACAAGTATCTCTACTTCTCCGCTCGGGGGCTTCAACCCTCGGGTCGTACGAAAGAAACTTTTCTCACGACATGGAGATCTTTTTTCACTATAAGGTTGTTCAGACAACCCGATATTCTTCATACCAATAGGTTCGCAAAGAACCCGATATATAGAAAGCATACCTCAGAACAATGATTTGTTCTCATGGTACTAATAAAAACATCAAAACAAAGTACAAATATTCATTACATATGGCACGGCAGCAAGGATATTATCAAAAGAAATTACATATAAAGCATGTCCTAATGAAAGTGGACTTCAGCTTCATACTCCTTCTGGCACTGAGTGCCGTCATAGATCTTCACATCGAACTTTGACGTGCCGATATGGAAGTCGAAGGTCATGAAGAAGCCTTGATGGATGTCGTGGTCTTCTGCAAACCGCGACCAGCCACCCTTAAAGTACTATTCGCCGTTGCCATCATACCAAACTTCCACTTCGTATGGAGTCCCACTGCCAGATTGCTCGCGGAGAACCACTTCTCGCAGTTCACGCCCATCCATGAACTTTGTGAAATTCAGCGGCAGACGCTGAATCTCGCGGCACTGCGCCATGGCTATGCAGAAGAAAGAAAAGATTCTGGGAAGAGCAGCGGGAGCAGCAAGAGGAGGAGCGCTTGGACCTGGGGCAGCGCCAGTCACCTTGGGCTTGTTTTTGCTACCAGGTGGGCGGCCGGGACGACGTTTAACCAGAGCGGCCGATGACGATCCTGCGGCAGCCGGAGTTGTGTTGTTCTTGTTCTTGCTTCCACGAGGGCGACCCTGACCTCGCGGCGCCACTGGAGAGCCAAGGTTCAGATGAGAACCATCTGCGTCAGCCATGTGGACAAGGGAAAAGGCTAGAAAACCCTAGATGGAGAAAGAAGATGATGCGGCGGAGGAGGAATCTGATTAGGGTTTTTACCCTTGCCAGAAGGTGCTTTATTTATAAGCACGTATTATCGGGCCCCCGTGATAAGCAAAGCCCATCAACGTATTCTCCAAAAGAGTTAAATTCTGCACGTAGCAGACGATAAATACCAAAGGAGAAAAAATAAGAAGGGGAGAGTGTGGTTGCACGATATAAAAAACCTCGCCTTGGGCTCGGGGGCTTGTAAACAGGAGATATTACAAGAAAGAAGACGAAGTGAATTTTGAGCCTATGCTTGACTACAAGTATTCAAACATAGCCTCGGGGGCTACTCCCATCGGGAGCGCTGAGCGCGCACCCGATAGAGGATGAGATAATCAGTATTGAGGATGAAGAAAGTATATCATATAAACTTCGGCTATATAGTTGACAAAATGCAAAGAGACTACTCCCATCGGGAGCGAGTTTTATGGTTGTTGAAACCCGAATATTTTCAGTCAAAATTTGACTGCGACATAAGATTCTCGAGTTATGTTATCGCAACACAACTCGAATGCCGTGACCTGTCACGAAGGTAGGACCCCGGGATCCGTCCTGTGTGGCCTGGTATACGCACATGGATGCGCTCTGCTGGTATGTATCCGTGTCTACGACGTGAAGAAAATCCTGGTGGACGCACTGGGTACCTTGAGAATCACTGGGATTCATTCTTTGTAAGTCCTAAATGCGGCAAAAGAATGGGTTTGACCGGTATCCCGAATTCAAATCCAAGGGGATTGAATTTGAAGTAGGTGACAAGTATCTGTTCCGGCAGTTAACTGACCTCTTGATCCGTCAGAGTTGTCAGGCTTGTTCATCAAAACCCCTTGCGAAAAAATATATTACGAAAGTAAGTCGAAAGACCAAGTCGAAGATTTGAAGATATCGAAGAATTGACCAAGTCGAAGATTTGAAGATTAGAGATTCAACCCGAATCTGCAATTCTGGTAGAATCTCAGGGGCTACTGACAATGGTATAGTTAATAGATCTCGTTAGTTGAGTACCCCTGAGGCCCGTTAAGCTAGGCCCAATTGTAATGATAGTCGAATACGAGTTCTTACCGTATGTCGATATTATAATCTGTATCGGACCCTACCCGATCCTCGAGACCTGGCCATCTATATATAGGGGCCAGGAGGGGACGGTGTAGGGCAGATTGAAAGCAAGCCAGGTTGAACACCCACGTTTACTTTCGATATACACTTATTTCGACTAACCTTTACCTTCGAGTTCATCCGACGCCCTCTTCCCCCGATCCTAAGTCCTTCATCTAGGACATTTGTCGAGTTAACCCTCGTCAGTTATTGTTTTTCTTTATTTTATTTTTGCTTGCATTTTTTATCAAAAATACAAAAAAATTAGTTCCTTTATAGTTGTTATTTTTATTTGCCTACTTTTAGTCTTGCTAGAATGAGTAATCCTGAAGTTGAGGTTCATACTTTTAAGCAACAAGGGGGAGAGAGTTTGAAAGATTCTTGGTACCAAATTAGTAATGCTCATCATAGGTGTACAAAGAAGCATTCTACCATGATCCTCCTTAGGAATTTTTATGTTGGTATATCTAGTTGGAATAGGTACGTTCTTGATACTCTTGCAGGATGTAATTTTATGGGTACTCCTGCTTTGGAAGCATGCACTTTAATTGAAAGTTTAGTGGGAGTACCACCTATTAATGTTGTTAAAACTGAGATCACTTTGGAGGAAGTTTTAGAAAAACTAAGCTCTTTAAAAAAAAGTTTGCCAAATATCCTTGATAACGCTAGCCAGGTTAATGAATCGATAGAAAGTATCGGTAAGAGAATCACTGTTTTAGAGGCTAGTACTACTCATGATAGTCAAAACTTTAGGATTGGCAAACTAGAGGAGTCTATGGAAACTTTAAGTTCAATTTTCTCTTCTCTTAAATTTAAGAAGGAGAAAGCCTTTGTTGGAAATGAGCAAAAATTTATGTATGTTCCCAACGTATCTGTGCCAAAACCGCAGTATGTTTTTAAGATTGGTAAGACTTTTAGTTCAACTAAGAGTGACTTGCAGGTTGAATCATCTTCAGAGGCTTCTAAAGTGCCTAGTGTGGTAAGTGGTGCTCTTGAGGAAACAATTGATCTTAATTCTTCATTTAAAAATACTTGATTATCACTTTATGCGCCTAGCTCAAAGGCGTTAAAGAAAAGCACTCTTGGGAGATAACCTAATGTTTTCTTTTCAATACTTTTTCTTTTTGTTGAGTCCTGGAAGTTATTACTACTGTAATGACCTCTCCCTATCATTTTTATTTTGTTTTTGTGCCAAGAAGAACCTCTAATTTGAGGAAGGTAAGATTTGGGGAAGTTGCTGTCCTGAAACAGATTTCTGTGCTGCACCGTAAAAATTCGTGAAAATTCTCAGAATATCTTTTTGATCTGCGATTTCTTGTGCGCATGCCCCAGGTTATTTACAAACTTTTATTAGTTTTGCACTTTTCGATTTGAGCAACAGAACATCCTCGAAAAAATCAATCTTTGTCAGCTATTCTGTTTTGATAGATTTCTGCCACTATTTGTGTTTGCCTCTTGATCGCTTTCTTTTTTAGTTCCTTTGATCACGGAAATTCGTCAAAGCTTGGGGATGCCCCCGAGGCACCCCTCCTTCATCGGCAAAAATCAGGTCACCTTTCAAGACACTATATTTGTATTGCTTCATGTACTATGCATTTTTCTTGGAGCGTCTTTACTTTCGCTTTCAGTTTTGTTTTGTTTTGTTTTCTGCAATAAATGGTTGGACCCAAACAAATTTCTTTTGGAGAAGACATACTCTAGTTTTCGCTCTTATCGTTCAACGAGTGTTCTCTTTTTCTAGAACTGCGTTTAGCTATTGTTTTTTGCCTTGATTTTTTTTCAGATCTTGTTATATCTTTGCATCAAGGTGCATTTAGACCACTGGTCTATGTTGGTTTTCATCTCAAAAGAGTGGTTACAGAAAGGTTGAATGGTGTTGGAAAACAGAAAAAAGTTTCATGCCTATAGTGGTACAAATGGGAGCTTGTTTAGACTGTGGCTTAGACTTTTGCATGTCATACTTGATGTTATTTTGATAGTATTCTTAGTAGTTTTTGCTGTAGCATGACTTGTCTCAAATGACTGAGATTGCTTAATGTGCCTTTGAAAGAATCATGCGTTATTTTTGTTATATGAGAGCATATTATTGTGGTTTTCTCCTTTGATGCTTTATTTGGGTTGACTTGGCGCATGCTTACAACATGTTTGACTCTAACAAGTAGCCATAAGCCTCTATGATCATTTGGGTTTTGACTTGTGATACCATTTTATTCTTCGGTTAATGATGTTTTGTCGCTATGCATGATTATGGCCGTTATTGCTCTCTTAGTTGGTCGCTCCCAGTCTTTTGCTAGCCTTCATTTTGTACTGTGAGGGAATACTTCGTGCATCCAACTCCCAAAAACCAAAGTTTTCCAATGTGTCCACCATATCTACCTATTAGCAATTTGCTATTCCAAGCACATTCGTCTTGCTTTTATCTATCCTTCAAATTAAACTTTTTGTGTTATGTGAAAATTAGTCAGTAAAGCTCTCACGAACCTGATCGCACACTTTCCTTTTCTTTCTTTTAATAAATTTGACATTGTGGCTCTCTTATGTTGACGTTATGCTTGCAAGTTGTAAGTTGGAGGTTAGCCCAGCCATGCCGTCATGGGGCAAGCTTTCAATATTGCACTTTTTCTCATTTAGTTGATATCGTGATCTTTTGTTTATGGATACCTGTGATGTAAAATAAGTTGGAAACTTGTGAGCTCATGGAGTTTTTATATGTGTTAGAGAAATGCCTAGGCCGATAATCTAAGCCATGCATCATTCATGGTGGAAATTTACAGTATGCCCATAGTGGACATTCGAAAACACATCTCACAATAAAAAGCTATACCAATGGTAAATAAAAGAGATGCCGAGATGTTCATTGTCTGTTTGTCTTGTTATTTTGATGTGGGCTTGTTTCATGTCATCGGGCAAGAGGTACCCCATTGGCGTTCTCGATGATACATGTATGCTTACAATGACAAGAACTTGCTTGGGACCTAAGTCGAGTAGCATGTGGTTTGGGTATTCGTACTTCATGGGACACGAGATTTTCAACTTATGATTTGTTAAGCATATGCTTCGTAATTGTACTCACATTAACCTTAACCATTCAAGTTGCCTATGATGGGGGCAATGAGAGCTCAAATCTAGTAAGTATCATAATTTTTGGAGGTTTATAAAACTTGCAATCACTGCTTCCCTCTACGAAGGGCCTTTCTTTTACTTTTATGTTGAGTCTCCGCCTTCTACCTTTATGCACCGTCTCAGAGAGCATAGTTGTCATTCTGAGTTTAAGGTGCATAGTCCCAAAATTTATTATTGATTGATTCATGATTATGGTTTTGCATGTTCTTAAATTATTTGTATCTAGTCGCCCTCTTAAACATGAAGGAGTCCTATGCATTTATGTTTTGCTATTCCATGAAGGACAAGCTGAAAACCACTTTGCTATGTTTTTCTATATGGCTGAAACACACACTTGACTTTCAATGCATTATTACTCATGATCTTTTGTTTGTGTTACTTTTTATGTTATAACATGGTTGCTAAGTTTTATTGTCAAGATTATGTCTTTTATGCCCATGTTTAGAGTACTTTGATCTCAGGACTCAATGCTTTACATCGTTGATCAAGATTGTGATGGTGCATGTCACCTCAAAAAATAATTGTTTTGTTATCACTTAACTACTCGAGGACTGATACGTCTCAAACGTATCTATAATTTTTGATGCTCCATGCTTGTTTTTACACCATTTGCCTATTGTTTCGTTACACTTAGTGGCACTTTTATGCATTTTCCGGAACTAACCTATTAACGAGTTGCCACAGTGCCAGTTTCCTGTTTTCTGCTGTTTTTGTGTTTCAGAGTGATACACAGGAAATATTCTCGGAATTGGACGAAACAAGTTCCTGAAGTCTTATTTTACCCGGGAGCATCCAGACATCCGAAAGAGAGCCGGAGAGGGGCCAGGGCCTGCCCTCACACAGGGGTGGCGCGGCCCAGGCCCTGGCCGCGCCACCCATGTGTGAGGAGCCCCTGGCTGCCCTCTCGCGACGCCCCTTTGCCTATATAAAGCCTCGGGACGGAAAACCCTAGGGGATTCGGCAATTTTCCAGAAAGAGTTCCGTAGTTCCGCCGCCGCCACCGACGAATTTCGGGGGACAGAAGTCTCTGTTCCGGCACCTTGCCGGGACGGGGAAGTGCCCCCGGAGCCATCTCCGTCGATCTCCATCGCCGTCTCTGCCGTCTCCATCGACCTCACCGCCATCTCCATCAACCTTGCTGTCTCCTATGATGAGGAGGGAGTAGTTCATCCCCGGGGCTGAGGGCTCTACCGGTAGCTATGTGGTTCACCTCTCTCTCCCATGATGTGATCTTTATGTGATCGTGAGCTTTGTATCATGTTGAACAAGTACATGCTATTATTCAGATATTTTGTGTACTCTAGCAATGTTATTAAAGTAATCTATTCCTCCTGCTATGGTGTAACGGTGACAGTGCGTGCATCATGGTGGTACTTGGTTTAGGCTATGATTGTGATCTCTTGTGGATTATGAGAATAATTATTGCTATGATAGTTTGAGTGATCTATTCCTCCTTTCATGGTGTAATGTTGACAGTGTGTGCACCGTGTTAGTACTTGGTTTAAGTTGCAATGATTTCTATCTTGAGTTGTGATCTGATTTGAGTATCTCTATGAGTGGTGTTTATCAAGTACTTGATGAACTTTAAGGGGTGCTTCTGTAGCCACTACACAATGATTAGTGTTATTCAATAGGAGAGTAATTCAGAGTGCCTTAGCAAGGAGAAGTTATTTGTTCAGTCATGTTATATTGTTGGGAGTGTGTCCACTAGTGAAAGTATGATCCCTAGGCCTTGTTTCCAAGCATTGCACACCGTTTACTTGCTGTTTTGTTACATGTTTGCTCGCAGCGATATTTATTTCACATCACGTTTGTTACTTATAATCATCACTACCGCTTGTATTTCACTATCTCTTCGCCGAACTAGTGCACCTATACATCTGACAAGTGTATTGGGTGTGTTGGGGACACAAGAGACTTTCTGTATCGTAATTGCAGGGTTGCTTGAGAGGGATAGCTTTGACCTCTAACCTCCCTGAGTTCGATAAACCTTGGGTGATCCACTTAAGGGAAACTTGCTGTTGTTCTACAAACCTCTGCACTTGGAGGCCCAACAAGTGTCTACAAGAATAGAAGTGCGTAGACATCAAGCTCTTTTCTGGCGCCGTTGCTGGGGAGGTAAGGTAAAAGGTACTCGCATCCTCCTGTGTGAGTGGTCGGAGTTATTTCCTTTAGATTCTGCAATTACATCTTTTTGTTTCTTGTTTTTATTTTCACTAGTTAGGCTTAATGGAAAACAATGAGTTCTTTAGTCTTTTTCCTGAGTTTAGATATGAAGTGTTTGAAGAGAAAATTGAAAAACCTTTGGAGCTTAATTTGCATGCTAATAGTGTTGTTAGTATGAATGCTTTGAACACCGTTGTTGATAATGCTATAGAAAAGTCTAAGCTTGGGGAATCTGGTTTTGTTAAGCATGATATTTTTAGTTCCCCAGCTTTAGTGGAGAAAGTTTGTTGTGATAATATTTTATCTCCCATATGTGATGTTCCTTCTTATGATGATATGTTTGAAGAATATGCTTTGCGAAATAGCTGTTCTTTAGCTTGTGATGATACTAAACCTCTAGTTTATGATGGCTATGATGATGAGTATAATATTTTCAGTTCACCTACTATTGAGGATAAAATTAGTTATGATTACAATATGCCTCCTATTTTTGATGATTATGGTGATGAGAATAATTATTCTATTGAATTTGCTCCTACTACTATTGTTCCTGTGGTGAGTATTAATTCTTTTATGCATGTGGCTCATGATAGGGATGTTTTATGTGATAGTTATATTGTTAGTTCTATTCATGATGCTACTGAATGTTATTATGAGAGAGGGAAACATGGTTTGATGGATCTCAACAATATTAAGTTTCCCCTCTTTATGTTGCAAATCTTGAAGTGGCACTTGTTTTATCTATCCATGCTTGCTACTATGTGCCTCGTTGATTTATTTTCTTACAAGATTCCTATGCATAGGAAGTGGTTCAGATATAAATGTCTTTCACACTTGCTTTTTGATGCTCTCTATTGCTTTAAGTTCCTATATGGCGCCTTTGCCTCAATCTCTTATATGGCGCCCACATGAGCATCTTTGCAAATTACTGCGCCTAGCTCAAAGGCGTTAAAGAAAAGCACTCTTGGGAGATAACCCAATGTTTTTACTTTCAGTACTTTTTCTTTTATTTGAGTCTTGGAAGTCATTACTACTGTAATGACCGCTCCTTATCTTGTTTATTTCGTTTTTGTGCCAAGAGAAGCCTCTAATTTGAGTGAGGTAAAGATTTGGGGATGTTGCTGTCCTGAAACTGTTTTTGGTGCTACACCGTAAAAATTCGTGAAAATTCTCTGTTTATCTTTTGGACCTGCGATTTCTTGTGCATATGCCCCAGGTTATATCCAAACTTTTCTTAGTTGAACACTTTTTGATTTGAGCAACAGAAAATCCCTCAAAAATTCGACCTTTGTCAGCTGTTCAGTTTTGACAGATTTCTGCCAATATTTGTGTTTGCCATTTTATCGCTTTCTTTTGAGTTCTTTTGATCATGGAACTTTTTGGGGAGTTGCTACAGTAATATTTGCTATATATGTGGTGGTTTTGAGTTGAAACCTGAAGCTAAAAGAGGTTGAATATATTTTATGCTTACACTAATGTTGCTAATAGAATTGTGTTTAGTTTTGTATGAAGGAAGTTTTCAAGTGTAGGGATTGGAGAATGATGAGATGAGTTGAAGAATGGACAAAAGCTCAAGCTTGGGGATGCCCATGCATCACCCCAAGAAATATCCAAGAAGTACAAGCGTCAAAGCTTGGGGATGCCCCCGAGGCACCCCTTCTTCATCGGCAAAAATCAGGTCACCTTTCAAAACACTATATTTTTATTGCTTCATGCATTATGTGTTTTTCTTGGAGCGTCAGTTGTTTTTGTTTTCAGTATTAGTTTAGTTTGCTGCAATAAATGGTTAGATCACATCATGTTTCTTTTGGGGGAGATGAACTCGTTTTTCATTTGCCAAGAACACTCTAGTTTTCACTCTTATCAAAAACCGAGTGTTCTTCCTTTTCTGCTACTGCTTTTGGTTTTCGTTTTCGCCTTGATTTGCATTCAGATCTTCTTTTATCTTTGTATCAAGGTGTATTTGGACCTCTGGTCTATGTTGGCTTTTATCAAAAGAGTTTCCTCAAAAAGGTTTTAATGGTGTTGGAAAAGAGAAAAAGCTTTATGCCAAAAAGTGGTACAAGAAGGAGCTTGTGTAGACTGCGGCCTAGGCTTTTGCATGTCATGCTTGATGTCTTTTTGATAGTATGCTTAGTGGTTTTTCTGTAGCATGACTTGTCTCAAATAACTGAGATTGCTTAATGAGCCTTTGAAAAATCATGCGTTGTTTTTATTGTATGGAAGCATTATTTTGGTTTTCTCCTTGATGCTTTATTTGGGTTGACTTGGCGCATGCTCACACATGTTAGACTCTTACAAAGTCGCCATTAGCCTTCATGATCATTTAGTTTTTGACTTTTGATGCCATCGTATGCTTCTTTTAATGTCGCTTTGTCGCTTTGCATGATTATGGCCATTACTGCTCTCTTAGTTGGTCGCTCCCAGTCTTTTGCTAGCCCTGGCCTTGTACTGAGTATGAGCTCTACTCGTGCATCCAACTCCTAAAAGCCAAGTTTGCCATTGTGTCCACTATAAATTCCTATGCATGGTATTTGTAAGCCATTCCAAAGTAAAATTTTCGTGTGCTACCTTTCAAAAACCTTCAAAATACCTCTCGTTTTGTGACACTGTTTTCAGCTCATGGGGACGTAGTGGTCGGATTTGCTATCTTCCATATTGCTTATTCCAAAAAGAAAAAAAAAGAAGAAAAAAAAGGCACTCCTCCAATGAATGTGAATGTTGGTGGGCACCCGATGGAATCGGTTAGCCATGGTATGTGAAAGGAAAAGGTGGGGAGGAGTGCCAAGTTTTATAAAAAGAGCACAAGAGTGCCAATCTCTCTCTCAAAAACTTGCTTTATTTTTGTATGGAAGATAGTAAGAACCCCATTGCCAGTCGTTGACAAAGACAACCACCTCTCAAAATCAAGTTTTATCTCTCTGTTTTACAAATGAAAAGCTCTAGCACATGTTTAAATCACTGCTTCCCTCTGCGAAGGGCCTTTCTTTTACTTTTATGTTGAGTCACCACCTTCTTTCTTTATGCACCATTAAGAGAGCATAGTTGTCATTCTGAGTATAATGTGCATTGTCCCAAAGTTTTCATTGATTGATTCATGATCATGGTTTCACTTGTTCTCAAATTATTTGTATCTAGTCGCCCTCTTAAACTTGAAGGTGTCCTATGCATTTATGTTTTGCTCTCCATAAAGGACAAGCTGAAAACCATTTGCATGTTTTTCCTTATGATTTGAACACACGTTTGACTTTCATTGTTTCATTATTCATGATCTTTTGTTTGTGTTCATTTGCATGTTTACAACATGGTTGCTAAGTTCTTATTGTCATGATTATATCTTTCATGCCCATGTTTTAAGTTCTATTGATCCCAGCTCACCAATGCTTGCATATATGATCAAGATTGTGTAGGTGCATGTCACCTCAAAAATTATTCTTTGTTATCACTTACCTACTCGAGGACGAGCAGGAGTTAAGCTTGGGGATGCTTGATACGTCTCAAACGTATCTATAATTTTTGATGCTCCATGCTTGTTTTTACACCATTTGCCTATTGTTTCGTTACACTTAGTGGCACTTTTATGCATTTTCCGGAACTAACCTATTAACGAGTTGCCACAGTGCCAGTTTCCTGTTTTCTGCTGTTTTTGTGTTTCAGAGTGATACACAGGAAATATTCTCGGAATTGGACGAAACAAGTTCCTGAAGTCTTATTTTACCCGGGAGCATCCAGACATCCGAAAGAGAGCCGGAGAGGGGCCAGGGCCTGCCCTCACACAGGGGTGGCGCGGCCCAGGCCCTGGCCGCGCCACCCATGTGTGAGGAGCCCCTGGCTGCCCTCTCGCGACGCCCCTTCGCCTATATAAAGCCTCGGGACGGAAAACCCTAGGGGATTCGGCAATTTTCCAGAAAGAGTTCCGTAGTTCCGCCGCCGCCACCGACGAATTTCGGGGGACAGAAGTCTCTGTTCTGGCACCTTGCCGGGACGGGGAAGTGCCCCCGGAGCCATCTCCATCGATCTCCATCGCCGTCTCCGCCGTCTCCATCGACCTCACCGCCATCTCCATCAACCTTGCTGTCTCCTATGATGAGGAGGGAGTAGTTCATCCCCGGGGCTGAGGGCTCTACCGGTAGCTATGTGGTTCACCTCTCTCTCCCATGATGTGATCTTTATGTGATCGTGAGCTTTGTATCATGTTGAACAAGTACATGTTATTATTCAGATATTTTGTGTACTCTAGCAATGTTATTAAAGTAATCTATTCCTCCTGCTATGGTGTAACGGTGACAGTGCGTGCATCATGGTGGTACTTGGTTTAGGCTATGATTGTGATCTCTTGTGGATTATGAGAATAATTATTGCTATGATAGTTTGAGTGATCTATTCCTCCTTTCATGGTGTAATGTTGATAGTGTGTGCACCGTGTTAGTACTTGGTTTAAGTTGCAATGATTTCTATCTTGAGTTGTGATCTGATTTGAGTATCTCTATGAGTGGTGTTTGTCAAGTACTTGATGAACTTTAAGGGGTGCTTCTGTAGCCACTACACAATGATTAGTGTTATTCAATAGGAGAGTAATTCAGAGTGCGTAGACATCAAGGACGAGCAGGAGTTAAGCTTGGGGTTGCTTGATACGTCTCAAACGTATCTATAATTTTTGATGCTCCATGCTTGTTTATACACCATTTGCTTTGTGTTTTGTTACACTTCGTGGCGTTTTTATGCATTTTCCAGAACTAACCTATTAACGAGATGCCACAGTGCTAGTTCCCTGTTTCTATTGTTTTTGTGTTTCAAAAAAAGCTACACATGAAATATTCTCGGAATTGGATGAAACAAAAGCCAAAGTTCCTATTTTTCCTGAAGCATCACTGAGTCCAAAGCAGAGACGGAGGGGGGGCCAGGAGGCGGCCGCACCACCCCACGGTGCGGGTCACCCCCTGGCCACGCCGGGGTGTGGTGTGGGCCCGTTTCCACCTCCTGACGCTGCCCTTCCGCCTATATATTCCCCTCGACGAGAAAATCTAAAGGGCCCGATCAATTTTCCATGAAACCTACTGCAAGCCGCCGCCGTCGTCGACACGAGATCGGGAGGGTCCAGAAGATCTTCCCGGCACCCTGCCGGAGAGGGAAATCACCGCCAGAGGCCTTCTTCATTACCATGCCTGCCTCCGGAGTGATGTGTGAGTAGTCTACCTTGGACTACGGGTCCATAGCAGTAGCTAGATGGTTGTCATCTCCTCCATGTGCTTCATGTTTAGATCTTGTGAGCTGCCTATCATGATCAAGATCATCGTTGTGTAATTCTACATGTTGTGTTTGTTGGGATCCGATGAATATTGGTACTTTGTCAAGTTGATCTATTGATTTATCATCTTTATGTTATCTCTATGTTGTTTATGATCTTGCATGCTCTCCGTTGCTAGTAGATATCTTGGCCGAGTAGATGCTAGTGACTCCAAGAGGGAGTATTTATGCTCGATAGTGGGTTCATGCCTCTAGTAACTTGGGCAAGTGACAGAAACCTCTAAAGTTGTAGATGTGCTATTGCTACTAGGGAGAAAACAACAATCTTGTGTTCAAGGACATTTGTATTGTTTACATTACACACTTTGCTTGCAACTTAATATCCAATGGTTGCTCGGACGACATCCGGAGGGTGGATTATTAGTCATAGATGCAGTTGGATTACGGTCTACGTATTATGTTGTAATGCCCAAGTGAATCTCATAGTGATCCTCATCACATTTGTATGCTTGCTTTATTCTATCAATTGCCAAATGTAATTTGTTTACCCAGCATGTTATTTATCTTATGGAGAGACACCACTAGTGAACTATGGACCCCGGTCCATTCTTTTACATTGTTATTACCGTTTACTATTTACCTATTTTATTTACATTCTTGCAAACTACTATCTTTTACCACTCGATACGCTTAATCCTTTGTTTACAGTAAACCGGTGAGATTGACAACCTCACTGTAAGTTGGGACAAAGTACTTGGCTGTGTTGTGTGCATGTTCCACGTTGCTGCTAGTGCAAAGCTACACCCTGGACGAGGCGCCATACAAATTGTCCGGAGCTGTCACGAAGCAAGCAAGCATCAACTTTCTGAAATTTGGTTCTTTCTCCTACGGGTTCGATAAACCTTGGTTTCATACTGAGGGAAGACTTGCTGCTGTGCTCATCACACCTTCTCTTGGGGTGTCCAACAGGGCGGTCATCTACAAAACTCCTACATCAATACCGCACCACCAGGGTGGCGCGGCCAGGGGCTGGGCCGCGCCACCACCTGGTGTGGCCGGCTCGATGCCCGTCTCCGTCTCTCCTTTGGACTCTGTCTTTGTGTCAGCAAAATATGAACTTTGGCTTTTGTTTCGTCAAATTCCAAGAATATTTCCTTCAGTAAAAACCAGGAATAGAAAAATAGCAGAAAATAGGAACTGGCAGTATGGCATCTTGTTAATAGGTTAGTTCTAGGAAATGCATAAAAATGCCACGAAGTGTAAACAAAACATAAAGCAATTGGTGTAAAACAAGCATGGAGCATAAAAAATTATAGATACGTTTGCAGCGTATCAAGCATCCCCAAGCTTAACTTCTGCTCGTCCTCGAGTAGGTATGTGATAAAAAAAATTGATGTGACATGCAGCCAACACAATCTTGATCAAGTTGTTGTAAATCATTGCAAGTTGAGATCAAAGTACTCTAAACATGGGCATAAAAGATATAATTCGAACAATAGAACTTATCAACCATGTTACAACATGAAAAGTAACACAAACAAAAGATCATGAATAATAATGCATTGAAAGTTATTTGTTTGTTTTGAGCATAGAGAAAACATAACAAAGTGGTATTCAGCTTGTCCTTCATGGAATAGCAAAACATAAATGCATAGGACACCTTCAAAGTTCAAAGGGTGGCTAGATACAAATAATTTTAGAACAAGCAATACCATATTCATGAATCAATCAATAATAAATTTTGGGACTATGCACATTATACTCAGAATGATAACTATGCTCTCTTAATTGGTGCATAAAGATAGAAGATGAAGACTAAACATAAAAGTAAAAGAAAGGCCCTTCGCAGAGGGAAGTAGGGATTTCATGTTTTATAAAGCTTCCAAAAAATATGGTACTTATTAGCTTTGAGCTCTCATTGCCCCTATCATTGGCATCTTGAGTGGTTAAGGTTAATGTGAGAACAAGTATGAGTTATATGCTTGACAAACCATAAGTTGAAAATCTCATGTCCCTTGAATACGAGTACCTAAACCACATGCTACTCGACTTAGGTCCCAAGCAAGTTCTTGTCATTGTAAATATACATGTATCATTGAGAATGCCAACAGGGTACCTCCTGCCCGATGATATGGAAGCTTTCCCATATCAAAATTACAAGACAAACAGACAATGAACACCTCGACATCTCTTTTATTTACCATTGGGTATAGCTTTTTATTTTAAGATGCGTCGTCAAATGTCCACTATGGTTATGCTGTAAATTTCTACCATGAATGATGCATGGTTTAGATTAGCGGCCCAGGCGTTTCTCTAACACATATACAAACTCCATGAGCTCACAAGTTTCCAACTTATTTCACACCGCCAGGTATCCATAAACAAAAGATCATGATATCAACTAAATAGGAATAAGTGCAATATTGAAAACGTGCCCCATGGAAGTATGGTTGTGCTAACTCTCAACTTACAATTTGCAAGCATATAAACTTCATAAGAGAATCATAATGGTCAAGTTTATTAAGTGCAAGAAAGTAAAATGTGCCATCAAGTTCGTGAGAGCTTTACTAACTAATTTTCTCATAACAAAAAATTTAATTTGGAAGATAGATAAAAGCATGATGAATATACTTAGAATAGAAATAATGCTAATAGGTAGATATGGTGGACACATTGGCAAACTTTGGTTTTTGGGAGTTGGATGCACGAGTAGAGCTCATACTCAGTACAGGTGAATGCTAGCAAGAGACTGGGAGCGACCAATTAAGAGAGCAATAATGGCCATAATCATGCATAGCGACAAAACATTATTAATCAAAGCATAAAGTGATATTACAAGTCAAAAAATAAATGATCATAGAGGCATAAGGTGACTGGTTCATAGTCATAACATGGTGTAAGCATGCGCCAAGTCAACCCAAATAAAGCATCAAAGGAGAATACCACAATATTATGCTTCTGTATGATAAAAACAACGCATGATTCTTTCAATGGCACATTAAGCACTCTCAGTCATTTGAGACAAATCATGCTACAATAATATCTACTAAGCATATAATCAAAATAATATCTAGCATGACATGCTAAAGTCTAAGCCACAGTCTAAACAAACTTCCTTTTGCACCACTATAAGCATGAAATATTTTACTCTTCTCCAACACCAATCAACCTTTTTTTTTGAAACAACTCTCAAAGATAAAAATCAATAAAGACCAGAGGGCTAAACACACCTAACTAAAAAGAACTAACAAGTTCTGAACAAAATAAGGGATGAAAAACAAAAGCTAAACGCAGTACTAGCAAAAGAGAACACTCGCAGAACAATAAGAGTGAAAACTAGAGTGTTCTAGGCAATGAAAACGGAGTGTGTCTTCTCCAAAAGAAATATGCTGGGATCCAACCATTTATTACAGCAAACAAAACAAAAGAAAACAAAAAACAAAAATAAAGATGCTCCAAGAAAAACACATAGCATATGAAGCAATAAAAATATAGTGTCTTGAAAGAAGACCTGATATTTTTGTTGATGAAGAAGGGGGTGCCTTGGGCAACCCCAAGCTTTGATGCTTGTACTTCTTGGATATTTCTTGGGGTGACATGGGCATCCCCAAGCTTGAGCTTTTGTACATCCTTCATCTCATCACATCATTCTCCTTTCCCTACACTTGAAAACTTCCTTCATACAAAACTTCACACAATTCTCATTAGAAACATTAGCGTATGCAAGATAGTAGATCCACTTTTGGTTCAGTTTCAACTCAAGTACAACATCCATTAAAACATTAGCTACTGTATCAACTTCTTTTAAAAGTTCTTCCGATCAAAAGAACTCAAAAAGAAAGAGATTAAGAGGGAAATGCAAATAGTGGCAGAAATCTGTCAAAACAGAACAGCAGGTAAAGATTGATTTTTTTTTAAAAATCTTCTATTGCTCAAATCGGAAAGTACAAAACTAACGAAAGTTAGATAATAACCTGGAGCATGCGCAAAAACAATTGCTGATCAAAATACTATTCTGAGATTTTTCATGATTTTTTTACAGCGAAGCACATAAATCTGTTTATGGACAGCAAATTCCCGAAATCTTACCTTCTTCCTATTAGAGGCTATTCTTGGCACAAAACGAAATAAAAAGGATAAGTAGAGGTTGTTACAGAGGTAACAACTTCCAAGACTCAACAAAAGAAAAATTACAGAAATAAGACATGGGTTATCTCCCAAGAGTGCTTTTCTTTAACGCCTTTCAGCTAGGCATAGTAATTTGAGAAGATGCTCACATAAGAAATATGAATTGAAGCAAAAGAGAGCATCAAGGAGCAAATATGAAACACATTTAAGTCTAACCCACTTCCTATGCATAGGAATCTTGTAAGAAAATAAATCAAAGAAGCACATAGTAACAAGCATGGGTAGATAAAACAAGAGCAACTTCGGAACTTTCAATATAAAGAAAGGTGTTTTAGTAACATGAATATTCCAACAACCATATTTTCCTCTCTCATAATAATTTTCAGTAGTATCATGAAAACACTCAACAATATAAATATCACACAAAGCATGTTTTTCATGATCAGCAAGCACACAATCCTTATAAAGCTCCAAAATAGTGGGATCAAAATTTAAAATAAATACCCCTTCTTTCTCAATTTTAGTAATAGCAAAACAAGATGATTGGTCACTCTTATAAGATATGGGACATATTATAGCAGTCCTATTTTTAGTAGCATTATAATTTATAACATCAAGTAACATAGGACCATCATCTAGAGCATTATCATGAAATTTTTATAAACAAACTTCCTCATTATCATATCAATAGTTGGAATAAATAGAGGATTGTCATAAGATTTATCAAAGTAGCATGAATTATCATAAATAACAGTAGCAACAACATTCTTAAAAGTTTCATTCATAGTAGTATCAAGGTCACAAGTATAGCAAGTATCAATTTCATCAAAAAGGGATATTTCAAAAGAATCAATGGGATCATCATAATTATCAATATAACACTCATCCTCCTTTGGTAAGCATGGAGGGCGATCAAATAAGGTATTAGTTAAAGAGTTACTCTTATTGGGAGGTAGACATGGGTATCTGCTCCATTCTTCCTCCTCTTGATCATCACTCTCCTCCTCTTTTTCATACAATGAGCTTCCAGTTTCAGCAATTTCTTCTTCCATAGGCTCCTGCAAGGCATTAGTCTCTTCCGTTGGTGGAGAGCATGTATTAAGATATTTAAGAATATAGCCATTTTCTTCCTTGTAATTATCAAAGCAAAATTTAAGTATATTAAAAACCTCATATTTATAAGGTGCATCATCAGTATTTTCAAGCAAATAAGCAAGTTCGAATGCACCCTTCTCAGCAATAAATTCTTAAATTTGTTCCACATCATAAAAGTCATAATTTCCCTTAACATAAGAAGATATGGTAACATTATCATTATACTCACATTGAAAAGGGAGGTGTTTATACCTCCTACAGCAACAAGACTTATCAAAGCAATAAGTAACATTATAAGTAGAGCACACGTTTCTAGCAATGATATACAATTTATTAATTTGTTCCCATAAGTGTTTCCATTTTTGTGACAAGCGGTGTTCCTTATAATATTTTTGTTGTTCTTCTGTGAACCCACCTTGCCAATAAGATGTAGTTTCAAAGAAATCAACCATTGATAGAAAGCATGATAAAGCAAGTAAAAAGGAAGACAATAACAGACCAACAAAAATAACAACTATAGTACAAACTAATTTTTTTGTGTATTTTATAAAAAGAAGCAAACAAGACAAAGCAAAGAAACTAAGCAAAATAATAACAAAGTAAAGAGATTGGAAGTGAGATACTCCCCTTGCAGAAATCCTCTTTCTCCCCGGCAACGGTGCCAGAAAACTATCTTGATATCTCACAGGACCCGTTGGGAAACCCCAAGAGGAAGGTATGATCAGCACATAAGTAAGTTTTTCGTCAGTATGAAACCAAAGTTTAATCGACCAGTAGGAGAAAGAAATCACTTCTGAAGGTTGCTGCTAGCTGACTTTTGGTAGGGCACACTACCGACATCAGTCAACAACATGGAACCTGCACACAACACAACCAAAATACTTTGCCACAACTTACAGTGAGGTTGTCAATCTCACTGGTTTGGCTGAAAACAAAGGATTAAAAGTATAGTGTGGAAAGAGATGTTTGTTTGCAGTGAATGAAATAGTACTTGCAGAAAGTAAACAGTGTTTACAGTAGATGGTATTATCAATGTAAAAGAATAGACCGGGGTCCACAGTTCACTAGAGGTGTCTCTCCATAAAGATAAATAACATGCTGTCTGAACAAATTACAGTTGGGCAATTGACAAATAGAGAATGCATAACAATGCATATACATTCCATGAAGATCACTATGAGATTCATTTGGGCATTACAACATAATACATAGACCGTAATCCAACTGCATCTATGACTAATAATCCACCTTCAGGATATTATCCGAACAACCATTGGGTATTAAGTTGCAAGCAACAGATTATCGCCTTAAGCAAAGTGTGTAATGTAAACAATACAATTATTCTTGAACAAAACATTGTTGTTTTCTCCCTAGTAGCAACATCACATCTACAACCTTAGAAGTTATTGTCACTCTCCCAGATTACTAGAGGCATGAACCCACTATCGAGCATAAATACTCCCTCTTGGAGTCACTAGCATCTACTTGGCCAAAGCATCTACTAACAACAGAGAGCATGGAAGATCACAAATAACATAGACATGATAGATCAATAATCAACTTGACATAGTACTCAATATTCTTCGGATCCCAACAAACACAACATGTAGAATTACAATAATATGATCTTGATCATGATAGGCAGCTCACAAGATCTAACATGGAGGCGCAAATAGGAGAAGACAACCAACTAGCTACTACTTTGGACCCATAGTCCAAAGGTGAACTACTCACGCATCACTTCGGAGGCAGGCATGGCAATGAAGAAGGCCTTCGGTGATGATTCCCCTCTCCGGCAGGGTGCCGGGAAGAGCTTGTGGACCCTCCCAAACTAGGGTCGATGACGGCGGCTTATAGTACTTTTCGTCGATGGAGGCTCGGGCCTTAGGGTTTTCCCGATGTAGTGAATTTATAGGCGGAAGGGCAAGGTCGGTGGGCACCTGAGGGGCCCACACCATGGGATGGTGCGGCCAGGGGCTAGGCCGTGCTACCACCTGGTGTGGCCGGTTCGATGCCCGTCTCCCTCTCTCCTTTGGACTCCGTCTTCGTGTCAGCAAAAAAAAAATTGGCTTTTATTTCATCCCATTCTGAGAATATTTCCTTCAGTAAAAACCTGGAATAGAAAAATAGTAGAAAACAGGAACTGGCATTGTGGCATCTTGTTAATAGGTTAGTTGCAGAAAATGCATAAAAATGCCACGAAGTGTAAACAAAACATATAGCAATTGGTGTAAAACAAGCATGGAGCATGAAAAATTATAGATATGTTTGCAACGTATCACACTCATCAAAAATTTAATCTCTGTTCGCTAATTCACACATGATAATCTTGTTTCCATTGAATTTGATCATTTTGGTTTATCTATGAAGGACTACCTGACCAAAGTGGCGCTCGCTTCAATAGCTCTGGTGACCTCTACACTCTCCATGGAGCCCTAGCCACAGATCCACCTACATCCATGGCCACCTCCGTCGATCTCTGACATCATTGTCTCGACCACCCACACACTGCCACCTTATCATCAATGCTTAGTGAATTTTCAATAAATTGTACTCGAGATAGCCATAATTCTTCAGTCTGTCCTTCGTGTCAGCAAGGCAAACATGTTAGACTTCCGTTTCATTCATTGAATTCTATTAGTACTTTTCCTTTTGAATTGTTGCATTGTGATCTCTGGCTTTAAGTATTATATTTTTGTTCTCGATGATTTTACACACTTTGTCTGGATCTTTCCTTTACGCAACAAATCTGATGTACACACTATATTTCTTAATTTCCAACGATATGTAGCTACCCACTTCTTTCTTCCCATCTGATTCATCCAATGAGACAATGGTAGAGAATTCAATAATTTTCAAAACCGAAACTTCTTTCTACAACATGGCATACTCCCTCGTTTCTCTTGCCCATATACCTCCCCTCAAAATGGAAAAGCAGAACGCTCCCTTCGCTCCCTCAACGATATTGTATGTACTCTTCTCATTCACTCTTCCATGCCACCAAATTTTGGGCTGAAGCTCTACGCACCGCCACATATTTGCTCAACATTCATCCTTCCAAATCAAACCCAAACTCCACTCCCTACTACTCCCTTTTTCTCTGCCATCCCAATTATCCCGAGCTTTGTGTCTTTGGTTGTTTATGTTTTCCCAATACCTACTCTACCTCCCCCAATAAACTTTCTCCACGTTCTATTCCTTGCGTTTTTCTTGGCTATTCTGATGAACACAAGGGCTATCGTTGTGTAACATCCTAGGATATGAGGCTAGAAATAGAGAGAACACTGAAGTGTGCATTGCATTCATGCATAGAAAATCTGGGAAATTTTCGCGCTTTTAAATAAAACTTGTCAAAGTCATTGAAGCTCCTCTTGAGTTGATGGAATTGAAGTAGCTCATCAACTAAAGTGCGATAAGGTCCAACATGACCCTTGTTAACAATCTTGTTTTGGGTGGAGATAAATACAACAACTAAAAGAGATGAATTTGAGGAATAATTAATATGCTAACACATCACCTTAGGACTTTATATCCAATCCTACCATGATCACATGGTATTTCTTAAACCTAAATCATTGAAGCCATTTCCTAGCTTAACGGAAGACAACACAAGTCTTACCTTGACTCTTAATCTACTTTATTCTCGTATCTTGATTATCATAATCTTTCACCTCTAAATCCATTCATCTCCAAGACAAGAGGAGAGAGTCTATATCAAATCCAATATCATTCCTATCTCTTGAGATAGAACCATAGGTGTCGGGGGGATAACCCCCGGTAGGGTCAAGAGACTAGAAAGACACAAAGTCTATGGTTGACTTATGCCGGGTTATCAAGAAAGGGCCTGGCCGGAATATAAGAGCATCGGCCAGGCCGGCATATGTGTGTATCCCGGCTAATACTTGGATATGCCGGTAGAGCCGGAATACTGGTATATGTGTGCCGGCATATACTTAGATATGCCGGCCTAACCATTTGGTGTGTTGTGCAGGAGCAGGGGAGGCCGGATTACCCGACCCTCGTAGGTCGTTGGTCCGGCATATATGTCCTGGGTATGGCCAACGGTCATATCCGGGATACTTAAGTCAACCAAGGTGTCATATCCCTACAATCAAGGAAGAAAACATCCAAGCATGGTAGCAGAGTAAGATGGCAGGGTGCACAGTGGAGGTTACCTACCCTCACTGTGCACAAGTACGAGCTCACCGCACAGAGGTAAGGCCACAGTTCAAGAGGTACAAGGTACAGGGATATGGCGTCCCATCGAGAGCAATCAGGGGCAAAGTCAAGGGTCTCTGCCATCGTCACCAGCTCCTGTTTGGAGTGTAGCCCATGTCTTGTGGTCTTGTATGACCGTTGTAACCCTGGCCACCACTATATAAGGTGGCATAGGGAGCCCTGGTAAAGGGTTGGTCACTCTGTGTTCCTACACTTAGCAGTTCATCTTCCTTCTCTAGCAGAGAGCTTGGAAGCACCATTGTTGTGTACTACATCGACCCAAATATACAATCAGTAGAGCAGGAGTAGGGGTGTTATCTCCTTACGAGAGCCCCGAACCTGGGTAGATCTGTGTTCCTTTCTGTCGTGCTCTTTAGCCCGTTCCCCTCTCCCGAATCCTCCAGCATCTAGTTCGGCCCCCATTTAAGCCATCCTATGGCATATGTTGTTTCACCACGACGACATTTGGCGCCCACCGTGGGGCAGATCGATATGCTGGGCGGAGTGTTCATTCGGACGGGGTCTGTGATAGCAGCTTCGGGAGTGCGCGTGGTCTCTGGCCTCGTCCAGAGGCTAGGCTCGCTCAGTTTCGTCAGTGACAACGCCGGTTGTCTCGGTGGCCGGCCGTTCCCCAGGGATGGCCGGATTATGTCTTTCGGTTCCCACGAGGTGTACGTGGGGACTGAGAGAATTTGCAGGAAGGAGGTGCTGGTGGCGTCGGATCCTCCGTCACATCGGCTGGCTCACGCTGGGCGTAGCGCTCGCTCAGTAGAGCCGGCTGAGGTGATGATGGCCGGCACATCCGTGCCGCCGGCGGAAGATGCCGGCAAAGCAGCAGCGGCCGGAGCTTCTCCTCCGGAGCCGCCGAAGGTCAAGAGGTCGGCGCGTCCTCCGTTGGAGCGTGCGGAGAACCTGGCCAGCACTTCCGGTGTGCCGGCTAGGGGCGAGGTTCTTCTTCCCATCATCGACCGGCTTCTCGAGCCGGTGCGATCCGGCGTTGATCCGGAGCAAACAAGGGAGGTCCTGGAGGGATCTCGTCAGGCCCTCGTCGACGAGGCCCTGGCCATGAATCAGGAGCGCGAACGGTTTAACCGGCAACTCCGTGAGTATGAGGCAGCCCATGGTTTTACTCCTGTAGTAATCCGGCCTAGCCGGATAGAAGAGGTTAGAACTAGAGGCAGAAATCTTAATGCTGAGATAGGAAAAGATGCTAGAGATAAGAGTCATACCGCAACTAGTACTGTGCCTAAGGTAGTCTATAGTTCGCCAGTAAAGAACCTTAGAGCGGCGGCCGAGGTAGCTAAGGATTTATCTTGTTTATCCGGCGAAGCACTGCGTGAGCAGCAAGCCCGGCTTAACCAACTTTTGTCTGAAGCTACAAAGCAGCAGGAGGCCTTTAAGAAGGCAAACCCGGGTGCCGGGGCGTCTCAGTACATTGTGTCGGTGGGAGGTGCCGGCGCGAGGTCGAGGGGCCAAGCCTCGTCCCCGCATCCCAGCGCCCGGCGTGCCGGAAGTGTGACCTCTGGCCGCCGGGACAAGCAGATCCAGGTGTACGATCCGGCTGTCGCCGGAAAGCAGGCGATGGTGCAGAAGAATGTCGGCCAAGCTGACAAGTATGTCGGCAGCAAGAAGCCCGGCCAGAGTGTGCCGGCCGGGCATGAAGCAGGCGCGGCCGGTGGTGGCCGGAGTAACAGTGCAGCCCGACGTCAGCAACAGGGCGCCGGAGGTGCAGCGCAGCAGCAGGGTGCAGCTCAGCCGAGATATCGGGAAGATGATGGGAATTCCGCCCTAGCCAGGGCGGGATATCAGCAGCAAGATCAGCCCGGTCAGCAAGCTGATCAGTGCCAGCCGGAGCAGCAGCAGCAGATGATCGCAGGCCCAATAGCATCCCGGCTTGGACCTCGGTCCTTGGAAGCCAATGATGCACGTTTCAAGCTGGACAAGATCCACCAATCAGAGTTGGTGGAGAGACAAGGAGCTCCGGGCCCTATGTGTTTCGGACCCCGGATTATGGGGGAGCCGGTGCCTTACTTCTTCCAGCTCGCGCGTGGCGCGAGGACATATAATGGCAGTACGAAGCCGGAAGATTGGTTGGAGGATTACTCCACAGCGGTGAACATCGCCGGAGGAAACCTCAGATGGGCGGTACGATATGTGCCGCAGATGTTGGAAGGTCCAGCCAGGATATGGCTGAATAATTTGCCGGCCGGGAGTATCAACGGCTGGATTGATTTCGAAGAGCAGTTTGTGTCGAACTTTACCAGTACATACAAGAGGCCCAACCGTCCGCAGCAGCTGGCTAACTGCCGGCAAGGAGTGAATGAGACTGACCGTGACTATCTGACCAGGTGGTGCACGTTGCGCAATTCCTGCGAAGGAATCAATGAGCAGCAGGCCATCATGTGGTTCGCTCATGGGTGCCGGCATGGCACCATGCTGTGGCAAAAGCTTCAGAGGCAAATGCCGGCCACGCTGGCCGAAACAATCAAGATCGCTGATAGTTATGCTCTGGGAGATCCCATGCAGCCCAGTCTCGATTCACAAGGACAGGGGCAAACCCAGGGGAACACCAGCAATGCCGGGAGATCAGGGCAATATTATCGCACTGATAACCGGAACAAGAGAAGAGATGAAAGGCCGGATCACCGGTATGGGGCAGCACAAGTTGCAGCTGTGGAGGAAGAGCAAGGGGGCGCCGGCAGTAGCCAGCGTCCGAGATATGAGGACTATCAGCAGCCTCAGCAGCAGCCGCAGCAGCAAGCACAGCCGTTCCAGAAGAAGAATGTCTGGACCAACAAGAATGCCGGCGGAGCCGCCGGCCAGAAGAAGCAGTGGCCGAAGTATACTGTGGGTCTTGCCATGGACAAGCCTTGTGTGTTCCACACATTCCAGCCGGGAAAGCCGGCAAACCATTTGACAAGGAACTGTTCGTGGCTGGACGACATATTAGCAGGTCGTGCAGGTCCCTGGGGACCGGCTAGACCCTCTGTCCCGGCAGCTCCATCGCCGTTGACAGGTGCCAATACGATTGCAGTCCCACCTAGGCCGGTTAATCCCGGGAATCAGAGCAACGCCGGAAATACCGGCGTAAATCAAGTTGACCAGAGCTATAATCCGGAATATAACGCCGGAGGCCCAGGAGTGGGCCGGAATGAGTACAAGGAGTATGATCAGAGCTATATGGTCTTTGAGACCGAGAGAACAGACAAGCAGAGCTTGTACCGGCGGAGTTTGGAGGTAAACGCCGTTATGTCGGCCGTTCCGAAACTGATGCACTGGTCTGACCAGGCTGTTGGTTGGGACAGGGCAGATCATCCCCGGATCATGCCAAATCCCGGCGGATATGCTCTGGTGATGGATCCGACATTCGTCGGGCCGGCTAATAACGTGAGATTCAGCAAGGTCCTCATTGATAATGGAAGCAGCATCAACATCATGTATCGGGATACGATGGAGAAGCTGGGAATCAAGGAAAATATGCTGGAACCGAGCAAGACCACGTTCCACGGCATTGTGCCGGGACTTTCGTGTGCGCCGATGGGCAAGATCCGGATGGATGTCATGTTTGGCAGCCGGGATAACTGCAGGGTGGAAAACCTCATGTTCGAGGTGGTTGATCTGGAGAGCCCCTACCATGCTTTGCTGGGTAGGCCGGCACTGGCAAAATTCATGGCCTCTACGCATGTGGCGTATCTGAAGATGAAGATGCCGGGACCCAAAGGAGTGATCACCATCATTGGTGATTACAAGCGTTCGATGGCATGTGCCACCGCCGGATCCAATCTGGCCGAGACTCTGATCATTGCAGAGGAGAGGAAGAGGCTCAAGCGAGCAGTGGAGATTGCTGAGACGGTCGTGGCCGGCAAATCTATGCCGGGCATGACAAATCCCGGTGGCAGCGTTTCTTTTCAAGTGAGTAAGGAAGTCAAAAAGGTGCCACTGGATGAAGCTTTCCCGGAGCGCCATGCCCTGGTTGGGGCAAGTTTGGATCCCAAATAGGAAAGCGAGCTCATCAGCTTCCTCCGTGAGAATCGGGATATCTTTGCATGGTCTACTTCGGACCTGCAAGGTGTGCCGAGGGAGCTGGCTGAGCACGCATTGCACGTGAGACCCGATGCTAAGCCAGTGAAGCAGCCGCTCCGGCGGAATGCCGGCAATAGAAGGAAAGCCATATGGGAGGAAGTGGCCAGGCTCTTAGCCTCTGGCTTTATCAAGGAAGTACTTCATCCGGATTGGGTGTCTAATCCGGTTTTGGTGGAAAAGAAGAAAGATGAGCCCGCCATAGTGAAAGTATGGCGGATGTGTGTTGATTACACCAACTTGAATAAGGCATGTCCTAAAGATCCATTCCCGCTCCCTCGGATCGATCAAGTGATTGATTCCACAGCCGGATGTGAACTGTTATCATTTGTAGATGCCTATTCTGGTTTCCACCAGATCCCCTTGTATGAGCCAGATCAAATAAAGACATCCTTTATTACCCCGTACGGGGCTTATTGCTATCTCACTATGCCGTTCGGTTTAAGAAATGCCGGCGCAACTTACCAAAGGTGTATGCAAAAGTGTTTGCACGATCAGATAGATAAAAATGTGCAGGTATATGTCGATGATATCGTCATAAAAACCAAGGAGAGCAAGACTCTCATAGATGATCTCCGGGAAACCTTTGGGAACCTGAGGAGATTCCGGATGAAGTTGAATCCGGCTAAGTGCACCTTTGGTGTGCCGGCGGGCAAGTTGCTCGATTTCCTTGTTTCCAGCCGGGGTATTGAGGTGAATCCCGGCAAGATTCGTGCCATAGAAAGGATGAAGCCGCCGACAGATTTGAGGGAGGTACAGAAGTTCACTGGGTGCCTCGCATCCCTGAGCCGCTTCATAAGCCGGCTGGGAGAGAAAGCTCTGCCGTTATATCAGTTGATGAAAAAGTCCGACACATTTGTCTGGACAATGCAAGCAGATGCAGCTTTCAAGGAATTGAAACAGTTGTTGTCAACAGCGCCGGTATTAGCGTCTCCGATGCCCCGGGAGCCAATGTTGCTCTATATAGCGGCAACCAACCGAGTTGTCAGTGCTGTGGTGGTAGTAGAGCGAGAGGAAGGAGGCAAAACCGTGCAGCGGCCGGTATATTATCTGAGTGAAGTCCTCTCCACCTCAAAGCAAAACTACCCCCACTATCAGAAGATGACCTATGGTGTCTATATGGCGGCCAAGAAGCTCAAGCATTACTTCCAAGAGCATCCAATCCGGGTAGTGGCCGAGGCCCCTATCTCGGAAATTATAAGCAACAAAGATGCCAGCGGCCGGATAGCAAAGTGGGCAATAGAGCTTTCACCATATACACCGCAGTACGATAAGAGGGATACAATCAAGTCCCAGGTCTTGGCTGATTTCTTTATTGACTGGGCCGAGATACAGTATGAGCCACCATTGCCAGATGCAAATTATTGGAGGATGCATTTCGATGGGTCCAAGACAATCCATGGCTTGGGTGCCGGCATAGTTCTCAGTTCACCAAAGAATGACCAGCTGAGATACGTCCTGCAGATTCACTTTGCAGCATCAAATAATGTGGCGGAATATGAGGCACTTGTGCATGGCCTGAAGGTGTCTAAGGACATAGGAATTCGCCGGATTATGTGCTTCGGTGATTCTGACTTAGTGATTCAGCAGTGTTCCGGTATATGGGACGCGCATGATGCTAACATGGCATCATACCGTTTCCTGGTGCAGCAGTTAAGTGGTTACTTTGAAGGTTGTGAGTTCCGGCACGTTCTCCGGGCTTAGAACGATGCAGCCGATGCATTGTCCAAGCTGGGGTCTTCCCGAGATTCAATCCCGCCCGGCATTTCGCTGGAGCATCTGAGGAAGCCATCGATCAAACCCTCGCCGGAGTCATCCTCCATTTATGTCCCGCCAGGTCCAGACGAAGCAGTTCCAATGGAGATAGATGCCGGAGCCAGGACGGATAACCCGGGGACTGTTTCCTCAGTCCCGGGGACTGGGCCGGCATATGCTGTTAGTAGAGTATTCCGGAGCAAAACTAAAGGCAAGGGTAAAATGTGCCAAGAGGTTGTGCCGGTATACCCGGGGACTGCTCCGGCATACCCGGGGACTGATTCTTCAGTCCCGGGGACTTCGCAGCCCATGGAGATCGATTATGTGTTGGTCGAAATGATGGAAATAGATCAGGCAGTGTTCACTGTTAGGGAAGTGCCCTCATGGGCACGTCCTATCATGAACTTCATGGTGGATGGTCAAGTGCCGGTGGATGAAACCGAGGCCCGCCGGGTTATAAGGAGATCCAAAGCGTATACCATCATCAACAAAGAAATATACAAGAGAAGTACCACCGGAGTATTGCAGAGATGTGTCGAATCTGCGGAGGGTCTGGAGATGCTCCGGGAAATTCACCAGGGGGAGTGTGGTCACCATGCTTCGTCCAGGGCATTGGTGGCAAAGGTATTCCGGCATGGCTTCTATTGGCCAACGGCACTGCAAGAGGCAGAAAACTTGGTCCGGAAATGTAATGGGTGTCAAAGATATGCCCACCAGATTCATCAGCCGGCATCTGCCCTGAAAACTATCCCAATAACCTGGCCCTTTGCTGTTTGGGGCCTGGATATGGTCGGGGCTTTTAAGCCGGCCAGAGGGAAGATGACCCATATCCTGGTCATGGTGGACAAGTTCACCAAGTGGATTGAAGTGAAGCCCATAAGCAAGTGTGATGGTCACACAGCAGTGAAATTCTTAAAGGATATAATCTTGAGATATGGTGTTCCTCATAGCATCATCACTGACAATGGGTCAAACTTTGCCCAAGGGCCATTTGCCAGATTTTGTGAGGAAGTGGGAATCCGGCTGGACGTTGCGTCGGTTGCCCACCCTTGTGCCAATGGCCAAGTAGAGAGATCGAATGGGCTAGTATTATCCGGCATAAAACCCCGGCTGATAGAGCCCCTGGAGAAAACTCCGGGATGTTGGCTAGATGAGCTGCCAGCAGTGCTGTGGAGTTTAAGAACAACTCCGAATAGATCAACAGGCTACACACCATTTTTCCTGGTGTATGGAGCAGAAGCTGTGCTTCCAACAGATGTAATACATGATGCACCAAGAATAGTGCTATATACTGAGGAAGAGGCTAAAGAAGCCAGAGAAAATGATGTTGATCTGCTAGAGGAAGCAAGGGAAATAACTCTGTCAAGAACAGCAGTGTATCAGCAGAACCTCAGACGCTATCATGCGCAGAAGGTAAATCCAAGGAGATTTCAAGAGGGAGATCTAGTACTCCGGCTAAAGCAAGGAACAGAAGGCCGGCATAAGTTAACTCCTCCATGGGAGGGGCCATTCATTGTGAGCAGAGCTCTGCACAATGATGCCTATTATCTTATAGATGCGCAGGACCCCAAGAAGAATAAGGCGGACAGGTCCGGAGAAGAAACCAAGAGGCCATGGAACATAGCTCTACTGCGCCCCTTTTACTCCTGAGCAACACAATGTATGTATTTCCATATTTTCCTTTGTATGCCGGCGTGTTGTGCCGGCACAAGACTAATGAATGAAATGCCGGCATCCCGAAGAAGCCGGGTAACTAGCTCCGAGGTATATTTGTTGTTTATTTACAGTTCTTTATTATATGCCGGCTGGCTTTATTTGAATGTTTCCTATGTCGGCCTAGTAATGTGTCGGCACCAAAGGCCACTCTTCGACTCAGCTGCTGTCCGAAACCCGGCTTCATGGCTAGCAAGAGTAGATGCCGGAGATTGTCTACACATGGAAAACGGCTAAGGAAATACAAAGCAAGCAAACCGACATTTTCGTTAAAGCTAAAGTTAAAATTTAAAGTGTCGGATGATTTGAAGTCTAAGTCTCAAAGTTAAAGTACTGTATGTTCGAGGAAGCAACCTTGAGACTCATACGTCGAAAGCCAATTGAGGTAGACAAGTAGCCAAGGTTGTGAAATTGAGGAAACAGGAAAACAACTCGGTGACTTAGCCAAAAGATGATCCGGCATTAGTAACAAGCAAACCAAGATAAAACTTGTTCAGGTAGCAAACCAAAGGAAATTAAGCGTGTATATTACATCTGCACCCGGCATACCGGGGATCTGATAAAACTTAAAGTGTTTGTGCTGCAAAGTCAAGGAGCAGCGGCAGAAGCAGAGGCGCCGGCTGGTGGAGCAGTGGCGGTGGAGATGTCGGCTTCAGGAGTGCCAGACCCAGCAGATGGAATGGAGCCATCACCTCCGCCCGGGGCAGATGCCTGTTCCGGAGCATCAGTGCCGGCCTCTTCAGCTTCCTCTTCATCCTGGCTGGAGTCGGAGCCCTCAGCAGCGGCGGATGTCCCGGCATCGCCCTTCTTCTCCGGCTCGCGGATGTCCCGGACGAAGGCGTCGGTGTCGGCATAGTCCACATAGCTGTGGGCCAACTCTCGCCGGCGCCGGATATGTTCCGGATCCGTGGTCCAGATGGATCCTTCGCGCACAGTGCGCAAAGTCTCCAAGTCAGCCTTTTCATACCAGGACAAGAAGTAGCTGAGAGCTTCGTCAGCTCCAACCCTTGCGCCGGAATCTCGCCACTCCCGGAGGTGAACCTTGGCCAGCTGCAGATCGTTGCCGAGGTCGACGGGATCAGTGGGAGTCCTTTGTCCCGGCCAGAGGGCAGAGAATGCCTCCTGGGCGCCATAGAAGAGTTCTTCAGTGTAGAGCGTCATGGCGTTCTTCCGGGACTGCAGAGCCAACAGCTGCTCCGACATGTCCCAGTTGGGCGAGTCAACCGGAACACCCCGGTTTTCTCGATCCAACTGCAAAGCCCTCTCAACGTCTTCGACGGAAGCGGGAAACATGTCTGAGGAATAGAAACAATGTTAGCAAAAGGAGAATATGCCGGAGAGAATTACACTATGTCGGGAAGGATAAAGGGAAAGGATTTGAAGCTTACTGGCAAGGTCGGCATTCAGCTGTGCAACTGTAACCTCCCATTTGGTGGCCTGCTCCTTCAGGCTATCCAGTTCAGCGTGGGCGTTGGAGGCATCAGTCTCGGAGGTGACAAGCAGGGACTGGGTTTTCTTCAGTAGGCCCTCCCTCTGTTCCTTTTCGTCCAGAAGCTCGGTGATCCGGCCCTTCAGCTGCTCTATCTCGGCCTTGTGAGCAGCATCTCGGTCGTCCAGTTGCTTGGCTACATCCACCGAGGACACACAGTCCTGGTGGCGTGCCTCCAGTGCAGCTTTCTCGTCTGAAAAGATTTGAAGTCAAAACAAGGATTTGAAGAAAGAAAACAGTGAAAACATTAAAGGATTTGAAGTACAGAAGGATTAGTTGAAGATTAAGGGGATCCGGCATACCTGTCAGTTCCTTCACTCTCTTGGTAAGCTCGGTGACTTGGGCTTCGGCACCAGCTGCGAAATGTCGGACAAAGATTAGGTGTCGGCATATGCCGGCCAGAGGTCTATTGAGGAGGGGCAAGGTATGTCGGCTAAAATTACCTTTCTGGGACAGCTCCAGCTGAAGCTTGCTATGCTCGTCGGATAACTTCCGATGCTCGCATACCAAGTCATGATACAGGTCGGCCCGGGTGTTGTTCATGCGCTGCAAAAGTGCCCGGATTTAAAATATCAGCAGAGAAATTCGGCATGGAAATTAAGTTGAAAATTCTATCAAGTGATCATTCTACTGAAGACCCGGCACAGGTGCTGCGCACCTATCCCGGCCCTCGGTGACTAGGATTTGAAGCTCGGATCGAGCTCATATGTCGGCAGTTAATTCAAAAGAAGCTAGCTAAAAGACTATGAGAAAATCCCGGATGTCCGTATCCCGGACAGCCGACATTTTCAGGGACTAGGGATATGTGTATAGGTAGAAAGGACTTACGTTGGTGGCATCGGCCAATCGGTGAAGTCTCTGCTGGAGGCTGAGGAGCTCGCAGGCGATCGGTAGGGGCTTCGCGGCCAGGATATCTGCTGGGCTGCCAGTAGCCGCGGCTTCGGCCTTCTTCTTGCTGCTGGAGTCCGCGGTGTCCATGCTGCCGGCGTCGTTCCACTTGGTGCAATGCTCCGTGAGAGACCCGAGGCTTTGGTCACTCTTTGTCACCAGGGGGATGATGCCCTCAAGTTCTGGCGTGTCGAAGAAGTTGCGCCGGTAGCCAGGCCGGGCTGCAGCCCTGCCAAGATGCAGGGCCAGAGCAGAGCTGGTCCGAGGCGCTGCCTTAGGAGGAGCAGTGGCGGCGGATGGAGTGCCGGACTTGGTCGGCTGGATCTTCAATGTGCCGGACTTGGCCGGGGCAGAGGTCTTGGCCGGCGCCGTGGTCTTGGCCGGTGCAGGAGTCGTTTCAGCAGAAGGAGTTTTGGGCACGGGCTGTTCCGGCGCGGCCGGTGCATCTTGTCCAGCAGAGGCAGGATCCGGAATAGTCCGGACTTCCGGCACTAAAGGGCCTTTACCCTTGATGTCTGCTCCGGCGTCTTCAGTTGTGCCGGCGTCGCTGGTGGGCGCGCCGGAGTCTGGTGCTTCTTGGTGGGCTCCTGTGTCCATGTGGACATCAGGAGCCGGAGGTTCCTGTTGAGCCCCCGAGTCCATGTGGACGTCGGGGGCAGAGGTGTCTTGTTCCGGCGGAGGAACGTCCTTCGCCGGGGAGGAGGTCTTGTCGGGCGCAGGCGAGGATGCCGGTGCCGGGGAGGTCGTGTGGCTGGCAGAGGGTATGTCGGAGGTAGCAGTGGCCGCGGGCTTGGTAACTTTCGGGTCGCCACTCGAGCCAGAAGCTTGTTCCGGCGCAAGAGGAGCTCTGAAAGAGAAAAAACGCCAAGTCAATAATGCAAGCAAGAGATATGTCGGAAATGAAACAAGCAGAAGGAACTTACCCCGCGGCGACAGGTCTCGGTTTCTTCAGTATGGGCACGCCGACCTTCTGCCTCTTCGACTTCTGAGGTGTGTCGGGCTGGGGCTTCACCCCTCGCTTCCGGCCGGCACATCCGCCGGTGGAAGGAGGTCCCTGGTTCAGAGGGGCGGCGTCGATAACCATATCGTCCGGGATAGCTGAGGACGGCATTGGAAACTCGTAAGCAATAGGTGTTTCTGGAAAGGCATACGCAAGTGGCATCGGGTCATAGTACAGCAGGATCTCCTCGTCAGAATCAATCTCACTCCGGTCTTAAGTATAATGCCGGGATGAAGAGCCCTTACCCATGGCAGCTGCAGCACGGGTGCTCCTGGGAAGCTTATCCCAATGATCCGGATCTTCAACATCCGCAACAGTGCGGTCCGCCGCGATCTTGATCCGGGAGTTCTCCATGGCTTGAAAGCTGAATTTCTGTATAAACAGCAAAGTCAAGTATTCAGACAAGGAAATATGCCGGTGGAAGAGGTATGTCGGATCAATATGATATGTGTCGGCAAACAGACATGTGTCGGCTTAAGTATCTATGTGCCGGACATGGACTTTATGTATCGGATAAGATGGTTTACCGTTGGGACGGGCCTATCCCGGCTGTATGGTTCTAGCCCCCAGGCAAAAGTGGCCTGAGAGGACTTGCAGACATCCTTAATCCGGCGCAGAATGTCGGCCGGAGTCAGCTCGTGTGTGGAGTGCCGGGTGGGGTCCATTGGCCCGCTCATCTGGCAGATCTTGTGCGACCGGCGCTGCAGAGGGGAGACGCGCCGGCTTATATAGCAGGCCACCAGGTCCTGAGGAGTAAGACCGGCATCCCGGAGCTCGCCCTTAACCCGGTGAAGCGCATTCACCGGCATCACCGAGTTCTTCGGGTTGTAGGTCCAATTCGTCATAGCCAAGGGTGGCTCGTCCACAAATGGCGGCAGGTTGAGCAGATCCTTGTCGGTGGTGTTCTTGACGTAGAAGAAGCTTTTCTGCCACTTCTTGCAAGATTCCAGGAGCTCCACCTTGGGGAAGTCCGAGCCCTTTCGGGACATGATGGTGGCCGCGCCGCAGAGGGTCATGGGGCGGTCCTTCTTTTCCTGGGCCGTCTCCGGCGGGTCGTCCTTGCTCCGGGGCGGCTCTTGGACGACTTGCTTCCGCAGTTGGAAGTACTTCGCCCAGCCTTGAGTAAGGGGCTCTATGCCGGCATAGCCCTCGCAAAAAGCAGCGAAGGCGGAGAGGATCATCACGGCATTGGCCGGGATATGATGAGGTTGTAGGTCGTAGGTGTTGAGGAAGTCCCGGAAGAAGTCCGATGCTGGCAGGCCGAAGCCACGCTCGAAGTGGGCGATGAAGACGACGCGTTCGCCAGGTTCAGGTGCCGGCACAGTTTCTCCCGCTGGTAGCCGGCATGCTACGCCCTCCGGGACTCTCCTGGTGGAGGTGACCCAGGATATGTCGGCCGGAGTAACCTCCGACCCCTCCCAGCCGGAGCGTCCTTGGGCTCGGGCCGAGGTATCTTCCTCAGAGGCCGAGGTGCCCGTCATGCTTGAAGATGCCATCTTAGTGGCCGGGACAAGGCGTGACAGCCGGAGTCCCGTGATGTTATTCCTATCAAGGCCGGAGAAAAGAGGGAGGTTAGTCTCTCCGGCATACCACTCTCCCCAAGGTTAGCAGAAATCAAAGATCTACCGAGCCAATTAAAACAGGAAACAAATAAGGGTAAAAATTCTAAGGAAGAACACCTGTGAGCGCTGTTAGCAATGCTAGTCGAATCCAGAGAGGAACTGCACTAGATCTATGCGGATATGGCTACCAATGCGAAGCTATGAAGAAGCATCAAAGAGGAAGAACAGAGGGAGAGAGGAACTCACCGGAGTTTGGCCGACGGTGAAAGAACGACGACGGCGAGCGTACAGAAGAAGATCCAATCTCCCTGCAATGCTGCAGAGAGAAGAGGCGGCGGTGGCGGCGTTGTCAATGGTGATGCCGTGCGTCGTCGGGCGTCGGCGCCGGAGTAGAGCGGGTCGTCGGCGGCGCTCCTTCTCTGTCCCTCGGTCCGGCGGCGAAGCGCAAGGGGCAGGAGAGCAGAAGAGGAAGAAGGCACTGTGGCGGGGGTAAAAAGAGCAAGTTTACCCCCACCCCATATTTATACCGAAGAGGCAGGGTCGTGGGGATCGTGGGTAGTGCTCCACTCCCCCGACCGTTCCTGCAGAGAGTCGCCACGTGGCGGCACAGAGTGGGGCGGCGGTTCCGGTAACCGTGCCATGACGCAATGATGGCGAGGAGTAACTGCACTGTGAACCGTCACATCGTGGGTGACCGTTCGAGGTGGCAGGACAGTTACAAGTTTCGATGCAAAGCTGTCAGGCATGGCTTCTCGAGGAAGACTCGTCTATATGTCGGATTAACTGCCCGATGTATATGTTCCGTACGGCATACCCTCGGGACCGGCCGGAATAAGTTTTGGAACAGGAACAGAGGCCGGGATATAATCTGATCACCGGGACATAATGAAGAAAGGTATGTTGAACCTGTCGAGGCTCCACAGCTATGACTGGGGAACCTCGGCAGCTTCGGGGACTAGTGTCGGGGGGATAACCCCCGGTAGGGTCAAGAGACTAGAAAGACACAAAGTCTATGGTTGACTTATGCCGGGTTATCAAGAAAGGGCCTGGCCGGAATATAAGAGCATCGGCCAGGCCGGCATATGTGTGTATCCCGGCTAATACTTGGATATGCCGGTAGAGCCGGAATACTGGTATATGTGTGCCGGCATATACTTAGATATGCCGGCCTAACCATTTGGTGTGTTGTGCAGGAGCAGGGGAGGCCGGATTACCCGACCCTCGTAGGTCGTTGGTCCGGCATATATGTCCTGGGTATGGCCAACGGTCATATCCGGGATACTTAAGTCAACCAAGGTGTCATATCCCTACAATCAAGGAAGAAAACATCCAAGCATGGTAGCAGAGTAAGATGGCAGGGTGCACAGTGGAGGTTACCTACCCTCACTGTGCACAAGTACGAGCTCACCGCACAGAGGTAAGGCCACAGTTCAAGAGGTACAAGGTACAGGGATATGGCGTCCCATCGAGAGCAATCAGGGGCAAAGTCAAGGGTCTCTGCCATCGTCACCAGCTCCTGTTTGGAGTGTAGCCCATGTCTTGTGGTCTTGTATGACCGTTGTAACCCTGGCCACCACTATATAAGGTGGCATAGGGAGCCCTGGTAAAGGGTTGGTCACTCTGTGTTCCTACACTTAGCAGTTCATCTTCCTTCTCTAGCAGAGAGCTTGGAAGCACCATTGTTGTGTACTACATCGACCCAAATATACAATCAGTAGAGCAGGAGTAGGGGTGTTATCTCCTTACGAGAGCCTCGAACCTGGGTAGATCTGTGTTCCTTTCTGTCGTGCTCTTTAGCCCGTTCCCCTCTCCCGAATCCTCCAGCATCTAGTTCGGCCCCCATTTAAGCCATCCTATGGCATATGTTGTTTCACCACGACGACAATCTTATATTTACTAATTGGAGGCACCGTAGGAAGCACCACGTTAATCCTAAAAGTTAAAAATTTCTAACCGTCTGATTAATGGTTGATGCGTCCTCGTCCGTTTGATGAATAACGAGATGCGACCTGCTCTCTCCCACGCGCGTGAGTCGTTGTATCGTTGGTCTCTCCCCGTTTATCTCGGCAAACGAAATATGAATTGAAAAAATCTGAACGCATCTGCTTCTAAATTTGGCCATGAAAAGTAGTCGTATCCTTGGTCTCTCGCCGTTTCACTCGGAAAACGAAAACTGAATTGAAAAAATAGGAACACGCGTCTGCTCCTAGATTTGGCCCTTCTTACGTACATAAAATTTATTGCGCGCCGTCAGCAGCCGCCCGGCACTGCCGTAATGTCGATTCTGATCTCGCCACAGAGCAGGTAATTCACACCATCGATGGTTGTTTGATATTGTTGTGCAGGAACAAACGATGCATGTTAATGAAAACATGGTTAGTACTCAGGAACGGCAGAGACTAACGAATCCTAGCAAAGGAAGAAACTTGATCTTCTCTTGATTTATTTGTTTCCGACGGACATACATGATTCGGTTAAGAATGGATTGCTTGCTTCACCTTTCTGTTCATAGCCCAGGTTGTATGCTAACAATCCCAAGTAATCGTTGAGGTAAAGAATATAATTCTCACTCAAATTGTATTTACATCTACATATTTTTTATAAAGATTTTAAAGGAATTTTATGTCGATTTCTAATATTTTATACCAACTTTGCTCAGAATAGGAGAAGCGCCATGGACTGCTGCCTCAGGAGATACATATATATGATGTCAAGGTTGTCTTTTTCTGAAACAAAGATCACTTCCATATTATCTATGGGCGTTCATCAGTTACATTCTTTCTCTGCAATTATGTCTCCTGTGTGTTTTCTTCCGTTCTAAAGGTCTTGGTAAGGTATGTGCGGTGAGTGGTTTAGTTTTCTAGAGGTTTGGCATCACTTTTAGGAGCCGCATGCATTTTATGTTCATGTCTTTTTTTTGGTTTAACATGAGGAAAAATAGTGTACGTACATAACTGTCTGCTTGATTACTATATGATGCACAATCTGATCATATCCCTTGCTCTAGCCAGCTATTGGACTGTTCAATCTGAGAAGTGGGACAGAAATCATACAAGAAATGTCAGGTGTATAGCAGTTCTCCACACCTAGATGGCTATACAAAGTACATGAATTTATATTGCTACATTGTATATACGAAAACCTGACAAACACTAAGAACTAATCCAGATCATGAATTTATAGATGGCTATACATCCTCAATGAATTTATAGCACACCTTGCAGGAATGTGAATGTCAGTATTACCTGGTGGAATTATTGGAGTTTATTCCTGACATTGTGCCCCCACGACACATTATTTCACAAGGTATTATTTTTGGCTGTGTGGTTCAGTTATCTATGTCAAACACAGTGATCCGTCGCTTGCCCTTCATAATGGAAAGGAAAATAATTGAATCATTTAATGATGGTGAAACTACATTTTGTTTCAATTAGAAGCAAGAAAAATGTGAAATATATCATTTACTTATTGCATCTCTTTCGCGAGGATTAACATCCATAGCAGATGGCAGATGCCCATGATGTTATCGTTTTTTGTGTGGGAATATTTTATGGTTTTGTGATAGTACTCTCTCAGCCAAACAGTGTGCCTTTCAATGTTCATGTTGTATTCTGCTAACTCATTTATCCAGACATTTTAATATATACGTGCCCTTTTTTATAGGTGCTATAAATGAAGGAGATGTGCCTAGCGAAGCTTCTGTTAGAGAATGATGATAGAAAACTGTAGTTTCATTTGCCAAGGAACATAGTTGATCCAGATGAGTTAAGAGCCTTTCACTTGCTTTGAAAGTTCGCATCGGCATGATTAATGTTCACATATTGCAGAAGTCACTACTTATTTTATCCTTCTAATTTGTGTTTCATTTCTTCTTCTAATGAGTAAATTTGCGAGAAAGCGAAATTGTATTAGTATAAAGTTGGGTTATCCTAAATTAGAGATCTCACCATGTTCTATGTGATGTCACCCTCATCATCGTCATATCCGCTGATATTCTTCCAAAAACAACACAAACTATTATGTTTCTTAGTACACATATTTCATACGCACAATTCAAATAATATATAAAAATATATATTGAAGTTTTAGTATATTCTAGCCTGTGCTGGTGCACGGGTTGATGACTAGTAGGGTATAATTCAGAAGCGTCAGAAGAGGGAGAGACTAACCTAGTCCCAAGATGGTTAGAGGAGTTTACAATAGAGTTTAACTACTTAAATAATTAGCCAGTACTTCTGGGTATAATTTAATTCACTCTTAAACTTGTTACCAAAATTGGTAAACCACACGGTCTAAAGTGCATAAAAGCCACCCATTCTTATTTAAATCATAACTTATTAACTATAAGAGATATAACAAAACTAAGCTCATTTACATTACATTAAATAGTTCAAACTATCTGAATAAAAATAACTATGACCATTTTGAAACTCTTATGATCATGCCCTGGTGAAATCAAATCAAATCACTTAAAATTTGAACATGACCTTGCTAACCTTGGATATTTTGAGCACAACTGATAATAGGAACAAATAAGATATGACAATATGCAGGATTCACAATAACTGAATCATTTCAAATATGAACTTTGGAAGTTAAACTTCCAAACAATTAATACAACATCAATTGATAACAATTCAATTATGAATTACAAATATGTATGAGAATATGAATTGATTCAGCCACAAGTCCATTTAGTGCCAAATGCCACTTGGCTGTCCAAAATAAAGATTATTAGAGGATAATCATCATGCCACCTAGGATAGTTATCCACTTCAAAATATCTTCCTATACTTGAACCCCAAGTAATGCTCATAGTTATCCACTTGAAAATATCTTCCTTTAGTTGAACCCCAAGTAATGCTCATGCATGAGAGCTTGACAACAAGTAGCTTACTCACCTTGCTCAAACAAGAGTCATCATTTGAGGTGTCAACTTGTGGTGAGTGATACGTCTCAAACGTATCTATAATTTTTGATGCTCCATGCTTGTTTTTACACCATTTGCATATTGTTTCGTTACACTTAGTGGCACTTTTATGCATTTTTCGGAACTAACCTATTAACGAGTTGCCACAGTGCCAGTTCCCTGTTTTCTGCTGTTTTTGTGTTTCAGAGTGATACACAGGAAATATTCTCGGAATTGGACGAAACCACATCCTGAAGTCTTATTTTACCCGGAAGCTTCCAGAGATCCGAAGAGGAGTAGGAGGTGGGCCACAGGGGCCCCACACACACAGGTGGCGCGGCCAGGCCCCTGGCCGCGCCAGCCATGTGTGAGGAGGCCCTGGCCCTCCTCTGACATTGCCCCTTCGCCTATAAGAAGCCTCGGGACGGAAAACCCTAAGGGATTCGGCAAATTTTCCAGAAAGAGTTCCACAGCTCCACCGCCATCGCCGACGAATTTCGGGGGACAGAAGTCTCTGTTCCGGCACCCTGCCGGGACGGGGAAGTGCCCCCGGAGCCATCTCCATCGGTCTCCATCGCCGTCTCCGCCGTCTCCATCGACCTCATCGCCATCTCCATCAACCTTGCTGTCTCCTATGATGAGGAGGGAGTAGTTCATCCCCGGGGCTGAGGGCTCTACCGGTAGCTATGTGGTTCACCTCTCTCTCCCATGATGTGATCTTTATGTGATCGTGAGCTTTGTATCATGTTGAACAAGTACATGTTATTATTCAGATATTTTGTGTACTCTAGCAATGTTATTAAAGTAATCTATTCCTCCTGCTATGGTGTAACGGTGACAGTGCGTGCATCATGGTGGTACTTGGTTTAGGCTATGATTGTGATCTCTTGTGGATTATGAGAATAATTATTGCTATGATAGTTTGAGTGATCTATTCCTCCTTTCATGGTGTAATGTTGACAGTGTGTGCACCGTGTTAGTACTTGGTCTAAGTTGCAATGATTTCTATCTTGAGTTGTGATCTGATTTGGGTATCTCTATGAGTGGTGTTTGTCAAGTACTTGATGAACTTTAAGGGGTGCTTCTGTAGCCACTACACAATGATTAGTGTTATTCAATAGGAGAGTAATTCAGAGTGCCTTAGCAAAGAGAAGTTATTTGTTCAGTCATGTTATATTGTTGGGAGTGTGTCCACTAGTGAAAGTATGATCCCTAGGCCTTATTTCCAAGCATTGCACACCGTTTACTTGCTATTTTGTTACTTATTTGCTCGCAGCGATATTTATTTTACATCACGTTTGCTACTTATAATCATCTATACCGCTTGTATTTTACTATCTCTTCGCCGAACTAGTGCACCTATACATCTACAAGTGTATTGGGTGTGTTGGGGACACAAGAGACTTTCTGTATCGTAATTGCAGGGTTGCTTGAGAGGGATAGCTTTGACCTCTAACCTCCCTGAGTTCGATAAACCTTGGGTGATCCACTTAAGGGAAACTTGCTGCTGTTCTACAAACCTCTGCACTTGGAGGCCCAACAAGTGTCTACAAGAATAGAAGTGCGTAGACATCAAGCTCTTTTCTGGCGCCGTTGCCGGGGAGGTAAGGTAAAAGGTACTCGCATCCTCCTGTGTGAGTGCTCGGAGTTATTTCCTTTAGATTCTGCAATTATATCTTTTTGTTTCTTGTTTTTATTTTCACTAGTTAGGCTTAATGGAAAATAAAGAGTTCTTTAGTCTTTTTCCTGATTTTAGATTTGAAGAGAAAATTGAAAATCCTTTGGAGCTTATTTCGCATAGCAATGTTATTAGTACGAATGCTTTGAATACTGTTAATGCTAATGCTATAGAAAAGTCTAAGCTTGGGGAAGCTGGTTTTGTTGAGTATGATATTTTTAGTCCCCCAGCTTTAGTGGAGAAGGTTTGTTCTGATAATATTTTATCTCCCATATGTGATGTTTCTAGTGATGCTTGTGCTCCCCATCCTTTTAAAATACCTACGAAGATTGTTGAACGTGTTAGGGATAACTGCTATTTAGGAGATGGAACTGTCCATCCTGGTGATCATTTGCTCTTTATACATGAATTATGCGAGTTGTTCCAGTGTGCAGGTATTTCAATGAACCAAGTTAAGAAGAAGCTATTCTCTTTGTCACTGAAAGGCAGAGCTGAGGAATGGTATCGGCTGCTTGAAGATGGTCCATCTATTGGCTGGGAGGAAATTGTACCTCTCTTTTATTCTAAATTCTATCCTCCAAGTGAGATTCATAAAGATCGTAATCAGATATATAATTTTTGGCCTCATGAGGGAGAAAGCATTGCCCAAGCGTGGGGAAGATTGAAGTTACTAATGCATAAATGTCCTATTCATGATCTTCCCCGTAATATTGTTATCAATAATTTGTATGCAAGGCTTTCAGGATATTACAAGGACTATCTAGATGCATGCTTTGATGGGTCTTTCACAAGCAAGGATGTCGACACCAAGTGGGGTCTGCTTGAGACAATTCAAAACAATATTGAAGGTTGGGATAGCGACAAAGGTAAAGGATCAGGTATGAATTACGAGTTTGATTGCATTAAGTCTTTTGCTGAAACTGCTAATTTTCAAGAGCTTAGTGCTAAATATGGTCTTGATCCTCAAATTATGGTTGATTTCTTTAAAGCCTTTGCTTCCCATATGAATGTTCCTAAAGGAAATGGGGACGTGTATCATGAACCTTTTAAGGACACTTGCATAGAAAGTGACATTGTTATTGATGATTGCAATAAACATGCTCAAACTTCTAAAAGTACTATTTCTTATAAGCATGTTAATTTTTGTGGAATACATAGACCTTGTGAACAGAGTTACAACAAGGAAGATTATTGCATCACCCACGCAAATGAAGAAACCAGCATGTGGCTCAAGGATCTAGATGTGCTTGGTGAATGGGTTTGTGAGCTTTATCCTTTTCTTTGTGAATTTTGTGGTGAAAAAGGTCACTTTAATTTTCAATGCCCAATTAATCGAACGAGTACCGCAGATTTGTATTGTGATGATAAGATTACTCTCAATCAGCATGATGAGCTTACTTTGTTTTTGAATTGTGAAGAGATATCTAGAAAACTTTCTTTGGTTGACATGAATGATGTTGATATTAATAGCACCCTTCTTGGTTGTCATCTCTATTGTGCTAAAGATTGCCTCGCAAATACTTACTTACAAGATCTTATTAAACATGATGATTTGCCAAGCTATGATAGGACTAATAGATGTTTCGATCTTATTAATAGAGAGGAGGAATCCTCCAAAGTTTCTTCTGTTGTTTCTGTCAGCAAGCCAGATTATGTAGAGAAGATGCCTTTCCCTCCTAAAGAATATGTGGAGAAGATGCCCTTCAAGTCTCTCCCTCCTAAAGGAGAAAGTAAGAAGAGTAAGAAGAAGAAGAAGAAGAAGAAGAAGAAGAAGAGGAGTAAAAGGCGAGAGGACACGGTAAATTCCCCTAAGCGTTATGATCCTGCTATAGTTTATGATAATTCTGATTGGGATGATGTTCCTATGCCTATTACCTATGTTAGTGATCATGATTGGGAAAATCACTCTACTTTTGATATTGAAAATCTTTTTGGTACCAATTCTAAGGTTAATAATTGTTGTACCATTAGTGCTATCCATGTTCCTTTTTATGATGATATGTTTGATGAGTATGCTTTGCGACATAGTAGTTCTCTAGCTTGTGATGATGGGTATAATATTTTCAGTTCACCTACTTTTGAGGAGAAAATTAGTTATGATTACAATATGCCTCCTGTCTTTGATGATTATGGTGATGAGAATAATTATTCTGCTGAATCTGCTCCTACTACTATTGTTCATGTGGGGAGTATTAATCCTTTTATGCATGTAGCTCGTGATAGGGATGTTTTATGTGATAGTTATATTGTTAGTTCTATTCATGATGCTACTGAAAGTTATTATGAGAGAGGGAAACATGGTTTGATGGATCTCAACAATATTGAGTTTCCCCTCTTTATGTTGCAACTCTTGAAGTTGTACTTGTTTTGCCTTCCTATGCTTTTTGCTTTGCGCTTTTATGACTTGTCTCTTTACAAGACTATTTTTCATAGGAAGTGGTTCAGATATAAATGTCTTTCACATTTGCTTTTTGATGCTCTCTATTGCTTTAAGTTCCTATATGGCGCCTTTGCCTCAAGCTATTATATGGCGCCCACATGAGCATCTTTGCAAATTACTGCGCCTAGCTCAAAGGCGTTAAAGAAAAGCACTCTTGGGAGATAACCCATTGTTTTATTTTCAGTATTTTTTCTTTTATTTGAGTCTTGGAAGTTATTACTACTGTAATAACCGCTCCTTATCTTGTTTATTTCGTTTTTGTGCCAAGAGAAGCCTCTAATTTGAGTGAGGTAAAGATTTGAGGATGTTGCTGTCCTGAAACTGTTTTCGGTGCTGCACCGTAAAAATTCGTGAAAATTCTCTGTTTATCTTTTGGACCTGCGATTTCTTGTGCATATGCCCCAGGTTATATCCAAACTTTTCTTAGTTGAACACTTTTTGATTTGAGCAACAGAAAATCCCTCAAAAATTCGACCTTTGTCAGCTGTTCAGTTTTGACAGATTTCTGCCAATATTTGTGTTTGCCACTTTATCGCTTTCTTTTGAGTTCTTTTGATCATGGAACTTTTTGGGGAGTTGCTACAGTAGTATTTGCTATATATGTGGTGGTTCTGAGTTGAAACCTGAAGCTAAAAGAGGTTGAATATATTTTATGCTTACACTAATGTTGCTAATAGAATTGTATTTAGTTTTGTATGAAGGAAGTTTTCAAGTGTAGGGATTGGAGAATGATGAGATGAGTTGAAGAATGGACAAAAGCTCAAGCTTGGGGATGCCCATGCATCACCCCAAGAAATATCCAAGAAGTACAAGCGTCAAAGCTTGGGGATGCCCCCGAGGCACCCCTTCTTCATCAGCAAAAATCAGGTCACCTTTCAAGACACTATATTTTTATTGCTTCATGCACTATGTGTTTTTCTTGGAGCGTCAGTTGTTTTAGTTTTATTAGTTGGTTAGGTTTGTTTGTTTGCTGCAATAAATGGTTAGATCACATCATGTTTCTTTTGGAGGGAGATTAACTCCGTTTTTCATTTGTCAAGAACACTCTGTTTTTTTTACTCTTATCGTTTCAATGAGTGTTCTCTTTTTCTGCTACTGCGTTTAGCTTGCATTTTTCGCCTTGTTTTTTGTTCAGATCTTGTTATATCTTTTCATCAAGGTGTATTTTTGCCTCTGGTCTTTATTGGTTTTTATCAAAAGAGGTGTTTATAAAAATTTCAAGTGGTGTTGGAAAAAGAGAAAAAGCTTTGTGCAAAATAGTGGTACAAGAAGGAGCTTGTGTAGACTGCGGCTTAGGCTTTTTCATGTCATGCTTGATGTCTTTTTGATAGTATGCTTAGTGGTTTTGCTGTAGCATGACTTGTCTCAAATAACTGAGATTGCTTAATGAGCCTTTGAAAAAATCATGCGTTGTTTTTATTGTATGGAAGCATTATTTTGGTTTTCTCCTTGATGATTTATTTGGGTTGACTTGGCGCATGCTCACACATGTTAGACTCTTACAAAGTCGCCAATAGCTTTCATGATCATTTAGTTTTTGAGTTGTGATGCCATCTTATGCTTCTTTTAATGTCGCTTTGCATGATTTTGGCCATTATTGCTCTCTTAGTTGGTCGCTCCCAGTCTTTTGCTAGCCCTCACCTTGTACTGAGTATGAGCTCTACTCGTGCATCCAACTCCTAAAAGCCAAAGTTTTCCATTGTGTCCACCATACATACCTACTAGCAATTTGCTATTCCAAGTAAATTTGACTTGCTTTTATTTTCTCTTCAAATTAAACTCTTACCAGTGTTATGCGAAATTCGGTCAGTAAAGCTCTCACGAACCAGAAGGCACACTTTACTTTTTCCTGTTCTTAAAAATTTGACATTGTGGTCTCTTATGTTGAGTTGTTATGCTTGCAAGTTGTAAGTTGGATTCTAGCCCAGCCATGCTGTCATGGGGCAAGCTTTCAACATTGCACTTCTTATTTGAGTTGATATCGTGATCTTTTGTTTATGGATGCCCGCGGTGTGAAATGAATTGGGAATCTTGTGGGGATCATGGAGTTTGTATATGTGTTAGGGAAACGCCGGGCCGCCAATCTAAGCCATGCATAATTCATGGTGGAAATTTGCAGCATACCCATGGTGAACATTCGACGACGCATCTCACAATAAAAAGCTAAACAATATAGCAAATAAAAGAGTTGTCGAGGTGTTCATTGTCTGATTGTCCTGTCATTTTGGTGTGGGCTTGTTCCATGTCATCGGGCACGGAGGTACCCCATTGGCGGTTCTCAATGATATGCATATATTTACAATGACAAGAGCCTTGCTTGGGACTCTAAGTAAAGTAGCATGGTTTGTGTACTCGTATTCACGGGACACGAGGTTTTCAACTTATGATTTGTCAAGCATATGCATCATAATTGTTGTCGCATTAACTTCAACCATTCAAGATGCTTATGATGGGGGCAATGAGAGCTCAAAGCCGGTAAGTACCATAATTTTTGAAGGTTATAAAACTTGCAATCACTGCTTCCCTCTGCGAAGGGCCTTTCCTTTACTTTTATGTTGAGTCACCACCTTCTATCTTTATGCACCACTAAGAGAGCATAGTTGTCATTCTTAGCGTAATATGCATTGTCCCAAAGTTCATTGATTGATTCATGATCATGGTTTCACTTGTTCTTAAATTATTTGTATCTAGTCGCCCTCTTAAACTTGAAGGTGTCCTATGCATTTATGTTTTGCTCTCTTTGAAGGACAAGCTGAAAACCATTTGTATGTTTTTCCTTATGATTTGAACACACGTTTGACTTTCATTGTTTCATTTTCATGATCTTTTGTTTGTGTTCATTTGCATGTTTACAACATGGTTGCTAAGTTTCTATTGTCAAGATTATATCTTCATGCCCATGTTTTAAGTTCTTTGATCTCAGCTCACAATGCTTACATATATGATCAAGATTGTGTAGGTGCATGTCACCTCAAAAATTATTCTTTTGTTATCACTTACCTACTCGAGGACGAGCAGGAGTTAAGCTTGGGGATGCTGATACGTCTCAAACGTATCTATAATTTTTGATGCTCCATGCTTGTTTTTACACCATTTGCCTATTGTTTCGTTACACTTAGTGGCACTTTTATGCATTTTTCGGAACTAACCTATTAACGAGTTGCCACAGTGCCAGTTCCCTGTTTTCTGCTGTTTTTGTGTTTCAGAGTGATACACAGGAAATATTCTCTGAATTGGACGAAACCACATCCTGAAGTCTTATTTTACCCGGAAGCTTCCAGAGATCCGAAGAGGAGTAGGAGGTGGGCCACAGGGGCCCCACACACACAGGTGGCGCGGCCAGGCCCCTGGCCGCGCCAGCCATGTGTGAGGAGGCCCTGGCCCTCCTCTGACATCGCTCCTTCACCTATGAGAAGCCTCGGGATGGAAAACCCTAAGGGATTCGGCAAATTTTCCAGAAAGAGTTCCGCAGCTCCACCGCCATCGCCGACGAATTTTGGGGGACAGAAGTCTCTGTTCCGGCACCCTGCCGGGACGGGGAAGTGCCCCCGGAGCCATCTCCATCGGTCTCCATCGCCGTCTCCGCCGTCTCCATCGACCTCATCGCCATCTCCATCAACCTTGCTGTCTCCTATGATGAGGAGGGAGTAGTTCATCCCCGGGGCTGAGGGCTCTACCGGTAGCTATGTGGTTCACCTCTCTCTCCCATGATGTGATCTTTATGTGATCGTGAGCTTTGTATCATGTTGAACAAGTACATGTTATTATTCAGATATTTTGTGTACTCTAGCAATGTTATTAAAGTAATCTATTCCTCCTGCTATGGTGTAACGGTGACAGTGCGTGCATCATGGTGGTACTTGGTTTAGGCTATGATTGTGATCTCTTGTGGATTATGAGAATAATTATTGCTATGATAGTTTGAGTGATCTATTCCTCCTTTCATGGTGTAATGTTGACAGTGTGTGCACCGTGTTAGTACTTGGTCTAAGTTGCAATGATTTCTATCTTGAGTTGTGATCTGATTTTGGTATCTCTATGAGTGGTGTTTGTCAAGTACTTGATGAACTTTAAGGGGTGCTTCTGTAGCCACTACACAATGATTAGTGTTATTCAATAGGAGAGTAATTCAGAGTGCCTTAGCAAAGAGAAGTTATTTGTTCAGTCATGTTATATTGTTGGGAGTGTGTCCACTAGTGAAAGTATGATCCCTAGGCCTTATTTCCAAGCATTGCACACCGTTTACTTGCTATTTTGTTACTTATTTGCTCACATCGATATTTATTTTACATCACGTTTGCTACTTATAATCATCTATACCGCTTGTATTTTACTATCTCTTCGCCGAACTAGTGCACCTATACATCTACAAGTGTATTGGGTGTGTTGGGGACACAAGAGACTTTCTGTATCGTAATTGCAGGGTTGCTTGAGAGGGATAGCTTTGACCTCTAACCTCCCTGAGTTCGATAAACCTTGGGTGATCCACTTAAGGGAAACTTGCTGCTGTTCTACAAACCTCTGCACTTGGAGGCCCAACAAGTGTCTACAAGAATAGAAGTGCGTAGACATCAGTGAGCCTCAAGATACTATAAAAGGAATCCCTTGGCATCCATTTTGACACCATAAAATCATGGTAGGAGGACACCAACGAATTTGGGCCTTATCCTACATTAGATAGGGTCAAGAAACACCACCATCACAGCAACATCACCACTGGCAACACCACCATCACACCAGCAGCACCACCACACAATCCACCCTGCTCATGAGTTGAGCAACAGGGCAGGATTCACCACCACCAGCGCAACCACAAGAATGAAACCAGCAAGACCAAGACCAAATGGTTACTTAGTTCAATTAGGAACTAGGTCAAGCAGCTAGGAGGTGCAAGCATGCCACAAGATGCAGGTTTATCAGATTTCCCGAAGAACAAGCTTCACAAGACCACCAGGTTGGTCTAGTATGAGAGGAGAGGAGTGTAGTTATTGGGAAAAGGGAAGCACTAACCATAAGCAAGAGAAATATATGCCTCTGATCTGAAATCATCTACTAAAAACATATACATGATCCAGGGGCATATCACATACATCTAAATGATCATATGAGCACCAAGAACAAGCAAGTAAATTTACTAGGAAGCAAATCAAACCCAGAAAATGTAGAGTAGCTATTCATATCATGCATGTGTCTATACCAAGAAATCACTATCAACTTATGCATATTATTCACACACCTAAACTTGCATAACAAAGGTTAGAACATTATCTTTAGCTGCCATTAGTTAGTGAACACACCAATAGTTAATTGTGTGAATGCTTATATAGCCTAACATGCTAAGATAAATTAGTAAACACTCTAATACCTCACTTACACATAATTGAGATGCATCTTTGCATATAGCCAAATTAACTAGATACCATATCCTTTGCAAGAGCATGTGTGGAATTAATTGCTAGAACACTACATTAAGAACTAGGGTGAATAGAAAATCATGTTAAAGGAACTTATACCTACATAATAAGTCAAACCTTTGATGGAATGTTCAATAGTAACAATTTGACCCCAAGATGCAAATTCCTACATGTTAATATGGAACTCACCCAAGCCTTAACAAAATACTTTGAACACTCTTGTAGTAATATTTCAAACTATTCCTATTTAGAGCCTAATTAAAGTCCTAGTACTAAATAGGTAATTCCATGTGCACATGCACATATAAGTACTCCTTGCTGAATGTTTCAAATATAATTGCTATCATATATTTGCTCCAGTAAAGTTCCTAAGATAAAACCTGCAAAATAAATTATCAAATTCCAATTAGAATTCAAATCCCAACCAAATACAAATTATTATATGTGTTGGTGCACATATAAACTCTTAGAATACAATGTATGGGACTGATACGTCTCAAACGTATCTATAATTTTTGATGCTACATGCTTGTTTTTACACCATTTGCCTATTGTTTCGTTACACTTAGTGGCATTTTTATGCATTTTCCGGAACTAACCTATTAACAAGTGCCACAGTGCCAGTTTCCTGTTTTCTGCTGTTTTTCTGTTTCAGAAGTGATACACAGGAAATATTCTCGGAATTGGACGAAACAAGTTCCTGAAGTCTTATTTTTCCTGGAAGCTTCCAGACATCCAAAGGAGAGACGGAGAGGGGCCACCAGGGCCCCACACACAGGGCCGGCGCGGCCAGGCCCCTGGCCGCGCCACCCCTGTGTGAGGGAGCCTGGCTCCACCTCTGACGACGCCCCTTCGCCTATAAGTACCCCCCGACGGAAAAAACCTAAGTACCCGATCAGATTTCCAGAACACATCGCGATCCGCCGCCGCCGTCGACCCGAAGATCGGGAGGGTCCAGAAGCTCTTCCCGGCACCCTGCCGGAGAGGGGAATCGCCACCGGAGGTCTTCTTCATCGCCATGCTTGCCTCCGAAGCGATGAGTGAGTAGTCTACCTTGGACTATGGGTCCATAGCAGTAGCTAGATGGTTGTCTTCTCCACCATGTGCTTCATGTTTAGATCTCATGAGCTGCCCTACATGATTGAGATCACCGTTATGTAATTCTATGATGTTGGTTTGTTGGGATCCGATGAATATTGGTGTTTATGATTAAGTTGCTGTACTGAATATTATCTTTTGTTATCTCTATGTTGATTATGATCTTGCATGCTCTCCGTTGTTAGTAGCTATCTTGGCCGAGTAGTTGCTAGTGACTCCAAGAGGGGGTATTTATGCTCGATAGTGGGTTCATGTCTCTATTTCACCTGGGGGAGTGACAGAAACCTCTAAGGTGGTAGATGTGCTGTTGCTACTAGGGAGAAAACAACATTCATATGCTCAAGGGCATATGCTTTGTTTACATTACACACTTTGCTTAATGCAATTATCTGTTGTTCGCAACTTAATACTTTTGGGGTGTTCGGATTGATATCCCCGAGGGTGGATTATTAGTCATAGATGCAGTTGGATGGCGGTCTATGTATTTTGTTGTAATGCCCAGAGTAAATCTCATAGTGATCTTCTTGACATATCACGTTTATCTTTATTCTATCAATTGCCCAACTGTAATTTGTTTACCCAGCATGTTATTTTATCTATGGAGAGACACCACTAGTGAACTGTGGACCCCGGTCCTTTTTCCATCATATTGCTATCACCTGTTTACTTTCTCGCACTGTTTACTTTACTCGCATACTATTACTATTTTCCACTCGATACACTCATAACCTTTATTTCAAGCAAACCGGTGAGATTGACAACCTCATCGTAAGTTGGGAGGAAAGTATTTGTTTGTGTGTGTGCAGGTTCCACGTTGCAGCTAGCAAGTAAAGCTTGGACGAGGCGCCATATATAAATTGTCTGCTGCTGTCGCAAACTAGCAAGCATCACCTTCAGCTGTCATTGTCTCTCCTCTCCTGATCGACATTAAACCTTGGTTTCTAAACTGAGGGAAAACTAGCTGCTATACTCATCATACCTTCCTCTTGGGGTTCCCAACGGGCTGGTCATTCACCACGCATCAAGCTCTTTTTCTGGCGCCGTTGCCGGGGAAAAGTGGAAGACTTCTGCGAGGGGAGTTTTTCGCACACACATTCTTTACTTTGTTATTGTTTTGCTTTACTTTATTTATTTTACCTGCATTGCTTTTTATCAAAAACCCAAAAAATTAGAATCCTTGGTAGTTGTTATTTCTTTACTTTAGTTTATCATGTTGTTCCCTAAGTTTGTTATGGAGGACCTCTCAGTAGGTAGTGGTTCAATTATTGGAAATAGAAACATTGAGGAGTTCTTTAATTACATTAGTATGCATGAGGAAGTTGAGGAAAAGTCTTGGATTGAGCTTGCTCCTAGTATTGAAGTTGCTTCTGTTTGTTTAATTGATATGTTGGAAACTAGGTTTGCTAGTCTTAATCCTTATATGCAATACATGTTCCTCAAGCTTCATGAAATTAAGGATCCCGAAAAGAAAGCTTTTATCTTGGAAACTCTGCGCCTAGAATTTAAGGATGTCGTTGTTGAAGCTAGGAAGGTTCTTAAACGTTTTAATAAACTCAGTTCTCCTATAAATGTTATTAGTACAGATGATAAAGAGGCCGAAATACCTATTCCTTGCAAGCTTTTGGGATTGAGTGAAGCTTTTGAAAATAATTTTGATTGGATCTGTCCTGAAAATCTTTTTGATGAAAGTAGTGTGCCAAAGAATGATCACAAAGGGTCTTCTAAAACTTATGTGGATGAAATACAATGCCTTATTGATAAGACCTCTGCTGTTGATCTTAATGCTTCTTCTGAAAATACTTGAATCGCAATTTTCTGCGCCTAGCTCAAAGGCGTTAAAGAAAAGCACTCTTGGGAGATAACCCAATGTTTTCTTTTCAGTACTTTTTCTTTTATTTGAGTCTTGGAAGTCATTACTACTGTAATGACCGCTCCTTATCTTGTTTATTTCGTTTTTGTGCCAAGAGAAGCCTCTAATTTGAGCGAGGTAAAGATTTGGGGTTATTGCTGTCCTGAAACTGTTTTCGGTGCTGCACCGTAAAAATTCGTATAAATTCTCTGTTTATCTTTTGGACCTGCGATTTCTTGTGCATATGCCCCAGGTTATATCCAAACTTTTCTTAGTTGAACACTTTTTGATTTGAGCAACAGAAAACCTTTCAAAAATTCGTGCTTTGTCAGCTGTTCAGTTTTGACAGATTTCTGCCAATATTTGTTTTTGCCACTTTATCGCTTTCTTTTGAGTTCTTTTTGATCATGGAACTCTTGTGGAAGTTGCTACAGTAGTATATACTTTATATGTGGTGGTTTTGGGTTGAAATCTGAAGCTAAAAGAGGTTGAATATATTTTATGCTTACACTAATGTTGCTAATAGAATTGTGTTTAGTTTTGTATGAAGGAAGTTTTCAAGTGTAGGGATTGGAGAATGATGAGATGAGTTGAAGAATGGACAAAAGCTCAAGCTTGGGGATGCCCATGCATCACCCCAAGAAATATCCAAGAAGTACAAGCGTCAAAGCTTGGGGATGCCCCCGAGGCACCCCTTCTTCATCGGCAAAAATCAGGTCACCTTTCAAGACACTATATTTTTATTGCTTCATGCACTATGTGTTTTTCTTGGAGCGTCAGTTGTTTTAGTTTTCTTAGTTTGTTTAGTTTGTTTGTTTGCTGCAATAAATGGTTGGACCCCAACAAATTTCCTTTTGAGGAGATGTACTCGTTTTCATTTGCAAAGAATGCTCTAGTTTTCACTCTTATTAAAAAATGAGCATTCTACTTTTTCTGCTACTGCTTTTGGTTTTCGTTTTCGCCTTGAATCGCGTTCAGATCTTGTCATATCTTCTCATCAAGGTGTATTTTTGCCTCTGAACTTTATTGGTTTTCATTAAAAGAGGTGTTTATAAAAAATTTCAAATGGTGTTGGAAAAGAGAAAAAGCTTTGTGCAAAATAGTGGTACAAGAAGGAGCTTGTGTAGACTGCGGCTTAGGCTTTTTCATATCATGCTTGATGTCTTTTTGATAGTATGCTTAGTGGTTTTGCTGTAGCATGACTTGTCTCAAATAACTGAGATTGCTTAATGAGCCTTTAAAAAAAATCATGCGTTGTTTTTATTGTATGGAAGCATTATTTTGGTTTTCTCCTTGATGCTTTATTTGGGTTGACTTGGCGCATGCTCACACATGTTAGACTCTTACAAAGTCGCCATTAGCCTTCATGATCATTTAGTTTTTGACTTTTGATGCCATCTTATGCTTCTTTTAATGTCGCTTTGTCGCTTTGCATGATTATGGCCATTATTGCTCTCTTAGTTGGTCGCTCCCAGTCTTCTGCTAGCCCTCGCCTTGTACTGAGTATGAGCTCTACTCGTGCATCCAACTCCTAAAAGCCAAAGTTTGCCATTGTGTCCACTATAAATTCCTATGCATGGTATTTGTAAGCCATTCCAAAGTAAATTTTCATGTGCTACCTTTCAAAAACCTTCAAAACACATCTCGTTTTGTGACACTGTTTTCAGCTCATGGGGACGTAGTGGTCGGATTTGCTATCTTCCATATTGCTTATTCCAAAAAGAAAAAAAAGAAAAAAAAAAGAAAAAAGGCACTCCTCCAAAGAATGTGAATGTTGGTGGGCACCCGATGGAATCGGTTAGCCATGGTATGTGAAAGGAAAAAGGTGGGGAGGAGTGCCAAGTTTTATAAAAAGAGCACAAAAGTGCCAATCTCTCTCTCAAAAACTTGCTTCATTTTTGTATGGAAGATAGTAAGAACCCCATTGCTAGTCGTTGACAAAAGCAACCACCTCTCAAAACCCAAGTTTTATCTCTGTTTTACAAATGAAAAGCTCTAGCACATGCTCAATCAATGCTTCCCTCTGCGAAGGGCCTTTCTTCTACTTTTATGTTGAGTCACCACCTTCTTTCTTTATGCACCATTAAGAGAGCATAGTTGTCATTCTTAGTGTGATATGCATTGTCCCAAAGTTCATTGATTGACTCATGATGATTGGTTTCACTTGTTCTTAAATTATTTGTATCTAGTCGCCCTCTTAAACTTGAAGGTGTCCTATGCATTTATGTTTTGCTCTCTTTGAAGGACAAGCTGAAAACCATTTGTATGTTTTTCCTTATGATTTGAACACACGTTTGACTTTCATTGTTTCATTATCATGATCTTTTGTTTGTGTTCATTTGCATGTTTACAACATGGTTGCTAAGTTCTTATTGTCATGATTATATCTTTCATGCCCATGTTTTAAGTTCTTATGATCCCAGCTCACCAATGCTTACATATATGATCAAGATTGTGTAGGTGCATGTCACCTCAAAAATTATTCTTTTCTTATCACTTACCTACTCGAGGACGAGCAGGAGTTAAGCTTGGGGATGCTTGATACGTCTCAAACGTATCTATAATTTTTGATGCTACATGCTTGTTTTTACACCATTTGCCTATTGTTTCGTTACACTTAGTGGCATTTTTATGCATTTTCCGGAACTAACCTATTAACAAGTGCCACAGTGCCAGTTTCCTATTTTCTGCTGTTTTTGTATTTCAGAAGTGATACACAGGAAATATTCTCGGAATTGGACGAAACAAGTTCCTGAAGTCTTATTTTTTCCGGAAGCTTCCAGACATCTGAAGGAGAGACGGAGAGGGGCCACCAGGGCCCCACACACAGGGCCGGCGCGGCCAGGCCCCTGGCCGCGCCACCCCTGTGTGAGGGAGCCTGGCTCCACCTCTGATGACGCCCCTTCGCCTATAAGTACCCCCCGATGGAAAAAACCTAAGTACCCGATCAGATTTCCAGAACACATCGCGATCCGCCGCCGCCGTCGACCCAAAGATCGGGAGGGTCCAGAAGCTCTTCCCGGCACCCTGCCGGAGAGGGGAATCGCCACCGGAGGTCTTCTTCATCGCCATGCTTGCCTCCGGAGCGATGAGTGAGTAGTCTACCTTGGACTATGGGTCCATAGCAGTAGCTAGATGGTTGTCTTCTCCACCATGTGCTTCATGTTTAGATCTCATGAGCTGCCCTACATGATTGAGATCACCGTTATGTAATTCTATGATGTTGGTTTGTTGGGATCCGATGAATATTGGTGTTTATGATTAAGTTGCTGTACTGAATATTATCTTTTGTTATCTCTATGTTGTTTATGATCTTGCATGCTCTCCGTTGTTAGTAGCTATCTTGGCCGAGTAGTTGCTAGTGACTCCAAGAGGGGGTATTTATGCTCAATAGTGGGTTCATGTCTCTATTTCACCTGGGGGAGTGACGGAAACCTCTAAGGTGGTAGATGTGCTGTTGCTACTAGGGAGAAAACAACATTCATATGCTCAAGGGCATATGCTTTGTTTACATTACACACTTTGCTTAATGCAATTATCTGTTGTTCGCAACTTAATACTTTTGGGGTGTTCGGATTGATATCCCCGAGGGTGGATTATTAGTCATAGATGCAGTTGGATGGCGGTCTATGTATTTTGTTGTAATGCCCAGAGTAAATCTCATAGTGATCTTCTTGACATATCACGTTTATCTTTATTCTATCAATTGCCCAACTGTAATTTGTTTACCCAGCATGTTATTTTATCTATGGAGAGACACCACTAGTGAACTGTGGACCCCGGTCCTTTTTCCATCATATTGCTATCACCTGTTTACTTTCTTGCACTGTTTACTTTACTCGCATACTATTACTATTTTCCACTCGATACACTCATAACCTTTGTTTCAAGCAAACCGGTGAGATTGACAACCTCATCGTAAGTTGGGAGCAAAGTATTTGTTTGTGTGTGTGCAGGTTCCACGTTGCAGCTAGCAAGCAAAGCTTGGACGAGGCGCCATATATAAATTGTCCGCTGCTGTCGCAAACTAGCAAGCATCACCTTCAGCTGTCATTGTCTCTCCTCTCCTGATCGACATTAAACCTTGGTTTCTAAACTGAGGGAAAACTAGCTGCTATACTCATCATACCTTCCTCTTGGGGTTCCCAACGGGCTGGTCATTCACCACGCATCAGGGACCAATTCTGTATCAGCTCTATTTCAAAAGAATTCCTAGATTCAAATTCCTGCAGAACAAAATTGAAAATCAAATTGGAAACTCAAAACAGAAAACAGAGAAAAAGTAAAAGAATTGAAACAGAAAAAAATAGAGGATTGGCTTACCTGGCCGCAGCCCACCGCACTGGCCCACTAGGAGCCCAGCCCGGCATACCGAATTGGTATGCATCTGACAGGCAGGACCCACCGAGGGGAGCCATCATCTTCCACCTCCCGATCAGGGAAACAGCTCGCTATCGAGCTCCGGCGAGTCGCCGATGCCAAGATCCGTGCCACCGCCCCTGACGCCCTATAAAACAACAACCGCCACCGCAGGAACCCTAGTTCCCATCTCTCTTCCTCTCTCTTGTTCTGTTTCTCTACAAACCCTAGGAACCCTAGCTCTGGCAAACTTGTGCACCGGCGATGGAGGCTGTATCGAGCTCGAAGGAGTAGCTCGGAAGCTTCACCGTGCTTCCAGTAGTTCCCATACCGAAGGAATCAAGCCAAGATAATCTGAATCAAACGAATTTGACTGATCCCTTCCATAGATGTTCATTGGAATCCGCGAAGCTGAGCTCGTCTCCAACCATGATTAGCTTCACCGAGCACATCATCGGACTCAGGGTGAGATTGCGCATCCCCTGGCTGTTTTATTTCATTAGATAGGCGTCGGAAGCTTGCGTTTGCATAGTAGCCTGAGTGCACTGTCGCAGGAGGTCGTCGCCTGTGAGGTTCCAGTGACCAAAGAGTGGCGGCGCCACCACCAATAGGTTCACCATCGAGTTATAGTTCGATATCACCAGCTAGATCATCTCGGGAACCTTTGAAACGCGATCTCCGGCGATCACCGGCGGCGAGGGAGCGCCCAGTCAACATTTTGACTCGGTCCTTGCCTCGGTGGCATCTGACCTGGCCCTGAACCCACAGGTCAGTGGCTATGTGCAGGATCTGTATTGGTATGAAATGGATTTCTCGGTTAATTATAATTCCAGAAAACATCCAAACTTTAGAAAAATCATAACTATTTCATTTTAAATCAGAAAAATGCAAATAATATATCAAATTGATCACAAAAAGAAGACCTATCTGTTTGTACCATAATATCTTATACTTATGTGGAATAATTTTGAGTGCAATTTAAAAACATGTTTAAGTACTATTTTTGAATATGAATTTGAATCAAATTTAGGAATCAAATAATTTCTCTAATTATGTAGTAAATATTGTTACACTTAAACAACTCTATTGTAATTATTACTTCATTATTTTAGGATCTTAATTTCAACTTTGCCATTAACACTTAAAACACTGGAACTATTTTTCCATAGATAATTTTAAAATACTAAAATTATGGAAGACATCAACAAATAAATTAGTAACTTGTACTTAAGGTTATTTCTCAACTTTCATTCTGTAAATATGTAGTTATCTCTAAGTGCTTAATTCAACCATGATGAATGATTAACTCAATTACTTTAACATTTTAAGTTAAAAACCTAGAAACTTATAATAAGAAGAATCATGTTCTATTAATTAACCCAAATTCCTAAGAATAATTGTGATCACTTAAAATGAGTCTAATACTAATTACCCTTTTAAAGAATGTGTTCTTCAAAAGTTATTCTTTTGAGATACCTTGAAAATAAGCATCCAACCATTTCCTTTTAGTTATAAATTAAAACCCTAAGTTATATTAAGATTGTTGTCAACCCTAGAACTACTTAGATATTACTATATGTATACTTTACTTTGACTTTGCATATCCATGATCAACCAATTATTTGCTAATTATAAGATGCAACTTAAAAGTGTTACCTTCATGTCTCCACCATTAACCATCATTCCCTTGTGATACGTCTCAAACGTATCTATAATTTTTGATGCTCCATGCTTGTTTTTACACCATTTGCCTTGTGTTTCGTTACACTTCGTGGCGTTTTTATGCGATTTCTGGAACTAACCTATTGACAAGATGCCACAGTGCCAGTTCCCTGTTTTCTGCTATTTTTGTGTTTCAGAAATGCTACACAGGAAATATTCTCGGAATTGGACGAAACAAGTTCCAGAACTCCTATTTTTCCCGGACGAAGGACGAGGACCGAAAGTGAGCCGGAGGGGGGCCAGGGGCCAGCCTCACACCAGGGCGGCGCGGCCCAGCCCCTGGCCATGCCCCCTATGTGTGAGGAGCCCCTGGCAGCCCCCTGATGATGCCCCTTCGCCTATATAAAGCCTCGGGACGGAAAACCCTAGGGGGGTCGGCAAAATTTCCAGAAAGAGTTCCGCAGCTCCGCCGCCACCGTCGACAAATTTCGGGGGACAGAAGTCTCTATTCCGGCACTCTGCTGGGATGGGAAAGTGCCCCCGGAGCCATCTCCATCGGTCTCCATCGCCGTCTCCGCCATCTCCATCGACCTCACCGCCATCTCCAACAACCTTGCTGTCTCCCATGATGAGGAGGGAGTAGTTCTCCCCCGGGGCTGAGGGCTCTACCGGTAGCTATGTGGTTCACCTCTCTCTCCCATGATGTGATCTTTATGTGATCGTGAGCTTTGTATCATGTTGAATAAGTAGATGCTACTCTTCATCATTATGTGTACTCTAGTGGTGTTATTAAAATAATCTATTCCTCCTGCCATGGTGTAACGGTGACAGTGTGTGCATCATGGTGGTACTTGGTCTAGGCTACGATTGTGATCTCTTATGGATTATGAGAATAATTATCACTATGATAGTATTGAAGTGATCTATTCCTCCTTTCATGGTGTAATGTTGACAGTGTGTGCACCGTGTTAGTACTTGGTCTAAGTTGCAATAATATTTATCTTGAGTTGTGATTTGATTTGGATATCTCTATGAGCGGTGTTTGTCAAGTACTTGATGAACTTTAAGGGGTGCTTCTGTAGCCACTACGCAATGATTAGTGTTATTCAATAGGAGAGTAATTCAGAGTAGCATAGTGAAGAGAAGTTATTTATTTGTTCAATTATGTTATATTTGTTGGGAGTGTGTCCACTAGTGAAACTATGATCCCTAGGCCTTGTTTCCAAGCTTTGCACACCGTTTACTTGTTGTTTTGTTACTTGTTTGCTTGCTGCCATTTTTATTCCAGATTGCATTTACTACTTATAATCATCTATACCACTTGTATTTCACTATCTCTTCGCCGAACTAGTGCACCTATACATCTGACAAGTATATTGGGTGTGTTGGGGACACAAGAGACTTTCTGTATCGTAATTGCAGGGTTGCTTGAGAGGGATAGCTTTGACCTCTTCCTCCCTGAGTTCGATAAACCTTGGGTGATCCACTTAAGGGAAACTTGCTGCTGTTCTACAAACCTCTGCACTCGGAGGCCCAACACTGTCTACAAGAACAGACGCGTGCGTAGACATCACCTTGTAGCAAGGAATGATTATAAAACCCTAAAACAATAGCTCTTGTTAAAGTCTTATTCTTTTAATAGCACCTGATAGTGATCTAACCTAACATGCTTAACAACGATGTTATGGTGTGATTTAAAAGTGCAACACATCATAAATAAATCACCATAACTCAATGATAACAAATCATCGGGGTTAGGTTACGCTTAGAGTAACACATATCATATCTTATGCATATCATGCTGCAGATTTCTAACATCATCCCTACCGGATGATGATTACTATTTCAGAATTGGGATTTCTATCGTATCAAAGACCTTGACTTGCATAATCTTGCAGTCAAAAAGGCAAGTTCACTCTTGCTCATATCTCTTGTGTATTTTTATCAAATTACTTACAAATACATACCTGTGGTATTACTACTGCATTGAAAAGCAAATGGTTCTCTTTTCATAAAGAATATGAATAGTGGTTTCGATTGGAATGGTTGTTTCCCTAGGATGGTGGGCAGTGGGACCATCGTATGAGTATGGTGGAGGTCCCACTGCAGCTGGAAAGTTCACCTAGGACTAATAACAAATGTCGCCAGTGATTCTAGCGTCGTAAATAACGGTCAACCATGAGATTTGGAATGGGATGGAGAAGTCAGCTGTATCTTTTCCCTCTCGCATGCCAACGGATCAGTAGCGAGGGTTGTCCTGTTTGGGCTACTATAGTGCAAAGGGGGGAAATTCGTTTCCTGTTCGGTCTGCCTATAGTATAGGGGGGGCAAACTAGCTAATTGGTCTATGATGGATTGTAAGAGTCATCCGGATCGGTCTACCCATATTGTATAGGAGCGGGCATCTGGATCCGGAACGGTCTACCTATGGGAGCGTCCATAGTGTAAAGGGGAGGACCAGTGCGCCAATCAGTCTGCATATGGGTATAGGGGAGGATGGACTTACAAATGGGTGGGTCTGCGGGGTCGCGGAGAAGAACAATGATTGCCTTGGATCTTAGACTGGGCCCCATACACAGGAAGTATGGACAGGTAGGCCACTTGGATATGCAACAAGGCTAAGATCTCTCATGGGTATAAGTGACCAGCTCTGCAGAGTGTAAGAAAGTATCAAGATACTCCCTGTTCTGGGAAGGAGCTGCAAACGCGGCAGGAAAGGAGCCCATCGAAGCTCTAATCAACCTGTGAAGGCTGACGGACATAGTTCTTCTGAATAAAAACAACCTCTTGAAGAAATGTTTATGAAAACTTGCATTGCCAAGCGACCCTTGGGTCTAAGGCTGTAGATAGTGCATCAAACACCTTATCTCTTATATGAACTTGCTGGGTAACACTCGTTACTCACCCCACTCCCTCTTAACCCTTGCTTAGATTGGAGGCAACACAAGGAGGCAACCTCGAGACATTGAAGATGAAGATGAAGCCTTCTACCAACGTCAGAATCATCAATGGAGTCAACCACTATACCAAGAATGGAGGAAAACTAGAGTAGGAATAGTAGGGAATCAATTCCCTAATCCTAGAACCTACGTAGCTAGAGTAATTTTGTAGCAAGCCAACTGCATTAATTGTAGCTCTAGTTTAGTCTTTAGCTTATTCTTTCTCATTTGTAATCGCCAGAACTACACCTCTACCTACTGAGGAGGTTCGGAAGATCTTCTGTATGATAAAATTGTAATCCTATAGACATACCTTGGACCTGCGATGTTTTTGTTGTACCACTCTGATCGATGTAATACTAGTGAGACGGTGTTTCATTGGTGTTATGTCAACGACTTGCATACTACACATGCAGTGGTATGCTGGGTCACCACACGTTGTCTGGATCTTGTTTCTGGTCGCGTTCATATCTCTCGGCATGTCACGTTTTCTGAGCACTTATTTCCATTTTCCTCCCGTGTATCACCAAGTGTCTCCGACACTCCCATGCCTCCTACACGTCGCCAACCTACCCAAACAACACAATTCCTACACCAAGATACGTGTAACAACCCAAATTTTTGGGAAATAGAAATAAATGGATTTATTAAAATACCAAATTTTGGAGACAACAAAAACTTTTATTTTGAATACAAGATTAATTTCTTGTCTTTTAAAACTTGTGAATTTGAGCATTTGCTCCCATATAAAAAGAGTATGAGAAGGGTTTTAAAACAAATCCTTTGAGTCCAAAGTTTTAATCGTTTAGAAAGGAAATATTTGGAATAGAGGTAAAACCTTTACTCTCAAGAAACCTATCTTTGTTTTAAAAAGAGGAGAAGAAAAATATCCCATTTCAAAAAAAATTACTATTTCTCATTTCTCAAGTTGACATTTCCAAAAATGTTGGAATCAACCTTTCGAAAACTTATTTTCAAAACTTTGAAAAACTCCCAAATGTTTTCTTTAGCCATGTTTCGGAAAACAAATAATTATACCTGTAAAACGTTTTTGTTAAATTGAAATAGTTTTCTAACTATAAAATTTTGTGCATGGTTACATGCTAAACCCATTTGGGTCAATTGCCAAACCTATATTAAGAAATATTTGAATCATACCATCATGCATCTCTCCACCACAACTAAGAACAAGTTACAAAGAATCAAATACAATAAAGTTTGAAACAAAAGTCAACTTGGAACCCTATTCAAATTTCTACCAAAGTTTGAATTCAACTAAGAGGTCATTCCCAACTCCATGTCATCTCCAAGAAAACCAACACCTTTGGACCAAGATAAAACCTTTTGCACTTCATTTTTTTGCATGTATGCATAGAATTTCAATATAAGTCTTTTATGATTTCATGTGGGTTTTAATTTGTTGAGCAATGTTTAGTTAATTCAAACTTAACCAATAGAAGCATTAGAGAAGAACCACAAAGATCAAAGGAACCAGAAGCAAGAGAAATAAAGAAAAAGAGAAGAAAAGATGATCTAGAAAAAGTTAACCACTACCCTACTTTGGACACTTAGAATAAGAAATCTGTAACTCAAGCAAAGGTGTGGTCAGTCAGTTGAGCTTGACCATATCACATACTAACTCAACCAAGAAGCTTCCAGCAAAAACTCAAACCCTAACCTCCTTAAAAATCTGTCCAAAGTTTGAATCTGAATCATAGGACAACCCTCAAATTCAAAACAGCCCTGGAGCAAAACACCACCTCTTGACCTAACAAAAAATGTTTTAGGATCCCTATCCAAGATAGTGACCAACCCAATTTGAAAATTTCAAAAATTCGAATTTAAACTTCTTGCGAGCATTTCGTCGAGCACCTGGCAGATGAAATCGAGCAAATCTTGATTCACTGTGAAGATCACTGTTCTTGCTCGCTCAATCCCTGTCGCCATGCTCCTGGACGGTGCCTCGGTCGACCCCAGCGCCCCCTGCCCCGACCCAAGCCATGAGAAGCGGAGGGAAGAAGAGAACTGCGCCCAGGGCCCCCTCCCAGACCTTCTTCTTCCTGCACGATGCCGACCACCATGGATGCGCCAGAGCCGACCCACAACCTCCCGCAGCCGAGCCAGCACCCTCCCAGCACGCCCCCGAGGCCGCCGTGCCCGGTACGACCTTCGAACGTTGCCAGGGCCCCCGAGCCGGCGAGCTTCTGGACGCCGCACCCTCGTCGCTCCGACCTATAAATACCCCCGCCGATCAAACGGAGAGACTCGCCCCGCCCCCAGCTACCTCCCAGACACACTCGTACCGCCCCGCTTGCTCTAGCTCGACGACGCCAGCCCCGCCGGCGAGGTACTGGACGTGGAAAGCGCCACCGCGTTCGACCACCTGGAAGCAAGCCGCCGCTGGGAATCGGAGGAGGAGTCACGCCGCAGCCGATTCCGCACGTCGCCGTCGAGTTCTGCTTCCTCTCCGTCCCGCCCTCGCCGTCGAACAGTCGTCCCTGCAACGCCGGTGAGCACCCCCATCTCCGACGAACACGATGCACCCTAGCCGTTCGATCTTGATCCAGCGGTAGCATACCGTTTCGGTGAGAGTTAAGTGACCTGACCGGTGGGCTCCACCTGTCAGGTTTAGTTTTTATTCTTTCCCGCCCGGAGCGAAGCGGTATGGGCCGGCCCGTTCGGGTTTCGTTCGAAATCAGCCCAGTTGGTTTCGAATCCGGTCCGTTTCGTTTTCTTTATTTCCCGCTCGTTTTCGAATTAATTCAAATATGATTCAGATATGATTTTCAAACTAAAATTCCAAGAGATTTACAAATCCATTTTTAGCAAATGAATATGCGTTGGAAAGCTTGTAAAATGCTCTAGCCTGTAGACTTGGTTAGAATTCCATTTGAGTTAGGAATTTAATTAGATATGAATAGTGTGACCCTAGCTTTGTTAATCATAGAAGATTTCTAGAAAATTATTTAAGCCTCCTAAAATCATGAAATTTAAATTGTGAACTCACCAATGACCCCCCTTACTGTTAGTCAACCCTAATCAACTCAAACCCTGTTAGTGTTATCAAGTAGATCCTACCCCAACTCTAGTTAGTAACATAAAATGATAGATTCCTATTGCACACTTAGAATTAATTTGCCCTCTTGCAAATTCACTTAGTTGATCCCTCCCACTTGAACTAGTATTAGTACCCCTAAACCAATACCAATGCTTAGAAAGTGAACAACATGGGACACTTATTAGAAACTCTAGCTTGCATACTTGATGGAAACTTAGAAGCAAAACTTACAGTCCAACTCCATAAAATGCAACATGAATGCTATTGTTAGCAAACAAATATGTGTGCTTGGTGTGTTGTTAGCCTTGTGAGTGATTGTGTGTTTTGTGTTTATTCGTTATTAGACGCTAGTGTTGCCGAGGAGGATATTGGAGGGGATTATTATCAAGAAGAAGAAGAATACCCCGGACACTTTGCCAACCAAGGCAAGCCATATTTTGATTCATCCTCCCAATGCCTAGTTTTAATATTGCATCCTACTTATTTTAAGTAAATTGCATGATTGAATTGCTAGAGTAGAATGATAGAAGTGTATTGATGTCTTGTTTAGCAAGAGCATCAAGCTGAGTTTATCCAACTCTATTTAGTTGTATCATCACTCAATGTAGTGGCTTAGTCGCTAATAAAAACTGGTGCTATCTCTGGAGGAACCCCGTTTGAAAAGTGGTGACTTGAACTTGAAACTTGAATTGGAGATTGCTCCTACGAAAGGGTTTTTATGAAAGAAATCAATCTTGACTAAGAACTATGAAATGTATTTCTCAATGACAACGAGTGATGTACTATGGGAGCCAACCATACCGTACGACCACATTACCCCTATATGGGAAGGGGCTTAGTCCGTAGCTTGTTTACCTTAGTGTGGGAGGCCTGGTAACAAATCTTTATGGAAGGACACCGTGAGCAGTTACTTCTGAACCAAGTGGATTCCACTAACCCGGCACTCCGGGATGGCCAGAACTAGAGGCGCTGGAGCGGGGATTCCGTATCCCGGGCTCTAGGGAAGGATCCTATACTAGGGTGAGCAAGTGAAAGAGTTTGTTTGATTATCTGAACCCCGCATACTTGTGTATGATGATCCGTGGATTTCTCCCGGCAGATGTATCGAATCTTGTGGGTAAAGTGTACCCCTCTGCAGAGGTTTTCAAACTATTCGAATAGCCGCATCCGCGGTCATGGACAGTTGGGAAGCTGTACTTGACTTTTGTCAAGAATAAAAAAATAACAATGGTGAACTTGGTGAATGACTTGACTTGACCTTGATGTTGACACACTTGAAGTTCTTCTTTAGATTGAACTTAGAGAATTAAATCTTCTTCTCTACTAATGAAAATTCTTGGGAAACAAACTAGCTTTTTGCAAATAAACTTAGTGCTTAGTCCACCATATCAACCATGCATATCTATCTCATCACTTTGTTTATAAGATGGTTTGCGAGTGCATCCAATGTACTCATGGCTGTGTCCCTGGCTATTAACTTGGCCAGACTTGAAGGAGCAAGATCAAGAAGGAAGGACTCATTGACGACTTTGCGAATTAGGCTCGTTTCCTACTGTCTGCTTTGCCTGTGCGGTTGAAGCTTGACAATATGGACCCAAAGTGTTATTCCGCTGCATGTTGATCTAATGTAAGGTTTGGTCTGTGCGACCACCTATGTAATCCCCTTTATTTACTATTAATGTCTATGACTATGATACCAATTACGTTATGTGAATCACAACAATGGTTCTGGGATTGTGATGGATTTCATAACGGGCACTTCGAATTTGTTATCAAATTTGAGGTCGTCACAAGTTGGTATCAGAGCCTAGGCTGACTCTAGGAAACCCTAGTTAGCAGGGTCATTAGAAAATGATATCTCTGATATCACAAGTTTGGTATCAGGACTATCATGACCTTAGGAGACCTTAGTTAGTATGGTCGTTAGCTAAGAAAGTGATATTTTGTCAAACACTTATTTCTACAAAAGAAACCTATTTGCTTTGGTATCCAAAGCCAATCTTATACTCTCATCTTATTCACTTGAAATATCTTATACTCTCCACTTATGCTCTCAAAATATTTTGACAAAGAATTTTGTTTATAAACCTCTTTGATTACAATTTTTTATAAAGATTTGTTTTGGCTCTATTCCTCATCTACTTCAAATATATACTATGGACGATATACCAACCTAAGACCGAAGGACTTTTGGATCAAAAGATTAGGGACTCAATATTTTTCAAGACTTCCACCTTGGATGTCAACTACGACCGCTACCATCGAAAGAGAGTCTCTTCACCTGATCCAGAAATCTTCCAACAAGAGTCAACCCTATGAGACAAAGACTTCAAGAGCAAAGAAAGAGTGATCAAAAATGATGAAGACCCAGCAAACCTTTTGACCCACATGATTTATAGGAAATGCTCAGTTGATTTCATTGAGCTGCCCTTACCTCACGATTATTAAGTGTGCTTAGTGCCTTGTGTGTTTGAATGATTGATTTGTTTTGGGATGTGTTGCTCATATGCCCTCCGGCAACATGTAACAACCACCCCAACAACTTGTTTTCTCAAAAGTGTTCTAGTAGTCTTGTTTATCTCCTTCTAAGATGAATGAGACATGTAATCTGCAAGACCCCTTATTAATGAAATTCTATGGTTTAAACCTAAATCATTTTGTTTTTGAAAAGTGTGATTGTTTGTTGAAAATGCTATGTGATTGATGAATATGTGTTTTGGACCATTTGGCCTTATCACATTTTGGGTGTACCCAATCTTTCTACCTCGATAGGAATCAATATACACTACATCTCTTATCTGTTAATCTCATCTCTCAATCTATCTCAATCTTAACTTGTGAATCTCGGGACGAGATTCTTTTTAAGGGGGGAACATTGTAACAACCCAAATTTTTGGGAAATAGAAATAAATGGATTTATTAAAATACCAAATTTTGGAGACAACAAAAACTTTTATTTTGAATACAAGATTAATTTCTTGTCTTTTAAAACTTGTGAATTTGAGCATTTGCTCCCATATAAAAAGAGTATGAGAAGGGTTTTAAAACAAATCCTTTGAGTCCAAAGTTTTAATCGTTTAGAAAGGAAATATTTGGAATAGAGGTAAAACCTTTACTCTCAAGAAACCTATCTTTGTTTTAAAAAGAGGAGAAGAAAAATATCCCATTTCAAAAAAATTTACTATTTCTCATTTCTCAAGTTGACATTTCCAAAAATGTTGGAATCAACCTTTCGAAAAATTATTTTCAAAACTTTGAAAAACTCCCAAATGTTTTCTTTAGCCATGTTTCGGAAAACAAATAATTATACCTGTAAAACGTTTTTGTTAAATTGAAATAGTTTTCTAACTATAAAATTTTGTGCAAGGTTACATGCTAAACCCATTTGGGTCAATTGCCAAACCTATATTAAGCAATATTTGAATCATACCATCATGCATCTCTCCACCACAACTAAGAACAAGTTACAAAGAATCAAATACAATAAAGTTTGAATCAAAAGTCAACTTGGAACCCTATTCAAATTTCTACCAAAGTTTGAATTCAACTAAGAGGTCATTCCCAACTCCATGTCATCTCCAAGAAAACCAACACCTTTGGACCAAGATAAAACCTTTTGCACTTCATTTTTTTTGCATGTATGCATAGAATTTCAATATAAGTATTTTATGATTTCATGTGGGTTTTAATTTGTTGAGCAATGTTTAGTTAATTCAAACTTAACCAATAGAAGCATTAGAGAAGAACCACAAAGATCAAAGGAACCAGAAGCAAGAGAAATAAAGAAAAAGAGAAGAAAAGATGATCTAGAAAAAGTTAACCACTACCCTACTTTGGACACTTAGAATAAGAAATCTGTAACTCAAGCAAAGGTGTGGCCAGTCAGTTGAGCTTGACCATATCACATACTAACTCAACCAAGAAGTTTCCAGCAAAAACTCAAACCCTAACCTCCTTAAAAATCTGTCCAAAGTTTGAATCTGAATCATAGGACAACCCTCAAATTCAAAACAGCCCTGGAGCAAAACACCACCTCTTGACCTAACAAAAATTGTTTTAGGATCCCTATCCAAGATAGTGACCAACCCAATTTGAAAATTTCAAAAATTCGAATTTAAACTTCTTGCGAGCATTTCGTCGAGCACCTGGCAGATGAAATCGAGCAAATCTTGATTCACTGTGAAGATCACTGTTCTTGCTCGCTCAATCCCTGTCGCCATGCTCCTGGACGGTGCCTCGGTCGACCCCAGCGCCCCCTGCCCCGACCCATGCCATGAGAAGCGGAGGGAAGAAGAGAACTGCGCCCAGGGCCCCCTCCCAGACCTTCTTCTTCCTGCACGATGCCGACCGCCCTGGATGCGCCAGAGCCGACCCACAGCCTCCCGCAGCCGAGCCAGCACCCTCCCAGCACGCCCCCGAGGCCGCCATGCCCGGTACGACCTTCGAACGTTGCCAGGGCCCCCGAGCCGGTGAGCTTCTGGACGCCGCACCCTCGTCGCTCCGACCTATAAATACCCCCGCCGATCAAACGGAGAGACTCGCCCCGCCCCCAGCTACCTCCCAGACACACTCGTACCACCCCGCTTGCTCTAGCTCGACGACGCCAGCCCCGCCGGCGAGGTACTGGACGTGGAAAGCGCCGCCGCGTTCGACCACCTGGAAGCAAGCCGCCGCTGGGAATCGGAGGAGGAGTCACGCCGCAGCCGATTCCGCACGTCGCCGTCGAGTTCTGCTTCCTCTCCGTCCCGCCCTCGCCATCGAACAGTCATCCGTGCAACGCCGGTGAGCACCCCCGTCTCCGACGAACACGATGCACCCTAGCCGTTCGATCTTGATCCAGCGGTAGCATACCGTTTCGGTGAGAGATAAGTGACCTGACCGGTGGGCTCCACCTGTCAGGTTTAGTTTTTATTCTTTCCCGCCCGGAGCGAAGCGGTATGGGCCGGCCCGTTCGGGTTTCATTCGAAATCAGCCCAGTTGGTTTCGAATCCGGTCCGTTTCGTTTTCTTTATTTCCCGCTCGTTTTCGAATTAATTCAAATATGATTCAGATATGATTTTCAAACTAAAATTCCAAGAGATTTACAAATCCATTTTTAGCAAATGAATATGCGTTGGAAAGCTTGTAAAATGCTCTAGCCTGTAGACTTGGTTAGAATTCCATTTGAGTTAGGAATTTAATTAGATATGAATAGTGTGACCCTAGCTTTGTTAATCATAAAAGATTTCTAGAAAATTATTTAAGCCTCCTAAAATCATGAAATTTAAATTGTGAACTCACCAATGACCCCCCTTACTGTTAGTCAACCCTAATCAACTCAAACCCTGTTAGTGTTATCAAGTAGATCCTACCCCAACTCTAGTTAGTAACATAAAATGATAGATTCCTATTGCACACTTAGAATTAATTTGCCCTCTTACAAATTCACTTAGTTGATCCCTCCCACTTGAACTAGTATTAGTACCCCTAAACCAATACCAATGCTTAGAAAGTGAACAACATGGGAGACTTATTAGAAACTCTAGCTTGCATACTTGATGGAAACCTAGAAGCAAAACTTACAGTCCAACTCCATAAAATGCAACATGAATGCTATTGTTAGCAAACAAATATGTGTGCTTGGTGTGTTGTTAGCCTTGTGAGTGATTGTGTGTTTTGTGTTTATTCGTTATTAGACGCTAGTGTTGCCGAGGAGGATATTGGAGGGGATTATTATCAAGAAGAAGAAGAATACCCCGGACACTTTGCCAACCAAGGCAAGCCATATTTTGATTCATACTCCCAATGCCTAGTTTTAATATTGCATCCTACTTATTTTAAGTAAATTGCATGATTGAATTGCTAGAGTAGAATGATAGAAGTGTATTGATGTCTTGTTTAGCAAGAGCATCAAGCTGAGTTTATCCAACTCTATTTAGTAGTATCATCACTCAATGTAGTGGCTTAGTCGCTAATAAAAACTGGTGCTATCTCTGGAGGAACCCCGTTTAAAAAGTGGTGACTTGAACTTGAAACTTGAATTGGAGATTGCTCCTACGAAAGGGTTTTTATGAAAGAAATCAATCTTGACTAAGAACTATGAAATGTATTTCTCAATGACAACGAGTGATGTACTATGGGAGCCAACCATACCGTACGACCACATTACCCCTATATGGGAAGGGGCTTAGTCCGTAGCTTGTTTACCTTAGTATGGGAGGCCTTGTAACAAATCTTTATGGAAGGACACCGTGAGCGGTTACTTCTGAACCAAGTGGATTCCACTAACCCGGCACTCCGGGATGGCCAGAAGTAGAGGCGCCGGAGCGGGGATTTCGTATCCCGGGCTCTAGGGAAGGATCCTATACTAGGGTGAGCAAGTGAAAGAGTTTGTTTGATTATCTGAACCCCGCATACTTGTGTATGACGATCCGTGGATTTCTCCCGGCAGATGTATCGAATCTTGTGGGTAAAGTGTACCCCTCTGCAGAGGTTTTCAAACTATTCGAATAGCCGCGTCCGCGGTCATGGACAGTTGGCAAGCTGTACTTGACTTTTGTCAAGAATAAAAAAATAACAATGGTGAACTTGGTGAATGACTTGACTTGACCTTGATGTTGACACACTTGAAGTTCTTCTTTAGATTGAACTTAGAGAATTAAATCTTCTTCTCTACTAATGAAAATTCTTGGGAAACAAACTAGCTTTTTGCAAATAAACTTAGTGCTTAGTCCACCATATCAACCATGCATATCTATCTCATCACTTTGTTTATAAGATGGTTTGCGCGTGCATCCAATGTACTCATGGCTGTGTCCCTGGCCATTAACTTGGCCAGACTTGAAGGAGCAAGATCAAGAAGGAAGGACTCATTGACGACTTTGCGAATTAGGCTCGTTTCCTACTGTCTGCTTTGCCTGTGCGGTTGAAGCTTGACAATATGGACCCAAAGTGTTATTCCGCTGCATGTTGATGTAATGTAAGGTTTGGTCTGTGCGACCACCTATGTAATCCCCTTTATTTACTATTAATGTCTATGACTATGATACCAATTACGTTATGTGAATCACAACAATGGTTCTGGGATTGTGATGGATTGCATAACGGGCACTTCGAATTTGTTATCAAATTTGAGGTCGTCACAATACGTCACGCCAACACCCCCTACCGCGACCAAACCAGCCCCACTCCCCCTCTTGCGGCAGCCAATTCGGCGGCCGCCTCCCCCCTTTCTCCTGCCGCGGTAGCCGTTTCCCCTGCCCGCGCCCCTACCGCGGCAGCTGTTTCCCCTGCTCCCTCTGTCGAGGCACCCCCAGCCCTACAACGACTGCCTCCCGTGCCGCCACCAACTCCCCGGTGTGTGTCTCTTCCATTGCGCCCGCCGCCTCTACACCATCTACACCACCACCACCAGCTCGTGTTGTTCCTATTTACGCTCCCACAAACGACCAAACTATGCATACTCATGGAAAATCAGGTTTTCGTCTTCCTACACAACATTTAAATCTCCTAGCAACACCCTCTCTCTCTCAATCTCTCCCATACCTAAAACCTACAAAACCGCGCTCCTTGACCCCAACTGGGCTGCTGCTATGCGAGATGAGTTTTCTGCTCTTCTTCAGAATGACACTTGGCAGCTTATTCCTCGCCCTCCCGGTGCAAACGTCGTTTTTGGTAAATTGGTTTTTTGTCAAAAGTTCCACTCCGATGGCATTCTTTATCGATATAAAGCTTGCTGGGCTTGTCGCAGTTTTTCTCAGCAACATGGCATTGACTACGATGAAACTTTCTCCCCCGTCGTTAAGCCTAGCACCATTCGAATAGTTCTCAGTATAGCAGTCTCCTCCACATGGCCCATTCACGAACTTGATGTAAAAAATGCCTTTCTCCATGGTTCTCTTCAAGAAACAGTTTATTGTCAGCAACCTCTCGGTTTTGAGGACTCCTTAATCCCTGATAATGTCTGTCTCCTTAAAAATGTCTCTACGGTCTTAAACAGTCTCCTCGGGGTTGGTTTCAGTGTTTCTCCACCTATATTCAAACCATTGGCTTCACTCCCTCTCTGACCAACACCTCTATTTTTGTCTACCACACCTCCTCTCACACTGCATACTTACTCCTTTATGTCAATGATACCATACTCACTGCTTCTACCCAAACCTTACTTAATCACATCATCACTCTCCTTAGTTCTGAATTTTCTATGATGGATCTTGGCATTCTCCCTCATTTACTCAACATAGCTATTACTTGTGACTCCCATGGGATTTTCCTCTCTCGGCGTTAGTATATTTTAGATCTTCTTACATGGGCTGGTATGCCTGATTGCCAGCCATCCTACACTCGTGTGGACACTAGTTCAAAACTTCCCTCTGATGGTGACCCTTTCCCTGATGGTCCTCTCTATCGTAGTCTCATAGGTGCACTACAATATCTTAGTCTTACACGACCTGAACTCGCCCACTCTGTCCAACAAGTCTGCCTCTATATGCATGATCCTCGTCTTCCCCACTATAATCACGTTAAACGATTTTTTCGCTATCTCAAAGGTATTCTTGATCATGGACTCCACATAAATACCTCTTCCCCAAAAAGTTTGATAGCATATTTTGATGTAGACTGGGCTTGTTGTCGAGACACTCGTCGGTCCATGTTCGGATACTGTGTTTTTCTAGGTAACAATTTGATTTCATGGTCTTCTAAATGATAGATTATAGTCTCTCGCTCCTCTGCAGAAGCTGAGTATTGTGCAGTGACCCATGTGGTTGCTGAGACAGTTTGGCTTCGCCAACTCCTGACAGAGCTCCATCGCCTGATTCAGCAGGCCACTATGAAGGGAATATGCCTGAGAGACAATAATAAAGTGGTTATTATCATATTTCATGTTTATGATAAATGTTTATTTCTCATGCTAGAATTGTATTAATTGGAAACATTAATACTTGTATGATTAATAAACCAAAAGGTTCCTAGTAAAGCCTCTCTTTTATACTAACTCGTTGATTAACTGATGATCAAGGTTTCCTGATCATGAACATTGGATGTTGTTAATAATGGGGTCATATCATTAGAAGAATGATGTGATGAACACTCACACCCATAGTACGAATAATAATACGATCAAGTCATCAAGTTTCATTGCTATATCAAACTCATACGAAGTAGTTGTAATCCTTAGACCATGAGATCATGTTAATCACTAATACCGGAAGGGTACTTTGATGATATCAAACGTCACACCGTAACAGGGTGATTATAAAGGTTGATTTGGGTACTCTGAAGGTATTAGTTGAGGCTCATGGATCAACAGTGGGATTTGTCCATCCGGATGACGGAAAGATATTCTCTCGGCCCTCTCGGTGATATTGCATTGACATCGCTTGCAAGCATGTGACTAGGTCACAGGAATGCCTTATCATGGAATGAGTAAAGAGACTTGTCGGGAATGAGATCAAACTAGGTATGGTTGATACCAAATGATCGGATCTTGGACAAGTAATAATATCGCGAGACAAAAGGAATTAACTATGTTCGTTATTGGTTCACACGATCACTAGTTCATCGTCGAGTAAGTGGGAGTCATCATGGATTTCCAGATCCCGCTGATGATTATTGATCGGAGAGGAGTCTCGATCATATCCACGTTATTCACGAACCGTGGGGTGACACACTTAAGGTTCGCCGCCATTTTTGAGTAGATACGATACTCCGATCAAATTACAGGACAACATGAGGGTTGTTTCAGAAAAGCACCAAAACTGTTTTGGGATATCGAAATAACTCAAGGGGGTATTTGTTAATGTTTGTTAATTGAATGAATTAACAAATGTTAAAGAAACAAAATGTTTTATTAAATTAATTAGTATGAATTTAATTAGCATGAATGTCATGCAAAATTAAATGGGGGGTTACCTCATGTTGATGAGGGGGTTACCACCATAAAGAGGGGGTTACCACCATGAAGAGGAGGAGATTTTCTCCTAGGGGCTGGTGCACACCCCCCTTGGGGCTTCCCCCTCCTCTCCTATAAAAGGCCCCCCTCTCCTCCATGTTCATGCTTGCTTGATCCCTCTTTTCTCCCGCAAAGTTGCTGCCCCAAATCCGTCTTAGCTTAGTGAAGCTCTCCCGAATTGTTAGTTCGTAGTTCATACACTTGGAGAAGTGTGTGTTGGAGTGTCTGGCGGATCCCTTCTTCCGCTGCCCCGCTGGACCGAGGGCGTGGAGGAGACGAGGACAAACTGTACATGTGACCAAGTATGGAGGTGCCGTCGGTTGTGGCGCCTTGTACATGATCTTGAGATCGTCAAGTGAATGACTACGTCAACTACGTCAAGTGAACGACTATGTCGACTACGTGCGTCTTTGTCAAGTCTTCACCGGCAATGTTTGTGCGGGAACGTAAAATCCCGCTTCCGGTCATCGAGGGTTAGTTAATCGTTGCTTCCATCTCGTAGATGATCTTGGCTAGTTTTGTATTCATGCGTAGGAATTTTTTTATTTTCTATGCTAAGAACCCATCAGTGGTATCAGAGCCATCTCTATGCGTAGTTGGTATGCACGATTAGAACACATGGAGATGTGGGCGTTGATGATCATGTTATTGCTATTTTTTTGTATTTTGGATCATAGTGGCATAGTGGAATTGAAGCTGCCCGAGACTAACCTTACATGACCGCGTTCACGAGACTTGTCCCACACTTGACATGCTTCGGCATATGTGGCTTTGCGGGTGCACGTTTCTCCCACAATAGTTATAATCTATTTTACAAAGAGTTGTTAATAATATTTTTATCACTGTTATGGTTACATGTTCATAGGTAAGAACGGTTCTTCCTAGAAAGCCCCACACCACGTAAAATATGCAAGACAAATTAGAAACGTCTAACTTGTTTTTGCAGGGCATGTGATGTGATATGGTCAAATTATTTATGTTACAAATTGTATGCAATGATCCTTTTTGTAAGTTATAAACAACTGGTAGGTGCCATATGGTTGTCATTTTCAATTTTACGGCCCGCGTGCCGAATATATATATCCAAGTAATATATTGTAATGGAGGAAGACAATCAAGGTGGCACGCCATGGACCTTGGTGCTATGCCGACGGAATGATGGAGATCATGTCATGACGCACAAGATGGAGATCGAATGTGTGAAGGACCATATCATATCACATTATATATGCATGTGATGTTTATCCTTTGATGCATCTTATTTTGCTTAGATTTGATCACGCGGTAGCATTATAAGATGATCCCTCTCACATAAATATCAAGATAAAAATATGTTCTTCCATAGCATGCACCTTCAAGAAAGTTCGTCATTTCAAGACACCACATGATGATCGGGTGTGATAGACTCTACGTTCACATATAACGGGTGTAAGACATTTTTACACACGTAAGTGCTATGGTTCTACTTGGCGAGCCTAGCATGTACAGACATGGCCTCGGAACACGAACTGAAAGGTTAAGTATGAGTCATATGGTTGATATGATGAACATGGTGATGTTCGCCTTTGAAACTATGCTGTTTCATGTGATGATCGGTTGCGGTATAGTGAATTTTGTTCATGTAATCACTTAAGAAAACTAAGAGGGATGTTGTTTTTTAAGTGGGAGTTCACTTAGTAATTTTGAATGATAGAACTCAATTTATCATGAACAATATCAAAGTGAATTTGCATAGTTTTTTGTAGTCATTGGCATCCGTTCACTACCTTGCGATTAGCTATAATTGAGATAATGGAACTATAGAATTCTAGATGTTAACTTTACGAACTGGTATCGTATTGTTTGAATGTCAATCTAAAGTTTAAAGTCCTATTGCAAACTTTTAGCAAACCTTGTTTACTCAATAAAATTTAGTAAGTTGTATTAAATCAAGAGTAACAATTCCAGTGTTAGTATCTAAGTATCACACTTGCCTCCATGATCCTTGATATTCAAAAGTTGTTTTTAGTATCAAGGTTATCTAGGAGCTGAAAGAATTGTTTCATAAACTATCATGTGTGGAAGATATTTTGATATCTTGAACAATGTTTGGTTGCAGTGTGTTAGAGTATAATTTAGTAAGACACATACTCATATTGTATGGGAATTTGTGAAGATTGGAGACGCTAGGCGTCTAGATCTCCTAAAAAGGTTTTGGGAACTAACATTATACTCACAATTAGTCCTTATGATCTATAGTAGCTCGATCATGAAAGTTGTCATGATAGGATGAATACAAGATGTAGGTAAAATGTTTACTACACTAAAAGATTACTAAAGAATGGAATTTGGAAGAATGCCAAATATTTGATTATGGTGATCTACTTCAAAGTGTGAGTCCAAGGGTATTAGTGTTTGACTAATCATGCCTTGAACTATGTGCCATGTGAATGGTGCCACTATTGATATTGATAGATTCTTCTAAAAAGGAAAAGAATTGCTAAAAGAGAATCCGAAATTTATACTAGCGGAAAAGAAAAGACTGGAAATTTCCAACTCAGGTATATAGAAGATATACATATTATGGGTGTATTCGTTGCTTGTTAAAACAATGTGGTTCTGGGGTATTTGATACTAAATTGGTTGGTATGAACTATCATACAGAACAACGCAATACAAGAACTACAATGGCCTAATTAACTAGCAAATGAATATGGGATGATTCTCATCGAAAACAAATAAAGTTTATTGTTTTTCGTTGGAATTAAACCTAGCCTTCAAGATTTGTTTTAATAATTGTTATTTTGTTCAGGTATTATGAGAACAATGGTTGTTCAAATTATTACCGCATTCATAAAAGATGAATGAACGCTTATCTTCTTGGAGAAATCACATCCATAACACTGATGCTAAAAATGTCTTAAGACAAATGATTAGAAGATCACTTATGAGTGACACCACCGTTTAAATCATATTGGAAAGTAAACATGAAGAAACTCCATGTTGATGGAATTTTGGAGTCCTTTTGATTTTGAATCAATTGACACTTGTGAAAATTTCCTAGAGATGATTAAAACTCTGTTTTGTATGCCAAAGAAGAACGAACGACTAACTTATTGGACATTGTACATGTTGATGTATATTGTCCATTATGCGTAGCCGTGTGTGGTGGATCTTTCAACTTCATTTACTTTAACCAAGGATTTGAGTAGATATATGTGTGTATTTACTTGATAAGGAGGAAGTATGAAATATTTGAAAAAAATTCAAAGTATTTCTGGATGAAGTAAAAATAATTGTAACAAGAGAATAAAGAATTTATGATTGGATCATAAAGGAAGATATTTGAGTTACAATTTTAGCAAACACCTAAAAGTTGAGGAATCATTCCATAGACTTTTATTTCCCGAAACACCATAGAAGTATAGAGTGTTCGAGAGATGAAATCAAACTTTGTTTGACATTGTTAGATCAAAGGTGTCATCTATAAAACTGCCATTATATTTTAAGGATAAAGCTTTAGATACTACCGCTTTTACACTGAAAAGAGTGTCATCATGATCCATTGAAATAACACCATATGAGTTAGGGCATGGGATAAAACCCAAGTTGTCTTTTCTAAAATTTTGGTATGCTAGGCATATGTAAAATGTTTACAACTAAAGTTGGATAAATACGTCTTTGCAGGTTATCCCAAAGTAACTGTTGGATATTCCTCCAGAACACCGAAGACAAAAGTGTTTTTCGCTAAAAACGTCAAGTTTCTTGAGAAGGAATTTTTCGCGAAAAGTTAAGTAGGAGGACAATAGAACTTTGATTGGGTTATTGAACCTAAGCTATATGTGCTGAGTAGCGCAGCGTCGGGAAGTGTCCTAGAGGCGGCCATAATGCACATGGCTACAGTACCTCAAAGGTTGTGGTCACAGATATATAAGTTCCTATTGAACCGCGTGAGTCGGGTAACAATCAAATAGTTAGATTTGAGAAAAATCATTATTGTTTGACAGTGATGAACCGACTACATGCAAAGAAGCGATGATGGGCCCTGACTCCGTCAAATGGCTAGAAGCCATAAAATCCATGATAGTTCCATACACGAGAAACCAAGTTTCTGAACTTGGAAGATCATCAAAAAGGCATGAAGCCCAGTGAGCGTGTTAGTATTTGTAAACAGACATGGATGTTTTTTGCATCTACGAAATAGTCGACATATCGTCAAAAGAGTTTATGATTATGTTCAAGGAGTTGACTATGACAAGATTTGATCTTTCATAGCGATATTTTGTCTGGACAGATTACTGTAGCAACCACTACATATGCCAAGTTTGGTATATGTTAGTTGAACAAACAAAACAACATTCTTCTAATAGAATGGTTACCTAGGACATGTACATAACATGGTCCAAAGGGTTTTGTAAATTCAAAGGATGCTAAAAAGGCATGCAAACTTCAATGGTTTAAGTAAGCATCGCGGAGTTGGAATATTCACTGTGATGAAATTGTAAAAAAGTTTAATTTCATCAGAGACGATGAATGTGCTTGCATTCGCAAGAAATTAAGTGGGAGCGCTGAGACATATTTCCGGTACATTATGTAGAAGACATATTGTTCATTGAAAATGATGTATCTTTTATTGACACGGGCTAAGAATTTCATTAAAATTAGATTTTCAATGAAAGACTTAGGAAAAACCAAGATGTTGGGTCTCGATGTCTATGTAGATAGATCAAGGTGCCAATATGGTTGTGCCAAAGTACATAGATGAAATATTGAATGAAGTTCAATATGGAAACGACGAGAAAAGTTCTTGCCGCATGGAAGAGGTTGAAACAAGATTCAGGTGTTTTTGACACTTGATGAGTGAAGCCACATGAATGATTTGATAGATCATGTATACCGTGATATGTACATATCTAGATATGTTATATGCTCTAAATGTTATGGGCATATACCAGAGTGATAAATGTCATAAGATGATCACTGGACAATAGTAAGGATATCTTTATGTGCTTTGGAAGTACTAAGGATATATATTATATATGAATAAGTGACACATAGTTCATTGTAAAGTGTTACATTGATAGTAAGTTTGTCACAAGATACAAATTAAGTTTATCTCAATTTTAGCTATATGTTTAGGCGGCACAATGTAATGGAAGGAAGTTCCATGATGGATTTGGATGAGTTCCAAAGTTAAGACATTGTGATGGATTCTACAACAAAAGTTGAGTATATGGCTGCTTTAGAAGTAGCAAAGGAGGGCATTTGTGTCAAGAAATTTGTTATCAAACTAGGTGTAGTTCCAAGCGGGCTATTACTATGAAGATCTATTGTGTGACAATAGTAACAACATAATTTTAGCTAAAGGAACTAAGGTCTCACCTAAGGAACAAATTTATACCCAACTATCTCATTTGAGAATGAGTGATGCATAGAGACGCAAAGACATGCAAATACACACAGAACTGAAAGTGTCAGATCTGGAGATCAGATTAACCACATGCAACGCGTACGGATAACACGTGAATGCCATAAGTGTTATGTATGCAAGTATCAACTAGATTATTGACTCTAGTGCAAGTGGGAGACTGAAAGGAATATGCCCGAGAGGCAATAATAAAGTGGTTATTATCATATTCCATGTTTATGTTAAATGTTTATTTATCATGCTAGAATTGTATTAATTGTAAACATTAATACTTGTGTGATTAATAAACCAAAAGGTTCCTAGTAAAGCCTCTCTTTTATACTAGCTCATTGATTAACTAATGATCAAGGTTTCCTGATCATGAACATTGGATGTTGTTAATAACGGGGTCATATCATTAGAAGAATGATGTGATGAACACCCACACCCATAGTACGAATAGCAATACGATCAAGTCATCAAGTTTCATTGCTACATCAAACTCATACGAAGTAGTTCTAATTCTTAGACCATAAGATCATGTTAATCACTAATACCGGAAGGGTACTTTGATGATACAAAAACAAAACGGTATGCACGTGGGTACCTACACACCCCTCCTTCAACTTTTGATTCAAAATGCATTAACCTATTTTAGCTTTGTTTTCTAGTAGAACACGAAATACTGCTGTGTAAAAGTGGTTTCATATTTTTTGTCTGATTTTTTTTTGGTCAAAGTCAACCCGAAAAACAAAAAGTCAATGAAAAATGTATTTTTGAGTTGACTTTGATGAAAAAAATTCAAATAAAAATTCTGAAACCACTTTTGTACACCAGAATCCCGTGCTCTACTAGGAAAACAAACTAAAAATGGGTTAATATGTCTTGAAAAAAAAATTGAAAGGGGGTGTGTAGGTACCCAGGTGAGCACATAATCCACTCTCTGAGATGATATCAAATGTCACACCGTAACAGGGTGATTATAAAGGTTGATTTGGGTATTCTGAAAGTATTAGTTGAGGCTCATGGATCAAGAGTGGGATTTGTCCATCCAGATGACGGAAAGATATTCTCTGGGCCCTCTCGGTGATATTGCATTGACATCGCTTGCAAGCATGTGATTAGGTCACAGGAATGCCTTATCACGGAACGAGTAAAGAGACTTGTCGGGAATGAGATCGAACTAGGTATGGTTGATACCAAATGATCGGATCTCGGACAAGTAATAATATCGCGAGACAAAAGGAATTAACTATGTTCATTATTGGTTCACACGATCACTAGTTCATCGTCGAGTAAGTGGGAGTCATCATAGATTTCCAAATCCCGCTGGTGATTATTGATCGGAGAGGAGTCTCGATCATGTCCACATTATTCATGAACCGTAGGGTGACACACTTCAGGTTCACCGTCGTTTTTGAGTGGATACGATACTCCGATCGGATTACAGGACAACATGAGGGTTGTTTTAGAAAAGCACCGAAACAGTTTCGGGATATCAAAATAACTCAAGGGGGTATTTGTTAATGTTTGTTAATTGAATGAATTAACAAATGTTAAAGAAATAAAAATGTTTTATTAAATCAATTAGTATGAATTTAATTAGCATGAATGTCATGCAAAATTATATGGGGGGTTACCTCATGTTGATGAGGGGGTTACCACCATGAAGAGGGGGTTACCACCATGAAGAGGAGGAGATTTTCTCCTAGGGGCTGGCGCACACCCCCCTTGGGGCTGCCCCCTCCTCTCCTATAAAAGGACCCCCTCTCCTCCATGTTCATGCTTGCTTGATTCCTCTTTTCTCCCACAAAGTTGCTGCCCCAAATCCGTCTTAGCTTAGCGAAGCTCTGCCGGATTGTTAGTTCGTAGTTCATACACTTGCAGAAGTGTGTGTTGGAGTGTCCGGCGGATCCCTTCTTCCGCTGTCCCGCTGGACCGAGGGCGTGGAGGAGACGACGACAAACCGTACGTGTGACCGAGTACGGAGGTGCGGCCGGTTGTGGCGCCTTGTACACGATCTTGATATCGTCAAGTGAACAACTACGTTAACTACATGCGTCTTCGTCAAGTCTTCACCGGCAACGTTTGTGCGGGGACATAAAATCCCGCTTCTGGTCATCGAGGGTTAGTTAATCGTTGCTTCCATCTCGTAGATGATCTTGGCTAGTTTTGTGTTCATGCGTAGGAATTTTTTTGTTTTCTATGCTACGAACCCATCACACTATTGTTTATTGTGATAATATTTTAGCAATTTATATGTCCAGTAATCCAGTACAGCATTGGCGGACAAGGCACATTGAGATCAACATTCATTTTTTTGGGAGAAGGTCGCATTGGGCCAAGTTCAAGTTCTTCATGTGCCCACTACTGCGCAGTTCGCTGATATTTTCACCAAGGGGTGCCCACTCAACCTTTTTCAGATATTCGATTGAGTCTCAATGTTGTTGAACCCCACGTTGATACTGCGGGGGGATGTTAGACTATAGATGTTACTTGTAATCCAAGTTAGGGTTAGGGTAGCCGGTCGTCCTGGCCTCCTATTTATACCCCTTGTACGCCAACTGAATAATCATCAATTGTGAGACATTATACAAGTTTACAGAATCCATGAATGTACAAGAATTGAATTGCCATTAGTAGGGTCATGAATCAAACAGCAAGATTCATGGAAATATATAGTCATGCATGTTATCGTTGATCTAGGTCTTACCAAAAGGAACATACATGCAAAACTCTAAAATGTGGCCCTAACTCAATAGAAAAATTTAACTATTTAACAATTATAATGTGTATATTTCATAATGTTTTACATGGCGTGATAAAATTGGATTTATTAAGAATTGTACCTGCACTACAAGAAATGTATTGACTAGTGACCACAGAAATATTGGTCATAGATTTATGACCAACTCGTATCAAATGGTCGTAAGCTGTTTCGGAGGGTTCAAGGTCTTAATCCTTATGACCAATTTAGTCCAAAAGGTCATAATGCTCACACACAAAATGGTCATAACCTATATAATCAAATTTAGCACATTATACTTAATTGATTTTCTACCGCTTAAGACCAATTTAAATGGTCATACCACTATAATCAGTGTGACTAGGTGTCCACCTCAGCAATCCTGCATACGTGTCAGCATCTAGGTGTCACCGATGCTTACGTGGCAATGCTCCCAATGGTGGAACCCATTAACAAAAGGACATAACCATTGACTTTGACTAATATGACGTGGGTCTCAGCCATCTGCCCCACCCCATGAGACGTGGGTCCTAGCCACTCCACCCCATGACACGTTGGTCCCACCCACCCCACCCCATGACACGTGGGTCCCACCCACCCCACCCCATGACACATGGGTCCCACCAACCCCACCACCCCATGACACATGGGTCCCACCCCACCCATCCCATGACACGTGGGTCCCACCCACCCCACCCCATGACACGTGGGTCCCACCCACCCTACCACCCCATGACACGTGGGTCCCACCCCACCCACCCTACCCCATGACATGTGGGTCCCACACCTCACTTACCCATGACACGTGGGTCCCACCTATCCCGCCCCACCTAACCTGCCATGTGGGTCCCATGCACCGGCCCCACCATCTTATAGGTGGGTCCCGCCCCCATCCCGCTCCATGACACATGGGTCCCACCCACCCCACCACCACATGACATGTGGGTCCCATCCCACCCACCCTACCCCATGACATGTGGGTCCCACACCCCACTTGCACATGACACGTGGGTCCCACCCGTCTCACCTCACCACCTTACAGGTAGGTCCCACTCCACCTAGCCTGCCATGTGGGTCCCATCCGCTAGCCCCACCACCTTATAGGTGGGTCCCGCCCCACAACACCCGAGCTGACAGGTGGGCGCCACCTAGACCTGCCAGGTTGGTCCCGCCTAAGCTGATAGGTGGGCGCCTTCCAGACCTGCCAGGCGGGTCCCGACCCGACCCATACCAACCATCGATCCAGGCCAAACAATTTCTTCAAAAAACAAGTTCCATGGGGGATTGAACTCAAGACCCCCCCTCAACCCGCCAAGACTTCAACCATCACATCACAACATCACTTGTGTCTAGTATGGAGTTTGGACCCTTTTATATATCTGCCGCGTAGATGGGCCTGGAATAGTGGCCCATAGCAAAAATGGCTTTGTAGTGGAGCATTTCAGGAAAAAAAATTGGGCTCCCCATAAGTTTCGGCCCAAATAGATTTTAAAGAATATTTATGTTTTTACAAAGAACTAAACATATATTTCAAGTAACACCTTAGTAAAATTTGCATACAATTTCAGAACCAGATGATCCAAAAATCATTTAAACAATTATTTTTAAAAAATTATGTGAAAACTATTAAGCCCTTGTAGTTTAAATTGGTCCCGCTTCCTAATAAATCGATAAAAGTTGTCAAAAATATGAACAATACCTATACTAATTTACCATTGCAACCAATTGGTCAATTGTGAATGTAATGTGTTCTAATATTTTTAGACATTGGTTTGATCTAGTTATCATGGTGAACTTTGGTAGTTGCTTTGTCGAAAAATTAAAACAAATACCTACATATGATTTTTGGTTCAACAAAGTGCTGATCTTAATACCCTAAGTGTTCTAGTATTTTTGGAAATTGTTTTGGTCCAATTTTCAAATTGAATTTTGGTACCTCCTTCACAAAAATATCGATTTATGGCACTCAGAAAATGAAAAATAAGTTTTTTGTGCAAAGAAAATGAAAACTTCCTTCATCAACATTGTTTGTCATTCCAAATCGAACACTTTTGCACAATATAGGATCATTTGAACAAACTATGCCATGATTGTGGCCATGACGTCAGTCATTTAGCTTAAAAGCCAATAATCTTTGCACATGGTAGCTCTTTTGTAGATATGTGTGGAATCTTGCAAAAAAAATTGTTGAGATCTATGATAACATAGTAACTTGTGAATCTAAAAATCATTTTTGGAAAAAATCATGAGAAAACTATGAAGCACTTGTAGTTTAAATTGGGCCCGCTTCCTACTAAATCGGCAAAAAGTTGTTGAAAAATTAAAAAATACCTACAAATGATTTTTTGTTCAATAAAGTGCTGATCTTTAAACCCTAAATGTTCTAGTATTTTTGGATATTGTTTTGGTCCAATTTTCAAATTGAATTTTGGTACATCCTTCACAAAAATATCGATTTGTGGCACTCAGAAAATGAAAATAAGCTTTTTGTGCAAATGAAACGAAAACTACCTTCATCAACATTGTTTTTCATTCCTAGTCGAATACTTTTGCTCAATATCGGATCATTTGAAAAAACTATGCCATGATTGTGCCCATGACATCGGTCGTTTAGCTTAGAAGTCAATAATCTTTGCACATGGTAGCTCTTTTGTAGATATGGGTGGAATCTTGCAAGAAAGTTTGTAGATCTATGATAAAATAGTAACTTGTGAATCTAAATTTTTTTTTGGAAAAAATCACAAGCAAACTATGAAGCACTTGTAGTTCAAATTGGGCCCGCTTCCTGCTGAGTCGGCAAAAAGTTGTCCAAAAATTTAAAAATACCTACAAATGATTTTTTGTTCAACAAAGTGCTGATATTTAAGCCCTAAGTGTTCTAGTATTTTTGGATATTGTTTTGGTCCAATTTTCAAATTTAATTTTGGTACCTCCTTCACAAAATATCGATTTGTGGCAAAGGAAATGAGAAACAAGTTTTTTGTGCAAAGAAAACAAAAACTTCCTTCATCAATATTATTTGTAATTCCAAGTCGAACACTTTTGCACAATATAGGATCATTTGAACAAACTATGTCATGATTGTGGCCATATCATTGGTAGCTTGGCTTAAAAACCAAGAATCTTCATACATGATAGCTCTATTTTGGAAACACTTTTTCTAAAACAAAATTAATATTCCAATGTTGTTATTTTTCCTTGAAACTAGGTCACATAACATGACGCAATGCGAATGTTTTTAATATTTTTTTATTTTTTTGAATTTCTTATGTCGATTTTAAAAGGCGGTCAAAACAGTGGGCACGACTGTTTCTATATAGGAGTGGAATCTTCTGAAACTTTTTGTAGATCTATGATGAAATAGCAACTTGCGCACCTAAAAGTAATTTTTAAAAAAAATCATGAGCAAACTATGAAGCACCTGTAGTTCAAATTGGGCCCGCTTCCACTTGAATCTGCAAAAAGTTTTCGAAAAATTTCAAATACCTAAAAATGTTTATTGTTCAAATAAATAGTGAATTGTAAACATAATGAGGTATAGTATTTTTTAAGATTGGTTTGGTCCAATTATTAAAGTGAATTTTGGTAGTTGCTTCACAAAAACACCTAATTTTGGCACTCAAAAAATTAAAAATGAGTTTTCCGTGCAAAGAAAATGAAAATTCCCTTCTGTAACATTGTTTGCCATACCGAGTCAACCACTTTTGCACAAATATAGGATTATTTTAACAAATAATGCCATGGTTTGCAGCCAAGACATTGTTATTCCGCTTGAGTCATGATTCTTCATAGATGATACATCTTTTTGAGAAGTCTTTTTTAAAATGTTTGCAATATTCCATTCAAGTTGTAAACTTTTCCACTGTATGAGGTTATGTGGCACTAAAAAATTAGAAATAGAATATGTATATGATTTCATATAATACCAAAAGTCCTATTTTTAGATACAAACACTACTTCTTCCGATGGACTGATTTCCAGCCAATAAGATCACCAACATAGACTACCCACGGATCGCTCGAGACAATGTATCTGGGCCATCCACTAGTCTCCGATCCAAGGATGGAAAAACACAGGAAGGAAAAGGCCATGGCCAACCCAAACCCTAAGTTGCCTACCTAGTCTCTGATCCATCTCATTCTCTCCTCGTGGCCGCCTCTTCCTCCCTCCTCCGCGCCGCCCTCTCCTCCCTATGCAATATCCATTCCCTCCTCCTCCGTCCCTACCTCCGTCTTGTGCCACGACGTGGTCGTCGGGGTGGTCTTGCGACCGAGATGGATGGGCTCATTGATCGTTGATCTTGCCTCGGGTTATAGGTTTCGTCCACTCCCTCCCCATAGAACTCTCTCTGGGCTTCTCTCTCACTACCTCTCTGTGTGCAGGTAGCCAGGCACGGATGATTTCACGGGGGCTGGCGTCATAGCGCTCACGTCGAAGGTGGATGATTTCGCTGGATCTGGCCTCGGGGTCACCAGATCTGGCCTCGGGGTCACCGGATCTAGCCGCCTCTCATGACGAGATCTGTGCCCGGAGACTTCAAATTCGCGCTTCCCTTGGCTCTAGAGTCCTTCATCGATGACAATTTCGAGATACCCGCCGAGCTCAACAACAACCTCCGCACATCGCGGACCAACTCCTACCACCGCCGCGGCCTGTTGGCCATCAAGGCCAAGAAGGGCGGAGCCTTCCCCACGGCCGAGAAGCCCGCCATTGTCGCCGAGCCCAAGTTCTACCCCGCCGACAATGTCAAGCAGTGCACCGTCAGCACCCACAAGCCAAAGCCAACCAAGCTCAGGTGCACTCTCATGCATTTATCTTTTAGATACCTGCTGTGTGGGATTAGATTGTATATTCTGATGTAAATTGTTGAAAGATTAGCTCTGCCTTCACCAATATAGGTTTTTATATGTTCTTGGTCAATTGAACTAGATACACGTAGCTTCCTATAGAGCTGGTCACGATGTAAAATAAAACTGGCAGTTAGCAAGATCCTACAATCTCGTATGTGCATACTAACAAGGATTTTGGCGTGTTCTGTGTTATCGCTGAAATTATGTGCTTGGTGGATCTGTATTAGGTAATGTATATCTGTAACAACCTCATGGTGCCAATCCAAGTTGATCAAGCTATTCTCTGATTGTTGTTAATTATTGTTGTGACTATGCTTGGTGTGATTTGCATGGTCATCACTCATGAGAGAACATCCAAGTTCTTATTCATGCATTATGGTGTTATTTCTTGTATGTTTAGACTAGTCTCTTAGATTCACCGACTGTTAACAACTCACTTCTATGTTTTATAACTGTATGCATGACTTCCTTGTGTGTTACTGAATCAAAGCTCAGAAATTTTTATAACTGTCAATTCACTGCACACCAGAACTCAATATTCTGCTGGACATATTTCAGTTTTCTCCCATGTAGTTTCTTACTGAGGCTGCCCAATTACCTCCTGTACATTTAAGGTCGTCTGTTACCTGGTACTCCAGTATTCTAGTGCATCATGAGTTGTTAGATTTCTCTCTGCGTCTTGAGGCTTATTACCATCCTATTTGGTTGTTGTTATCTGTTGATGCAGATCTTTGCGAAGCCCTTGAACCAGCAAGACGATCACCATTGAGGTGGAGTTTAAGAAGTTATTGCATGGTCTGTTTGGAATGGTCTGATGTATTTGAAAGGAATACACACAGTATTTCCTATTATTACTATCTGGATCTGTGATTGTGAAAGAAGTACCATATGTTTGCAAATTTATTCCTAGCAGCTAGCAATTGGTTTTTGTATTAGTACCATGATTCCCAGGACAGGTTGGATGTTCTCTAGTACACTCTTGTATTACTGCTAGCTTTAGCTGAGATTTTATACTACTGTTAACTTGAATTTTTTTATGTATATCCTGATGCAAATGCCTGAGTTGGTTGATGTCTACTACTTGGTTTTCATCATCTCTTGTTGCGAATTTATCTAATTGATTCCATTGTGTCCTTATTATGTTTAATTGATTGATGCAGCTCAGGTATGAAGACTCTCCTCCTCTAGTGGCTGTTCCGGGCTTCGATGGCCTCGTGCCCCTCTGATCAGGCATGTATGAAGACAGTCCTCGACCCCGACCATGATGGCGCCCTGCAAAAGGTCTTCCCCCCTGTTCAGCCATGCCAAGTGCTATAGTCATCTAAAATTTTCTAATATACATATTTAGCAGTGAATTGATGTATGTTATTATGTCTCTACTATCATTTGAAGTTCTGAATATATACTATATGTTGCTTACCATTTTCTTAGCTACAAAATATGAAGTATAAATTCTTTGACTTAGACGGTACAATAACCTGTAGCATTTCCTAGTTGATTGCCAAGTTTGAGAGTATATTCTCACTTTACATCAGTATATGACTATAGCGTTTCCTCTATCTTACAAAAACTCCAGCTTGAAGAAATCTGAAGCTGAAGAAATTTGAAGCTTGAAGCCCGAGAAAGCAAAGAGTAGATACTTACAATTAGTACTAGTCATATTGTACTAGCCAGCTTATTTAGTTGTGTGATATGTGAAGGAAATATGCCCTAGAGGCAATAATAATATTGTTATTATCATATTTCTTGTTCATGATAATGTTTATATTCCATGCTAGATTGTATTAAGCGGAAACATTAATACTTGTGTGGTTTATGAACAACACTATGTCCCTAGTATGCCTCTACTAGACTAGTTCATTGATTAATGATAGTTATGGTTTCCTAACCATAGATATGAGTTGTCGATTAATAATGAGGTCATGTCATTAGGAGAATGACGTGATGGACATGCCCAAATTAAGCACAACAATTAGATCGTGTCATTATGTTCACAATTGCGTAGCTTTTCCTATGTGAGTATCTTATTCCTTAGACCATGAGATAATGCCACTCCCTAGTACCGGAAGAGAGCTTTGAGGTCATCAAACGTCACACTATGAAAGGGTGATCATAAAGGTGTCTCTCAGGTAATCAAAAAATACTTGTTGGGTTGCATGTATCGAGACTGGGATTTGTCCCTCCCGTGATGAAGAGATATACTTCGGGCCCACTCGGTAATCAATATCATACACCATTTGCAAACACGTGGTTAATGAGTTTAATCACAGTGTGATATTGGATTGCGGAATGAGTAAAGAGTACTTGCTGTGAACGAGATTGAACTAGGTATGGCGATACCGACGATTGAATCTCGGTTAAGTAAAATATCGCGAGATAAAGGAATTTGTATACGGGATTAATTGAATCCTGACATCGTGGTTCACCAATGATGATCTTCGTTGAATATATGGGAGTCAATATGGATTTCTAGATCCCACTATTGATTATTGATAGTGATCATGTCCATGCATTCTCGAACACGTAGGGTCACACACTTAACGCTCATCGATGCTAGGGTAGTTTCATGATTTATGGAAATTGTTTCAGAGAGTTTCGGAATTGTTCCGGGAAGAGGATTAATGATTTATTAATTAATTGAATTAATAAATGTTAATATATATATTTATTTATTGGAAATAAATAGGGCTAAAAAGTAGTCCACACGAAGTTTTGCTCATAGGTCAATTTGGTAGTCCATCTAGACAAACTACTAATAAAGAGGTAAAAAGGAAAAAACCAAAAGAAAAAAGGGAGGCGCAGCAGTTGGGCCGGCCGGCCGCGCATCCCCGCGCCCCGAGCGTCGCGCACTAGGTGTCGCGCCTGTGCTGGCTGGGCCGGCCAGCCGTGCTGCCCTATGCCCCACGCGCTGCACACTGGCCGCCGCTTAGCTAGGCCTCTGGGCCACCGGGTCGGACTCGCTGGCTGGGCCAGCTGTCTGGGCCGCGCTCGCTGGAGCTGGCGGATCACCAGGATCGATCGATCTCGATTGATCGAGGGCGGTTGAAGGCGGCGGTTCTGCGTGACGTGCACGTCTGCGATCGAGGCAGTTAAGCAACTTGGTTTGCACGCCAGACACGCCGCCACGGTCGCCTATAAAAGGGCAGGCAACAGATGCAGCTCCGAACCCTGATTTTAATTAGCCGCCATGCTGCCTGTTGTCTCATATGTGGCTCCCTTTTGCCCTAGTTTGACTAGATCTTTTGCCTGTTTTCTTCCACCTTGCGTGCGTAGGCGAAGCCTTGCCCGCAGATACTTTCCACCATAAGCACCACACCATCATGCTGCAGATCCCATATACCACTCCACCGCACCTTGCTGGACCGAGGAGGAGGAGTCGTCATTGCGCTGTACGTGTGCAACGCTCGGAGGGGCCGCCCGTTGTGGCGCTTGGATCGGATCAGATCGCGAGGAGGAGACACTAGTACGACTACGCTGAACATGTTCATCTGAACATTTCCGCTATGCGATCTACAAGGGTATCTAGATCTAATCTCTCTCGCTCATTGTTTTGCTTCTCGTAGATCAGATCTTGGCTTGTTCTTGTTTGTCTTCGTAGGAAATTTTTTGTTTTCTATGCTGCGAAACCCTTCAGTAGTATCAGAGTGAGATCTATGCGTAGATGTTTTACATGAGTAAAACGCAACAATGTTGTTGTGGGCGTTGATGTTTTTGGTGCAAGCTTCTTTTTGTGTACTTCTTGATGTCGTGGTATAGTGGGATTGAAGCGGCCGAGGCCAACTTTACATGACCGCGTTCATGAGACCGGCTTCGCAGTGGCCTGCTCCACACATGCGGCTGGTGGGTGTCTGTATCTTCCACTATAGTTGTCATCAGATTTACAACAAGACTTTGGCAACACTAATATCGACGTTGTGGCTTTGCTTAGGTGAGAACCGTTCTTAACGTAGCTCCCATAAGCCATGTAAAACATGCAATCAACAAATTAGAGGCGTCTAACTTGTTTTTGCAGGGAGTATTTGTGATATGGTATGGCCACAAGATAAGATTGTGATTGATATATGTGATGTATGCAATGGTTCATGTTTTGTAATGTTTCATGACTTGCATGTCGATGAGTTCACAACCAGCAGGAGCCATATGGTTGTCTTTATAAATTTTGTATGACATGCATGTCAACTTCTTATATGCCATGTAATAGCTTTACTTTATCTCTAAGTAGTTAGCAATAGTCGTAGTTGCTATTCATGGTGGAGGCAATCATGGTGGAGTGATGGAGATCATGCCGGCGTGCACGATATGGAGATCAATGCGCGAAGATTGGCTATACCATGTCACATATTGTATACGCATGTGATGTTTATCCTTTATGCATCTTATTTTGCTTTGATCGCGATGGTAGCATTATAAGATGATCCCTCACACTTAATTTCAAGATAAAATATGTTCTCCCCTCGTATGTGTCGTTGTGAAAGATCGTTGTTTTTGAAGCATCATGTGATGATCGGATGCTATAAACTCTACGTTCACATACAATGGGTGTAAGCCAGATTTACACATGCGAAAATACGCGAGTTAAACTTGATGAGCCTAGCATGTACAGACATGGCCTTGGTACACACGGACCAAAAGGTCAAGCATGAGTCATATGGATGATATGATCAACATGTTGATGTTCACCATTGAAGCTACATCATCTCATGTGATGATCGGTCTTGGTGTAGTGAATTTGGATCATATTTCACTAAACAACTTTGAGGGATGTTGAATTTAGTGGGAGTTCATTAGTAATTTGATTAGTTTGAACTAATTATCATGAACTAAATCTTAGTGAATTTGCATAAGTCGTTGTAGTCTTTGGCAACCGTTTTCCACCAGCACTTAGTTTAATTGAGTTAATAGAACTATAGAGTCCTGGATAATATTTTTTCGGACTAGTGCCGTTTAGTTAAATTTCAAGATCAAAGATTAAGTCCTATTGCAATTTTAGCAAACCTCTCTTGCTCCATGCGATTTAATAAGTTGTATTAATCCAAGAGCAACGATTCAAGTTTAGTATCTAAAGATCATATGTTTGCCTTCATGAGAAATTGATCTTCAAAATTGTTTGGGAATCAAAGTGATGTTGAAGATGAAAGAATTGTTTTTGAAACAAACAAGAGCTAAAAGATATTTGATATCTAAAACTTTGATTGTTTGCAAAAATGATTAAGCATAATTTAGTAAAAGAACATGTGCTCATATTGTATGAATATATGCGAAGATTGAAGATGCTAGGCGTCCCGAACACCCAAAAGTTTGGGGAACTAATATATACTTGCATTTTCCTGAGAAACTATAGTAGTTTCATCATGAAAGTTATCATGATAGGATGAATGAAAATGTATCGGGTAAATTGTTTTGCTATACCAAAAGAATGCTAAAGAATGTAATTTGGAAGAACGCCAATTATATGATGATGGTGATCCACCTCAATGTGCAAAATCCAAGGTCATTAGTATTTGACTAAACATCCTTTGGACTATGTGTCAAATGATTGACGCCACTACTGATGTTGATAGATTCTTCTAAAAGAAGAGGAAACGCTAGAAAAGGGAAGGACTGGAAATGTCCAACTCAGGTATATAAATGATATACATGTTATAGATGTATTCTTTGCTTGTTAATAATGTATTTCTTGGGTATACGATACTGGATTCTTGGTATGAAATGTCATACAAAGAAACACAATGCAAGAACTACAATGGCCTAAATAACTAGCAAAAGAATGTGGTAACAATGTGCATCGAGAAACAAATAAAAGTGTTATTGTGCTTCTCGTCGGCATCAAACATAGCCTTCAAGATTTGTTAAGAACTTAATAATTGTTATCTTGTTCTGGTATTATGAGAACAATGGTTGTTCAAATTATTACCGTCTTTCATAATCGATGGATAGATTATAATTATCTTGTTGGTGAAATAGACATTTATAACACTGATGCTAAAGGTCGCAAGACAAATGAATTTCACTTATATATGACACCCCCGTTTAAGTCATATTGAAACAAAACATGAAAGAAATTCTATATTGATGGATTTTTGAGTCACTTGATTTTGAATTGATTGACGCTTGTGAGACTTTTCCTAAAGATGATTAAACTCTGTTCATGGGCCATGGAAAGAACAATCGACTACCTAAATGAAGATCGTACATGTTGATGTATGTAGTTCATGGTGTGAAGTCAAGCATGGTGTATTTTCTATTTCATCAATGACTCGAATAGATGTATGGTATATCTACTAGACGAGAAAGAAGTACGAAATGATTAAAACTGTTTAATTTATAAAGTGGAAATTGTTGTGACAAGGAAATTCAAGTTTTATGATTAGATCATAAAGGAGAATATTTGAGTTACAAGTTTAGCAAACATCTAAGAGTTAAGGAAACTGTTTCACAAACTTGCACCTTGAGAAAAGCTATATGAGTATGGAGTATTCAATAGATGTAATCAAACCTTGTTGGATATGGTTAGATCAATGATGAAAGAAACTGCCAATATAATTTGTGGATTATGCTTTAGAGACTACTGCTTTTACACTGAATAGATCACCATCATAATCCGCTGAAATGACACTATACGAATTATAGTTATCTTTTCTTAAATTTTGGTATGCAAGGCATATTTAAAATGTTTACAACCAAAATCGGATTAGTAAATCTTTGTAGGTTATCCCAAAGGATGTCGTTGGGTATTCCTTCTGCTATAAATCCGCACATAGTGATTGTCACTAAGAGAAGTGAATTTCTTATGAAGGAGTTTTTCGCAAAAGGATTACGTGGGAGAAAAATAGAACTTGATGAGGTCATTGAACCTGAGCAAGATGAGCAAAGTAGCACAGCACCGGAAAATGTTCTGGAAGGGCAACTGCGCCCATGGCTCCCGCATGTACAATATGTTGTAGTACCAGACATCAAAGTTCCTATTTAACCAAGTTGGTCGTAATCAAATAGAAATATTTGAGGATGAGATATTATTGGATAATAATAACCGACAATATACAAAGAAGCTGTGATGGGCCCTGACTTCGTCATATGGGTTATTCTAGCAACAATTACATATTAAGATATAATAGTTGAATAAATGAAACAACACCAAGGACATGCACCTGACACGACCTAATAGGTTTTGTTGATTCAAAGGTTGCTAGATATGTATGCAAACTTCTATTGTAGATGTAAGCATAACGAAGTTGGAAGCTTTATTATGATAAAAATGTTAAAGAGTATAATTTCATCAAGATATATGAAGATGCTTGTATTTACAAGAAAGTAAGTGGGAGTGCTGAGACATATTTCTAATACTTTATGTAGACGACATATCGGTCATTGAAAATTATATGTTTTTCTTGATATTGTTAAGATTTCATTAAAAATTAGATTTTGATGAAAGACTTAAGAAAAACTAGAATATTTAGCATCAACGTCTATGTAGATAGATTGAGGCACTGATATAGTTTTGGCAGAGTACATAGATGAAATATTGAATTTGTTCAATATGGAAACAATAAGAACGATTCTTGTTGCATGGAAGAGGTTGGAGCAAGAATCAAGTATTTTGACACTTGATGAGTGAAATCACAAGAATGATTCTATCAATCTTATATACCATGATATGTAGATCTATATATGTCCAATGCTCTAAAAGGTTACGAGCATTCATATTGTATGAATATATGCGAAGATTGAAGACGCTCGGCGTCCTAATCACCCAAAAGTTTGGGAAACTAAAATTATACTTGCGTTCATCCTTAAGAGCTACAATAGTTTCATCATGAAAGTTGTCATGATAGGATGGATAAAAAAGGTATCGGCTAAATTGTTTTATACCAAAAGATCGCTAAAGAAAAAGAACCCGGAATAATATCAATCATATGATGATGGTGATTGATGGCGTGTAGATTACACTTCGTTGGGAACCCCAAGAGGAAGGTATGATGAGCACAGCAGCAAGTCTTCCCTCAGTTGTGAAACCAAGGTTATCGAACTAGTAGAAGAAAGAAATACACTTCCGAAAGTTGATGCCCACTAGCTTTGCGACACTCCAGCAATGGCGCCAGATGAATGCTGGTGTGAAGCTTTTCACTAGCAGCAACGTGGAACCTCCACACAACACAACCAAGTACTTTGCCCCAACTTACGATGAGGTTGTCAATCTCACTGGTTTGTTGTAAACAAAGAATTAAGCGTATCGAGTGGTAAAAGGTAATAGTATGCAAGAAAGTAAATAATGCGAGTAAAAGTGAACGGTAATAGCAATGTAAAGGAAATTGGACCGGGGTCCACAGTTCACTAGTGGTGTCTCTCCATAAGATAAATAACAACATGCTGGGTAAACAAATTACAGTTGGGAAATTGATAGAATAAAGATAACGTACATATGTCATGAGGATCACTATGAGGTTCACTCTGGGCATTACGACAAAATATATAGACCATAATCCAACTGCATCTATGACTAATAATCCACCCTCCGGATGTCATCTGAGCAATCATCGGGTTTCAGTTGCGAACAACAGATTATCGCCTTAAGCAAAGTGCATAATGTAAACAATACGAATGTCCTTGAACACAAGAATGTTGTTTTCTCCCTAGTGGTAACAGCACATCTACAACCTTAGAGGTTTCTGTCACTCCCCCAGATTACTAGAGGCATGAACCCAAATATCGAGCATAAGTACTCCCTCTTGGAGTCACTAGCATCTACTCGGCCAAGATATCTACTAGCAACGGAGAGCATGCAAGATCATAAACAACATAAAGATAACATAAAGATAATAATTCAGCACATCAACTTGACATAGTACCAATACTCATCGGATCCCAACAAACACAACATGTAGAATTACACAAAGATGATCTTGATCATGTAGGGCAGCTCACAAGATCTAAACATGAAGCACATAGTGGAGAAGACGACCAACTAGCTACTGCTATGGACCCGTAGTCCAAGGTAGACTACTCACACATCACTCCGGAGGCGACCATGGTGGTGGAGAAGGCCTCCGATAGGGATTCCCCTCTCCGGCAGGGTGCCGGGAAGAGCTCCTGGATGCTCCCGATCTCGCGTCAACGATAGCGGTGGCTTGCAGTATGTTTTGAGGAAAATTGATCGGGCCTTGCATTTTTCCCGTCGAGGGGAATATATAGGCGGAAGGGCTGCGTCAGGAGGTGGACCAGGTGGTCTCACCCCCTAGTGGCGCAGGCCAAGGGCAGGCCGCGCCACCCTAGGGTGTGCCTAGCCTGTGGCCCCCCTCCGTCTCCTTTTCGGTCTTCGCAAAGCTTCGGTAAAAATAGGAGGTTCGGCTTTTGTTTCGTCCAATTCCGAGAATATTTCCTGTGTAACTTTTCTAAAACACAAAAACAGCAGAAAACAGGGAACTGGCACTGTGGCATCTCGTTAGTAGGTTAGTTCCGGAAAACGCATAAAAACGCCACGAAGTGTAACAAAACACAAAGCAAATGGTGTATAAACAAGCATGGAGCATCAAAAATTATAGATGCGTTTGAGACGTATCAAGCATCCCCAAGCTTAACTCTTGCTCGTCCTCGAGTAGGTAAGTGATAATAAAAGAATAATTTTTTAGGTGACATGCACCATCACAATCTTGATCAACGATGTAAAGCATTGAGTGCTGGGATCAAAGCACTGAAAACATGGGCATAAGAGATATAATCTTGACAATAAAAACTTAGCAACCATGTTATAACATGAAAAGAAACAGAAACGAAAGAACATGAACAATGAAACATTGAAAGTCAAGTGTGTGTTCAAATCATATGGAAAACATAGCAAAGTGGTTTTCAGCTTGTCCTTCATGGAATAGCAAAACATAAATGCATAGGACACCTTCACGTTTAAGAGGGCGACTAGATACAGATAATTTAAGAACAAGTGAAACCATAATCATGAATCAATCAATAATAAACTTTGGGACTATGCACATTAAACTCAGAATGGCAACTATGCTCTCTTAGATGGTGCATAAAGGTAGAAGGTGGAGACTCAACATAATAGTAAAAGAAAGGCCCTTCGCAGAGGGAAGCAAGGATTAAACATGTGCTAGAGCTTTTCATATGTAAAACAGAGAGATAAAAATTGGTTTTGAGAGGTGGTTGTCTTTGTCAACGACTGGCAATGGGGTTCTTACTATCTTCCATACAAAAAAGCAAGTTTTTTAGAGAGAGATTGACACTTTGGTGCTCTTTTATAAAACTTGGCACTCCTCCCCACCTTTTCCTTTTACAAACCTTGGCTAACCAATTCCATCGGGTGCCCACCAACTTTCACATACCATGGAGGAGTGCCTTTTTTCTTTTCTTTTTTTCCCTTTTTTTATTTTTGCAATAAAATAATATGGAAGATAGAAAATGCGACCACTACGTCCCCATGAGCTGAAAACAGTGTCAAAAAATGAGAAATATTTTGAAGGTTTCTTGAAAGGTAGCACATGAAAATTTACTTGGAATGGCTTGCAAATACCATGCATAGGAATTTATAGTGGACACATTGGAATAACTTGGTTTTTGGGAGTTGGATGCACGAGTAGAGCTCATACTCAGTACAAAATGAGGGCTAGCAAAAGACTGGGAGCGACGAACTAAGAGAGCAATAACGGTCATAATCATGCATAGCGACAAAACATCATAAACCGAAGCATAAAGTGGTATCACAAGTCAAAAACCAAATGATCATAGAGGCTTATGGCGACTTGTTAGAGTCAAACATGTTGTAAGCATGCGCCAAGTCAACCCAAATAAAGCATCAAGGAGAAAACCACAATAATGCTTCCATTTAATAAAAACAATGCATGATTTTCTCAAAGGCTCATTAAGCAATCTCAATCATTTGAGACAAGTCATGCTACAGCAATAACTATTAAGCATACTATCAAAACAACATCAAGCATGGCATGCAAAAGTCAAAGCCGCAGTCTAAACAAGCTCCCTTTTGTACCACTTTTTGCATGAAAACTTTTTCTCTTTTCCAACACCATTCAAACCTTTTTGAGACAACTCTTTTGATGAAAACCAACATAGACCAGTAGTCTAAATACACCTTGATGCAAAGATAAAATAATATCTGAACAAAAATCAAGGCGAAAAATGAAAGCTAAACGCAGTTCTAGAAAAAGAGTATACTCGTTGAACGATAAGAGTGAAAACTAGACTATTCTTGGCAATGAAAAACGAAGTACATCTCCTCCAAAAGAAATTTGTTGGGGTCCAACCATTTATTGCAGCAAACAAAACAAAAGAAAACTGAAAGTAAAAGTAAAGACGCTCCAAGAAAAATGCATAGAATATGAAGCAATAAAAATATAGTGTGTTGAAAGGTGACCTGATTTTTGACGATGAAGAAGGGGTGCCTCGAGGGCATCCCCAATATTTGACGCTTGTACCTATTGGATATTTCTTGGGGTGACATGGGCATCCCCAAGCTTGAGCTTTTGTCCATACTTCATCTCATCTCATCACTCTCCATTCCCTACACTTGAAAACTTCCTTCATACAAAACTTCACACAATTCTATTAGCAGTGTTAGCATAAACATGATAGTAAATCAACCCTTTTGGTTCAGTTTCAAACTCAAATATACCACATATAAAGAATATACTACTGTAGCAACTTCCTTAAAAGTTCCATGATCAAAAGAACTGATGGCGCGGTGTTGAATGGTGCCAGAAAACTGTTGGCGTGTAGTTGATGATATAAATGACCGGCCAGTTGGGAACCCCAAGATAAGGTGTGAAGAAAGTAGCAGCAAGTTTTCCCCCAGTTAGGAAACCAAGGTATGCCAATCCAGTAGGAAAAAGTCAAACTCAAGAAGGTGATGCTTGCTAGCCTAGTGACACTCCAACAAGGGCGCCGTTAACGATATACTTGTTAGCACGTCTTCAACTAGTAGCAACGTGGAACCTGCACACAACACAACCAAGAACTTTGCTTCCAACTTACGATGAGGTTGTCAATCTCACCGGTTTGCTGTAAACAAAGGTATGAGCGTATTGAGTGGAAAATAGTTGTATGCGAGAAAGTAACAGTGCGAGTAAAGTAAACAGGTGATAGCAATGTAAAGGAAATTGGACCGGGGTCCATAGTTCACTAGTGGTGTCTCTCCATAAGATAAATAACGATATGCTGGGTAAACAAATTACAGTTGGGCAATTGATAGAATAAAGATAACGTGCATATGTCAAGAGGATCACTATGAGATTTACTCTGGGCATTACAACAAAATACATAGACCGCCATCCAACTGCATCTATGACTAATAATCCACCCATGGGGAATCATCCGAGGACCCCGTGAATATTAAGTTGTGAACAACAAATAACTGCATTAAGCAAAGTGTGTAATGTAAACAAAGCATATGCCCTTAGACATAAGAATGTTGTTTTCTCCCTAGTGGCAACAACACATCTACAACCTTAGAGGTTTCTGTCACTCCCCCAGATTAAATAGAGGCATGAACCCAACTATCGAGCATAAATACCCCCTCTTGGAGTCACTAGTATCTACTTGGCCAAGATAGCTACTAACAATGGAGAGCATGCAAGATCATAAACAACATAGAGATAACATAAGATAATATTCAGCACATCAACTCAATCATAACACCAATATTCATCGGATCCCAACAAACACAACATGTAGAATTACATAAAGGTAGTCTCGATCATGTAAGGCAGCTCACGAGATCTAAACATGAAGCACATGGTGGAGAAGACAACCATCTAGCTACTGCTATGGACCCATAGTCCAAGGTAGACTACTCACTCATCGCGCTGGAGGCAAGCATGGCGATGAAGAAGACCTCCGGTGGCGATTCCCCTCTCTGGTAGGGTGCCGGGAAGAGCTTCTGGACCCTCCCGATCTCAGGTCGACGACGGCGGCGGATCGCGATGTGTTCCTGGAAAATTGATCGGGTACTTAGGTTTTTCCTGTCGGGGGGTCTTTATAGGCGAAGGGGCGGCGTCAGAGGTGGACCGAGGTGGTCTCACACATAGGGGGCGCGGCCAGGGCCTAGGTCGTGCCGCCCTGTTGTGTGGCTGGCTCGTGGCCCCTCTCCGTCTCCTCTTCGGTCCTCTGGAAGCTTCGTTAAATATCTGGATGTTTGGCTTTTGTTTCATCCAATTCCGAGAATATTTCCTGTGTAACTTTTTTGAAACACAAAAACAGCAAAAAACAGGGAACTAGCACTGTGGCATCTTGTTAATAGGTTAGTTCCGGAAAATGCATAAAAACGCCACGAAGTGTAACGAAACACTAAGCAAATGGTGTAAAAACAAGCATGGAGCATCAAAAATTATAGATACGTTTGAGACGTATCAGCATCCCCAAGCTTAACTCCTGCTCGTCCTCGAGTAGGTAAGTGATAAAAAAAATTGAGGTGACATGCACCTACACAATCTTGATCATCTATGTAAGCATTGTGTGCTGGGATCAAAAGAACTTAAAACATGGGCATGAAGATATAATCATGACAATAAGAACTTAGCAACCATGTTGTAACATGAAAAAGAACACAAATGAAAGATCATAAAAATGAAACAATGAAAGTCAAACGTGTGTTCAAATCATAAGGAAAAATATAGCAAATGGTTTTCAGCTTGTCCTTCATGAGAGAGCAAAACATAAATGCATAGGACACCTTCAAGTTTAAGAGGGCGACTAGATACAAATAATTTAAGAACAAGTGAAACCAACATCATGAATCAATCAATGAAAACTTTGGGACAATGCACATTATACTCAGAATAACAACTATGCTCTCTTAGATGGTGCATAAAGGTAGAAGGTGGTGACTCAACATAAAAGTAAAAGAAAGGCCCTTTGCAGAGGGAAGCAGTGATTGCAAGTTTTATAAACCTTCAAAAATTATGGTACTTACTAGCTTTGAGCTCTCATTGCCCCCATCATAGGCATCTTGAATGGTTAAAGTTAATGCGAGTACAATTATGAAGCATATGCTTGACAAATCATAAGTTGAAAACCTCGTGTCCCATGAAGTACGAATACCCAAACCTCATGCTACTCGACTTAGAGTCCCAAGCAAGCTCTTGTCATTGTAAATATATGTGTATCATCGAGAATCGCCAACGGGGTACCTCCTGCCCAATGACATGGAACAAGCCCACATCAAAATGACAGGACAAACAGACAATGAACACCTCAGCATCTCTTTTATTTACCATTGGTATAGCTTTTTATTTTGAGATGCATCGTCGAATGTTCACTATGGGCAAGCTGTAAATTTCCACCATTAATTATGCATGGCTTAGATTAGCGGCCCAGGCGTTTCTCTAACACATATACAAACTCCATGATCCCGCAAGATTCCCAACTTATCTCGCGAGTATCCATCAACAAAAGATCACGATATCAACTCAAATAAGAAGTGCAATGTTGAAAGCTTGCCCCATGACAGCATGGCTGGGCTAATTTCCAACTTACAACTTGCAAGCATAACAACTCAACATAAGAGAGCCACAATGTCAAAATTTTAAGAACGAGAAAAGTAAAGTGTGCCATCAGGTTTGTCAGAGCTTTACTGACCAATTTTCGCATAACACCAAAAAGAGTTTAATTTGAAGGATAGATAAAAGCAAGTCAAATGTACTTTGGAATAGCAAATTGCTAATAGGTATGTATGGTGGAAATAATGGCAAACTTGGTTTTTAGGAGTTGGATGCACAACTAGAGATCATACTCAGTACAAAACGAGGGCTAGCAAAAGACTGGGAGCGACCAACTAAGAGAGCAATAACGGCCATAATCATGCAAAGCGACAAAGCAACATTAAAAGAAGCATAAGATGGCATCAAAAGTCAAAAACTAAATGATCATAGAGGCAATGGCGACTTTGTATGAGTCAAACATGTGTGAGCATGCGCCAAGTCAACCCAAATAAAGCACCAAGGAGAAAACCAAAATAATGCTTCCAAATAATAAAAACAACGCATGATTTTTTCAAAGGCTCATTAAACAATCTCAGTCATTTGAGACAAGTCATGCTACTGCAAAACCACTAAGCATACTATCAAAAAGACATCAAGCACGACATGCAAAAGCCTAGGCCACAGTCTACACAGGCTCCTTTTTGTACCACTTTTTTGTATCAAACTTTTTCTCTTTTCCAACACCATTCGAACCTCTTTAAAACAACTCTTTTGATGAAAACCAACATGGACCAGAGGTCAAAATACACCTTGATGCAAATATATAACAAGATCTGAACACAAATCAAGGCGAAAAATGAAAACTAAACGCAGTAGCAGAAAAAGAGAACACTCGTTGAACGATAAGAGTGAAAAACGGAGTGTTCTTGGCAAATGAAAAGCAAGGCAACTTCTCCAAAAGAAATTTTTTGGGGTCCAACCATTTATTGCAGCAAAAAAAACTAAACAAAACTGAAAACTAAAAAAACTGACGCTCCAAGAAAAACGCATAGTGCATGAAGCAATAAAAATATAGTGTGTTGAAAGGTGACCTGATTTTTGCCGATGAAGAAGGGGTGCCTCGGGGGCATCCCCAAGCTTTGACGCTTGTACCTCTTGGATATTTATTGGGGTGCGTGGGCATCCCCAAGCTTGAGCTTTTGTCCATTCTTCAACTCATCTCATCATTCTCCAATCCCTACACTTGAAAACTTCCTTCATACAAAACTCAACACAATTCTATTAGCAATATTAGTGTAAGCATAATAATGAATCAACCCCTTTTTGCTTCAGATTTCAACTCAAAACCACGACATATAATGCATATACTACTGTAGCAACTTCTCCAAAAGTTCTGTGATCAAAAAACTAAAAAAGAAAGCGATCGAGCGGCAAACACAAATAATGGCAGAAATCTGTCAAAACAGAACAGCTGATAAAGGTCGATTTTTTAGAGGGTTTTATGTTGCTCAAATCAAAAAGTGTAAACATAATGAAAGTTTGGATATAACCTGGGGCATATGCACAAGAAATCGCAGGTCCAAAAGATATTCTGAGAATTTTCACGAATTTTTACGGTGCAGCACCAAAATCTGTTTCAGGACAGCAACATCCCCAAATCTTAGAAGCTCATCTTAACAAAATTTACCTTCTTACCTTGTGGGGCTCTCTCAATGTGCCATTCAGAATAATTTAACATCATGTTGTCGAGAATCTTTGTTGCGGCGCCCAAGGTAAGGGATATAAAAGTGCCTCCAGCAGCTGAATCCAATAGGTTCCTTGAAGAAAAATTTAGTCCTGCATAAAAAGTTTGGACAATCATCCAAGTAGTCAGTCCATGAGTAGGACAATTCTTTATCATAGATTTCTTTCTTTCCCAAGCCTGAGCAACATGTTCATTATCAAACTGAATAAACTTCATAATATTGCTACGCAAAGCTATAATCTTAGCAGGAGGATAGTATCTTCCAATAAAAGCATCCTTACACTTAGCCCATGAATCAATACTATTTTTAGGCAAAGATAGCAACCAATCCTTAGCTTTTCCTCTCAAAGAAAAAGGAAACAATTTAAGATTAATAATATCACTCTCTACATCCTTATCTTTCTACATCTCACATAGCTCAACAAAATTGTTGAGATGAGCTGCAGCATCATCAGTACTAGCACCAGAAAATTGCTCTTTCATAACAAGGTTCAACAAAGCAGGCTTAATCTCATAAAAATTTGCAGCAGGACCAGGTGGCGCAATAGGAGTGCAGATGAAATCACTATTATTAGTGCTAGTAAAATCACACAACTTGGTGTTTTCAGGAGTAGCCATTCTAGCAAAACTAAAAGCAGACAGGTAAAAACAACTATAAAGGAAACTAATTTTTTTGTGTTTTTGATAAAACGATGCAAGCAAAAATAAAGTAAAGTAAAACTTAAAACAAAGTAAAGGGTGTGCGTGCAAAACTCTCCTTGCAGAAGTCTTCTTTTTCCCTGGCAACGGCGGCAGAAAACTTGTTGATGGCGCGGTGTTGAATGGTGCCAGAAAACTGTTGGCGTGTAGATGATGATATAAATGACCGGCCAGTTGGGAACCCCAAGAGAAGGTGTGAAGAATATAGCAGCAAGTTTTCCCTCAGTTACGAAACCAAGGTATGTCAATCCAGTAGGAAAAAGCCAAACTCAAGAAGGTGATGCTTGCTAGCCTAGTGACACTCCAACAAGGGTGCCGTTAACGATATACTTGTTAGCGCGTCTTCAACTAGTAGCAACGTGGAACCTGCACACAACATAACCAAGAACTTTGCTTCCAACTTACGATGAGGTTGTCAATCTCACCGGTTTGCTATAAACAAAGGTATGAGCGTATTGAGTGGAAAATAGTAGTATGCGAGAAAGTAACAGTGCGAGTAAAGTAAACAGGTGATAGCAATGTAAAGGAAATTGGAACGGGGTCCACAGTTCACTAGTGGTGTCTCTCCATAAGATAAATAATGACATGCTGGGTAAACAAATTACAGTTGGGCAATTGATAGAATAAAGATAACGTGCATATGTCAAGAGGATCACTATGAGATTTACTCTGGGCATTACAACAAAATACATAGACCACCATCCAACTGCATCTATGACTAATAATCCACCCACAGGTAATCATCCGAGGACCCCATGAATATTAAGTTGCGAACAACAGATAACTGCATTAAGAAAAGTGTGTAATGTAAACAAAGCATATGCCCTTGGACATAAGAATGGTGTTTTCTCCCTAGTGGCAAGAACACATCTACAACCTTAGAGGTTTCTGTCACTCCCCCAGATTAAATAGAGGCATGAACCCAACTATCGAGCATAAATACCCCCTCTTGGAGTCACTAGTATCTACTTGGCCAAGATAGCTACTAACAACGGAGAGCATGCAAGATCATAAACAACATAGAGATAACATAAGATAATATTCAGCACATCAACTCAATCATAACACCAATATTCATCGGCAACTTCCCCAAATCTTACCTCCCTTAAATTAGAGGTTCTTCTTGGCACAAAAACGAAATAAAAATGATAAGGAGAGATCATTACAATAGTAATAACTTCCAAGATTCAAATAAAAGAAAAAGTACTGAAAAGAAAACATTGGGTTATCTCCCAAGAGTGCTTTTCTTTAACGCCTTTGAGCTAGGCGCAGAAAGTGCAAATCAAGTAATATCAAGCGATGAAGCATTAAGATCACCGGATGCCTTACGTCTTCCTCTATTACCTTTGCTCTTAACTCTAGGAAAGACGTGATTATTTCAAGGTGGAGAGGTGAATTCTATAGTACCTTTCCCCACATCTATAGTGGCGCCTAGGAGTTTTAGTAGAGACCTTCCAAGCGTGATTTGTCCCTTTCCTACACATTCAATAACAAGATAATCAGTAGATACCATTCTTCCTAGGATTTTTGTAAATACTCCTTCAGCTATTCCAACAAGAAATATAGCGGCATTATTAGTAAGAGATATTCCTTCTCCTCCCTTAGAAAGTTTCCAAAGATTCAAAGATTCATAAACATCCTTTGGCATAAGATAAAATTCAGACATAATATCACAATGAGCATGAAAAGTTTCACCACTGATAGTGATTATCAAACAAGCTTGATGGCTCGGAATTTCTTGGCACATAATCATGATGCTCGCGCAAAGTACCATAGCAATCTTTCAAACAAGCAGTCTGAGTCTCAAGAATATTAAGTCTAGCAAAAATGCTCACAAGAGAGGAATCAAAATCAGTTTGCAAGCTATAAATTGTAATCAACTTTTTTATAATATTGAAAGCTTGATCTCCATCACAATGAAGGAAATCTCCTCCTGCTGTAGCATCCAAATCATATCTATAATGAAGAGCAAGACCAAAGTAAAATCTACTAAGAAGCAAACTCAAAGTCATTTTCGGTTCAGTTTTTCCATGGCAATTATAAATTCTAGACCAAGCTTCTTCAAAACTCTCTTCACTCTTTTCTTTGAAAGTGAAGATCATTTCCTTGGGCGACATAGTAACAGCAACTAAACTTGAAATAGGAACTATTTTTTTGTATTTTTGATCAAAAAGATGCAAGCAAAAATAAAATAAAGCAAACCAATAACAAAGTAAAAGATTGAGCGTGAGAGACTCCCCTTGCAGAAATCTTCTTTCTCCCTGGCAACGGCGCCAAAAAAATGCTTGATGGCGTGTAGATTACACTCTGTTGGGAACCCCAAGAGGAAGGTATGATGAGAACAACAACAAGTCTTCCCTCAGTTGTGAAACCAAGGTTATCGAACCAGTAGGAGAAAGAACTACACTTCCGAAGGTTGATACCCACTAGCTTTGCGACACTCCGGCAATGGCGCCAGATGAATGCTGGTGTGAAGCTTTTCACTAGCAGCAACGTGGAACCTGCACACAACACAACCAAGTACTTTGCCCCAACTTACGATAAGGTTGTCAATCTCACTGGGTTTGCTATAAACAAAGGATTGAGCGTATCGAGTGGTAAAAGGTAATAGTATGCGAGAAAGTAAATAATGCGAGTAAAAGTGAACAGTAATAGAAATGTAAAGGAAATTGGACCAGGGTCCACAGTTCACTAGTGGTGTCTCTCCATAAGATAAATAACAACATGTTGGGTAAATAAATTACAGTTGGGCAATTGATAGAATAAAGATAACGTACATATGTGATGAAGATCACTGTGAGATTCACTCAGGGCATTACGACAAAATACATAGACCGTAATCCAACTACATCTATGACTAATAATCCACCCTCCGGATGTCATCCGAGCAACCATCGGGTATTAAGTTATGAAAAACAGATTATCGCCTTAAGCAAAGTGCGTAATGTAAATGATACAAATGTCCTTGAACACAGGAATGTTGTTTTCTCCCTGGTGGCAACAACACATATACAACCTTAGAGGTTTTTGTCACTCCCCCAGATTACTAATGGCATGAACCCAACTATCGAGCATAAATACTCCCTCTTGGAGTCACTAGCATCTACTCGGCCAAGATATCTACTATCAACAGAGAGCATGCAAGATCATAAACAACATAGAGATAACATAAAGATAATAATTCAGCACATCAACTTGACATAGTATCAATACTCATCGGATCCCAACAAACACAACATTTGGAATTACACAAAGATGATCTTGATCATGTAGGGCAGCTCACAAGATCTAAACATGAAGCACATAGTGGAGAAGATGATCATCTAGCTATTGCTATGTACCCGTAGTCCAAGGTAGACTACTCACACATCACTTCGGAGGCGACCATGGTGGTGGAGAAGGCCTCCGGTAGGGATTCCCCTCTCCGGCAGGGTGCCGGGAAGAGCTCCTGGATTCTCCCGATCTCGCGTCGACGACGGTGGCGGCTTGCAGTATGTTTCGAGGAAAATTGATCGGGCCTTAGGTTTTTCCCGTTGAGGGGAATATTTAGGCGGAAGGGCGGCGTCAGGAGGTGGACCAGGTGGTCTCACCCCCTGGTGGCGCGGGCCAGGGGCAGGCCACACCACCCTAGGGTGAGCCTAGCCTGTGGCCCCCCTCTGTCTCCTTTTTGGTCTTTGCAAAGCTTCGGTAAAAATAGGAGGTTCGGCTTTTGTTTTGTCCAATTCCGAGAATATTTCCTGTGTAACTTTTCTAAAACACAAAAACAGCAGAAAACAGGGAACTGGCACTATGGCATCTCGTTAGTAGGTTAGTTCCGGAAAACGCATAAAAACGCCACGAAGTGTAACAAAACACAAAGAAAATGGTGTATAAACAAGCATGGAGCATCAAAAATTATAGATACGTTTGAGACGTATCAGTGATCCACCTCAATGTGTAAAATCCAAGGCCATTAGTATATGACTAACATCCATTGGACTATGTGCAAATGATTGATACCACTATTGATGTTGATAGATTCTTCTAATGGACAGGAAATGCTAAATAGTATCTGCAAAATATTTGGTAGAAAAATAAAAGACTAGAAATGTTCAGCTCTAGTATATAAATGATATACATGTTATAGATGTATTCTTTGCTCGTTAACGATGTAATTCTTGGGTATTGGATAATGATTTGCTGGTATGAAATGTCATACAAATGAAAACTATACAAGAAGTATAATGGCCTAAGAAACTAGCAAAAGAATGTGGTAATGATGCGCGTCGAGAAACAAATAAAAGTGTTATTGTGCTTCTCGTCGGCGTCAAACCTAGCCTTCAAGATTTGATTGAACTTAATAATTGTCATATTGTTCTGATAGAGAACAATGGTTGTTCAAATTATTACCATCTTCCATAATGGATGGATAGATTATTATTATCTTATTGATGAAATAGACATTTATAACCCTGATGCTAAAAGTCGCAATACAAAATGAATTTCACTTATATATGATACCGCTATTTAAGTCATATTGGAAACAAAACATGAAAGAAATTCCATATTAATGGATTTTTGAGTCCTTTGATTTTGAATTGATTGACGCTTGTGAGACTTTTTCCTAAAGATGATTCAACTCTGTTCATAGGCCATGGACAGAACAAGCGACTAACTAAATGGAGATCGTACATGTTGATGTATGTAGTCCATAGTGTGAAGTCGATAGTGGTGTATTTTCTATTTCATCAATGACTCGAATAGATGTATGGTATATCTACTTGATGAGATAGAAGTATAAAATTGTTCAATTTATGAAGTGGAACTTATTGTAACAAGAAAATTCAAGTTTTTATGATTGGATCATAAAGGAGAATATTTTAGTTACATGTTTAGCAAACATCTAAGAGTTAAGGACATTGTTTCACAAACTTTCATCTTGAGAAACGCCATAGGAGTATGGATTTTTTATGGGTGTTATCAAACCTTGTTTGACATGGTTAGATTAATGATGAAATAAACTGCCAATATAATTTGTGGATTATGCTTTAGAGACTACCGCTTTTCACTGAATAGAGTGCCATCATAATCTGCTGAAATGACACCGTACAAGTTATAGTTGTCTTTTCTTAAATTTTGGTATGCAAGGCATATGTAAAATGTTCACAAACAAAATCAGATTAGTAAGTCTTTGTAGGTTATACCAAAAGAATGTCGATGGGCATTCCTTCTGCCATAAACTTGAACACATAGTGATTGTCGCTAAAAGAAGTGAATTTCTTATGAAGGAGTTTTCTCACGAAAGGTTTAAGTGGGAGGAAAATAGAACTTGATGAGGTTATTGAACCTGAGCAAGATGAGCAAAGTAGCGCAACACCGGAAAATATTCTAGAAGCGGCAACTATGCACATGGCTTCCGCACCAATAATATGTTGTAGTACCACACATCAAAGTTTTTATTTAACAAAGTTGGTTGTCATCAAATAGCAAGATTTGAGAACGAGATATTATTAGATAGGGATTTCTATTTTTGTGCCCTCGGGTCCTTAGTTATACTCAGTTTTCCCCAGCTCCTTAGTTTTTCCTCAGTTTTGTCCAAGCCCTTGTCTGAAACCGTCACCAGTGCTGGAACGGCCGGTTGCCCGACGGTTGAACTAGGCCTGGAATTCGAGCCGAGCCGAGCCAGCTCGGCTCGACTCGGTAAAACTCGGTCAACTAGCGAGCTAGCTTGACTCGACTCGTTTAACAGTCGAGTCCAAGACTGAAGCTCGACTCGGCTCGCTGAACTCGCGAGCGGCTCGCTAAAAACCATCAGCAACAACATGTATATGAATAAATAATGCAGTTTTAAAAGTCTAGACACGATCACATTCACGGACACGGATGCCTGCGATGCCGACCCGGATGGACGCCGCCTCTTCTTCCCAGCAGCCTTTGACTCAAGACTGGGCTGCTTGTCCATGGCGTGATGTACAGGTGGTGGCGGTGGCGCGGTGGTCCGGTGAGGATGGGGGTGGCTTGGGGCGGCGGCGGGGACGGGGCTGGCTTGGGTCGCAGCGGGGACGGGGGTTGCTTGGGCGGCGGCGGTCGACGAGACTCACGGGAGCCAGCGCCGCCTCTCGTCAGGGATGGAACAGGGAACATGATCGAGCCAAATTGACAACGAATTATAATACTAACCCTACTTGAGCGTGCTAGCCTGGGTGGGCTTGGGCCTTAGAAATTACAGGCTTACAGCATGCAGTAATTTTGAAAATGGGCTTGATCTATTAATTTACCAAGCTAAACGAGTTAACCGAGTGCTCGGTGAACTCGGCTCGTATAACTCGAACTCGTTTATAGTTAAAAGTTAAAACTTGGCTCGACTTGTTTAATTTCGAGCTCGAGTCGAGTCAAGCCGAGTTGCGAGTTACTCATTTAACTCGCGAGTTTCGAGTTTAAATTCCAGGCCTAGGTTGAACACCTTTGACCGTTAACTGCTGACTAGTGGGGCCACGTAGAGCCCGCAAAGACACGTCAGAGCATCCATCTTTGTTTGACCGTAAGCATCGCCGTATCCCTGACCAAAACGCGGACGAGTGGGGCTTCGGTATATCGAATGACAAGTGGGGCCATGACGCTATACAAGGGGCAATACAGGGGTATGATTAGATTTTTAAACGGAGCTCTACAGCGATGGCACGGAGGAGGTGGTTGATACGTCTCAAACGTATCTATAATTTTTGATGCTCCATGCTTGTTTTTACACCATTTGCATATTGTTTCGTTACACTTAGTGGCACTTTTATGCATTTTCCGGAACTAACCTATTAACGAGTTGCCATAGTGCCAGTTCCCTGTTTTCTGCTGTTTTTGTGTTTCAGAGTGATACACAGGAAATATTCTCGGAATTGGACGAAACCACATCCTGAAGTCTTATTTTACCCGGAAGCTTCCAGAGATCCGAAGAGGAGTAGGAGGGGGGCCACCAGGGCCCCACACGCATGGGCGGCGCGGCCAGCCCCCTGGCCGCGCCGGGCCCGCGTGAGGGAGCCTGGCTCCCCCTCTGACATCGACCCTTCGCCTATAAAGACCCCTCGACGGAAAAAACCTAAGTACCCGATCAGTTTTCCAGAACACATCGCGATCCGCCGCCGCCGTCGACCCGAAGATCGGGAGGGTCCAGAAGCTCTTCCCGGCACCCTGCCGGAGAGGAGAATCGCCACCGGAGGTCTTCTTCATCGCCATGCTTGCCTCCGGAGCGATGAGTGAGTAGTCTACCTTGGACTATGGGTCCATAGCAGTAGCTAGATGGTTGTCTTCTCCACCATGTGCTTCATGTTTAGATCTCATGAGCTGCCTTACATGATTGAGATCACCGTTATGTAATTCTACATGTTTGGTTTGTTGGGATCCGATGAATATTGGTGTTTATGATTAAGTTGCTGTACTGAATATTATCTTTTGTTATCTCTATGTTGTTTATGATCTTGCATGCTCTCCGTTGTTAGTAGCTATCGTGGCCGAGTAGTTGCTAGTGACTCCAAGAGGGGGTATTTATGCTCGATAGTGGGTTCATGCCTCTATTTCACCTGGGGGAGTGACATAAACCTCTAAGGTGGTAGGTGTGCTGTTGCTACTAGGGAGAAAACAACATTCATATGCTCAAGGGCATATGCTTTGTTTACATTACACACTTTGCTTAATGCAATTATCTGTTGTTCGCAACTTAATACTTCTAGGGTGTTCGGATTGATATCCCCGGGAGTGGATTATTAGACATAGATGCAGTTGGATGGCGGTCTATGTATTTTGTTGTAATGCCCAGAGTAAATCTCATAGTGATCTTCTTAACATATCACGTTATCTTTATTCTATCAATTGCCCAACTATAATTTGTTTACCCAGCATGTGTTATTTTATCTATGGAGAGACACCACTAGTGAACTATGGACCCCGGTCCTATTTCCATCATATTGCTATCACCTGTTTACTTTACTCGTACTGTTTACTTTACTCGCATACTATATTGTTTTCCACTCGATACGCTCATAACCTTTGTTTCAAGCAAACCGGTGAGATTGACAACCTCATCGCAAGTTGGGAACAAAGTATTTGTTTGTGTGTGTGCAGGTTCCGCATCACCTTCAGTCGTCATTGTCTCTCCTCTCCTGACCGACATTAAACCTTGGTTTCTTAACTGAGGGAAAACTAGCTGCTATACTCATCATACCTTCCTCTTGGGGTTCCCAACGGGCTGGTTATCCACCACGCACAAGGACCGTCTGCTCCCACGTTAGCAGCCTCTTTTCTGGCGCCGTTGCCGGGGAGGAAGAGAAGACTTCTGCGAGGGGAGTTTTTCGCACACACATTCTTTACTTTGTTTTATTGTTTTGCTTTACTTTATTTTATTTTACCTGCATCATTTTATGTCAAAAACCCAAAAAAATTAGAATCCTTGGTAGTTGTTTTTACTTGTTTACTTTCGTTTTGCTGAAATGGCCAATCCTGAAAACACCAAGTTGTGTGACTTTACTAGCACGAACAATAGTGATTTTATCTACACTCCTATTGCACCACCTATTCCTGCTGCAAACTTTTATGAGATTAAGCCTGCTTTATTGAACCTTGTTATGAAAGAGCAATTTTCTGGTGCTAGTACTGAAGATGCTGCAGCTCATCTCAACAATTTTGTTGAGCTATGTGAGATGCAAAAATATAAGGATGTTGATAGTGATATTATTAAGCTCAAGTTGTTTCCTTTTTCTTTGAGAGGAAAAGCTAAAGATTGGTTGTTGTCTTTGACTAAGAATAGTATTGATTCATGGGCTAAGTGTAAGGATGCTTTTATTGGTAGATACTATCCTCCTGCTAAGATTATATCCTTGTGTAGCAATATTATGAAGTTTACTCAGTTTGATAATGAACATGTTGCTCAAGCTTGGGAAAGAATGAAATCTATGATAAAGAATTGCCCCACTCATGGACTGACTACTTGGATGATTATCCAAACTTTTTATGCAGGACTGAATTTTTCTTCAAGGAACCTACTTGATTCAGCTGCTGGAGGCACTTTTATGTCCCTTACCTTGGGCGCCGCATCAAAGCTACTCGACAACATGATGGTAAATTATTCCGAATGGCACACCGAGAGAGCTCCACAAGGTAAGAAGGTAAATTCTGTTGAGGAAACCTCTTCCTTGAATGATAAGATTGATACCATTATGGCTATGCTTGCTAATGATAGGACTCATGTTGATCCTAATAATGTTCCTTTGGCCTCTCTGGTTGCTCAAGAAGAGCATGTTGATGTGAATTTCATTAGAAACAATAATTTTAACAACAATGCTTATAGAAACAATTTTGCTAGTAATAATTATAGGCCATATCCTTCTACCAATGGTAATGGTTATGGTAACTCTTATGGTAATTCCTACAACAACACTAGGGCCACGCCCTCCGAGCTTGAGGTAATGCTCAAGGACTTCATCGGTAAGCAAACTGCTTTTAACAAGTCTGTTAAGGAAAAGTTAGGCAAAATTGATATTCTTGCTTCTAAAGTTGATAGCCTTGCTCATGATGTTGAACTTCTGAAATTAAAAGTGTTGCCTAATGATGTGAAAGAGAACAATGTTTTTGCTACCGCTAATGCTATCCAAGTTGGAATTGATGAAAATATTAGATTGTTAGCGGAATTGCATGCTAGGTGGGAAAGAGAAGATGAGATGGCTAGAGAGATGAAGGTATGTACTATTACTACCTCTAATGATGTTGCTCCTACTGGTAGCAACCCTCTTACTTTGATAGGTGTAGAGAAAACTCCCACTCCTTGTGTTAAAAAGCCTAAAACTGCCAAAACTTTTTCTCAAAAGAGTGCTGAAATTTTTCAGAGTATGGGAGATGATAGCTCTATTTCTTTTAATGATTTTGATGTTGATGGCTGCAATATATCTGAAGTAATTTTGTTCTTGCAAAAGCTTGCTTTGACTCCCAATGCTAGTTCTCTAAATATTGCTTTTACTAAGCATATTACCAATGCTCTTATAAAAATTAGGGATGAAAAGTTGAAGCAAAAAGCCTCTGTTCCCAAGAAGTTAGAAGATGGTTGGGAACCCATCATTGATATGCATGTTAATGGTTATGATTGCCATGCTTTATGTGATCTAGGTGCTAGTATTTATATCATGCCTAGAAAGATTTATGACATGCTTGATTTACCACCGCTTGAAAAATGTTATTTTGATGTTCCTATTGCTGATGTTGCTAAGAAGAAACCTTTGGGAAGAATTAATGATGTTCTTATTGTGGTTAACAATAACCTTGTTCCCGTTGATTTTCTTGTTATGGACGTTGAATGACATGCTTCATGTCCTATTATTTTGGGAAGACCCTTTCTTCGAACTGTAGGTGCTATCATTGATATGAGGGAAGGCACTATCAAGTATCAATTCCCGCTAAAGAAAGGTATGGAACACTTCCCTAGGAAAAGAAAGAAATTGCTTTTTGACTCTATTCTTAGAGCAAATTATGAGCTTGATGCTTCATCGCTTGATGTTACTTGATTCGCAATTTTCTGCGCCTAGCTCAAAGGCGTTAAAGAAAAGCACTCTTAGGAGATAACCCAATGTTTTATTTTCAGTAATTTTTATTTTATTTGAGTCTTGGAAGTCATTACTACTGTAATTACCGCTCCTTATCTTGTTTATTTCATTTTTGTGCCAAGAGAAGCCTCTAATTCGAGTGAGGTAAAGATTTGGGGATGTTGCTGTCCTGAAACTGTTTTCGGTGCTGCACCGTGAAAATTAGTGAAAATTCTCTGTTTATCTTTTGGACCTGCGATTTCTTGTGCATATGCCCCAGGTTATATCCAAACTTTTGTTAGTTGAACACTTTTTGATTTGAGCAACAAAAAACCCCTCAAAAATTCGACCTTTGTCAGCTGTTCAGTTTTGACAGATTTCTGCCAATATTTGTGTTTGCCACTTTATCGCTTTCTTTTGAGTTCTTTTGATCACGGAACTTTTGGGGAGGTTGCTACAGTAGTATCTAATATATATGTGGTGGTTTTGAGTTGAAACCTGAAGCAAATAGAGGATTGATTATATGTTATGCTTGCACTAATGTTGCTAATAGAATTGTGTTTAGTTTTGTATGAAGGAAGTTTTCAAGTGTAGGGATTGGAGAATGATGAGATGAGTTGAAGAATGGACAAAAGCTCAAGCTTGGGGATGCCCATGCATCACCCCAAGAAATATCCAAGAAGTACAAGCGTCAAAGCTTGGGGATGCCCCCGAGGCACCCCTTCTTCATCGGCAAAAATCAGGTCACCTTTCAAAACACTATATTTTTATTGCTTCATGCACTATGTGTTTTTCTTGGAGCGTCAGTTGTTTTAGTTTTCTTAGTTGGTTTAGTTTGTTTGTTTGCTGCAATAAATGGTTGGACCCCAACAAATTTCCTTTGGAGAAGTTGTCTTGTTTTCATTTGCAAAAGAACGCTCTAGTTTTCACTCTTATTAAAAATTGAGTGTTCTTATTTTTCTGCTACTGCTTTTGGTTTTCGTTTTCGCCTTGATTTGCGTTCAGACCTTGTCATATCTTTTCATCAAGGTGTATTTTTTCCTCTGATCTTTATTGGTTTTCATCAAAAGAGGTGTTTATAAAAATTTCAAATGGCGTTGGAAAAGAGAAAAAGCTTTGTGCAAAATAGTGGTACAAGAAGGAGCTTGTGTAGACTGCGGCTTAGGCTTTTTCATGTCATGCTTGATGTCTTTTTGATAGTATGCTTAGTGGTTTTGCTGTAGCATGACTTGTCTCAAATAACTGAGATTGCTTAATGAGCCTTTGAAAAAATCATGCGTTGTTTTTATTGTATGGAAGCATTATTTTGGTTTTCTCCTTGATGCTTTATTTGGGTTGACTTGGCGCATGCTCACACATGTTAGACTCTTACAAAGTTGCCAATAGCCTTCATGATCATTTAGTTTTTGACTTTTGATGCCATCTTATGCTTCTTTTTAATGTCGCTTTGTCGCTTTGCATGATTATGGCCATTATTGCTTTCTTAGTTGGTCGCTCCCAGTCTTTTGCTAGCCCTCGCCTTGTACTGAGTATGAGCTCTACTCGTGCATCCAACTCCTAAAAGCCAAAGTTTTCCAAAGTGTCCACCATACATACCTATTAGCAATTTGCTATTCCAAGTAAATTTGACTTGCTTTTATTTTCTCTTCAAATTAAACTCTTACCAGTGTTATGCGAAATTCGGTCAGTAAAGCTCTCACGAACCGGAAGGCACACTTTGCTTTTTCTTGTTCTTAAAAATTTGACATTGTGGTCTCTTATGTTGAGTTGTTATGCTTGCAAGTTGTAAGTTGGAGACTAGCCCAGCCATGCAGTCATGGGCAAGTTTTCAACATTGCACTTCTTATTTGAGTTGATATCGTGATCTTTTGTTTATGGATGCCCGCGGTGTGAAATGAATTGGGAATCTTGTGGGGATCATGGAGTTTGTATATGTGTTAGGGAAACGCCGGGCCGCCAATCTAAGCCATGCATAATTCATGGTGGAAATTTGCAGCATACCCATGGTGAACATTCGACGACGCATCTCATAATAAAAAGCTAAACAAAAGGCAAATAAAAGAGATGTCGAGGTGTTCATTGTCTGCTTGTCCTGTCATTTTGGTGTGGGCTTGTTCCATGTCATCGGGCACGGAGGTACCCCATTGGCGGTTCTCAATGATATGCATATACTTACAATGACAAGAGCCTTGCTTGGGACTCTAAGTAAAGTAGCATGAGGTTTGGGTACTCGTATTCACGGGGCACGAGGTTTTCAACTTATGATTTGTCAAGCATATGCATCATAATTGTTCTTGCATTAACTTTAACCATTCAAGATGCTTATGATGGGGGCAATGAGAGCTCAAAGCCGGTAAGTACCATAATTTTTGAAGGTTATAAAACTTGCAATCACTGCTTCCCTCTGCGAAGGGCCTTTCTTTTACTTTTACGTTGAGTCACCACCTTCTTTCTTTATGCACCATTAAGAGAGCATAGTTGTCATTCTTAGTGTGATATGCATTGTCCCAAAGTTCATTGATTGATTCATATTGTTGGTTTCACTTGTTCTTAAATTATTTGTATCTAGTCGCCCTCTTAAACTTGAAGGTGTCCTATGCATTTATGTTTTGCTCTCTTTGAAGGACAAGCTGAAAACCATTTGTATGTTTTTCCTTATGATTTTAACACATGTTTGACTTTCATTGTTTCATTTTTCATGATCTTTTGTTTGTGGTCATTTGCATGTTTACAACATGGTTGCTAAGTTCTTATTGTCATGATTATATCTTCATGCCCATGTTTTAAGTTCTTATGATCCCAGCTCACCAATGCTTACATATATGATCAAGATTGTGTAGGTGCATGTCACCTCAAAAATTATTCTTTTGTTATCACTTACCTACTCGAGGACGAGCAGGAGTTAAGCTTGGGGATGCTTGATACGTCTCAAACGTATCTATAATTTTTGATGCTCCATGCTTGTTTTTACACCATTTGCATATTGTTTCGTTACACTTAGTGGCACTTTTATGCATTTTCCGGAACTAACCTATTAACGAGTTGCCACAGTGCCAGTTCCCTGTTTTCTGCTGTTTTTGTGTTTCAGAGTGATACACAGGAAATATTCTCGGAATTGGACGAAACCACATCCTGAAGTCTTATTTTACCCGGAAGCTTCCAGAGATCCGAAGAGGAGTAGGAGGGGGGCCACCAGGGCCCCACACGCATGGGCGGCGCGGCCAGCCCCCTGGCCGCGCCGGGCCCGCGTGAGGGAGCCTGGCTCCCCCTCTGACATCGACCCTTCGCCTATAAAGACCCCCCGACGGAAAAAACCTAAGTACCCGATCAGTTTTCCAGAACACATCGCGATCCGCCGCCGCCGTCGACCCGAAGATCGGGAGGGTCCAGAAGCTCTTCCCGGCACCCTGCCGGAGAGGGGAATCGCCACCGGAGGTCTTCTTCATCGCCAAGCTTGCCTCCGGAGCGATGAGTGAGTAGTCTACCTTGGACTATGGGATCATAGCAGTAGCTAGATGGTTGTCTTCTCCACCATGTGCTTCATGTTTAGATCTCATGAGCTGCCTTACATGATTGAGATCACCGTTATGTAATTCTACATGTTTGGTTTGTTGGGATCCGATGAATATTGGTGTTTATGATTAAGTTGCTGTACTGAATATTATCTTTTGTTATCTCTATGTTGTTTATGATCTTGCATGCTCTCCGTTGTTAGTAGCTATCTTGACCGAGTAGTTGCTAGTGACTCCAAGAGGGGGTATTTATGCTCGATAGTGGGTTCATGCCTCTATTTCACCTGGGGGAGTGACAGAAACCTCTAAGGTGGTAGATGTGTTGTTGCTACTCGGGAGAAAACAACATTCATATGCTCAAGGGCATATGCTTTGTTTACATTACACACTTTGCTTAATGCAATTATCTGTTGTTCGCAACTTAATACTTCTAGGGTGTTCGGATTGATATCCCCGGGAGTGGATTATTAGTCATAGATGCAGGTGGATGGCGGTCTATGTATTTTGTTGTAATGCCCAGAGTAAATCTCATAGTGATCTTCTTGACATATCACGTTATCTTTATTCTATCAATTGCCCAACTGTAATTTGTTTACCCAGCATGTGTTATTTTATATATGGAGAGACACCACTAGTGAACTGTGGACCCCGGTCCTATTTCCATCATATTGCTATCACCTGTTTACTTTACTCGTATTGTTTACTTTACTCGCATACTATATTGTTTTCCACTCGATACGCTCATAACCTTTGTTTCAAGCAAACCGGTGAGATTGACAACCTCATCGCAAGTTGGGAACAAAGTATTTGTTTGTGTGTGTGCAGGTTCCGCATCACCTTCAGTCGTCATTGTCTCTCCTCTCCTGACCGACATTAAACCTTGGTTTCTTAACTGAGGGAAAACTAGCTGCTATACTCATCATACCTTCCTCTTGGGGTTCCCAACGGGCTGGTTATCCACCACGCACAAGGACCGTCTGCTCCCACGTTAGCAGTGGCCTGCAGGGTGCCGAGATGAGATCCACGTCCACAAAGAACTGCATGAGGCGAGACCAGACGCATTAGATAGATATGAACTACACGCGTTTAACCATGCAAAGAAGAGAAGAAATGGTCGAGGACATCGACGACGACCTCAACACTTTGACTGACGGTGTCGGACACGAACGCGAGCAATGTAGAGAAAACTAGTGTCTCTCCTTTCTGGCGTATATAGATAGGTGCTAGGGGAGTGTGGTGGCGAAGGGAAAGACCTCGCGGTGGTCTGTGGCGTCCAGCTTAGCGGGGCGGCGTGGCCATGCCCACAGCGGCGTGCATGTTCGGCATTGGCATCAGCATGTACGTTCGTCATTGGCCTCGGCGGTATCTCTGGTGTGTCAGTGATCGAATGAGGGGACGGGATTGAGGGTGCATCCCGACGGTAACCTAGCAGTGGCGGCGAGCATGCATAGCCGTTCTGACCATGCCGATATCGGCATCGGCATCGTTTGGAGGCTGTGGTGCTCGAATCATAGTGGAAATTGCGATTCCCTATTATTTTTACATGCATAATATATAGAAAATAGCTAGATCTATAAATCGATGCATATGAAGCTACATATATATTCTTGGTCATAATCCCCTTAGATGCATGGCTTCACGTCGTCGTCGCTTTCATCGTCAGTATCTTCGTCGTCCGTGTAGTAGTACTTCCTGCACGTTGTTCCGTCGAACACCTTCACTGTGAGCACATAATCGCCTTCATATTTGAAGTGTAGGAAGCAGCCGAAATCCACACCGTGCGCGATGGCGAAATTCTCCCAGCCCTTGTCGAGGTACATCCGGCCTTGTCCGTCAAATCGGGCCTCCATGGTCCAGAGACGAGGACCGCAGTCAGCTGCTCGCAGATACACCTTTGCGGGCTCCTGGCCATCAAGATAGTCCGCAAACTTTTGTGGGAGTGCCTGCAAAGAGATCGAGCGCCGATCGTTTGAAATTAAAGGTTTTTTAGAACATGCACATAATTAATCACATGCATCATATATGTGGGAACGCGTACGTACCTTCTTGGCCAAAGGGTCTTCATAGATGGTGATGAAGAACTCCTCTATGATCAATGGCAGTATTGACGGTGGTGGTGGCAATGATGATGATCCACCACCTAGGCCGCCCCTTCCCCTTCCCCTTCCGGTCGGCGTCTGAGACGTGGAAGCCATGGCAATGGATCAAGTGTATGTGAACGAAGAAGAGAGAGGCAGAAACGAAGAAGAGAGAGGCAGAACCTATTGACATGAGGGATGGCCGTTGTGGGGGTTTATAAGGGAGAGATGACCGTTGTGGGGTTTACACCATAAATTAAGGTAGAGATGACCGTTGTGGGGTTTACACAATAAATTAAGGAGGATATGACCGTTGTGGGGGTGGTTTATATCTCAACAAAAAAGTAATGCCTAAAAGAAATGGAAATTCGTGATAGTTTATCATTTTACCGTGAAAAGTAATGCGTAAAAGAAATGGAAATTCGTGATAGTTCATCATTTTACCGTGAAAAGTAATGCGTAAAAGAAATGGAAATTCGTGATAGTTTATCATTTTACCGTGAAAGGTAATGCGTAAAAGAAATGGAAATTCGTGATAGTTCATCATTTTACCGTGAAAAGTAATGCATAAAAGAAATGGAAATTCGTGATAGTTTATCATTTCAACGTGAAAAGTAATGCCTACAAGAAATGAAAATTTGTGATAGTTTATCATTTTACCGTGAAAAGTAATGCGTAAAAGAAATGGAAATTCGTGATAGTTCATCATTTTACCGTGAAAAGTAATGCCTACAAGAAGTGGAAATTCGTGATAGTTTATCATGTTGAATCCGGTGGCCAACTCGTTATTTAGCATACATAGAGGGGTAGTAGTTTGCCACCGACAGATAGAGAAAGGGTGGCACGATCCTGCCCGTTAGATCATAGGATCGACGGTAGGTGGGCACGATCCGTGTGACAACAGCTCGACCAATCAGGCCAAGTTTGGGCTTGTGTGAGAAGGGAGAGGGTAAAACTGAGTAGTATCAAGGATACAAGGGCAAGTAAATAGTAAATAGGCTAAGGAATTCAAATAAGAGATTTAGAAAAAGAAAAACACATGTTTTGTACAATGAAACCCAGGTTGGCCTACCTCAAAGTATTAGCAATTCAAATATACATGAGTGTAAAAATTATGGCCTCATTCAGACAAACTATGTTTTGGGTATAGATGTTTTGAGAAGGGGTTTGAGTGGAAAGCCATGAACCTTCATAGCTACTAGTGATTTCAGAAGTGGCCATTTGTGTGAAAACTTGATTTATATATGATTGTTATGATTTTATTTTGCGCATGAGTTGGAGGCACAATGATTTTATTTTTTTGAATTTTTTTGCGCATGAAATGACTCAATTAGATGGCTTAATCCCATCTGTTGACTCTCTGTTGACCAGCCACTTGAGGGTAAAACTGAGTATATTGCACTAGCCAGTATTAGTACTCGAGGGGAAAACTGAGTACATATATTTTTCCAGTGTAAGACTCGAGGGTAGAACTGAGTACACGTAACAGTGCTGACGTGCAGTCCCACGGACGCGTGTCGCGGTGAGCAGCGGTTAGTCGCGCGGTGCGCGTGTTGAGACCAAACGTCAACTGCTGAGACGAACCGTCACTTTGCCAGTACAGAGCCCCTCTCTCCCTCCCTCTGCACACAGTCATTAATAACTCACACACGCAACCACGCCTCTCACGTCCCATCACCTTCTCAAAAAAAAACCCCAGCCGCCCTACGCGCCATCCCCTGTCGGCGATGGAGAAGAAGAATGCGCCGGCGGCCGTCGCCCCCGAGCCCGTCGCCTCCGAGCCCGTCGCATCCGAGCCCGTCGCCGCCGAGCCCGTCGCATCCGAGGCCGTCGCCGCCGAGCCCGTCGCCTCCGAGGGCGGCGCATCCAGGCGCAGCGCCTCCGTGAACTGGGCCTCTCTCAGGGCTGACGGACCACTTCACAAGATCGGCGCCTGCTTACTGGCGAACGAGGAGTACGTGGACACCTACTCTGCTTTGAGGCGAGTTTGTACTAATTGGCGCTCAGATTTACCTGAGCCCGACGTGCACCTGCACGAATGGATCATGGTAGAGCACGCCCTTCCACACGCCGCTGAGTTCTCCTTCCTCCACCTCCGCACATCCCGCTACGTCACCATCGATCTAACGGAAGTTCATGCAAGGTTCAAATTCCTCCATATCTATAGAGTTAATCCTTTTATTTTCAATCGTAAACATCTTAGTGCTGAATGTTATCTTCATCAATCCCATATATTTTAGATACTACTTCGTCAGCTTTTGCCGTGGCGTCATCGTGCTTGCCCAAAAGAACCAGCCGCACAAGATACGGCTTCTGAACCCACTCACAAAGACATCGAACACTATATTTCAGGCGCAGATGCCATCTGTTATTCTGGAGTCAGTCACTGTAATGAAGTCCTCGACTATGCTCTTCATTTCCACATATTACCCAGCGGAAATTGCTTGGGTCGATGAGAGCACTCCAACTAAGGGTATAGATGAAGTTTGGGGAGAAGGAAGATTTTCGATCGAGCACCATTCTATGCGTTGCATTACCACGTTCAATGGTGAATTCTATGCACTAGCTGTGAACAATTTTGAGTTCGGAACATTAGTGTGCACCAACAATGTCCAGTTGGAGCAGGGCGCGAGCAATGTCAACATGGAGACACTATTTTCATTTCCAGAACTTGGAAATGACAAGTTCTACCTTGTGAAGTCGGATGGTGATCTGCTGCTTGTGTTGTTGGGCGGTCGTTTGGAGGAAGGTCAAACAGTGGTGTACCGTGTGGACACTGAGAGCCGCTCTCTCCATGCCGTCAGTAACATTGGCAGTCGTGCCTTCTTCGTCCATCATGTCCGGTGTATCTCCGTCGACACCGGAGTGCACCCGACACTTCGACCTGGCTGCATCTACTACGCGGATTTGGGTTATATCAGAGAGTACTTTGATGATATGAACGCCTGGGATGAGTGGCCACTATGTGTGGATAGATTAGGAAAGTACGGTCTGAAAGATGAACAAAGGCCATACCGTTTGGAGGATGTATTGGCTGCACACTGTAGACGGAAGGAGTTCAATGAATATTTCTTTCGGACCAGAAAATAGAGCGACGAATATATATATGATGAATGAAGAACAGATTCATTCATCCTGGGTATCCTAATCTTCATGTTGGGCATACATTGCGTCTTGTATTATTTTCAGCTTAGTTTGTCGTGTACATTAACATCGTTATTGGCTGCTTTTGGCTGCTGTATGCAGTTTATGTATTATACTTAGTTTTCTAGATTTATTATGCTGCTGTGAATTTATCCTATACTAGCTTCTAGATTTCCTACTAGATTTGTTACCATATTGGGCAAAAAACGAGGGCCAAAAGGCAACAATCATTGAAGAAAGACAGAAATAGAAGCTTCTCTAGATTTGATACTAATTTGGTGAAAAGAGAGAGAACTGTTACACAGAGAGAGGGGAAAAAGGCGCTCTAAAAAGGCAATGCCAATTTGGCCCGAGAGAGACAGAACCGAGCTCTCACGTACAACCAAATGCGGTCTCGTCCTGTCCCACGCGGTCCCTTTCTACCAGCCCCACGCGACGCGGCCCCACACGACGCGGCCCCACACGTCAGCACGGAACTGTCAACTAAACGGAAATCCTCCCGCCCGAGCTCCTTCTGAGGGTTTCAAACAATGGCTTGGGGAAAACTGAGGAAAAACTAACGAGCTGGGGAAAACTGAGTACAACTAACGACCTGAGGGCACGAAAATAGAAATCCCTATTAGATAATACTAATTGTCTATATACAAAGAAGCAGTGATGGGCCCTGACTTTGTCATATGGATGATTGTAGCAACAATTACATATTGAGATATGATAGTTGAATAAATGAAACAACGTTCCTCTACCAGAATGCATACCAAGGACGTGTACCTGACACGACCCAATGGGTTTTGTTGATTCAAAGGTTGCTAGATATGTATGCAAACTTCAATGGTAGAAGTAAGCATAGCAGAGTTGGAATCTTCAATGATGAAAATGTTAAAGAGTTTAATTTCGTCAAGATATTTGAAGATGCTTGTATTACAAGAAAGTAAGTGGGAGCGCTGACACATATTTCTAGTGCTTTATGTAGACGACATATTGGTCATTGGAAATTATGTGTTTTTCTTGATATTGTTAAGATTTCATTAAAATTAGATTTTGTGATGAAAGACTTAGGTAAAACCAGAATATTAAGTATCAATGTCTATGCAGATAGATTGAGGCACTAATATAGTTTTGCCATAATACATAGATGAAATATTGAATTTGTTCGATATGGAAACAATAAGAACGGTTCTTGTTGCATAGAAGAGGTTGAAGCAAGAATCAACTATTTTGACACTTGATGAGTGAAACCACAAGAATGATTTTATCAATCTTGTATACCATGATATGTAGATCCAGATGTGTCCGATGCTCTAAAGGTTACAAGCATTGATATGATGATTGTTGGACAATAGTAAAATATTCTTATGTACTTTCGAAGAACTAAGAATATGCTCTATATGCAGTAGTGACAAATGGTTCATTGCAATGTGTTACATTGGCTTTGTCACATATACAGTTGAAATTTTATCTCAATTTTAGGCTATTTGTTCTGCGTTATAAGGTGGCACAATAAGATGGAAGAAAGTTCCATGATGACTTGTATGAGTTCCAATGTTACACATTGCGACGGATACTGCAACGAGGGCTAAGTATTTAATCGCTCTAGAAGCGGCAAGAGAACTAGTTGTAGTTCCATAAGTGCTAGTACTATGTAGTTCTATTGCATGGCAATAGTGACAATATAGTCTCGGCAAAGAAACAAAGGTCTCACCAGAAGACCAAGTTTATACGATGCTATCTCATACAAGATGACTAATGCGCGTTGACGCAAAAGATATGCAAATATATACGGACCTGAAAGTGTCAGACCTGTTGATAAGGTTTACCACGTGCAACGCGTATGAATAACACTGGAATGCCATAGGTGTTAAAGGCGCAAGTATAACTAAATTATTGACTCTATGGCAAGTGGGAGACTGAAGGAAATATGCCCTAGAGGCAATAATAATATTGTTATTATTATATTTCTTGTTCATGATAATGTTTATATTCCATGCTAGAATTGTATTAAGCGGAAACATTAATACTTGTGTGGTTTATGAAAAACACGGTGTCCCTAGTATGTCTCTACTAGACTAGTTCATTGATTAATGATGGTTTTTTTGCGAGGAATGATGGTTAAGGTTTCCTAACCATAGACATGAGTTGTTGATTAATAATGAGGTCATGTCATTAGGAGAATGACGTGATGGATAGACCCAAATTAAGCACTGCAATTAGATCATGTCATTGTGTTCACAATTGCGTAGCTTTTCCTATATCAGTATCCTATTTCTTAGACCATGAGATAATGCCACTCCCTGGTATCGGAAGAGAGCTTTGAGGTCATCAAACGTCACACTATGAGAGAGTGATCCTAAAGGTGTCTCTCAGGTAATCAAAAAGTACTTGTTGGATTGCATGTATCGAGATTGGGATTTGTCCCTCCCGTGATGGAGAGATATACTTCGGGCCCACTCAGTAATCAATATCATACACCGTTTGCAAACACGTGATTAATGAGTTTAATCACAGGGTGATATTGGATTGCGGAATGAGTAAAGAGTACTTGCTGTGAACGAGATTGAATTAGGTATGGCGATACCGATGATCGAATCTCGGGCAAGTAAAATATCGCGAGACAGAGGAATTTGTATACGGGATTAATTGAATCCTGACATCGTGGTTCACCGATGATGATCTTCGTTGAATATATGGGAGTCAATATGGATTTCCAGATCCCGCTATTGATTATTGATAGTGATCATGTCGATGCATTCTCGAACCCGTAGGGTCACACACTTAACGCTCATCGACGCTAGGGTAGTTTCGGGATTTATGGAAATTGTTTCAGAGAGTTTCAGAATTGTCTTGGGAAGAGGATTAATGAATTATTAATTAATTGAATTAATAAATGTTAATACATATATTTATTTATTGAAATAAATAGGGCTAAAAAGTAGCTCCCTTTTGCCTTAGTTTGACTAGATCTTTTGCCTGTTTTCTTCCACCTCGCGCGCGTAGGTGAAATCCTTCCCGCAGATACTCTCCACCATAAGCACCACGCAGTCATGCTACAGATCCCATCTACCACTCCACCGCACCTTGCTAGACCGAGGAGGAGGAGGAGTCGTTGCGTTGTACCTGTGCAACGCTCGGAGACGCCGCCCATTGTGGCACTTGGATCGGATCGGATCGCAAGGAGGAGACACTAGTACGACTACGCCAACCATGTTCATCTGAATGTTTCCGCTGTGCTATCTATAGGGGTATATAGATCTCATCTCTCTCGCTCGTTGTTTTGCATCTCGTAGATCAGATCTTGGCTTGTTCTTGTTCGTCTTAGTAGGAATTTTTTTGTTTTCTATGCTTCGAAACCCTTCAATCTGTGTGTACACATTGTAATAGAATAATTTTGGTTACTATTTAAAGAAATTCGTTTTCTAATTTTGTCATTTCAAAAACTGGTTGTGCTATTTCTGTTATATCTGAAATATTTATATACTGGACCCTAAAAAAGGTGAAGGTCCAAAAAAGAATTAGAATGCAAAATGGCCGAGGCCCAAAAAGAATTTGAATGCAAAGAGGCCAAGGCCCCCAAAAGAATTAGAATGCAAAAAGTCTAAGGTCCAATAGATAAATGGACACAAAAGGGAAAACCCAATACAAAAAAGCCCTACAAAAAGGCTAAGGCCCAAAAAATAAAGGAGCACAAAAAGGCTATTACAAAAAAAATTGACCACAAAAAGGCTGTGGCCTAAAAAAATAAAAGACCAAGTTACTAGTCTTGGTCCATCTAGAGCAATGAAACTGGACTGGGCTAAATTCAAATTACGTCTATTTGGTTTGGTCATAAATCTGCCACGTAGGATGCGATGTGGCCTGGTCAAATTGTTAGTGACCAATTTTTTGGTCATAATGCTTATGACTATCTATTTTGATCATAATCACTTATGACCAATCAAGAAAAATAGTCATCGTAGGCCGTTTATGACCCTCAACTGATGACCAACTATTTTTGGTCAAAAGGGGGTCATAAGTTTAACACAGTGACCATCTTTTGACCAAAGTGATGGGTCACCAGTGAGCATATATGTTGTAGTGCTGCTCATCTCCCAACTGTATAAATTTTATTTGAACAACACACTAGTAGAAAACATGCCTAATGTTCAGAGCGAATTTGAGCTTTAGTCCCGGTTATGCTTTCGCCCGGGACTAATGCTCACATTATTCTCGGTTCAAAAGGCTATGTGGGCCAGGAATCTTTAGTCCCGGATTCCCGGTTGAAACGGGACCTTTAGTCCTAGTTGGAGATATGAACCGGGACTAAAGGGTTAGTGACATTTAGTCCCGGTTGGTGGCTCCAACCGGGACTAAAGCCCTACCCTTTAGTCCTGGTTGGTGTTACCAACCCGGACTAAAGGGTCTCCCCCATTTTTTCTCTCATGCTTATCTCTCCCCCCCTCCCCCCACAGAAAAATGTCTAAAAAAATAAATGAAAAGGATAAAAACAGAAAATTTCAAAATCCTTTGACATGCATGTACCACACGCAACCAGCATTTTGGGAAAATTCGAAAATTTGAATTTTAATATTTTTTTGCAAAAAAGGCCGTTGAGAATTAAAACGGCAATAACTTTTGCATACGTACTCGAAAAAATGTATAATATATGAAAAAGTGTCTACGCAAAAAGTTACATCCGATTTCAACGGCCGGAGGCCGTTTGCACAATTTCTTGCTTCTCAAAATTCCAAAGGGAAATATGAAAGCAGGAAGATTTTATATTTTGTCAGAAAAAAATGATTTTTTCAGAATTTTGAATTTCATATATTGTTTCTTCAACTTTTTAATCATTTTGAAGCTTTTATATTATTTTGGCATTTTTGAATTTTTTAAAAATTTTTGGATTTTTTTTGAATTTCTTGAGTATTATAATTAATAATAGAATTATGCTTGCTTATTATTTAGAATTCATCGATGCTTATTATTACTTAATTATTGTTGCTTATTTTTAAAATTATTGGAATTCAAAAAATAAAATCATATGTTACCAAAGTGTATGGGTTAACAGAATTGATAACATACTAGTATTATCAAGAAGTTATACATGTAGACTTGAAAGCCAAGTCGGAAGGAACGAAGAAGTTAAGCGTGCAAGAAGTGGAGTAGTACGAGGATAGGTGACCAATCGGGAAGTTTACCATGAGTAGGCACTTTGACATGAGAGTAGGGATGATTAGAGATTAGACTGTCAAACAATTAAAAATGAGAATATGTGAAATTAATAAAATTTCAAAAAAATCTGAAACTCTTTTTGATTTTTTTTTAAAATTGCAAAATAACCTTTAGTCCCAGTTGGTGTTACCAACCGGGACTAAATGGTCTTCTAGCCCATAGCATATGACCCAGGCCATGTGGAGGACCTTTAGTCCCGGTTCGTAATACAACCGGGACTAAAGAGGAGACCTTTAGTTCCGATTTGTTAGTCTCGGTTGCTAAACCGGGACTAAAGGCCCTTACCAATTAGGGATGGCACCCGCAGGGTATGGGTGCGGGTGGAACCACCCCATACCCGTACCCATCTCCCTTGATCTTACCCATCACCCGTACCCATACCCGCCAACGGATACAAAATTTTTCCATACCCGTCACCCGCCAGGGTAAATGGGTACCCGCGGGTAAAAATACCCGTATTTACAACACATCAATTTGAGCACAAAATAAGTCATAAACAACATATAACCATAATTTAATAATAACATATTATAAGCGACAACACATACTTGTGAACAGCAACACATTCTCATAAATAACCACACTTGCGCATAATAGCACCATATTAATTTAGTACGTTGATACTCCGGAGGCCCACATGTCAGACTATTAGATGGGTATCTGGGTATACGGGTATGGGTTTTAGGATCTCATACCCATACCCGCTCTACCCGATGGGTATAGATTTTTCCCATTTGTATATTTATGGGTATTTTTTTGTTCCATACACGTACGTCTAATGGATATTTACCCGGCGGGTACGCGGGTGACGGGTACCCATTGCCATCCCTATTACCAATCAGGACTAAAGGCTGTTTTTATACTAGTGACATCATTCTTTTGGTGTTCTTTGAAATGCAATCTTTAATAATATCCTCGTAATCAACCTTCGGGTGATAGTTTGCCCTAATCTACTTTGAGAAATAGTCCATGCAAATATTTTAATCCACAGATTCCATCTTTTGGTCGCATGCGTTTTGAATGGAAAAAGATAAGTTCAAATCACAAAATATATATTACTCCCTCCATTTCAAAATATAATATGTTTTAGCCTAGATATTTTTGAGTGCGCGGATTGGAAGCAAAATAAGTGAACCAACATGTCAGAAAAAAAACCTTTTATATTTAAAACTTAAATGAGAACATCCACAGATTCCAAGTAGAGAGTGATGTTTCCATAATGTTTTCAATCGATCCTAGTCTTGGTTGACTGATAGTCTCTTCGTTTAAAAATATAAGATGTTTTAGGTTTGTGAAGCAAATATATTAGACATCTTATAGTATGTATATTAGCTAAAATATCTTATATTTTGAAACGGAGGGAATAGTTTATTAAGTCCACTAAACTTCGATTTTCAGTTTACTTAGCTGTCATCGGTCCGCGTGAAAGTAACTCCCAACACATTACTCCCAGTAGATTTTGCCCCATTTCTTATGCCTCTATTGAATGCTTGATTTTTTTTTACGGGGGGAATGCTTAATTAGTTGTAGCGTTGAGATCCATCTGGAGGGATCGTATGCTCTCTTGGTTGATGTGGACAAATACACGTACTTTTTGACTTGTTCAAAGCATAATTAAATTGTCGCACTTTTTTTATTTGAATCCAGCCGTCCTATGGCTAGAGATATCCGTATGCGTATCAGGCTGTCAAGAGTAAACACGACGCGTTGTGCAGGCTGCCCACATCACACAAGACTTGTTCTCGATCGATGTGGATGTGTAAAATATTCGAAATACCATACGTATTGGCAAGCCTCTCCCTATAAGTACCAACCACACTCTTAAGGATTCAAGCAGCACGACTACCAACCTATTATCTCTAAGCTTGGCATTGAGCACACATTTTAGCGAACCAAATTCGGCACTGCCCACTAGCGAGGAGAAACGAAGAAATATGGGTGGCATGCGTGTGTTGCTCCTTGCAGCAGCTCTCTTGGCCTTGGCATGCTCTCATGGTGCCAACGCCTCCGATCCGAGCCTTCTCCAGGACTTCTGCGTTGCAGACAAGATGTCTCAAGGTACACAAATACTGATACATACTCAAAAGAATTGCAAAGCTAAGCTAGTATCTATTCTCTGTTATCTAACACGATCTGTCCATGCAGTTCGCGTCAATGGCTTGGCCTGCAAAGATGCAAGGGAAGTTGTCGTCGAGGACTTCTGCTTCTCTGGCCTTCACGTTGCCGGCAACACGACCAACAAGCAGGGCGCTGCAGTCACCCCAGTCAACGTCGCGCAGGTTGGCGGCTTGAACACCCTGGGCATCTCCCTCGCTCGCATCGACTATGCACCCAATGGCCTCAACCCTCCACACACTCATCCGCGTTCCACGGAGATTTTGACCGTGCTAGAGGGCTCCCTAGAGGTGGGCTTCGTGACCTCCAACCCTGAGAACAAGCACTTCACTAAAGTTCTCAACAAGGGAGATGTGTTTGTATTCCCTAAGGGCCTTGTCCATTACCAGCACAACAACGGCGCAACCAGTGCAGTAGCTATTGCGGCCTTGAGCAGTCAGAACCCTGGAGTGATCACAGTGGCTAATGCAGTGTTCGGAGCGGAGCCTTCCATCCCGGTTGATATTATTGCCAAGGCCTTTCAGGTGGAGAAGAATACAGTAGACTTCATCCAGGCTCGGTTCTAAGAGAGTGGATCATGTGCGTTTGTTTGTCAAGTCGATTCATATTTTCCTCTTAGTTACGTTTAAACTCCATTTTATAATGTTGTAAATTGGGAACCTTGTGTTCTCACGTGTAAGTTTTTGTGTGTGTGGAAATGTTGAATGTATTGTTAGTCTTTTCCGTTATTAGATGAAGTATTCTAACTCTTCAATTTATTTATTTTAGTGGCACTAATATATAGTCTTGCTGCTTCTTTTCCCTTTACTCGGTTTAGGGGCTTTCCCAACAATACGTCAAAGAGTTGACACATAAGGGACACATCGATATATACAAGCCACCCCCCCCCCCCCTGCTGGGATGATCACGGGTAGTATCTCTACACCTGTTTGATGGAGGTGCTTGATTGATCTTAAGGTAGACGCGCGCAGGGAGGTGGCACCGTCTGGCACCATGGTGGTGTCGATGACAGGTCTGGCATGTTTGATGCATGGATCCCTATTATAAAGATGAGTTCGAGGAAGATGGAGGCAGCAACTTCGGGAGTGTGTGATGGCGCTCGCTCAGGGTCTGTTGGACCGGTTGGTCTTCCCGGCTCGCTGTTGGGCGACTTGGGGGAGGCCTCTGGCATTTCGATGATATGCGTTGGTGCGTGGTCAGGGCAATTGGCCCTGTTCATAGTCATCCCCTTCATCAGTCTTGTAGGTTTAGCGTTTGTCGCTAGGTTGGTGGCTTCAGATTGATCTTTTATACTCGTCTTGTAAGGCATTGGTGAATAATCTAATAAAAAAGCTGTGTGTATCCTTTGGATGCAGAGACTGGGGGAGGGGTGGGGGTATTCCCTCCATTTCGAAAAAGGTATAAATATGCATACTCCTAGGACTTGTGCTGTTTAAATTGTCTCTTCTTAGGGTATTATTCATCAGCCTTATATGTGGGATGGGATTTACCATCCCCTATTATTGTATTTAGTGGAATCCGCTACAAGGACGGCGGCCACAATATGGTGCCTCTTATTGGCCATGTTCTGACGGTTCACCATACTGTGGTACGGTGCTCCTAGCGTGGCCACACTGGTGGAAAAAGGGCCATTAATCCCGGTCTGTAACGGCCTTTAGTTTCGGTTTCCAAACTGGGACTAGCAAAGCGCGATTAAAGGCCCTCACCCTTTAGTCCCGGTTGCAAACGAACCGGGACTAATGGCCGTCCACGTGGGCACGGCTGGGAGCGCCGTCTCGGGGACCTTTAGTCCCGGTTCGTAATGAGAACCGGGACTAAAGTGTTCTGTTTTTGTTTTTATTTTTATTGCTGTTTCAGATTATAGGTTTAGGGTTTATGCTTAATTAGGGTTCATTTTAATTTCAAACGAGTTTCCGTACCTATATTCTACGACTAGTACATACACATTACACGTTGGTGCATGCATATATAATATTATACGATGTCTCGCGACTGTATATACTACAATTTCAAACAAGTGTATGTACAACTATTTTTCAAACAAGTTTCAAAACAAACTAAGTTACATGGAGATCACTAAATTACAGATAGCGTTCTTCGTCCTCCACATAGTGTTCTCCTTTCTCATCGAGGACCTCCCTCATGATGAATCCTGCCAGCTCCTCTTGAATTGCTTTTAGGCGTTGGGTTGGTACGAGCTTCTCCCGCATCACATACAACTTTAAGAAGATCGATATGGATATATATAAGTTGGATGAAACTCAACACAATTGATTATAATAAAAGAAAACTGTGAATATTATTTACGTACATCAAAGTCTATGGTACGTGCTCTCCGCTCACTGGTGTACCACCGGATGAACTCGCAGACGTAGAATCCACAGAGATTGGTCCCCGGTGGTTGCTGCAAACCCTTTATCTTTTTAAAAGTTAGCTGTTCTTTGAATTCACCTCTTACCGACCTTCTGAAACGTGTCCAAACGCTACAGGGCAAAGGAAATGAGCAAATGAGTTATTAAATACTTGATATCAGGAAATTAATGAAAGGAGCTGATATATATAGTCGGGTAATGATTGAAATTACTTTTGCAGCATTTCTTTCATGTCGCTAAACAGGACGTCGGGCTTATCCAATGAGTCCAAGATATGAACAGTTGATGTGTCCAATTGAATCTTTAGCAGAATCCAGTGAAAACTGCAGACATGCATGCATAACTCATCAATTACACTTAACATCTAGTAAGCAAAAAAGAATGTCTAGAAGATAGAAACACTCACTTGAAGTTGTAAGGAAATAGAATTTCTCTTTTAAGACTTTGCTTGACAAAAAATCTGAAGAGGTCCTTCTCCACGTCTCTGGGGTGATCTTTTAACATCCTTTCATTAATGATATATGGGTCAATGAACCCAACGTCATGGATTCCAATTTTTTTGCATTCAAACATCTTAAATCTGCATAATAGCATACAAAAATCATATAGTTAATTAAGATATATAGGCAATGAACGAGCTTAGCTAGATACTTGAATATAAATCACTTACAGACAATAGCAACTGATGGTAGACTTGTCGAGATCGCGCTGATTGAATATGTGAAACAATTCGTCCATTGGAATATGTACCATGTATCTTTTGAAGTAATGCTCCTCTCTAACATCCAAGAGGATAAAACGTTTGAAGTCCTTTTTTGTATATGCACCTTGTACCAGCCGAGCAGATTTCGCATATGTGTTGATAGACCGCGTTCCTCCTCAGGCTTGATCAGAGGCCCCCCCATTACATATTGCTCTACTACCTCTCCCAGTGGCGCTTCTTCAAGCCCTAACATAACTAGAAGAGGCACATTCAAGACGTCCGCGTTCTCTTTTGCCTCCCTTACAGTTAAACCCAATAGTTGTACAGCTGCTACTACTCTGGGGTCCAATAACAATCGGTCCTCTTCCAAATCGGCTCTGAAGGACGTATCGATATCGGGGGGGCCGACTATGAGCGGGGCGACCGATTGATTCTTCTGTTCTCCAAGCTGGGGAATTTGTTTCCCGCTTCTTTTTGCCTTGGCCAAGTCACTTTGCCTTTCAATTTCGCGTTTATAGTCTGATGGCAGATTCATCTTATATTGGGGCTCTGCAGTAAGCATACCATAAGCCCAGTCCTTTTGTTTCTCTGTGTATGTCGGCTTGGGCTCAGGCACTTTCGGTGCAAAAAATGCCTTCACTTCGGCGCGTACTATCGCCTCGTTTTCCTCGGGAGTCCGGTCATAAGCTCTCTTGGGAAGAGGCTTTAGCGATGGCTCTGGTATCTTCGTGGTCTTATGTACTACCTTATCAGTAGTACTAACCGTAGCGGACCTGCTCCGCTTTTTCCCCGTCTGAGTAGTATTGGGGGGCGGCGTCGCCTGACGCGCTGGAGGTGCACTGGGGGACGGCGTTGGCTGACGCGCGGGAGGTGCACTAGGGGGCGGCGTCGGCTGACGCGTCGCCCGAGGTGGACTCAGGGGTGGCGTCGGCTGACGCGGCGCTAGAGGTGGACTCGGGGGTGGCGTCGGCTGACGCGGTGCCCGAGGTGGACTCGGGGGCGGCGTAGGTGGACGACGTTCACCGGGGGAGGGTGGACTTGGATTCCTCGGAGTCGGTGGCCTTGGCGCTGAGCCTAGAAACTTGATGTATTTCTTTTGCCATAAAACGATTTGGCGCTTGACATCTCCAAGTCTCCGATCCCCTTCAGGTGTAGAAAAATCAAGCTCTAGGTCCTCGAACGAGCTGACTATGTCAAGCACCGAGACACGAGCATAGCCAGCCGGTATCGGGTTCCCATGGTGGAGTGCTTCAGGTAGACAAGGTAAAGCATCGCCGCTCGCCACCTTGATGGTCATGTTCTTCATTGGCTGATGTAGCTCACAATTTGTCATCTCCCTAACATCATCCATGGGGTAGCGAGACCCCGGTGCTTCATGCTCATCAGCTGGGACCTCCGTGGAAGCCACGCTGCTTCTCCGTTGACTATTAAGATCCAATGCTGGATCTTCCTGCAGCCGAGATCCGCCTCCCTGGCTAAGTTGATGTATCATACTCTTCATGTCGGCTAATTCACGTTCTACCTTGCCGATCCGATCTGCTTCCCGATCCTTCTTTCTCTTACGGCTTTTGTAACCGTACGGATCTTCGTGCTGAGAAAACCCTTCCTTCCATGGAACACCGGCGCATTTGCCTCTTGTTCGTCCGGTGTGTTCTGGATTCCCGAGGGCGTGTGTCAGCTCGTCGTTCTCTCGGTCGACACGGATCAATCCCGCTTGAGCATCCTCCATTGCCTTAACAAGTTTTACTGTGGGAGTAAAGGTCTGTTTCCGATGAACACACTCCCCTGTTGCCGGGTCTAACGATCCTCCATGTCCGTACCACCAGTGCTTGGCCCTTTCGGGCCATCCCTCTGTACCTGGAGTGATTCCTTTATTCCTCAATTGATTCTCCATAGATTCCCACTTGGGCACTGCTCTCACGTAGCCGCCTGGCCCCAAAACATGGTGATGTTCCTTCTTTTCAGCATTTTTCTTATTTTTTTCCGACATTTCCTTGGCTCTCTCAGATGCCTTGAATGCCACAAATTCAGGCCACTGTTGTCTCAACTTCTCGTATGCTCCTTCGAACACTGGAGTTTTATTTTTCGCGATATACATCGTGTATAACATTTTCTTGAAGCCCCGGAATGCTTCAGCCATCTTCTTGAGAGCGTACTGTTTAACTCTCCTTCTCCTTTCACGTCCACCCGGAATTTCATTTCCATCATCATCCTTCTTGGAGTACTCCAGAGGTAGAATGAAATTTTCGATGAGCTTCCTCCAAAGGTCTTTCTTGGATCTTTTGTTCACAAAAGTAGCTCCAAGACGTGCCTTCTTTGGCTCGTGCCAATCTTTAACCATGATCGGGATCATGTCCCTAACAATCACTCCGCACTGATTTATAAATTTTGTTGCATGTTGTGTTGGCTCCAACGGTTTGCCATCTGGAGATACTACATCGATGGTCAGCTTCTGATTCGCACTCAACTTTTGGCTCGGACCTCGTTTAGAATACGATTTGCTCGATCCGGAGGGCTGAAAAAAGAAAAAGTCGTTAATACAAATATGCATATTCCCTTCGTATCACCAAAAGCTAAATCTATATACCTCGCCATCGGCGTTTGTTTGCAATTGTCGTTCGGCATCGGTGTTTGTTTGCCCTTCGTCGTCAAACATTTCTATCTCCATTCCGTCACCGGAAGGGTTAAGAAACGATGAAACATCATCTTCAAATTCAGCTTCTCCGGCACCTTCTCGGCCGACTCCTTCTCGGCCGGCTACTCTGGGGTCTTCTCGATCGGCACCTTCTTGAGGCACATATACATTCTCACGTATCATGCCAAATAAGAATTCTTCGGGGTGGCGTGGGTCATTTTCACCGTCCATGTCTCTTCTAAAGACAGGTAAAACAAGTTAGTGACACATATTTGAGCAATAACCAAAAAAAAAAGGGGGCGTTGGCCGAGCGCCGACGCGGTGGGGGGAAGACCCCCTCACCGCGTCGGCGCCCGGCCAACGCCCCCTTTTAGTACACATATATGAGCAATAACCAAAAAAAAGGGGGCGTTGGCCGAGCGCCGACGCGGTGGGGGGAAGACCCCCTCACCGCGTCGACGCCCGGCCAACGCCCCCATTTAGTACACAAATTTGATCAATAACCAAAAAAAAAGGGGGCGTTGGCCGAGCGCTGACGCGGTGGGGGGAAGACCCCCTCACCGCGTTGGCGCCCGGCCAACGCCCCCTTTTAGTACACATATTTGATCAATAACCAAAAAAAAAGGGGGCGTTGGCCGAGCGCCGACGCGGTGGGGGGAAGACCCCCTCACCGCGTCGGCGCCCGGCCAACGCCCCCTTTTAGTACTACATTCTAACATTTCTATTTTTGTACTAACATTTCAAATATTCTAACATTTCTATTTTTTACTAACACTAATTCTAACACAAATTCTAACTAGTAATATTATTAACTCTATTTTGTAAGTCTATTACTAACAATATTCCTATTTCTAACATTTCTAACTATTAACTATTTCTAATTATTTCTATTTCTAACATTTCTAACTATTAACTATTTCATACATTTCTAACTATTAACTATTTCTAACATAAAAAAGTTAGAAAATATATATACCTGCTGCAGGGGGCGGCCGGCGTGTTGCAGGGGGTGGCCGGGCGGCGGCCGGCGCTGCAGGGGGTGGCGGCGGTGCTGCAGGGGGTGGCGGCGACACTGCAGGGGGGTGGCCGCGCACTGCAGGGGGTGGCTCGGGCGGCGCTGCAGGGGGTGGCTCGGGCAGCGGCGCTGCTGCAGGGGGTCGGCGGCGGCGGCGCTCGGCGATTCGGGCCAGCGACCGCAACGTTGGACGTCCGGCTCGGGCGGGCGGCTCGGGCGGCGGCCGGCGCTGCAGGGGGCGGCTCGGGCGGCGCGGCGGTGGCGGCGTGGGGGCACGGGAGCGGGCGTGGCGGCGACGCGGACGTCCGGCGGCGGCGGCGGCCACGGGAACCGGCGACCGCAACGATCCAGATAAGGGCTCCTCCGCGCGACGAACTCGAAACTGCTAAGTGTCGTGGGGAAGAAGGAGGGGGCGGCGCGGGGCTTATATACACCCCCACCTTTAGTCCCGGTTGGTGGATTCAACCGGGACTAAAGGGGGGTCTTTAGTCCCGGTTGAAGCTACCAACCGGGACTAAAGGGTCTTTAATCCCGGTTGGTGGATTCAACCGGGACTAAAGACTTTTCGGCGGTTCGCGCCCGATTCCCAGACCTTTAGTCCCGGTTGGTGGAACCAACCGGGACTAAAGGTATAATAAATGCGCGCCAAGGCCTTATATTTTTTCAGATTTCATTTGAATATGAAATTTGAATTTCAATTTGAATAACTTCTATATATTTTAGAATCTGACAAAACTTTGAATATGAAAAGTGTTTGAAATTTAATAACTAATTCAAAACTATTTTGTATTTTCAAAATCAATTAATCTAACTATTTAAACAATTAACTATTTTGCCATTTTCAATTAAAACTATATTGATTAATATTCTTTTTGAATATTTTAGAATCTGACAAAACTTTGAATATGAAAAGTGTTTGAAATTGAATAACTAATTCAAAACTATTTTCTATTTTCAAAATCAATTAATCTAACTATTTAAACAATTAACTATTTTGCCATTTCCAATTAAAACTATATTGATTAATATTCTTTTTGAATATTTTAGAATCTGACAAAACTTTGAATATGAAAAGTGTTTGAAATTGAATAACTGATTCAAAACTATTTTCTATTTTCAAAATCAATTATTCTAACTATTCAAACAATTAACTATTTTGCCATTTTCAATTAAAACACAACCGAGGCGGAGCTTCCGAAGATGGAGTCTTTCACGGGCTTGCAGGGAAATTTTTCCGAGGCGGAGCTTCCGAAGATGCCGTAGGGCGTGAGCACCAACGACATCTTGGAGAAACTCTGCCACGGGAGATTTCCCAACCCTTTCCTCCATAACTATTAGAGGAGATGGAGTCTTTCACGGGCTTGCAGGGAAATTTTTCCGAGGCGGAGCTTCCGAAGATGCCGTAGGGCGTGAGCACCAACGACATCATCGAGAAACTCCGCCACGGGAGATTTCCCAACCCTTTCCTCCATAACTATTAGAGGACATGGAGTCTTTCACGGGCTTGCAGGGAAATTTTTCCGAGGCGGAGCTTCCGAAGATGCCGTAGGGCATGAGCACCAACGACATCTTCGAGAAACTCCTCCACGGGAGATTTCCCAACCCTTTCCTCCATCCATGGGGATGAAACTCTCCCTGCCTTCGAGTTGTGCTTGCCATGGCGTATCGATGCTCCTTTTATAGGCACGGCGCCGCTTCTACTTTTGTCTTGTTCCTCCGACAGGGGCGTCGTGCGCTACATGCTTTATCTCATCGAGCAGTGCATCCACCAGCCGGGACTAAAGGTTACCCACACGTCCTTATCCCACCGACAGTTTTAGTCTCGGTTGCACCCACCAGCCGGGATTAAAGGTTACCCACACGTCCTTATCCCACCGGTCCCTCCTGTCCCTCTAGGTGTGGCGCGCCAGATGGCCATCACGAACCACTACTACTTCGAGCTCACACCAGAGCAGCGGAGGAATCCCCAGTGGCATCCCGACTACAGCCCGACTTGGGACGCCTTCTTCATCAATCGGCGTGAGAGTGCGCTTGCCAGGCACGAGGAGGACGACCCACCTCGTTCGAACTTCAACGAGGTCGGCCGTCGGCTGTGGTGGCGCGGCCGGACTCTCCAGAGCGTCATGGCCTACCGTGGCCCCCGCCTGCGCTACCCTCAGTCTCAGCCCACACGTGCTCACCGGCTGAGGTTCGACTACCGCGACCCCGATGCCAGCGACGACGACGTCGGCGACTACAATGACTACAGTGGCGACGTTTATAGGGCTAGGCACGACTATGACTGAATCACTCCAACATTCGAAAACAAGTTCGGTCGATTGTGACTTAATCTGACCATGTACTTTAATTCCAGTTCAATCGTTTCCCCGCCTCTCGTGAGTGTTATTGTGATACATGATTAGATCAATATATTACATAAAATGTTTAATACATGATTAGAACAATACATGATTAGAACAATACATGATTATACATGATTACACATCATTTCTTCGCTAGTGTCGCTTGCTTACGATTGTGGCGTAACCATGGAGAATCTTCATTATTTAACTTGAGGCTTGTGTCAGTGTTCACTCTGAAGGGCGGAATTTCACCAAACTGATTATAATCTTGTGACATGTCTGTCTTGTCCTCCACTCCCACGATGGTTCTTTTCCCTGAAAGAACTATGTGGCACTTTGGTTCATCACATGATGTATTCGCTTTGGTTCTTTTTCTTGGTTTGCTACTCATGTCCTTCACATAGAAAACCTGAGCCACATCTTTGGCTAGGACGAATGGTTCATCAAGGTACCCTAGATTGTTGAGATCCACCGTTGTCATTCCGTACTGCTCGTCCAACTTTACCCCGCCTCCTGTCATCTTCACCCATTTGCACCGAAACAAAGGAACCTTAAAGTTAGGTCCATAATCAAGCTCCCATATCTCTTCTATGTAACCATAATATGTGTCCGTTCGCCCTTTGCCAGTTACTGCATCAAAGCGGACACCACTATTTTGGTTGGTGCTTCTTTTATCTTGGGCGACCGTGTAAAATGTATTCGCATTTATCTCGTACCCTTGGAAAGTCAATATAGTCGAAGATGGTAATTTGGCCAGCAAGTACAGCTGCTCTTCAACAACAGTGTTGGGGATATACCAAATAGGTATGCCAGCGATGTAGTCCTGAATCAGCAAGCCAGGGTGGCCCATCAGGGGTGGTATGGCGGATTCACCATACCGGGCGGCCCAGTTGCTAAAGTTGGCACGGCGGTACCAGATGCAGGCGCTTATGGCGGATCCGGAGACAGGCCTATGGCGGGCTACTGGCGGCAAGCTTATGGCGGATCCGCAAGACGGCCCATGGCGGGTGACCTTGTAGCGCACGCGTAGGACTTAGTCTAGGACTCCAGGTTGTATCCGCTCCGGTACCAACGTGTAGCCCACGCCAGGCGCCTTTATAAGCCCGGCGTGGAGCAGCCCTTGAGGCAGAGACCAAGCTTACGGCCTATCGCATAGCGAAACAGCCAACCTCATCATTGTAACCGAGCACTTGTTGCCTTATAGTGAATTATAGCAGCACGTAGGGTCTCGCCACCGTTGCGGGATCTGAAGCTGGGTAAACTCGTGCTACCACCGTCCTGGATCGCTCCTCCGTATTCACCCCCTTCCACAAACCGCCATACACCTACCCATATGGCAGATCTGTTGACGAAACCACGACAGTTGGCGCCCACCGTGGGGCTTAGCGCATCTGGAGCGCGGATCCAGGCGGGATCCGCCTTCGCAGGCATCGGCGACACCGTCGCCATCGGGCGCGTCCTCTACGATTCCGGCTTCCCCATCGTCCCAGCGGATAACCTCTGGGTGCCGGCTAGAGAAGACCCTGCTCGATTCGCCGTCATCCCGATTGGAGATATCCATATCTTCATTGGAGAGACGAACCCTACCCCCGCTACGGAAACCAATTTCCGGCGGATTGGTATGGCTGAAATCCCCAAACGGACCGCTTTCGAGCTGGATACGGAGGAGGACTCATCTGATCTGGAAGTTTCCAAGAGGCCCAGATCGGATCTGAAAAATAATCCCACCCAGCCCGCCCCAGAGGTAGAGGAAGTGGTGGAAGACCATAGTGAATCCGCCATGAGCAATCTGGCGTTAGAGACACCGCGGTACTGCCTTGTTGCGTTCGCAGGTATCACTTCGGGATCTACCTCCAATGGAGAAGATAGCCCAGGTGAATCCATCCTAGAGGCACTTAACGAAAGTGGTGAATCGGATGACTGGGATAGCAAAGGCTATGATTCTGACCATTACGATGCCGCCATGAGGAAACTCGAGGCGGAATTGGCGCAGCAGGCACTTGAAGAGCAGCACGTAGCGGCCAAGCAGGTGTTTGTCACCAACAAAGGAGATGATGCTGGGCAGACAACCGGTGATCCGCCATCTCAGGCAATCCACGACGGAGATGCCGGCAATGAGCAGGGTAACCCGCCATCAGTCGCCGATCCCACCGCGGAGCAACTTCCCGAGATTCATGGCGGACCCAGGCCGTTACCCGCCATCCCTGAGGACCAGCACCAAGAAGACTTCACGACCCCACTGGATAAGGTCGTCTACGGAACTCTGGCAGATCCAATCACCCCTGACTATGTCAGAGATGTGAACGATCTCGAGAAGAAAAGGCGAGCACTCCTCAAGGAAGCAAAGCGAGTCGAGAAGATGGGCCAGCAGGTTGATAACGACATTGCTAAAGCTCAGGAGACGCTGAAGCGCGCAAGGAACATGGAAGAGAAGTATGCCACTCTCATTCAGAACCAGATCAACGAGGGTGGCGACCCACAGCTGGTACGAAACCTTGAGTTCACCGTACCAACAGCGGAAACTCTGGCCAGGATGTACATCAAGAATCCGCCATACGTGGACAAAAACCACGATGAAGTTAGGGCTACGCCCATCGAGAACATCGTGGCCGCAAAGGAGCTATTGGAGCATAACAAGAGTCCAGCAGCTCTAGAGACAGCGGTTAAACTGATGACCAAAGCATTAGTGCAGCAGGAAAAGGCTACGTCGTCACGGCGGCTCGAATCTGATCCTGCGCTATGCCGGTCCAGTACTGCGTCTAAAGCTCAGGGAGCTGGCAATAAGGGTGGTCGTCCTGACAACGAATCTCATACCGGATCCTCAGAGATCCGAAGAAGAGAAGCTCGCAATCGGAGACATGCCATACCAATATCCTCCGATGACGACAAACCACATGGCAAAGGCCCACAGAGAAATCCATCGCCACCCCACAAGAATTACCCGGCTTACGGATACCAACAAACCACTGCTGCTCCTCGCCATAAGACCAACATGCCGCCGCCAAAGCACAGGACGTTCGAAGTCCCTAAGGGAGGAATCGTCATAATCGACAATGATGGCAAACGAGGACGAAGCCGTGACGCTGGACGCAGAGATGATCCGCCACGACGGGAAAACAGCAGGGATGGCGGATCCAAGAGAAGGGACCGATCTCGCCATGACGACGGCGCACATCGTAACGGTGACAAGGATAAGCATCGCTCCGCTCGCCGCCACGATGACAAAGGGCAAGGCTCCCGCCGCCATGACGATGACCCATCGCGAAGAACGGATGGAAGTCGTAGCTGCAGAGAACAGTCGCAGGACGGCGAAAGTAAGCGCAGACGTGACCCTTCGCCATCCCCACCAGGGAGCCCCCATGGCGGCGGTGGTGGTGGCGGCGGGCCTGCAAGGTCGCGCAACTCCCGCAAGGATCCGCCGGACCAGAAGCCCTACGACGCCCGTACCCATCTAAACGAGATTGCCAAGTCTCAAACGGCCTTCTTCCTCGGCCCAAAGTGCTTTGGACCACGGATCCGTGATGAGCCCATCCCGTATGGGTTCAAAATCGAGAAAAATATCCGCCAGTACAATGGAGTCGATAGGCCTTTGACTTGGCTACAAGATTATTTCAACGCAGTGCAATTCGCCGGGGGTTCTCCCAATGTTGTTGTCCGCTATCTCCCCCTGATGCTATCAGGCACTGCGAGGCAATGGATCAATGACCTGGCAGAAAACTCCATCCAAACCTGGTTCGATATGCAAACTGCGTTCACGGAAAATTTCGAGGGGACTTACAAGAGACCCCACAACATTGGTGACCTCCAACGGTGCCGACGAGCCGACGGCGAGACCTCCCGAACTTTCCTCGCGCGATGGCTGGATATGAAGAACTCCTGTGAGGGGGTTACTGATGAATCCGCCATCCTCGCGTTTATTGACAGTTTGGAGAGAGGCCAACTGCTCCGCCATCGCCTGTTGCGGGAAAGGAACGAAGGGAAACTGACCCTGAATTCCATGATCACCATCGCAAGCAACTACGCGGCCGCCGACGACGACGCCCGCGAATCTCTGAAGGCTTCCGCCATCCAGAACACTGGAAAGCGGAATAGCAGTAACAAACGGAAGAATCCGCCAGAAGAGCCGCAGGCTCCGGATATGGTGGCCACAACCTTCGCTGACAAGGGTCAAACCAGCCAGCGCGGCAGGGGACGCGGAGGTGGCGGTGGCCAGTCGCGGAGTTCTGCAACTCCCGCTTCGGCGCCATCCGCCCCCGTGTCCTACGACGAATACCGCGATATGCCGTGTTTTGCCCATCGTGATGCCTCGGGAAAGTGCAACCACACCAACCGGAACTGCAAGTTTGTCAACGACCTCAAGGCGGATCAAGAAGCTGGCTTCAAGCGCAGCCGGCGGCAATGGCCTCGTGGCAAAGGAAAAACGGATAAAGACAAGGAGTCTAGGGATGGCAGTGATATGGATGAAGACCCTGCGCCCAAACCCGCCGAAAAGGCAGAGGGTGGTGCTGGCAAGGGTAACCCAATCAAGGACAAAAAAGGCGCTTTTCACACATTCCTTGGACCCCCCACGGCTAAGGCTCAGAGAGCTGCTATGCGCTCCCTTAATGCCACCGTGCCAAAAATCCGCCAGTACGTCCGATGGTCCGAAGTGCCGGTGCACTGGAGCCGCGACGATCATCCAAGTGGGTGGCAAATCCGGTACTAGTTCCTAAGAAAAACACAAAAGTTCTGCGCATGTGTGTAGATTACACCGGCCTGAACAAAGCGTGTCCAAAGGACCCTTTTCCCTTGCCTCGCATTGACCAAGTCATTGACTCAACGGCGGGATCGGAGCTACTGTGTTTCTTGGATGCCTACTCCGGATACCACCAGATCAAGATGAAAAAGTCCGATCAGCTCGCTACGTCGTTCGTAACACCTTATGGCACATATTGCTATGTCACAATGCCATTCGGTCTGAAAAACGCAGGAGCAACGTATCAGCGCACTATGCAAAAGTGCCTGGCGGATCAAATCGGACGAAATATCCACGCATACGTGGACGACATCGCAGTCATGTCCAAGAAGCAAGATGGCCTTATAGCGGATTTGCAAGAGACCTTTGACAATCTCAGGAAGTACAACATGATGCTTAACCCAACGAAGTGCGTCTTCGGGGTCCCAGCTGGACAACTCCTAGGATTCATCGTCTCTCACCGTGGAATTGAGGTTAACCCGGAGAAGATCAAGGCAATCCTCGACATCTCCCGGCCCATCGACCTAAAAGACGTGCAGCGACTCACAGGCTGCGTGGCAGCAGTGAGCAGATTCATCAGTCGTCTTGGCGAGAAGGCTTTGCCACTCTACAAGCTGATGAAGAAATCAGACGAATTCGTCTGGACCGACGAGGCAGATGTTGCACTTAAGGATTTGAAGAGAGTGTTATCCACTGCACCAGTCCTAGCGGCTCCCGAAGACCAGGAACCCATGTTACTGTACATGGCGGCAACCAACAGGGTAGTCAGCATCGTCATGGTGGTAGAACGTAAGGAAGAAGCGCAGGAGTATGGCGTATAGAGACCAGTCTACTATGTCAGCGAGGTCCTGACGGAATCCAAGCAGCGCTACCCTCACTACCAAAAATTGGCATACGGAGTTTTCCTAGCTTCTCGTAAGTTAAGGCATTACTTCTATGACCACAAGATCACAGTGGTGAGCAAAGCCCCACTGAAGGACATCATCAACAACAGCGACGCAACAGGACGAGTTGCGAAGTGGGGCATTGAATTGGCCTCTTTCGACATCGACTACAAGCCTCGCACCGCCATCAAGTCTCAGGCTTTGGCGGAGTTTATGGCGGATTGGAAGGAAGCGCAGGAAACTATGCCTGTCCCAGAACCAGAGCATTGGGTAATGCACTTTGATGGCTCAAAGTTGCTACACGGCTCGGGGGCTGGAGTGACGCTCAAATCCCCTAAGGGAGATGAGTTAAGCTACGTGCTCCAGATTCACTTCCCCACCACCAACAACATCGCGGAATATGAAGCGCTACTACATGGGCTACGCGTCGCAAAGGAGATCGGCGTACAGCACATCATGTGTTGTGGAGACTCTGACCTTGTGGCTCAGCAGGTGGCTGGCACATATAAGGCTCGGAACGAAGTCATGGCGGCATACAGAGATGAAGTGGACGAGATGGCCAAAAGTTTCCTCGGCTACGACATAAAACATGTACGGCGAGAAGATAACATGGCAGCCGATACCTTGTCCAAACTGGGATCCAGCCGTAAGGCAGTTCCACTAGGCGTGTTCCTCGAGCATCTGCGCATACCATCAGTAAAGATGGTGGATCCAGAAAATCCGGAGATGGCGAGCTCCCCTGTAATGGCGGTTTTTCCTAGCAATCCGCCATGGGCAAAGCCCTTCCTGGAATATCTGACGAGCAAGAAGCTTCCCGAAGACGAAGTCGAGAAAAGACAGATCGAGCGTAGAGTCAAAGCGTATACCATCATAGATGGCCAACTCTACAAACGAAGTACCTCGGGAGTTTTTATGAAGTGCATATCCCATGTGGATGGAATCGAAATACTAAGAGAGATCCATGAAGGCGAATGTGGGCATCACGCCGCCGCCAGATCGCTAGTAGCAAAAGCGTTCCGCCATGGGTTCTACTGGCCAACAGCCAAGGCAGATGCAGACCGCATTGTGGAGCTCTGCCACGGTTGCCAGATGTACTCCAAGCAGACCCATATGCCCGCCACAGCACTGCATACGATCCCTATAACTTGGCCTTTTGCAGTCTGGGGGCTGGACATGGTAGGTCCGCTAAAAACAGCGCCTTCGGGATTTACGCACCTTTTGGTAGCGGTAGACAAATTCACGAAGTGGGTGGAAGCTAAGCCCATCAGGAAACTTTATGGCAAAACCGCCCTAAAGTTTGTCAAGGACATTGTGGTCAGATTCGGCATCCCACACAGCATCATCACCGATAATGGCACAAACTTGTCTCAGGGAGAAGTTGAAGAATACTGCCATCACAACGGAATCCGCCTTGACCTAGCATCTGTGGCACATCCACAGTCTAATGGCCAAGTTGAGAGGACCAACGGACTAATCATGTCAGGGATCAAGCCACGCCTAGAAGCACCGCTACATAGAGCAGCTGGAGCCTGGGCAGAGGAGTTGCCATCTGTACTGTGGAGTCTACGGACCACGCCAAACAGATCAACCGGCCTTACCCCTTTCTTCTTAGTCTACGGAGCAGAGGCAATCTTGCCAAGTGATGTTCAGTATGATTCTCCAAGAGTCGAGGCCTACAAGGAAGAAGATGCAGAAACGTCCAGACAACTATCTGTGGACCTGCTGGAAGAAGAGCGCGACCTAGCAGCCCAGAGATCCGCCATCTACCAGCAGAATCTCCGCCGCTATCACAGCAGGCGAGTTCGCCAACGCTCGTTCAAAGAGGGCGACCTGGTGCTACGCCTCAAACAGCAGAAGTCCCATAAGCTATCCCCGCCTTGGGAAGGACCCTTCGTCATCAACAAAGCTCTACTGAATGGTTCCTACTACCTCGTTGATATTCGCGAGCTAGATAAGCGACCAAGTAAGAAGCGCAAACGAAGAGACCCTGACGATATCTACGACGAGACAGATCGTCCATGGAACATCGCACAGCTACGTCCTTTCTACACTTAGCAATTTTCTAGCTTTGTAACAGGCACCTCTATATGATCAATGAAATAAAGCATTTGGTTCACTCTTGATTTTTTCTGAGTCTTTTACCTCCTTTATTGTTCATTTAGATCGTATAGAACCTCTTTGCGCAATTGTGCTCTGCACTTGCGTCTTTTAAATCCGCCATAAGCGGTCCGCGTAGCTTTTTTATGTTTTGATCTTCATTTGATGTTCTCTGTGTGGATTCCAGAGTAGTGACTTTTTGACGATCCAAGCCGCCATCTGCTCAGGGTTCTGGACGGTTGCTATTAAGTATCGTCGCCCTAGCGGATTGTTCGTGCGAAGATTTTGCCATCTCACGAAAAGTCAAGCACAGAGAGCCGGATGGCGGATCGCATAATCCTACGCGTGAAAAATTTTAAGTGTTGTTTTTTGGGCATGGCAAAAACTGCAAGTTGCGTAAAACTAGGCCTGGCAGTTTCTTCGCGCAATTAAAACCACTTCATAATAAACAAACTGCAAAAGTTCACAAGCATTCCACTAATCCGCCACTAGCAGATCAGTCATAGTGCAGACACATCACACGCAGTTTAAGTTTAAATTACAGACCCACTCAGGGGCCGAATTGATGCAAAGTATTTTCCTGCCATGTTGCAGGGCACATCTCAAGAAGATGGCGGAACCTTGGAGGACACCTCATCCCCGCCATCACCACCTGCTGTAGCCGCGGAGGCGGATGCCGAAGCTTGGCTTGGCGACCCTGGCAGCTCGTATGCTTCATAGTATACGTTCAACTGAGTGCCAAGGGCACACAACTGATCGTACCCAAGCACGCTCTGCCGGATGGCGGCCTCATCCACCGGTGCGCCATCCTCGCCGCTCTCAGGGATGCCGGAGGTGAGCTGGTCCAAGTCCATCTCGGGGTAGTGGGCCTTCGCCAAAGTCAGCGCTGTTCTGGCACCACCCCGAGCAGAGGACAGCTTCCAATCCGCCACTAGCCCTGGCACCAGCAACAGCTTCTGCGTGAGAGCGATGGCGGAAAGGTTGGACGAACCCGCTATCTGCAGGCTCCCGCACGCTTGGCGACCAGCGCTGAGGAGGCCTTCAAGCTCCTTCCTCGCTGTGTCGGTGGCCAGGCGCAAGCCCTCAGCGGTGTCCACCTCGCTTTGCCCCAGGGAAGCTGCATGGCGGAAAAAAGAGGATGCGTCATGGATTGCATAGCAGAAATTGAAAAATTTTACGCTATAAGAAGAAACGGTACCTAGCAAGGTGTTTTGGAAGTGATGGAGGAGCTCGTTAAAGCCTTCACGCCGCTTCTCAAAGTCAGCGGCGGCTTTGCGGAGATCCGCTATCTCCTTGTCCTTCTTCTTGCCCTGGTTCTCCTGGTCCTTCAGCTGCCTCTCGAGGGTGGCGTTTTCGGCCAGTGATTTTCGGAGCTGTTGGTTCAGCCCGTCCATCGCAATGGCATGGCCCTGCTCCATCCCCTCGATTGTGGACTTAAGCTTGGCAGCATCTGCATGGCGGAATTTTGTCAGCTCAGCATTTGATTGAATAAGCATAAAGGAAACTTAAGGTATATTACCGCTATTCTCAAGCTGCTGCTGCAAGTCCGCCACAAGAGCGCCTTTGGCCGCCAGCTCCTTCTCCTGCGAGCTCACGACCTGGACCAGGTCCTCCACCACCTTCTTGTAGTTCTGGCAAAATTTGAAGTGTTAGTCACTCTTAGAGCATCATGATGGATAGAATCCGCCATGACGCTCGGGGGCTACTCATGTTAATTTTTTAGCTACTCTTAGAGCATCACGATGAATGGAATCCGCCATGATGCTCGGGGGCTACTTATGCTGATTTTTTGTCTTCTAAGAACTTTATGACGGATAAGTATCCGCCATAACGCTCGGGGGCTACTCAGTATGAAAATTTTCTATAGAGCACTGTGTGAACTACCAGCGCTCGAGGGCTAAGCTATTCAAAAAACTTACAGAAGTCAACTTTGGAGCCCCATAGCGGATTAACTTTGCAAATCCGCCATGGCGCTCGGGGGCTACTGGGAGTACATACCTTCTTCATAGTCGATGTTTTCTCAACAAAAGCGGCAATGCCGCTGGACAGCTGGTTGCTGGCATCTTCCTGGCTAGAAATGAGGTTGACGACCTCAAGTTGCTTTTGCTTCCAATATAGACTGCCCCCAGACGGAGTATCCGCCACTTGACCTTGAGAGCCAGAGGTCTTTTCACTTTGGACGACATCATTAGCCGTAGCTTCAGTCGTTGGGTTGATTTCTGGCATTGGGTCAAACTGACCACCAGCATCCTCCATATCAATATCGATACGAACAGAAGGAGTTGGTGCATCAGGGGTGAGCGGGATAGTCGCAGGGGAGGGCTTGGCTCGCTTGGAGGATGGCTCCTTGACAGAAGGCTTCTTTCTTCTAAGAGAAAAAGGATTAGAAATGAACAGCAGTAAAACAATGAAAAAGGGTGTCTAAAGATTACCTTGACTTGGGCAGATTGATAGTAGCGGTACTCTCGGATGGCGTTTCAAGCTCCGCCCTGCGTTGAGCTTCGAAACGACGGGAATCAGCAGGTTTCCCGCCACCACCATGAGTTTTCCCGCTACCGCCACATTTCTTGGAAACAGCCTTCTCTTGGATCGTATGGGCCGTGTCCTCCACATTCCCCGCCATCTCCTCTTTGTTTCCGCTAGAGTGAACAACTTCCTCCTTTGCGGCAGATTTGAGGTTGTGACGGTGAAGAGGATGGGCGAAGTGAGCAGAGCCAAGCGATTTGAGCTGATGACAAGAAAAATGTTGTCCCATAAAATATAAAAGATATTATACAGTATTATGGCGGAAAGGGAACTTACCGAAGGACAGGTGCCATTCTCAAACATTGCCATGCCGAACTTCAAAGGCTTCTTCCTGGGAGACTTCATCAGGGAACGGATGCGCTTCTCGACCACCTTTGGGTCTAGCTCCTGGTCTGAACAACGCATGCCATCATTTGCACCAGTATACTCGTGCATCAGGCGATCGCGGTGTTGCAGCGGCTGAATCCGCCGGGATATCCAGCAGTTGATGGTGTCTATTCCTTTCAAGCCATCCACAGTCAGCTTGGCAATTCGCCGAGCCAGGAGCTTGACATAGGGAGTGGCGGTTTCGTCATTGACAGCTGTCCAGGTGTCGCGGGACTCGGCAGCGACGTTTGTAAATGAAGGGAGGCCGCGGGTTTGAGATGGCGCAGGTTTGTCCGCCATATAAAACCAGGACCCTCTCCATCCTATGGCGGAGTCCAGGGGCGTGATGAAGGGGTATTCTTTCGACCTTCGCGGAAGAAAGCAAATTGTCCCGCAGGTTCGAAGAGATCCGTCATCTTCGTAATTGGGCCGCACGGAAAAGAAAAGCTGGAAGAGGTCCACCCTGGGGCGGATCCCAAGGTATCCCTCGCATAAAGCTGCATAACCCGCCACAGACACCAAGCTGTTTGGTGATATGTGGTGGAGCTGCAGTCCATAATACTTCAGAAGATTTGTGAAGAAAAGAGATGGAGGCATACTGAGACCCCTCTCCACGTGGAATTTGAGCATCACGATTTCGGAGGGGGTAGGAAGAGGCACTGGGGCCTTGAAGTCAGTCCGCCATCCGGATTCAGCTTGAGGAGCCACGGTGCCCTCGCTTTCCATGGCCCTGACGTCAGAATCCTTGACATGGGATTTCTGCCAGTACCCATGGAGGTTCTGAGGGATCTGTTCTTCTTCATCCTCTGCTTCCTCCTCCTCAGCTTCGCCATCCACAGTGGGATCATCTGGGTTAGCACCCGCCATCTCCTCTTCAGTTTCGGACAGATTGTCCTCCGGCTCCAAATCCGCCATCCCGGGATGATCTCCCAGGACTGACTGTTGCAGAGGGGAGTCTTCCTCCTCAGCATCGGAATAGTGGCGGGCTGGTGATCCGGAGTCCATGGTTTGAGCAAAGTGGTCCGGCGAAAAATGCTACCGGCGGTGAGGTCTTCTGCGGCGGCTCGTCGGAAATTGCGAAGCTCTCGTGGCGGCGCTGAAGAGAGAGAGGCGACGGGGGCGAATGAAGGAGTGACCGGCCGGGGGTGAGAGGCTGGGGTATATATAGACCCTGGGCCTCGAGATTTGTGCCCGCCATCACCACCGCTCGTCCCGATCGCAGAAACCCTAATCTGGCGACACGTGTCCAAGGGTAAAAAAGTAACTCTGTGAATCTTGCCCTAGAAGGAACTGTATGCCGAAATTTACGGCGGATTTCAACGGTATGATCCACCGGATCCCGAAAATCTCGCTAAGATAACTACATCGCTTGATCCGCTATTTACGGCGGATTGATAGATGAAAAAGGAACCTCAAGATAACCGCCATCCCAGTGAAGATGAGCTATGGCGGAAACGACCTATCAAGGACAAGCATGGCGGATGAAGATGGTGATCTTGAAGTTCCCTGGGGGCTACTGTTGGGGATATACCAAATAGGTATGCCAGCGACGTAGTCCTGAATCAGCAAGCCAGGGTGGCCCATCAGGGGTGGTATGGCGGATTCACCATACCGGGCGGCCCAGTTGCTGAAGTTGGCACGGCGGTACCAGATGCAGGCGCTTATGGCGGATCCGGAGACAGGCCTATGGCGGGCTACTGGCAGCAAGCTTATGGCGGATCCGCAGGACTCAGGCTCCCCAGGATTTGCTTGGCGTACAATATTCTTGTATTCCTCACTGTACGGGGCCACCAAGAGGGAATTTTGTAGAACTGTGTAGTGTGCTTGAGTCAACGAATGACCATCCCTACATATCATTGGTTTCTTTCCGATCGTGCCTTTTCCACTAAGTCTCCCCTCGTGACGCGATTGAGGAAGACCAATCGGCTTAAGGTCAGGAACAAAGTCAGCACAAAACTCAATGACCTCCTCTGTTCCATATCCCTTGACGATGCTTCCTTCTGGCCTAGCACGGTTACGAACATATTTCTTTAAGACTCCCATGAACCTCTCAAAGGGGAACATATTGTGTAGAAATACAGGGCCGAGAATGGAAATCTCTTTGACTAGGTGAACCAGGAGGTGCGTCATAATATTGAAGAATGATGGTGGGAACACCAGCTCAAAGCTGACAAGACATTGGGCCACATCATTTTGTAACCGTGGTAGATCTTCTGGATTAATTACCTTCTGAGATATTGCATTGAGGAATGCACATAGCTTCACAATTGCTAGTCGAACATTTTCCGGTAGAAGCCCCCTCAATGCAACTGGAAGCAATTGCGTCATAATCACGTGGCAGTCATGAGACTTTAGGTTCTGGAACTTTTTCTCTGCCATATTTATTATTCCCTTTATATTCGATGAGAATCCAGCCGGGACCTTGATACTGTTCAGGCATTCAAAAAAGGTGATCTTCTCTTCTTTAGTAAGAGCGTAGCTAGCGCGACCTTGAAACAGTTCCGGATGTCGGTCTTCTGGGTCTTTCACATGTTGCAGGTCCTGTCGAGCTTCCTTTGTATCTTTTGTCTTCCCATACACACCCAAGAAGCCTAGCAGGTTCACGCAAAGATTCTTTGTCACATGCATCACGTCGATTGCAGAGCGAACTTCTAGGAATTTCCAATACTCAAGCTCCCAAAATATAGATTTCTTCTTCCACATGGGTGCGTGTCCGTCTGCGTCATGCGGAACAGATTGTCCGCCAGGACCCTTTCCAAAGATTACTTCTATATCTTTGACCATATCGAATACATCATCACCAGTATTTTCCTTAGGTGGCTCCCGGTGATCTGCCTTACCGTTGAAATGCTTGCCTTTTTTTCTCACGGCATGAATTTTGCTAAGAAATCGATGGTGCGATATGTACACATTCTTCTTACAATTAGCTAAATATATACTTTCAGTCTCTTGTAAACAGTGTGTGCATGCCTTGTATCCCTTGTTTGTCTGTCCTGAAATGTTACTAAGAGCAGGCCAATCATTGATTGTAACGAACAGCAACGCTCGTAAGTCAAATTCCTCTTGTTTGTGCTCATCCCACACACGTACGCCTGGTTTGGCCCACAGCTGTAAAAGTTCATCAACTAATGGCCTTAGGTACACATCAATATCGTTGCCGGGTTGCTTCGGACCTTGGATAAGCACTGGCATCATAATGAACTTCCGCTTCATGCACAACCAAGGAGGAAGGTTATAGATGCATAGAGTCACGGGCCAGGTGCTATGACTAGAGCTCTGCTCCCCAAAAGGATTGAAGCCATCTATACTTAGACCAAACCGTATGTTCCTTGCGTCACCTGCAAAATCTTTAAACTTATTATCGATCTTTCTCCATTGAGACCCATCAGCGGGGTGTCTCAACATCCCGTCTGACAAACGGTCCTCTTTGTGCCATCGCAATAACTTGGCATACTCTTTGCACCGAAACAAACGTTTCAACCGTGGTACTATAGGAGCATACCACATCACCTTGGCAGGAACCCTCTTTCTGGGGGGCTCGCCCTCAACATCACCAGAGTCATCTCCTCTGATCTTATACCGTAATGCAGTGCATATCGGGCATTCAGTCAAATTCTCATAGTCACCACGATAGAGGATGCAGTCATTAGGACATGCATGTATCTTCTGAACCTCTAAACCTAGAGGGCAGACAATCTTCTTGGCTTCGTACGTACTGGTGGGCAATTCGTTATCCTTTGGAAGCATATTCCTCATCATTTTCAGCAACTTTTCAAATCCGGAGTCAGATAGACCTTCCTCTGCCTTCCATTTCAGCAATTCAAGTGTGCTGCCCAGCTTTTTCAGACCATTTTGGCAGTTTGGGTATAAGGACTTTTTGTGATCCTCTAACATGCGATCCAACTTCTCCCTCTCCTTATTAGTTTCGCATTCTCTCCGTGCATCAGCAATGGTCCGACCGAGATCATCAGGGGCCTCATCATGTGTCTCTCCTTCAGCTCCCCCTTCAGCTTTTCCCATGAAAGTATCACCATATTCAGGGAAACCAGGATAGTTGTCATCGTCCTCTTCTTCATTGTCTTCCATTGTAATACCTCTTTCTCCGTGCTTGGTCCAACAATTGTAGCTGGACATAAAACCGTGCTGAAGCAGATGCACGTGAAGGGTTCTTGATGAAGAGTAATTCTTCAGATTCTTACACACACTACATGGACAGACAACAAAACCATTCCGCTTGTTCACATCAGCCACACGGAGGAAATCCTGCAAGCCCTTAATGAACTCGCTTGAGACTCGGCTACCGTACATCCATTGCCGGTTCATCTGCATTATTATATAAGTATATAATAAACCAAATTAATACAAGAAATAAACTCACATTGCATATAAATCATATATACTCCCACATTACTCTCTAACGTTACAAAAATTATTGCAAATAAATCCTACTCAAAAATTATTATTGTAAATCACATAAGCTCACAATTACTCCCACATTACTTTCTAACATTAATTACTCCACAAATCCCTCTATTTTTTGAGCATAAAAAAAGCTATATATGTGCATGACAAATTTCTACTTCATACTCATTTTGATCAACATACAAGTACACCACCTCTACACATGTGCAAACTAAGGAATTAATTTAAGCTCAAATGCTATATAAATCAAATAAACTCCTATAATTACTCCCAAATTATAGCCACAAATCTCACCACATCTAGAGCATTATATGAGCTAAATTAGCAATTAAAGATGAGAGAGTAAAGTTGCTAACCTTTTGAACCAATTAGATAGATGAAATAACTCAAAATCTTGGATAATTTTGATAAAAAAATCGGGCATGACCTCTCCACTCAATCCAAGCTTCCGACCACCATTAGTGTACTGGCAGGCTCGGGGGAAGAGAAGCTCGATTTTGTAGGCGACGGCCTTTAGTCCCGGTCCGTGTTAAAGGCCGGGATTAAAGGTCGCCCTTTAGTCCCGGTCTTTAACACGGGCCGGGACTAAAGGCCGCCGCCCGTTGGGTTCCCGCCAGCCAACCCTTTAGTCCCGGTCCGTGTTAACGACCGGGACTAAAGGTCCATTACGAACCGGGACTAGGTGCTGGCCGTGCTCCAGCGGCACGAACCGGGACTAATGCCCCCTTTAGTCCCGGCCCAATTAGTTTGGGGACTAAAGGTGGCGGATAGAAGCCTCTTTTTCCACTAGTGCCAGTCTTTGTAGAGGGGTATGCACATTTTGACAGTACGGCCCATCCCTATAGGGGAGGTGTGTAGTTTAATTAGGCATGTTATGTTTGTTGCACGAGCAAAATTCTCGCTATTTAATAAGTAACCGTATCGTTTGGGTAATGGGTAACCATGTATCCTTACTCGGCCCACAAGTACTTGTGGCACCGTTGGTTTTCTTCATAATTCCTATGTCATGCCAAGTGAACTCCGGTGAAGCTCGCCGAAATGAACAATTCCACCATTTTTATCTAAATTTATCTAATTTCACCACTCCTTTTAAATTCACATGCTCTTAATTCTAACATCAAGAACTTTCCATGCATGAGGTCGAACTAGCTTGATTTACATGCTAATCTATGCTCTCTTGGGGAAATGGACAATAATTGAAGGAATTTCAAGACAAACTATCTGAATTGATATCTCGGGCCAACATGCACCTCTGGTAAAAATATCTGAAGAGTAGTTCCCTTGAAATTTATTGTTGATATGCGGCCTGTAAATTTTTACCATCCACCGTGCATGGTTTCACCGTGTTTAATTGTCTACCGATTTGTGCAGAGTGCAGTTTTCGTGCAATTTTTCGGAACTCGACAAAACTTGGTGAAACATTCCAGCATGAATCTCAAAGCACCATATCAACGGGTGAAACATGCATGACCTATACCATGCACGGTAGAAACGCCCCGTACCCCGTTCGGGCTTGTACATACACCAGGTCCTTTGCGCTATCGTGCGCGGTTGGTTAGGTATTCCGAGATGGCAAGTCACACAAAAATTCGTTGAGTGTTCGTTAGTACAAGCATAACCAAGCTTTACCACGTGAAAATATTCCATTCCATGCACGGTAGACGTCAAGTGCTACTGGAATGGAGCAATAAATCCCAGAGCATCGACAAGCTACGTACACGGCACCGATTCATTCTCACATGGCATCCCGGCCAACCGGCGACCCCGAGTCCCAGGCGGCGGCGCAGCAGGCCCCGCTGCTCGGCAGCAATGCCAACGCGCGGACGCAGCCGACGACGACCGTTGTGGGCAAGGCTCTGATTAGCACGGCAGACCTTGCGAAGCATCTCCCCACCGGCGCCGTGCTGGCCTTCGAGTTCCTCTCGCCGACCTTCACCGCCGACGGCACCTGCACGGCTGCCAACCGCGCGCTCACCGGCTGCCTCATCGGCGCCTGCGCCTTCTCCTGCTTCCTCCTCTGCTTCACCGACAGCTTCCGCGACCAGACGGGCGCCGTGCGCTACGGCTTCGTCACGCCCAGCGGCCGCCTGCGCCTCATCGACGGAGCCGGAGCCGGAGCTTCCCAGCCGGCGCCGCAGGACACGAGGTACCAGCTTGGCGCGCGGGACGTGTTGCACGGGGTGCTGTCGTTCGTGGTGTTCCTGGCCGTGGCGATGGTGGACAGCAACGTGGTGGCGTGCTTCTATCCCGTCGAGTCCCCCGCCACCAGGCAGCTGCTTGCCGCGGTGCCCATGGCGGCCGGAGCGGCGGGGAGCTTCCTCTTCGCTATGTTCCCCTCCACGCGCCAGGGAATCGGGTTCCCCGCCGCAGCCACGTTTTGAATCAATATTAATTGTTTTATTATTATGTGTGTGCTATCTGCTATGCATCAGTCTGCAAAAACTTCTTTGTCCGGATTAATTCATCTCAGCTTGAGCTTCATCAAGAAAAGTCACACGAACTATCGTGTGACTGCCAACGCGTTGCTATCGTAATTGCTAGCAAAATGTTTTGATATGATAAATTTAGGACATATGAGGGCCAAGTTAAGCAAATTCTTTTTCTGCGAAAAAGTCCACCCTCAGTCTTTCCAGGACTTTTCCTAGATCTTAAACTCCCATTCCTCGAGTTTTAAGACTTTGATTTGGATGTTGTTTGCTGCCCAGAGTTGGGCTCTTTGGAATATCCGAAACAAATTTATCATTGAGCATAAATTGCCATCACAGCCCGCTGATTGTTTCTTCAAAACGTCTATCTTCCTGCAGCTGTGGCGTCCCCTGCTAAAGAACAAGCTTAATGCGAAGTTGGAGTGCCCGCTGGATGTACTTCGTTCCCTCTACCTGCAAATGCGCATCTCCTCCCCAAGATCTATGGCGGTTGTTTAAGTCTACTTTGTTAGCGTTTCTGTCAGTTGGCAAGTGTTGCCATGAAACTTGATTTGTATGGCTTGTAATCTGGTATTGTATGTGAACCTGTTGTTCGTTAAACTCTGCCCAAGGCTTTATTAATTTAAAGTCGGGCCTCTAGGCCTTTTATCTAAAAAATAATCCATGATAGCAGAAAGAACCAAAAAAATAATAAAATTACAAGTAGGTACATTAGACCAGGTAGCGACATCTATAGACACTGATGCGAGCCGAAGGCGCGCCGCCATCCTCGCATCTCCATCACTAGAGCCGGATAAAGTTGTCGTAGTAGAGCTTGGTGTAGTAGACAAACCAGGCCTGTCTCCAGGATTTGGGGGCCCCGGTGCGACCTATAAAATGGAGCCTTATTTTTTGTTCAAACTCACTAACTAGTATAATAAAACCATACGAGTGTAATTTATATTATATAACTTCAGAATGTGCTATGCCATACAAGGTTTGAAAAAATATCAAGTATTCATGTTAAAATAGTAAATATATAGCACTAAAGTAATAAAATGAACCTCATAATCTACCAAAAAGCAGTATCCGTCGGGTATTTCTTGAAATAAAATATTCAATCATAGCATTATAGTTGATCTTCTCCAAGATATCACTCTCAAGTGCTATAGTCGCCAATCCACTAAGTCTTTCTTATGTCATAGTAGAACGCATATAGGATTTTAGCAACTTGAGTTTAGAAAAGCTCCTTTCAGCAGATGTAACAGTAACATGAATGGTTAACAAAATCCGGTATGCAATATTAGCAAAAGGATAATAGGTCCAGTTCTCCAAAAACTTCAGAATATCAAGAGGACACATAGATTTCTCAAGTAAATCTTGGATTAAAATTAACTCCAAGCACAATTCTTCTCCATCAATATCCCTATGTTTTCCATGCTTAAGTGCAGCCTCAAGTTAAAGACAAGCGTCCCTCAAACACTTATCATCCAAGGATCGTAGCCTATTTCAAGTAAACAAGAAATCAAATGTATCTTCTTACTCCTTGTACTGTTCAAATCTGCTATCAAGTGAAGCAATAGCTTGATCAACAATACACAAAAAATTAATAACCCGTTCAGAAAAAATTTGACAACATATTGCAGGCGCCAGGCAGGTTTGAACTTTGCAGCAATGAGCGATCTTACCTTTCATTGATGCATGAACCTCAGGGAAGGCCGGCAGCGGCAACGATCGACGGGCTGCGCAGATCCGATCAACGGATCGCTGAAACGGGGAAGACCATGCGTCCAGGTGGGGCACAATATGACTTACCGATCTCGAGTCAGGGAGACGGATCGATTGGCGATTGGCGATTGGAAAAAGCTGCATATGTGTAACTGATCAATCGATTATGTCTGCGTACATATTCTAGGAACCGATCTATCGCGTGGTGGGCTGGTGGCTTGCTGGTCCGCACGACCAAACAAACAGCACAAAAAGGAAAAAAAAAAGTTAACCTAAATACTACTGGGCTGTACGAATTTGGGGGCCCCTGGAATTTGGGGGCCCTGTTCGGTCGAGCACTTCGCTCCTGGCCATCGACAAGGCAAAGACAAATATGAAAGTCGTCGTTCTAAGGCCTCCCAATAAACAGCACACTAGAGCAATAATCATCGTCAAAGATGAGACCCGTAAATCAGAAGAGACATACCTGAAACCACGAAACCAACTGAATGCCGGGAGATCCGTGGGACACACAAATCTATGTGCGCGCCCCTACGCCAGCACTAGACGGACCACCATAGTGAGGATAGGACGGGGAAGACCTTATTCTTACTTAAAAGATGTAACCGCTGCTTCACCATTTCGAAGAAGACACTAAAAAACAACCTAAACAAAATACGGGACCTCCCACCGGTGAGGGGCCATGGCCCGCCATGCTTCAAGGGCTGCAAAGCCACCAAAGTTGAAGCGGACCGGCAATGTCGCTGGCGAGGGGGAGGAAGCCTTATATGGGTTTTACATGATCGCCTCTCTCCTTGAGCCATCACGTCGTCACGTACCAGCGAGGAAGGCAAATTCTGATCGCGGTGAATTGCAATGAATCCTCGTTGATTCATGTTGTTTCAGAATAGGCCAAAACCATAAATATGATTTTTGAAATTATTATAATCTAAACTATATTAATTGTCTAGAAGTGGTGTCCGATTGAGGTTGGTATGTCGTCTCACACCCTTCACGCGAATAGCCGAATGGGCCCGGCCCATCGCACGCACATGACCATGCTTCTCACTACTCGACCGCACAAACACGATCTCTGTCCGTTCCCCAACCTCTCCACGGCCCTCTCCCCTTCCACAGCGCATCATGGCCCCAGCCCCAACTCCGCCTCCACCTCCTCTTCCCTTTCCCGCTGCCCCACCGCCTGCGCCGCCGCTTCCCTCTCCTCGCTATCACCGCCGCGTCTGCCTCTGCCAGCGAAGGGAGCATGGAGGAGGGCCACCGAGAAGAGCGACAAGGCCCGGATGCTGCAGCGGCCCTTGGGAGGCATCTTGTCGCGCCGCAGGGTGGGAGGGGAAAAAGATGGCGCTGAGGTCCTCGGCGGCTTCCATGCTCCTCGTGCAGTCCAGTGAGACTACAGGGCGGAGTGGCAGAGGAAGTGGTCATGCGGTTCAGAGCGGCGGCCGGTGGCAGCATCGCTAATATAGAGGTCAGGCCGACGTAAGGATTCCCGTGACCTACTCCTATGTCTACCTCCGGATCCCTCTTTTATCCCATTGAATTTTGATTGTAGTTATTTATTCCAACTTTGGAAATTTGGTGTGCCTAGATGGGGAATCTAGGATGCACCTCATCAAGATCGTGGGTCGATCCATATTATTCTATTATTCCACCCATTTTAATTATTCAAACAGATTCATTGTGTTCTAACTTTTAGATCCAGTATAGAAGCTATTTCACAACGGATCCATGTATTTTAATTGGGCTTGATCATCAATTATACCTGCTAAAATACTTTGCGGTATGCTTGATAAGTTTTTTGCATCTTGGTGAGATATCAGTATGACATTAGTGAAATCTTCATTAGACAGTAGGTTTTCTAGCAGGTAAATATGTAGCAATGCATCTCTTTTCTCATTCCTCAGTTGAAGCTGATGATTTAGAGCAGCTTCGTGATTAGCTTGTGGCACTGGCAGCACCCCATGGCCTGGCTCTACCGCCATCCCTCCTATCCAGCAGCAGAGAGCTCACTGATGCCTCTCCGCTATGACGCGTGTTGTGGCCAAGAATGTGCTTCCATAGCTACCTAATGCGCGGTTGGAGTGCCTCTGCGATCCACACCCGAGGCATCACGACAGGTTCTGTACTGCCATGGTCGGAGCGCGTCACTGCGATGTTAGATGGACTGGTACCTCAACTGCTGCTCGTCGTATTGTGCTGCTGGTGTTGGACGATGACATGGCGTCGTGCTCCTGGTGTTGGCACATCGGGACTCTCCACTTCTCCTTCATGCGGCTGTGCTCTCAAAGACAAGGCTTCTTCGCGTCACACTATCGCAAGTCTTCTTCGCCGCCAAAGACAATTGGAGCTCATTTGCATCGCGGGTCTTTACTGCTTGTTCCATTCATCACCATAGTGGGATAAAGGTGCAGAAATTTGCAAGGAGTTTTTTGCAACAGGGGATTCTACTGAGATGTATGCAGAGAGGCTTGCATTGCTGGCTGCTGCCTTTGGCTTTGATGGCTTGCTGGTAATACTTCCCATGGTATCTCCTAATTTTTCTTTTAATTTTGGGTTCTGAAGTGATACAGTACTTGCTGAAAAATCCTTGAAAACAACATCCTCATGCAACTAGGATTTGATTAAGTTGCTATGCATGAGAGAGTGGAATGTTTTCAGACCCAAGACTACAGAGTAGTTCATTGTCACAACATTTTCATCTGACATGTATTCCTGGAGATATGTCTACCGCCGTCCTCTCCGTCGAGTAACGCCTCGCACTAGAGCAGCACAGCGAGGGGATCTAAGTAGGTCCTCCTTGAGGTGCTCGTGTCCTGAAGATGGGGAGGGGCTTGGGGTTGCTGCTGGAAAGAGGTGGGAGGGGCTGCCGTGCGCACCGACGATGCTCCCACTGCCTCGCGGAAGCCAGGGCGTGGTCGCACCTCGGCCAACCTGTGCTGAAGTTTGAAGTGCGACAGCATGGCCGTTTTGGCGATGTTCTAAATGTTCGTGCATAGATATTGTTGCTGCATTAAATTGGTGTACCATGCAACCACTGAGCTTTTAGTATGTGGGTTATGTTGCTTGATCTTCTTCAATTTATTCATTTCATCTTCTATTATTGCTTTTGCATCGATGAACATGTGATCTACTCTTATTTTGGTACATGAATTCACGCTGTATTGTCCAGACCTGCTCAAGTAATGTGATGCGTTGTATGTCGCCCAACAACTATTCATTTAAATGCCTGATTGAAAACTGCTTAATTAAGTGTTACATTTTGTCTGAAACATGAATCTGTATGTTCTAATATTTCAAATTTCAAGACAGTTTTTAGTAGTACTCATCTCTCACAGGCTAATATACTAGGATAGAGGAAACCACATGGGGATGGCTTCTGTAGATGGTATTTGTTACGCTTAGACCTTGGGGTAGTGATAGGGGGCATCGTTTATAGACATGGTACATACCTTCGAGATTTTGATACTTACGAATTACTATACCATCTGGCCTAAGAATTACGTGTTGTGAGAATTCAGTCGGAGTACATAGATGCAGAGTCTAAATTTCAAGTTTCGATGCCATGTTAGTGTCAAAAAATTCCTTAATGGACATCTTCTGTTTTTTACTCTCTTCTTAATATGGTTGCTTTTCATTTTGTCACACTGTGTGCCATCATTTGCTTTAGATCTGTAGTCACAATTATTATCTGAATAAAGTTGAATGATCTGCACTTACATTTTTGTATGATGGTTCTGAATAGGCTCATAATAGTCATTGTTTTTTTCAGCTTGACACTGACTGAATACCTAAATCCAAGTTGTCAGATGGACTATGTAGCAGTGGAGAAACTCTTGAAGCCTCGAGATGCTTACCAGTGAATAAGGCAATTTGATAGGTATGGTGAAATTACAAACTACAGTGCTTTACCAGTAACATGTATATATGCATGTCCGTGTAAACATTACTGATGAATTCAGTGCGGGAGCAGAGCAAGGGGTACCGGCCACGCGTGTGAGAAGAAAGGAAGGTCGATTGAGGCGCATACAGACGATGTCTTATCTGCATCTCCGCAGGTTAAACATGCAGCTAGCTAGGTAAAGAAGTTCCTTGTAGTACTAAGGTGTGTAGATGAATGCACCAAAAATAGATTTCTTTTCAAGTTCATACTTTGTAGCATGTGCCAGCTGTTCTGTCAGTTTGCCAATGGTTTGGGTTAGTACCTGGGGAGCTTTTCCACACAACCAGAACTTGGTTATACAGTAGTTTTTTCCTATGTATTTAGAGCCACATTCTCTATGGTCCTGAATTGTTCATGTTTCCTAGCCAGCATATGTTTGAGTTATGAGTACCTTCTGAAAATAGTGGCAATTCCTCTCTAGGTAGCAGGGGTAATAGATAATATAGATGCCATGGCTTCGGAATGTATTTTTGGTTCCCGAGCTCCAATGATCCCATTATTCAAAAAAAAATAAAACCATATTTTTAAGTTTCAAAAATTATGAAAATAAATCTGGTCATAGTCAATGATGTAAGAGATCTCATGATGTAACTTACAAGCATGTATTTTCCAAATTTTACTGTGTACATTTTTTTCTTATAAGTTCAAACGTGACGAAGAGTCAGAAAAAATATTAAAAATAAGAAGAGATCACACTTACAGTAATTGGTCTGCACCTTTTTTTCTCCGCTTGTAAATTAACCTTGAAATTTAGCAATGGTGTGTGCTGCATATTTCTAAAGTTTAATACTCCCTGAACCCTGTAGGTGACACTGCCACTGCGTGTCCATTTTGATACAAAACTACTGCATCCTTTCCTGATTAGGTTTTTTAATCATGCAATTAGCATTACTTGAAGTCAAAATAGCGTTTGTTTTCCTTATCTTGGGTGATTACCTCGTTGATTATATCAAATAACTTACTTTGGGCCGTGGCAATGCAATTGGCTGTTTTTGCATCCCATAGATACATTCTTCATGGAGGTCCCGCTTCCCCTTATCTGTTTATTCTAGAAATCATGAGAATTTGGAGCATCTAGCTATGATGGAGAGGAAGCTCAGCCCGTTGCCATATATACCACATGCTTAAGAGGGTAGGATATGTTAATTTCTTTGATACACATCAATATAGTAGACAGTCAGCCTTGTGAAGGTTTACTTTGGTGTTATGTGATTATTTTTTTCTATTTGTGAAGTCCACAAGCTGAGAAATGTCAGGAAGTGTTGTTTAATCTAGCTTAAAGGTTGTGCTTTACAAAAGAGCATGAAAGTTGTCATGAAGCTGCCCCTGCCTCAGGTATTTGATATATCACATCGCTGTAACGAACACCAACTATTAATCATTTGAGTCTCACGGTTGTGATTGATCTTTGCAAGCAAAATTTGGTGATGCAAAAAACAGTCCATTCTGCTGAGGGCTTTATCAATATTTTGCAAGGGCTCGTTAGGTATGATCCGGCAAGCCGCCTAACAGAGCAATAGGCGATTAAGCATCAATTCTTGATGGAGAAGAATGAGAGAAGATGTTATGCCTGCATTAGAAAACACTGACAAATGCTTTGTCCCAACCTTGTGCCTATTGTTCCAAAAAATCTTTGGTGCAGCTCAAAATGTACTTCCACATTTGGTACTGCACAGAGCATGTGTATGTATAAATCGACTACCTCTATATAGTCAAGTTTAAATTATTTCATTGCTCCAAAACATGGATGCGGTATGTTTTTTACTCAACTGAGGTCACATTACAATTTGTCTTCCGCCCGGTAAATAAAAATTGTACCAAAATATGGCAGTTACGTATGCTGTAATGCAACACCTCGACCGCTTTGATGTACATGCCTGTAGCAAGAGCATCCTATGTATTTGGTGTCCGCCTACTTCATTTTGGACGAGCAATGACTAACCATAGGTGATATATCCAAAAGGATATCAATTTTCAAGCCAGCATGCTAATATTAATTTTCAAGACAACATCCCCATGAATTAAAAGATTTGTAGAGGCCGTGCAACATGACAAAAGATTTATAGAGGCCATGGCAATGCGATAAAAGATTTGTAGAGGTCGTAGCAACGCACGGGTATTCAACTAGTATGTATATATTATGACAAGGCATTTTGGTTCTTGGCTGCATATCATCCCTTTATTTGAAATGCATTTTTAACACGTTTGAAAATGTAAAAATAATCCGAAAAAATATTGTGTGTACATCTTCACACCCTACGTGCTCATGAAGTTGTTTCAAGAAAATACCATTTGTGGTACGGCATGTGTAAAAGAACACAATTTGGTGCTGAAATAAGTATTTTCACGAGACTTCTTTAATATTTTAAAAATAAATAAAGAAAAAAACATATGAACCGAGGATTAAAAGTGCATTTTTGTCTATTTTGTCAAATCTTTCAAGACTCATATTGTATAACAGTGCGTCCACAAAAGCATTTACTAAGCAGTGCCATGCATCTCATATGTTTCAATCGATATTTTAGTCCAGGAGCTATTACTAGGTAGAAAATCATCATCGTAACTCATAAACCTTGCAAAAACAAATCGTGACTTTAGCATTCGATCTCTCGTCTTCGTACTGAATGGTTGAGCCCACGGATCACCTCCACCAAGGCCCCTTAGTCAGCCCGAGTAGGGATCCGAAGAGGTGGTACCTGATTCGAAACAAAGGCGGGGGTAAGATGGAATCCGAGCCGAACTGGGCCGATGGCCGATGGAATCCCAGCGTAGCTCTTATATAATTGCTCCTTTCGATAATGAAAAAACACAATAACAGGAGAAGCTTGCTCTCGGCGGCGGAGGCTGGTTCATCTTTTAGCCGGCTATCTCCTCCCTATCTCTCTGTCCCCTTACAGGTAACGCCGATTTCTCCCCTTGTTGCCGCAACAGATTGACCCCTTACAAGAATCCCCATTTGCAATCTATCTGATCTATGCACGTGTGGCGTCCTTACAGATCTTATCTAGGAGCAAGCGATTGCTGTCCATGGCGTCGAGCTTCACCCCATGGCCCCCATCCTCGCCCACTCGTCGCGTTTATGTTACCGAGAACGGTGATCGTATGTATGTACGCATACCCTAATTGCTGCATGCCTACCTCCTACGCATATCAATGATTTTGTATGTAAGAAATAAAATTTACTCTAGACATTTACAACTTGCACAGTATAACAGCCATTTGGTACAATACGGTAAGAGCTTCTTAGTATATATCATGTCCTCTGATTTGATCAGTCTGCATGTGTCGCTAGAATCGCATAAAACAGTCTGATAGTTATGTATGCTTGCTCTCGTATGTGCTGTTTGATTTAATCTTTGGGCCACCGACCTATATCAGATGTGATTGTATATCTTAAATTCCTCTCCGTCTATGCAGCGACGGATTTACAGGGCCATCATGGATGACTATCAAGGAGTTTAATGACATTTGGGTGGCTGCCTGCGAGCGCCAGTTCAGTCTCAAACCCAAGTCACCGTCCCCCGAGGAGCTGATGAAGCGCAGACAAGAGCGTAAACGCAAGGGCTTGATCATAGCGCTCAACACCTACGCCAAGCGAAACAACATGCAGGCATGTCAAAGTATAAATCATAATCGAAATAGTTGTTTTTTTAACTTCCCTTTGGCTTAGCCACACATATGAATGCTTGTTAATTTGGAGTAACTCATTCTAGAAGTAGACTGCTATGGTACCTCATTATTTCTACTACCAGAGGTTGGATAGAATATTACACCTTAATTACGTGTTTTGCATAAATCATGCAATTTAATTACTCCCTCCATACCGGATAATAAGACAAATAACCTGGCGCAGCGAGACCAAGGTATGCTCTTATTGGCTTGAAATTAGCGATACAAACCGAGATTTTAATTTGTTCCATGAGTTATTTAAGGGAGTAATTAATGGAGAGATCTGAACCATCACATCGCGGCCCATGCGCTCGTTAGGGCACGTACAATGGGGTGATGTCAGTCTTCCCTTAGAGGTGCCACATAGGATTTTTGTCGAGTTGGAGGAGAGAGAAATAAGAAAGGGAAGGCTGTCTTTCCTTAGCTAAGGGATGATCCCTTAGAATATAAGAGAAGTCTATTTTATGCATTGTACCATCTATCTTTCCTTAGCCAATTAATTTATTACTAAAAATAGCTATTTCACATTAATTGTTAGGGATGACAATAAGAGATAATGCATTGTATAAGTTATATATTGTGGTTTCTCTAGATGATATGGAGGGCTAAGAGAAGGCATGCCTTCTCTACCATTGTACATGCCCTTGCTCCATTCCCTGCATGCAAATCCATCTAGCGGTTAGATAGGAATCCGAAGGCTAAGATTTTATGCATACATTTAGTGGAGAAATTTGTGGAGAGGGAAAAGGAAAGGCTGAGAGTGTTTCTCGGAGTCAACATACATGCAATGCATTAATAGCGCGCAATTAAAACCTAAATATTGCCTAACAATTTGGTTTTGATTTCCATAGCATATTTGCCTTATTATCCGGTATGGAGGGAGTACTGCATACCGGAGCTAATATACTCACAAATTTCATTTCTATTTTAGCTCAATGAGTTGGAATTTGTGGAAGAGATAGGGAGGAACCAAGTCGTTGGATCCTACACCCAACTATATGTGCACTCCAACTTTCTGGTGAAAGACTTAGATGGCAAATCTACTTTGTTCTTTGCTGAGACGCATCCTGATTGCACACGGGAGGAGGATGTTGTTCTCTGTACTCCTTTGGAAGAAACTAGCTATGGTAACTTTTTTGGGTGAGATCTACTTCAATTTTGTAATAGGTGTCTCATGTGCTAATATATATACACTCTTTCTCTCACAACAACAAGGTAATTGTTTTGAGTGTGATGATCGAGGAATGGAGATTAAGCATCCCTCTGGCGGTGGCTACTTTGGTGGACTTGATGAGGTGTTCTCCCATATCGAGAAGGACGACAGTGATGAAGACGATTATATGTGAAGGAGTCTATCCACCAACATAGATCTACAAACTAATCTCTTTAGTCTTGATCTATGTGAGTTTAAGTTCCTAATAATTGCTCTCGACTATGCTCAGTGTGTGCGACAAGCGTTCTTAGAGGAGTGCTTCTGCGGCAAGCGGTGATGCATGTGACATGTAGGGAAGAAACCGAATGAGTTGTCTAGTAAGTTATTAATTGTAAGTTTTAAATTGGCCGAGTGTAAGATGATGTATCAACAGAAGCTCCTAATCTGGATAATTTAACAGTCAGCTGGGACTTAGGGTACTATAAAAAGAATTTGGCACAAGAATAAAAAAGGGTCTCTTTGATTTATGGGATTCTAAAAACGCTGAACCATGAAAAGTGTAGGATTGTAATGTCATGACCTTTTGAATCTATATGATTTTCATAAGTACGCATGAAAACCAAAAGATTATGTTTGAAAAAGGTTTGCGTGGATGCAATCTTTCTATGAAATTTCCCATACGATTCTATCAAACAACTAACATAGTGAAAAATGATAAAGATTCCAATCCTCCAATATTCCTATAGAAATGCACATAATCCCTTATGCAATTACATCACATCTTTTGGAGTTGAAGCACCTATTTCTTTGTATTTTATGATTTGTTCTCTCAAATGCAAGCATGGGACTATGGCAGGCAGGATACGGAGGAGTTTGGAGACAATTCTTCATTATAGTCAAACTAATCTGAAAATATTTGACAGTTAATACAAAAGGACAGCTATCAAATGAGTGCAAATGCATGCATAATAGTGATGATGAAAATGGCATGTTGATGCAGTAAAGTAGTATCATCACCAACGGAAGCATCATTCTTCTTTAGATTAAAGGCATCACTGCCCAACTTTAATAAACTAATAAAGCTACATTCCATGCATGCGAGTTTGAGTAAATGGCATTGGTGGTCGCTAAATTTGTAACGCGGGTCCACTTAAGTCACTAAACTTGCAAAACAGACTAACCGATCACTGAACTTGTATTCTTGGTGCACGCGTGGTCACAAACCGGACAACTTAACGGTTTTTTATCAAAACCAGTCAACCGCGGGCCACATGCATCTTGTAAGCAATCAACACCTTACATGTGGCGCTGTATTTTTTTTAAAAAAAACATGTGTATTTTTTCTAACACATCTGACCTTGATGTTTCCTTACGTGTGGGCCCCACATGTCAATGGCAGATGAAAGAGTTAAAAATTTAATATGTTGAGTTTGGGATTCGAACCCTTGTCCAAGAAGGGCATACACGAAAGCATAGCCACCGAAGCAGGCATATTGACATATCTAATTTACTGGACAACACTTTCTTATATAAAGTACCGTTACGATTTGATCAAACTTTTAAGTTTACAAAAAAAATCGAAATTTATTTAGGAAATACATATAAATATTCCGTATAAGCGCTGGTAGTTTCGGCAAAAAATTGTTTTTATTTTGAGCTATAGAAAAAGACAAATATCAGGCTATATATAGGACCAAAATACGTATTTTTTTGTCTGTAATTTTTCTTTTTATATATCTCAAAGTACATGGTATTTTGAACTGAAATTTCTTTCGTACTTTCCTAACATATATATCTAGCTATATATTTTTTTGCTAAATTTTTTAGAACCGAAAATACAAAGTACATCTGCCGTAGTGGTTGTACCATTGTGGCCTGCGGCTGCAAGTTCTGAGTTCGAGCGCTCAGCTGTGCTAGAAGATTTTAATTCGTGCTTCCATCACTGACATGTGGACCCACATGTAAGGAAGCATATAGGGCTCATGTGTCAGAAAAAATATACACAGGTTTTTTAAAACAAAAAAATACAGTGCCAGATGTCAACTACTAATTGGTCAGAACATGCACATGACTCGTAGCTGACTGGTTTTGGTAAAAAACCGTTAAGTTGACCGATTTGTGACCACGTGTGCAATAAGAATACAAGTTTGGCGACCGCTTAGTCTGTTTTGCATGTTCAATGACTTAAGTGCACATACGTTACAAGTTCAGTGACCACCAGTCTATTTACTCTGCGAGTTTCTACTGTTAGGGTTATTAACTTACTAGAACATCACCATGGCCTCAGGCCCATAAGTATGAGTATGCAAACTACCACACGGGTAACTACCGAAGTATCTTACATATCAAAGCCCTAAAAACTAGTTTGATGACTTGCTAGAGGGTTATAAGATTTCCTGAAGAGTGTTGTGAGCATTTCCAGCAGCAGGTCCATTCCTTCGTGACCCTTACTTCGCAAGAGCGATCACTAGTGCTGCAAAGATAGACGTGTTTTCAAGACTTGTTTCCTTTGGCTGTTTAGGGAATTTAGCTTCAATTGTTAACTTGTTCCCAGTTGTCCAAAGCGCCCATCTTTGGACATCAAACAAATCAAAATCAGGTTAGCGTTAAGGATTTGGATAATGCTTAGGAATTGTCCGAAAGATGATGTGTTCCGGTGAACAACAAACACGTACATATCTCTCAGTACACTCCACATAAAGATAGCCAAAGAACAAGAGAAAAAAATGCGGTTGACTTTTTACATACCTAGTTATAAAGGGCGCATCTTCCATTTGAGGGGCCATGGCGATCAGGTCATTGAAGGGTAACCTTCCTTTGGGCATCTGCCAAGTGAAAATTTTAATTTTCAAGGGTATCTTTGATGCCCAAATTTGTTTGACGTAAGGTGTGCTAACACCTCGGCAAAGGGCTTCCTATATAAAGAAGACACCAAAAACTTTCCTAAGGGTTCCAGAGACGAAGAAACTATTTCGGTGCCCGCGCTGGGACTAACAACCTCTATCCCTGCCCGAAGACGTCCCTATTGCATCAGCTCTCTTCCTCTCCAAACGATTCCGTGAAAGGTAAGATGCCAACCTTCTGCGTAGGCCTGTGGCTCACTCTAATCTTGAGCTCATAGAAAATATCAAAAAGTCTTTGGAATTTCTGCTTACTGGGGCCTCCCCTAGCTACCAATTGGTCCAAAACATGATTTTCTCTCTATTCCCCAAGCCAAACTTGGCTTCTAACTAAAAGTGTTTCTTGGTCTTGCGCAAGTTGTGCCAAGACTAGGACCCACCCACCCACATGCGTGCAGGCGAAGATGTTGTCTCTCCCCCGATATTTTGCTTGGATCATATAAAAAAAATTCACAAAAGCTTGCTCATATATTGTCATTCCACGTTGCTTAAGAAGAAAAACCAAGACGAGTGAGATTAGTAGATTACTTTCTTCATGTCCGAGTTAATTCATCTTTGCTTGAGTGTGATGACAACTTCAATATATACCGTATATGCCTGGCTTACAAAATTAAGGGACCGGTCAGAATGCAAGCTTTACATCAACAAAAGTCACGTACAAGTGTACTACGTACGTGCATAACCTGGGTGTGCTTACTTCACGAACCCATGGTAACATGCCACACAATATATCGATCGACAAGTTCAAGGACATAACATGCCATTCGATCACATCAACCGTGCTCGTTGAGATAAGATCTTGTTATCGTCGTAGAAGCATACTTGATCTACCGAGGATAAGCAATCGCAGCACGATGATGATACCAAGATTGGGTAACGCAGTTCGGAGATCAACGTCTATATCTGCGGGGCATGACTATGGGCGCTCATCCCTATGATACCGTAACACCGACCGTCTTAGTCGCCAGCACAAGCCGCCGGCTCCCCTTGCACTCCTGTCGCTATCAAGTCGTCATATGTTAAATGTGTGGTGCTCTCCTCATTATATGGGAGGCCTAGGCTACAAGAGTCTGACTCGAACCCTACTCATAAATTATCCACACCTAATACAACTCAAATCTACACGTAACCTAACTCGTACATAATATTTGACACAAACCTAACAGATCGGCACGCTACAAATCTTGAAGATACGGGCAAATTAACTACTCCCTCCAACCATTAATACCTGTCTCTAACATAATATATCTAGATACCAAGTGTCTAGATACATCATGTTAGAGACGGGTGTCTAATTATATCATGTTAGAGATAGATATTATGTAACACCCCGACCACCCCGTGGCTCGGGCCTGTTACCCCTGGCAGCTCTCTAGGATCTCTAGACTAGCCCCACATATCAACACTAGTCTTTTCTGTGCACTTCGTCCTCACTCGTGCGCACCCAGAAACAACTTCCTGGTCAGTCACCCATCCTCAAATCGCTCTAGGCCAAGCACGCTTAACCTGGAGTTTTTTCAGATGAGCTTCCGGAAAAGAAGGTATACCTTGTTGATATGAGTATCATATCAATCCTATTAAGCCCTAGGTCAGGATGTCACACACTCACCCCCTCAGAAGACCGACGTCCTCGTCGGTCAACCCCAGTCCAGGAAGTTCCCCTATTGGACACGTCCATGCGTCCAGTACCGACCCATGTGCCACGACGGGCCACATATCCGCACACCTGACCCGCACACGCCCGTGTTACCGCAAGGGTCGGCTCCGATACCAAATGTAACACCCCGACCACCTCGTGGCTCGGGCCTGTTACCCGTGGCAGCTCTCTAGGATCTCTAGACTGGCCCCACATATCAACACTAGTCTTTTCTGTGCACTTTGTCCTCACTCGTGCGCACCCGGGAACAACTTCCCGGTCGGTCACCCATCCTCAAATCGCTCTAGGCCAAGCACGCTTAACCTGGAGTTCTTTTCAGATGAGCTTTCAGAAAAAAGGTATACCTTGTTGATATGAGTATCCTATGAATCCTATTAAGCCCTAGCCCAGGATGTCACATATTAGTGGTCGAAGAAAGTAGTAATGGAGGATAGCTCGTCTAGCTAATCATGTGCATGCTCGGTTTACTTTCAAAAATTAATGTAAATCACACATCGAGGCAGGTATATGTCGGAGTCGTGCATTGTGTCACGTACGGAGTACAACCGAAATACATAACACATCAATAATGGTGGAGCGTGGTGCCAATCCGCTTCATGTGTATCGCACTGACGCCAATTCATGCCTCTCCAGGTTGAATGCCCAGTCGTCGAACGTTGAGGCTCGATCCGATGTCAAAATTTCCCTTCTAAGACGATGCAACAAAGTGTCTATGCCCAACTGTTTTGCTACTAGCAACAACACAACGGAACATTGAACAAGAGAGACATACGACGGCTCATCCGCCACCAGACAGCTATCTAGATTCCCAAATGTTGAGGCACAGTTACAGACCCCAGCTTGATAAGTTTTTTTTATACCCCTTTCCTCCTGGGTCGCTCGCTCGGGCGACTCTGGAGGCTCACTAAACCTGTAGAATTGCGGAATAGTAATTCTATTATTCTTGGTGATTACATTGAGCCTCTTGGGCTGTTTATATAGTAGTATTAAACTTGGAGACTAAGAAACCTAGTAGAGATAGATCTAGATTACAATATTAAACTACCTAATATAGCCTACTCGACATATACTTTAACACCACCCCCTCCCCCCCCCCCTCCCCCCGCAGTCGGATCGGTAGTGACACAGACGGTCTGACTGGAGCATAAGCCAGAGATGAGGTGGTAGCCCTTGTTGCCGATGTCGATGTACCTAGTAGTGAGGGTGCTGTAGTCGTCGTCGATGATGCCGTTGGTGATGTAGTCACCGTAGATGAAGTTGATGAAGTTGATGTTATCGCGTTCGATGTCGTCATTGAGTCGAAGAAATTTTGCCATAGTATTTGCAGTTGTAGTAATATTTAACTTGAGGTAGACGTAGTAGGTGTTGGAGTAGCTCGACCAGCAGTGCCGAGCTTGCCAGACTCGGGAGCGTGTCGGGGACGAAGGCACGCGTCGGTGTTGCCAGCACCGGACGTGCAAAGACAGGGACCACCATGTGCCATGCGAACTAGAGCCGGATAGGGGAGTGAAGGAAATATGCCCTAGAGGCAATACTAATATTGTCATTATGATATTTCTTGTTCATGATAATGTTTATATTCCATGCTATAATTGTATTAAGTGGAAACATTAATACTTGTGTGATTTATAAACAACACTGTATCTCTAGTATGCCTCTACTAGACTAGCTCATTGATTAATGATGGTTAAGCTTTCCTATCCATAGACATGAGTCATCGATTAATAATGAGGTCATATCATTATAAGAATGATATGATGTACAGACCCAAATTAAGCACAACAATTAGATCGTGTCATTGTGTTCACAATTGCGTAGCTTTTTCTATGTCAGTATCTTATTCCTTAGACCATGAGATAATGTCACTTAAAGAGAGCTTTGAGGTCATCAAACGTCACACTATGAAAGGGTGATCATAAAGATGTCTCTCAGATAATCGGAAAGTACTTGTTGAGTTGCATGTATTGAGATTGAGATTTGTCCCTTATGTGATGGAGAGATATACTCCGGGCTCACTCGGTAATCAATATTATACACCGTTGCAAACACGTGACTAATGAGTTTAATCATAGGGTGATATTGGATTGCGGAACGATTAAAGAGTACTTGCTGTGAACGAGATTGAACTACGTATGGTGATGCCGATAATTGAATCTTGGGCAAGTAAAATATCGTGAGACAAAGAAATTTGTATACGGGATTAATTGAATCTTGACATCGTGGTTCACCGATAATTATCTTCCTTAAATATGTGAGAGTCGATATGAATTTCCAGATCCCGCTATGATTATTGATAGAGATCGTGTCTGCATATTCTTGAACCCGTAGGGTCACACACTTAACGCTCATCGATGCTAGGATAGTTTCGGAATTTATGGAAAATGTTTTGGAGAGTTACGAAATTGTTCCAGAAAGAAGATTAATGATTTATCAATTAATAAATATTAATATGTGTATTTATTTACTGAAAATAAATAAAGGCTAAAAGTAATTCATAAGTAGTTGTGTTATCAGGTTAATTTTATAACCCATCTAAACAAACTACTAATAAGAAAGGAAAAAAAAGCACTGGCCGTTGCTGCGCGCCATGCGAATGTACCGGCCGGCCGGCCGCACGCGTCGTACGTGCACACACGAGAAGTCTTATCGATAAGATCGATCCTTACCTGGGATGCAAGCTAGCTCATATGTAGTCTTTTTTAGTTTTAGTTTGATTAGTTATTTTGTGATAGGCCAAGTCAAGCTTTGCCTTGCAACGTAAGACAACTTCATGTGTATGTCTATAAAAAGGAGGATCGGACCGGGCCGGTTAAGTGGATTTTTGATCAGCCGTCGTGCTGCCTGCTGTCTCATATGTAGTCTTTTTTAGTTCTAGTTTGACTAGTTATTTTGCATGTTTCTTTTTTTACCTCGTGCGCGTAGGCGAAGCTCTGCCCGCAGATACTCTCCACCGTAAGCACCACGCCGTCGTGCTACTGATCCCATCTATCACTTCACCGCACCTGTCTGGACCGAGAAGGAGGAGTCGTCGATGCGCTATACATGTACAACGCTCGGAGGCGCCCGTTATGGCGCTTGGATCGGATCACGAGGAGAAGACGCTAGTATGACTACACCGACCACGTTCATCTGAACGTTTCCGTTGTGCGATCTACAAGGGTATGTAGAGCTAATCTCTCCCGCTCGTTATTTTGCATCTCGTAGATCAAATCTTGGCTTGTTCTTGTTCGTACATGTAGGAAAATTATTGTTCTCTATGCTACGAAATCCTTCAGTGGTATCAGAGCGAGATCTATGCGTAGATATTTTACATGAGTAAAACGCGACAATATCATTGTGGGCATTGATGTTTTTGTTGCAAGCTTCTTTTTGTGTACTTCTTGATGCCGCGGCATAGTGGGATTGAAGCGGCCCAAGCCAACCTTACATGACCACGTTCATAAGACCGGCTCCACAGTGGCCTGCTGCTGGTGGGTGTCTGTATCTTCCACTATAGTTGTCATCGGATTTACAACAAGACTTTAGCAACTCTAATATCAACGTTGTGGCTTTGCGTAGGTAAGAACCGTTCTTAAGCGTAGCTCCCGTAAGCCACGTAAAACATGCAATCAATAAATTAGAGACGTCTAACTTATTTTTGGAGGGAGTGTTTGTGATTTGGTATTGCCACAAGATATGATGTGTATGATATATGTGATGTATGCGATGATCATGTTTGTAATCTTTCATGACTTGCATATCGATGAGTTCACAACCGGCAAGAGCCGTATGGTTGTCTTTATAATTTTGTATGACCTATGTGTCAACTTCTTATATGCCATGTAATAACTTTACTTTATCGCTAAGTAGTTAGCAATAGTCGTAGTTGCTATTCGTGGTGGAGGCAATCATGGTGGACTGATAGAGATCATACCAGCGCGCATGAGATAGAGATCAATGCGTGAAGATTGGCTATACCATGTCACATATTGTATATGCATGTGATGTTTATCCTTTATGCATCTTATTTTGCTTTGATCGTGATGACAGCATTATAAGGTGATCCTTCACTCTTAATTTTAAGATAAAAATATGTTCTCCCCTCGTATGCACCGTTGTAAAAGATCATCGTTTTGAAGCATCACGTGATGATCGGGTGCTATAAACTCTACGTTTACATACAACAGGTGTAAGGAAGATTTACACATGCAAAATACGTGGGATAAACTTGACGAGCCTAGCATGTACAGACATGGCCTCGGAACAAACGGACCGAAATGTCAAGCATGAGTCATATGGATGATATGATCAACATGTTGATGTTCACCATTAAAGCTACATCATCTCACATGATGATCGGTCTGGTGTAGTGAATTTGGATCTTGTTTCACTAAGCAACTTTGAGGGATGTTGAATTTAGTGGGAGTTCAATAGTAATTTGATTAACTTAAACTAATTATCATAAACTAAAGCTTAGTGTATTTGCATAAGTCATTGTAGTCTTTGGCAACCGTTTTCCACCGACACTTAGTTTTAATTGAGTTGATAAAAATATAGAATTCTGGATAATCACTTTGTGGACTAGTTCCGTCTATTTAAACTTCAAGATCAAACATTAAGTCCTATTGCAATTTTAGCAAACCTCACTTGCTCCATACGATTTAAAAGCTTTATTAATCTAAGAGCAATGATTCAAGTTTAGTATCTGAAAATCATATATTTGCCTTCATGAGAAATTGATCTTCAAAATTATTTGAGAATCAAAGTGATCATCGAGCTGAAAGAATTGTTTCAGAAACAAATAAGAGGTGAAAGATATTTGATATCTAAAACTTTGATTGTTTGCAAAAATGATTAAGCATAATTTAGTAAAAGAACATGTGCTCATATTGTATGAATATATGCGAAGATTGAAGATGCTAGGCATCCCGAACACCCAAAAGTTTGGGGAACTAATATATACATGCATTTTCCTTAGAAACTATAGTAGTTTCATCATGAAAGTTATCATGATAGGATGAATGAAAATGTATCGGGTAAATTGTTTTGCTATACCAAAAGAATGCTAAAGAATGTAATCTGGAAGAACGCCAATTATATGATGATGGTGATCCACCTCAATGTGCAAAATCCAAGGTCATTAGTATTTGACTAAACATCCTTTGGACTATGTGTCAAATGATTGACGCCACTACTGATGTTGATAGATTCTTCTAAAAGAAGAGGAAACGCTAGAAAAGGGAAGGACTGGAAATGTCCAGCTCAGGTATATAAATGATATACATGTTATAGATGTATTCTTTGCTTGTTAATAATGTATTTCTTGGGTATACGATACTAGATTCTTGGTATGAAATATCATACAAAGAAACACAATGCAAGAACTACAATGGCCTAAATAACTAGCAAAAGAATGTGGTAACAATGTGCGTCGAGAAACAAATAAAAGTGTTATTGTGCTTCTCGTCGGCATCGAACCTAGCCTTCAAGATTTGTTAAGAACTTAATAATTGTTATCTTGTTCTGGTATTATGAGAACAATGGTTGTTCAAATTATTACCGTCTTTCATAATCGATGGATAGATTATAATTATCTTGTTGGTGAAATAGACATTTATAACACTGATGCTAAAGGTCGCAAGACAGAATGAATTTCACTTATATATGACACCGCCGTTTAAGTCATATTAGAAACAAAACATGAAAGAAATTCTATATTGATGGATTTTTGAGTCACTTGATTTTGAATTGATTGACGCTTGTGAGACTTTTCCTAAAGATGATTAAACTCTGTTCATGGGCCATGGAAAGAACAATCAACTAACTAAATGAAGATCGTACATGTTGATGTATGTAGTTCATGGTGTGAAGTCAAGCATGGTGTATTTTCTATTTCATCAATGACTCGAATAGATGTATGGTATATCTACTTGACGAGAAAGAAGTATGAAATGATTAATACTATTTAATTTATAAAGTGGAAATTGTTGTGACAAGGAAATTCAAGTTTTATGATTAGATCATAAAGGAGAATATTTGAGTTACAAGTTTAGCAAACATCTAAGAGTTAAGGAAACTGTTTCACAAACTTGCACCTTGAGAAAAGCTATATGAGTATGGAGTATTCAATAGATGTAATCAAACCTTGTTGGATATGGTTAGATCAATGGTGAAAGAAACTGCCAATATAATTTGTGGATTATGCTTTAGAGATTACTGCTTTTACACTGAATAGATCACCATCATAATCCGCTGAAATGACACTATATGAATTATAGTTATCTTTTCTTAAATTTTGGTATGCAAGGCATATTTAAAATGTTTACAACCAAAATCGGATTAGTAAATCTTTGTAGGTTATCCCAAAGGATGTCGTTGGGTATTCCTTCTGCTATAAATCCGCACATAGTGATTGTCACTAAGAGAAGTGAATTTCTTATGAAGGAGTTTTCGCAAAAGGATTAAGTGGGAGGAAAATAGAACTTGATGAGGTCATTGAACCTGAGCAAGATGAGCAAAGTAGCACAGCACCGGAAAATGTTCTGGAAGGGAAACTGCGCCCATGGCTCCCGCATGTACAATATGTTGTAGTACCAGACATCAAAGTTCCTATTTAACCAAGTTGGTCATAATCAAATAGAAAGATTTGAGGATGAGATATTATTGGATAATAATAACCGACAATATACAAAGAAGCTGTGATGGGCCCTGACTTCGTCATATGGGTTATTCTAGCAACAGTTACATATTAAGATATAATAGTTGAATAAATGAAACAACACCAAGGGCATGCACCTGACACGACCTAATAGGTTTTGTTGATTCAAAGGTTGCTAGATATGTATGCAAACTTCTATTGTAAATGCAAGCATAACGAAGTTGGAAGCTTTATTATGATAAAAATGTTAAAGAGTATAATTTCATCAAGATATATGAAGATGCTTGTATTTACAAGAATGTAAGTGGGAGCGCTGAGACATATTTCTAATACTTTATGTAGACGACATATCGGTCATTGAAAATTATGTGTTTTTCTTGATATTGTTAAGATTTCATTAAAAATTAGATTTTGATGAAAGACTTAAGAAAAACTAGAATATTTAGCATCAACGTCTATGCAGATAGATTGAGGCACTGATATAGTTTTGGCAGAGTACATAGATGAAATATTAAATTTGTTCAATATGGAAACAATAAGAACGATTCTTGTTGCATGGAAGAGGTTGGAGCAAGAATCAAGTATTTTGACACTTGATGAGTGAAATCACAAGAATGATTCTATCAATCTTATATACCATGATATGTAGATCTATATATGTCCAATGCTCTAAAAGGTTACGAGCATTCATATGATGATTATTGGAAAATAGTAAAGATATTCTTAAGTACTTTAGTAGAATTAAGAATATATCCTGTATGCAGAAGTGATAAATGGTTCATTGTAATGTGTTACATTGGTTTTGTCACATATATAGATAAAATTTTATCTCAATTTTAGACTATTTGTTTTGAGTTATAAGGTGCACAATAAGATGGAAGAAAGTTCCATGATAACTTGGATGAGTTAGAATATTAAACATTGTGACGGATACTGCAACAAAAGCTAAGTATATAATTGCTCTATAAGCAGCAAAAGAACTAGGTGTAGTTCCAAATGTGCTAGTACTATGTAGTTATATTGTATGACAATAGTGGCAATATAGTTCCAGCCAAGAAACTGAGGTCTCACCAGAAGACCAAGTTTATACAAGGCCATCTCATGTCAAGATGAGTAATACGTGATGACGCAAAAGATATGAAAATACACACGGACCTGAAAGTGTCAGGCCCGTAGATAAGGTTTACCATGTGGAAAGCGTATGAATAACACCAGAATATCATAGATGTTAAAGGCGCAAGTATGACTAGATTATTGACTCTAGTGCAAGTGGGAGACTGGAGGAAATATGCCCTAGAGGCAATAATAATATTGTTATTATCATATTTCTTATTCATGATAATGTTTATATTGCATGCTAGAATTGTATTAAGCGGAAACATTAATACTTGTGTGGTTTATGAACAACACTGTGTCCCTAGTATGCCTCTACTAGACTAGCTTATTGATTAATGATGGTTAAGGTTTCATAACCATAGACATGAGTTGTCGATTAATAATGAGGTCATATCATTATAAGAATGATGTGATGGATAGACCCAAATTAAGCACACCAATTAGATTGTGTCATTGTGTTCACAATTGCGTAGCTTTTCCTATGTTAGTATCATATTTTTTTAGACCATCAGATAATGCCACTTCCTGGTACCGGAAGAGAGCTTTGAGGTCATCAAACGTCACACTATGAAAGAGTGACCATAAAGGTGTCTCTCAGGTAATCAGAAAGTACTTATTGGATTGCATGTATCGAGATTTGGATTTGTCCCTTCCGTGATGGAGAGATATACTCTGGGCCCACTTGGTAATCAATATCATACACCGTTTGCAAACATGTGATTAATGAGTTTAATCACAGGGTGATATTGGATTATGGAACGAGTAAAGAGTACTTGCTACGATCGAGATTGAACTAGATATGGCGATGCCGACGATCGAATCTCGGGCAAGTAAAATATCACGAGATAAAGGAATTTGTATACGGGATTAATTGAATCCTGACATCTTGGTTCACCGAATATGTGGGAGTCAATATAGATTTCTAGATCCTGCTATTGATTATTGATAGAGATCATGTCTTCATATTCTCGAACCCGTATGGTCACACACTTAACGCTCATCGACGCTAGGGTAGTTTCAAGATTTATGGAAAGTGTTTTGGAGAGTTACAAAATTGTTCTGGGAAGAAGATTAATGATTTATGAATTAATGAAATTAATAATATTAATATGTGTATTTATTTAATGGAAATAAATAAAGGCTAAAAATAATCCATAAATAGTTTTGTTAATGAGCTAATTTTGTAACTTATCTAAACAAACTACTAATAAAAAGGTAAAAAGAAAAGCAAAACAAAAAAGAAGGCAGTGGGCCGACGCTATGCGCCATGCGAATGAATGGGCCGACCGCCTGCACGGGCCGTACGTGCACACACGAGAAGTCAAGTCAAGCTTTGCCTTGCAATTGTATGCCTATAAAAAGGAGGACCGGACGGGGCCGGTTGAGCGGATTTTTGATCAGCCGACGTGCTGCCTGCTATCTCACATGTAGTTTTTTTTAGTCTTAGTTTAATCAGTTGTTTTATATGTTTCTTTTTCTACCTCGTGTGCGTAGACGAAGCTATGTTCGTAGATACTCTCCACCATAAGCACCATACAACGCAACGATCTTGGCTTATTCTTGTTCGTACACGTAGGAAAAATTTTATTTTCTATGCTACAAAACCCTTCAGGGAGCAGAGAAAAATTCTCCATAAGCGGTCAGTGTGTAGAAGTTATCCGCCGTGTCGGAGTAGAGGAAGTGGCTGCAAGAAAAAAAGAGCACAGACTTGTGCAAATAAAAATAGATTGCGACTCTGGCGGCAATGTTGTGGTAGACGAAGAAGTGGTAATTGTCGATGACGATTGAGTTGTAGTGGTAGAAGCTATCGGGGATTAAACCCGGATTTTCTGTTTATAGTTATGCGGCATCGTTAGTAGGAGAGGAAGAAGATTTTGTTGGCGTTGACGTTGACCACAATCAGGTATGGCGGTGACGATGTTGCGATGTTGGTGATGTAGATAGTTATCGACGATGATAACTACAGACGATGTTGGTGAAGACGATCTAGCGCGATCGATCAGCAGTAGCCAGGGATGCGTCGACGCTAAAGCTGGTGTAGAAGCCGCACGATGACTTGGCGATGCCACGCAGTAGATTGGCTTGATCAAAGAAGATGCATCCTGACGTGGAGTTGAGCTATGCATCTTGTCCCAGATGCACATGCATGCATAGGCCATGGGCTTTTGTGCTCTTGAAACGTAGATGCGCGTGATGTCCAGCTCGTGTCTCGGCGTAGCTGAAGTTGATGAAGACCGGGCTGTACAAGACTTGGCCTCCGCGTGCGGAAACGTAGCTGGTTTGAACCATACGACAGGAGTTCCTCCGGTTGATTGTGTTTTGGACAATGTATCTTCACCGGCGGCGGGAGGACAAAGCATATATTTGGTGGCTAAACAAAAGAAACAGATCTAATTGGAGATTTTTTTTAAAGCTAAAACTAGAGATTGGAAGAAAACTAGCTACGAGATTTGGTGCCCCCGGCAAAGAACATGGAGACCGATCTCGCCGGGGCGGCGCGACGGAAGCGGTGGTGGCTAAACCCTAGCCGGAGCAAACCGCTCTGATACCATATAGAATTGCAGAATAGTAATTATATTATTCTTGGTGATTACATTTAGCCTCTTGGGCTGTTTATATAGTAGTACCAAACTTGGAGACTAAGAAACCTAGTAGAGATAGATCTAGATTACAATATTATACTACCTAAATACAACCTAACTGACATATACTCTAACACCCTAGCCCAACCACCTCCCACACGTGCCCCCCTCCCTCTTTGGCTGCCGCCAACACTGGCGGTGGCAGCCGCGCCCGTCCGGCAAAGGCGGAGGGCAGTTAGGCACACCCAAGCAGCGCATCTATGAGCGGGGAGGCGGCGCTTAGCGCCTGGTGCATGGTGGTGGAGGCCGTTGATCTGGCGGCGCTATAGCATGGCCCGGCGAGGTAGCTGGGGAGGGCAGCAGTGCTTGGCATCGCGCCTCGATGCGTCGTGATGAGTTGAGGCAGCCGATATACGTGGGCTTGATCTGGGCTCAGCGGGCCCGATATGGGCTGGGTCGGCCGTTGGATCCTTCTGCGTGGTGGCGGATCTGGTCTGTGGCGTCGCCCTCGCCTCGTGGTGCTGCCCAGGCGTGGACTTGGTGCTCTTGGCATTCCCAAGGCCTCACGTTCTGCCTCGTGGTGCGGTTCTCTGGCTACCTGCCATGGGATGGATGCAGTTGTGGAGGCCAGCGCTCCCCTTCTTTGCCAGCGACGAGCAGCCTTCTGCGGTGGTAGTTCAGTCCTACGACATAATGTCGCCTCATCAACAGCATGTCGGGGCAGGTCTTTGGCCCGGGTGAAAACCTCCGTACGATGACCATGGAGATGCCCTCGGGTGCCGCTTCCTCCTTGGAGGCATGGTCATGGGCTTGACCTGCTCTCCCTTCCTCGATACCAGGGGAAACCCTAGGTCTGGTTCACCAGACCAGGCAGCGGTGACGCCACGACGTTGTTACCTTCTTGGAGGCGCTGCCTTAGGTGTGAGGGGAGTCTTTTGCGGTTGCTGAAGATGTTTGCCTCGTCGCCCGCGAGGCTAAACGTTGAGGTGTGTCTACCACTCAAGACGGGATCTCCGGAGCGCTATGTACGTTATCACCAACACTTCCTAGCCGACATCTTCCTCGGGTTTGGTCGGATCCTGCCATCTGCTCGCCGATCCTGTTGGCGCATCAGTAGGTATACGCTGGTCCAGGCAACCTCGGAGCCGTGGTCATGCTCTCGCGGTGTTTAGGTTGGTCGTGACGCGGTCTTGAGACTTAGTTTCCGTTCTCCTCGGCATTCTTGGTGGAGGCTGGGCAAGGCAAGCTTTGGCTGTTGTAGGAGTGTGTTGTACTTGTTGGCCTTGTCTTGGGTGAGTTTGTTGTGGTTTGTTGTTGTAGCCATTCTTTGGCGTTTCCTTGGCTTGCTTAATACAAAGATCTCCTACAGGTTCTCAAAAAAAGTGTTTGAGATGCGGTGGGATGCGGGTCGGACGTGTTGAACCGCACCGCCGCTGGAGCCGACTACCCTCTGCCCGCCGACAGGATCCTTGCTAGCGCCAAGAAAAAGCACGACGGGGTATGGTAGGTGCGGCGCCGACGGTCAGGAGAGACGAATTGGCGGCGCCCGGCAGAGAAGTCAAGCATTCGGCCGGGCCAACTGTCGCGCCAGTGCCAAGCAAAGCGCGTCGCAGTGTAGTAGGTGTGGTGTGGCGGTCTGCGGCCGGGCCGCGTGCGCCACATGGAGACGAAGAGGCGGCGCCCGGCAGAGAAGCAAGGCGTGCGGCCGGGCCGACCTGCGAGTGGCCGACGACGGGAACCGCACCGGCAAGTAGCGTGGCTGCACCTACGGTGAGGAGAACCGCACCGGCAACCGTTGGGCCATGAGCGTTGTTGTTGCCTCTCGTGTGGTTCGGGCCGGCTAGCGCAAAGATGACGCGTCCATGAAAAACGTGTCATTCCTTTCGTACAGTAGGCGCCCTGCCTCACCGTCAAATGGAAAGACACCTACATATTAACTGCAAAAATATTGAGCTATGTGTGTATGTTTGTGGTGCAAGGGAGGGACATCCCCCCCCCCCCCCCCCCCCCCCTAACTTACATAGAGATCCGCTCCAGATAAACCAACAACCAGTTATTTAGTGCCATGCAATACCCAATATGATCTTGGTGACAACTATGAAGTCTAACTTCTATTTTAAAAGACTCATAATTCATGATTTGGATTTAAGAGATTATTTGACAACTTCAATTGGCTGACATCCTAGATGGTAAAAGACTCAAATTCTCCATGAATTGACAAACTAGTGGCTAAGCTGGACACAAAGTATTTGTTGATTGAAGAGGGGCAAGTGAGAAGGGGGGAAATAATCTATTTATTCAACCTAAATCCAAATATACATGTTAATTCCATAACAAAAAACGGGTGAGAGAGGGCAGCAACACTAGCGTCGTCGGACTATCCGTCGCATCAACGCACGATCGCACTGCCCCATACATGCAACCCTTCTACCCCAGCGTCGGGCCAAAACCACCTCGGAGTGCGTTGTGAGTTTGCAATAATATCCCCTATGTCCTTTTTTACCATGCATGGTTTAGATAAAGTCAAACTAGATAAACTTTAATTAAGTATATTGATAAAAATATTAAATTCTATGATATCAAATACATATAATATAAAAATATTTTTATGATAATTCTAATGATGTCTATTTTATATTATAAATGTTTATATTTTTTATACATTTAAAAGTTTATAAAATTTAATTTTCACTAAATCTAAAATCTAAACTAATAATACGGCTTGAGGACGCGATGGTCACAAAATCGTGGTAGGTCAAAAAAAACTACCGGTTTATTTTCGTACGTCACAAAAAACCATCGGTCCACTTTGGTACGTCGAAAAAAATCGGCCGCCCACAAAGAAACAGCAACAGATAACCTGGCGATGCGAAAAGAGATCCCCTCTCCGCTCGCCGGCTGCAAATCCACGCTGGGTGAGAAAGGGATGGACAGAGGGAGGATCCCCGCTGCCAGTCCCCTAGAGCAGCGCCAGCCCTGAACCTCCTCGGTCGCCGGAGTAACAAGCACGCCCGCGACCGGAGATGGCCTCCTTCCTCCGCCACCGAAGTCCATTGGTGCTCCACCGCCACCCAAAATCTCTCTCGTTTCCGATCCGGTGGCTATCCCCTACCGGTGTGCCGGTTTTTCACCTTAATTTTTTCCCGCCGCCGCCTTGCATATCCACGCCGGGGTGAGAGAGCGATGTACAGAGGGAAGCGGGTGGGCGGTGCGGAGAGGAATCGTGGTATCCCGGTGGGGTTAATGGCCGCCGATCTGGTGAGGGGGCTGCTCCGGTGCATGTGCCCTCTCCGCCAGAGCAGCAGCGACGTGATTCCTATCGAGGTTGCCGAGCTGTAGCAGGTTTCGCAACTTCGCTGCTCCGAGTTTGATACTTTGATGGAGGGGAGGGAGAGATGGAGAGAGGGCCGACTGCTGTTGATTTTGGAGGAAAAGATGTGTAGCGGAGGCCAACTGCCGAGAGTTGGAGCAGGAGGAGAAATCGAGATAACAAGGAGAGATCGATTGAGTTGTGTCCATGTGCCTGCTGCTAATTTTTTTTTTGCATATCAATCTCAGGGCTTTATTCAACGACAGAAACACCTGCACTATCAGCTTGACAGCTGATCGTGAGGAAGCTAGGAACAGTGCCCATCCAACAGCACGTCTCATTCTGTGTACAAGCATACTTAGCACACAGGTGAGCCGGCACATTGGCTGGTCTTTTAACATGTTGAATAACAAAAGAAATAAAATTAGAAGCTAGCCCTTCAATGTCTAAAAGAATGGGTGCAACTACTGAACGAGAAACAGCGCGCGAGTTCCAGAGATTAACAACCTCTAAGCAATCAACTTCAAACACCACTCGCGAAAAACCACGGAGTTTTGCAAAGATCACTCCCTCCCGAAGAGCCATCGCCTCAGCAATCAAAGGTTCAGTGATTCCAGGAAGTGGCTTGCTCCAAGCTCCCACGAAGCCAGTAGAAGACCTTGCGATCCCTCCTGCTCCACCCTTCAGTTCTTCAGCCGAAATGCCTGCATCAGTGTTGATCTTCACTGAATCGGAATCAGGTGGTCTCCACCCATGGCCAGGCAAAATCTGAGAATACATTTTAGGTATCTCAAGGACAGCAAGGGCATCTCTAGTCATTTTCATTGATTGTGCCGGTTCCAAGCTTCCTCTATCATGAACAATATTGCCGCTGCTAATTAGCAGTGCTTTGTTGTGCCTGCTGCTAATTGCCGCTGCTGCGCGTGTGTGTGCTAGCAACGGAGCCGACAGTGGTCTTTGCAGATGTCAAGGCTTGCATAATAGGAGAGGCTACGAGTGCGGCTGAATCTTTTTCCAGAGGCAAAAGCCTCTTCCAAGGGCTACCAACAAATCTCCTCGGCAAGGCTGCTAAAGATGAAAGCCAACGATGCCCTAGCTTAAACGAGCAGAGCTAGCCCCAATCTTACCGCGTTGGCGCTGCCCCGGCCCTCTCGGTCTACAAGCGGCGCGCCGACGTGCTAGCTGCTCTCTCTGGCCGCGATGCCGCTTCTCTCTTTTTTCAGATATTGCTACATGTTGCCATATGACTGACAGTACTGATTTCAGTGGCTAACTCATTTAGCGCCCCCTAAATCAGACTGCTTCACAAATTGGTAGTCGAGAAGAAAAACTGACTCAATGTATTATGTCTGCCTTGCTGCTCCAGCTTCAAGTTTCCGTGATGAAAACTCTCCAAGAACTATAACAGAAAACCTATATGACCTGACAGACTTTTGTACATGCTAAGTTGATCCAATCTGGTATGGTTGTTGATACTAATCTTCCACCATTTGGTATGGGCCATTTGACTTATACTATTTTAACTGTGCAAGCATTCTTTGTATACTTGCCATGAGCCACTTATGATGCATACAGCCATGCAGGTTCTTAAATTCCAAACCTGGATATGGTCTTCCTATATTTCGCGCCAACGATTTCACAACTCCTGCACAAAGTATTGTTGTCTTGTAAGTGCCAGAATATGTGCACCATTCAAGAAAATAATTTATGTGTTTTTCCACATTCGGTGTACTTACAAAGATAAATACTCCCTCCATCCATAAAATGATATCGTAAGTTTGTCTAAATTTGGATATATCTTAACACTGTTTAGTATATAGATACATTTAAATTTAACTAAACTTGCGACATCCTTTTAGAGACTGAGGGAGTACTACACTAGAGGAATATGATTCCTCTTGTACAGAAGTATAGTGAGGTACTTAATTCTTATCCTTCGCCTAAATGTAATCGTTCTGTTTTGTAGTTCTGCTTCAACTCTATTTGCAAAAGAACATAGGAGAGATAGGCCGTGGTCAAACGATAGGAGAAAGGATAATGATAGCACGTGTCTGGTGCAGAACTTCACCAATTTTAGTGTAAATAAATATTATCTGCTTTTGGAAAATAGCATTGCAAGAGATTGGTAGTCAGCCGAACTCGCCACATCCTTGACCCCGCTAGCGCTGGATATCGGCCATGCGCTTCAATCTTATAGTAGTGTCTTGCTGATCTCTTCACATGATATGCTCTGTTCTCAATAATCACATCCCATCTGTCGCCACCCATGTCACTAACCAAACTATAAAATAAATGTCTGCTAGGAGCATGCTAACGAGGGTTGTGAACGGTATGATTGCATTCATCACCTCATATGTTGATCACATAGTGGGACTTTTGAAAGTCTAAAATAGATTTCAAAAACGTAAGAGTAGCTTGTAGTGGTGGCATGTGATACCGTTTTCATAGGTTTGCCCACGTCATTAAAAAAGTACCATGAAAATAAAGTTGGAGAGAATTGGTAATTATGTTGTACGAATGGAAACAACATACCGTCTTGTTTGATGTATATTTTTAAAATTTAGGAAAATTATTTTAGTGTGTTGTTGTATTTTTTTAATTCCGTAGCAGCGCACGGGTATTGTGCTAGTACAGGATAATTCGGGACGGAGGGAGTATGTCATGCAACAACCCTCGTGCTGAAACGGAACTTGTGTACGTACGACACTGTGTTGTGACTGGTGTCTGTATATAGAAGACGCGAGAGGCGAGATAAGTATATTACCGACCCAACAGAACTAGAACTAGCTGTTCTAGCAAACACGTTACATTATATTGTCCTAGCCTAATCTCCATCAAGCTAAAGCCCCAAAAAGGATACTAGTCGATACATATATAAAGGTTGCAAGATTTAACGAGCCCTCACCTGCGCCACGTTTAACGGGAATACTGTAGATGCACAAATCGTGCGTCTGCAGTAACACCCCGCTTGGTCGGTAGACAGATTTCCTAAGCTTCCTTATTTGTTTTGCTTTCCTCCTGTGTACGTGTCCTCTTACGCTTCCGTTTGGGTCTAGAATTCTTCGCCTCGGGTCCTCTCTCCGTATGACTCTGTCTCGGAGAGGCCGACGCGGGACGGAGAGTCCGCCGTTTAACGGGAACACTGTAGATGCACAAATCGTGCGTCTACAGTAACACCCCGCTTGGTCGGTGGACAGATTTCCTAAGCTTCCTTATTTGTTTTGCTTTCCTCCTGTGTACGTGTCCTCTTACGCTTCCGTTTGGGTCTAGAATTCTTCGCCTCGGGTCCTCTCTCCGTATGACTCTGTCTCGGAGAGGCCGACGCAGGACGGAGAGTCCGCCGCAGGCCAGTGCTTCTTCTTTGTCTGGTCCGATTTATTCTGTGTTCTTCTTCAATTGATGCGGCCATCTCCTGATTCCCTATACCCTATATGGCCATGTCTCATCTGTGTTTTCTCTGGTTCTTTATCTCCTTTTCTTTGTCTCCTTGGATCGGTGTGATGACTTTGTTGATATTTGCTGCAGATTTTGCGATGGATCTCTCCATTGGTGCTGCCTCTTTGTTCAGTCAACCCCTTTCTTCCGATCCCAATGGTGCTCTCGATGTTGGCTCGCGTCGTGGTCGGCGGGGCCGTCGCCGGGGCCAGGGCCGGCATATTTCGGTCACTCAAAATTCGCCGCAGGCTGTGTACCGCCGTGGCCTGGGTGTCCTGCGTGCTTCTTCTACTACTCGCCAGCCATCTCGTGCTTCTGCTCCTCGCCGGTCATCTCTTGCTCCTCCTTGCCGTCGGCTTCCCGACACTTCTACATCTTCTAGAGGTGCCGTTACTTTGCTTGCTGCGTGATGTACTGCCCTGCTGTTTCAGTTATCTGTATTTTATTTGGGTGCTCACTCTGTATATGCAGGTATTGGGGACCTTCATGATTCTGGCCTTCCTGTGTCCTCGCTGTCTTCTCCGCGTCCGCGTCGTCGCCGTGGGTTGCAGGACGTAACCTCTGCTTTGCCTGTTCGTCAGCGCCGTCGTCTTTCTTTGACAGCTCCTTCTGGTTCTGCTTTATCTGATTCCCATCATGTTGTGGCTCCTCACTTGCTTCCTACGATGGGTACTTCTGCTGATTCAATTGCTGGTTCGTCTATCTTTGCTCAAGCTGATGCGCAGCGCCGTTACGAAATTTGGTTTGGCAAGCGTCCTGTAGGTAATTTACATTTCTTTTCTTATGTTGGAATTGTAGATTGTAACTGAACCAGTATTCAGTCCACTCCCTTTCTTCAACTTGCAATGATTCATATGAATGTTTCTGACTTTGAATTTATTTATATAGTTTGTGTATATGTAGTCCCTGCAATTTTACTGAACATTGTAACTGAACCAATATCTCAGTCCACTCCCTTCTTTCAACTTGCAATGATTTATGTTGGAATTGTAGATTCTGAACCAATATCTTAGTCCACTCCCTTCTTTCAACTTGCAATGATTTATGTTGGAATTATAGATTGTAACTAAACCAGTATTCAGTCCACTCCCTTTCTTCAACTTGCAATGATTCATATGAACATTGTAACTGAATCAATATCTCAGTCCCTGCAATTTTACTGAACATTGTAACTGAACCAATATCTCGATCCACTCCCTTCTTTCAACTTGCAATGATTTATGTTGGAATTATAGATTGTAACTGAATCAGTATTCAGTCCACTCCCTTTCTTCAACTTGCAATGATTCATATGAATGCTTCTGACTTTAGATTTATTTATATAGTTTGTGTATATGTGGTCCCTGCAATTTTCTGAACATTGTAACTGAACCAATATTCGATCCACTCCCTTCTTTCAACTTGCAATGATTTATATGAATGCTTCCGACTTTGGATTTATTTATATAGTTTGTGTATTTGTAGTTCGTGGAATTCTACTGAATGATTCTGATTTTTTATAACAGTTTCACTATATAATTCCGTATATAGAAAATGGGAAAGTCTACTGAATTATTTGGTTGCACTCTCACCTTTTGTTTTATTGCAGATCAAATTAGTTTTTACGATATATAGTTTTAGCTGATAGATTTCCTTGCATTTGCTAACTTTTTTTTTTCCTGATTATAGATGATGTATCATTCCAAGCTGAGGGCGGCGCTTTAGTTCCTCCTGATGCGGGTGTCACACTGTTTCCTCCTTCTGCTCAAGCTGAATCTTCAGATTTAGGTTCGTATAATGCTTTCCCGTTCTGCAGATCTATACCACTTATTCTAATTTCATTTTTTACTTTTCCTTATGCAGATGACTCTCCTGAATATTACGAGGAGGATGTTGCTGCTGGTGTAGACGATCCATCTGATGATTGGCTTCATATGAACCCAGATATTTTATCACGTTTATCACGTTCGAACTCATGGGCTCCTTTGCCAGCTGATTACACATCTTCTTTTCGTGATGATGCTCCATCCACTTTTGTTTCTACGGCTGCTTCTTCTGCCGGTATGGCGTCCGCCGGAGGTCACGTTCATGTTGCTATGCCTGCTTTTCCTAATGATCTATATATGGGTACAAGATTCATCGGTGCGTGCTTTTCATCTTATAGCTTCCTGTTTGTTATATTACCTGCTGCTTATTTTGCTGATGTACGACTTTTATTTCATCGCGTTGCCCAGTTGCTGCTACCCCTTTTGTTCCTGTGCACCGTGCCTCTGCTAATCATCAAATGCGCAGACGCATTCGTCAACATCGTGCTTACCTGGCTTCTGGTTATCGGTTGCGTTGTCGTTTGCCTTTGTCGGCTGATTTTATCAATGTTTTGAAACGTAAGCTTCACTCCTTTTCTTCCTGTTTGTCATGCTTTTGTTTCTGTAATCAGTTGTACTAATTGTTTTCGTCATCTCCTAGGTGCTTGGCCTGATAGGTCATATTGTGGTTATCCTCATCATGTGTGCAAACACTGTGGTGCCTCCTTCTGGTATAAGGAGCGTTGTAAAAGTCTTAGTACAGAGAAAAACGTTGTTTATAATGGTTGTTGTCGGGGTGGAAGAATATCTCTTCCAGTTTATCCAGACTGGCCTTCTCCGTTGTCTGAGCTACTTCGCTTTGATGGTGGCCCTGAGTGTAAAAAATTTATGCGTTTGATCCGTGAATATAACTCTATGTTTGCTTTCACTTCGCTTGGAGTACACGTTGATAAGAGTGTTAATGTTGGGAATGGTCCATATGTGTTCAAGATATGTGGAGTTGTTTGTCATAAGATTGGTTCATTGCTCCCTCCAGCAGATAACCCCGTGCCTAAGTTTGCTCAACTTTATATTTATGACACTGAGCATGAGATAGATCGAAGAATGAATATATTCTCTGTTGATGAAAATGAATTGAATGAAACAATTCCATTTAGTGAACTTCAGAATTTGAGATCTTATACTGAAGCAAGCACTTCTTCTGCACGTGGTCAACATGCCCGATGTATCCCAAGAGAACAGCCTGATCCTGCCATAGTTGACTCCCTAAGAATTATGCTCAATAGGTACAATTCACTTGTGCACACGTTTCGTATGGCAGAGAAAAGAATATTTTCCCCTGAATCTCCGGAAGTTGCTATAAGATTATTTGGTCACGAAGGAACAGATCATGGTAACCGTTATTCTCTGCCGGTTGCATCTGAGCTTGCTGCACTTATTGTTGGCGATTTTAACATGGAAGTAAATAGGTTCGATGTCATTGTTCAAAAGAATGCTGGATACTTTCAACGCATATCTCCTCTAAACCCCTCTCTTATGGCTCTTCAGTATCCATTATTGTTTCCCCATGCTTCTATGGGCTTCCATCTTGGGATCAGGTACCGGGAGGTAAATGGTGTTCCTATTATTGGACGAAAAGAAGTAACTATGCTTGAATATTATGGTTATAGGCTGCATTATCGAAGGGGGGAGCCTAATCCATTCACATGTTGTGGCCGATCTTCTCATCAGCTTGATGTCGATTCGTATTCGTGTGTTGAATCGTGTAGGCTCAGCTATCATTTCTGGAATCAAGATAGTCTCAGATCAGAGACATACCAGGGTTTATCTGACGCTCTTGGTGAAGGAAATTCATCCGGCAAGAACATTGGTGTTCAATATATTTTGTCCTCTAGCTATACTGGAAGCCCACGGTATATGATTCAGAACTATCAAGATGGGATGGCTCTTTGCCGTGTTTTCGGGGCACCTGATCTCTTTGTCACTTTTACTTGCAATCCAAAGTGGGATGAGATATCGGACGCTTTGCTTATGGAGCCTGGTCAAACTCACACTGATAGGCCAGATATGGTTACACGCGTATTCAAGATGAAGATAAATTCATATACTAAGGGTGTGAAGAAAGGCAAAACTTTTGTCCCTATCAATGCATGTATGTTTATGTTTGGATCTCTTCTACATATTCCAATTGAACAATCTTGCTATAGTTCTTCTTTTTCTAATAATTATATTTTTTTGGACAGTTCTATATGTTGTTGAGTTCCAGAAAAGGGGCTTGCCTCATATACATTCACTGGTGTGGTTAAAGGCAGACACTGAAGATCCTACGCCCATAACAATCGATTCCTACATATCTGCAGAGATACCTGATTATAGAGACGATCCGTTAGGATATGCACTTGTGGAGGAATTTATGGTTCATGGTCCATGTGGAAAATATAATCCAAACTCTCCCTGTATGAAAGATGGTAAATGCTCTAAGCATTATCCGAAAGAGTTCAATGAAGAAACTACAATAGACGGTCTCGGGTTTCCGGTATACCGCCGCTCAGATAATGGACGCTATGTTACAAAAAATGGCATCCGTTTAGACAATAAATGGATTGTGCCCTATAACATGGCACTGCTCAAAAAATTTCAGGCCCATATCAATGTGGAGTGGTGCAATAAAACAAACCTACTAAAGTATTAATTCAAGTACCTCGCCAAAGGACATGATATGGCACGTGTAGGCTTGCATTCTATGTATCATTCTCTAGAATCAGAAGCAACTGGGATAAATGAAATCGACAATTATGCAAAATCTAGGTATCGTCGTTATTTCTTTTGTTGTTGAAACTACTTTAAGAATTTTTCCTTTTATTTTTATACGCTATTTTTTCTTCAATGTTACTGCTTTCAGATTGCAATGTGTTTTAGTTCTGGCTTTTCCTTATTTTACTTTTAAAGTTTATATCATTACTGTTGTGCAGGTATTTATCAACGTGTGAAGCTGACTGGCGTACCTTCGCATACGATATTCATGTCCGGGAACCGTCTGTAGAAAGGCTGGTTGTTCATCTTCCAAAGATGAATCGAATCATATATCGAGAGGATGAGAACCTCAGTGATGTCGTCTGTAATCCAAAGAAGTATAAAACCATGCTTACTGAATGGTTTGTCGCCAATCAGCGGTATGAGGATGCTCGCCTTCTAACCTACCTTGATTTCCCATCTAAGTGGATTTGGGATGGACCAAATAAAAGATGGAAGAGAAGATCACTTAAGAAGAAGAAATTCGGCCCTCCTATTGGACGGATCTACAATGTTCATCCTACCACAAATGAACTTTTTTTCCTCAGAATGTTATTAAATGTTGTTCAAGGGGCCACATGTTTTGAGGATCTTAGGACTTACCACGGTACACTATACAATTCATTTAAAGAAGCTTGTGAAGCTCGTGGATTGGTAGGCAATGATAATGAGTGGTTTCTTTTATTTGATGAGGCAGTCCAATGGGCATCTTCTTTTCAGTTGAGACATCTATTTATGACAGTTCTATTATTTTGTAATGTCAACAATGGCCGAAAACTTCTTGATAGTTACTCTAAGTACATGTCAGATGACTTAGCCTCTCAGATTAAACAGTCCTTGGGTGATAGTGACTTGGTTATTCCTCCTGAATATTTGTATTCCCAATTATTGCAAGAACTTTCCATCATGTTTGGTAAAAATGGCTATTCTTTATCTTCATTTGGCATATCTACAGATTTTCAAAGCGGCGCACGACTTCTCGGCAATCGACTGATTTTAGAAGAAATGCAATATGACAAAGACTATCTTAGAACGACAGCCTCTTCTCTTCATGCAAGATTAAACTCACAACAAAGAGGCATTTATAATAAAATCATGGAGTCAGTTTCATGTCCTATTGGGGAACTGTTTTTTATATCTGGCCACGGAGGTACAGGCAAAACATTTCTGTGGAACTCTATCATAACAGCATTACGGGCTAACGATAATATTGTCTTGGCGGTTGCTTCATCTGGAGTAGCTTCTCTTCTACTTCCGGGCGGAAGAACGGCTCATTCACGATTTAGAATACCAGACTATATAGTTAACTAGAACTAGCTGTATTATTCTAGTTCTAGCAAAACATAACGTGCGTGCATGCATCTTCAGTACATGCTCGATCCAGCCAGTGATCAGCCAGCTCGAGAAACATTACATGCAAAGCTATTATACAAAGAGGACACGCGAAGCACGCGCGGCGGCGCGCTGCCGTGCCATGCCGGACTAATTAGAAGGTGGGCACGACGCCGTAGTTGCCGAAGTCGAGCACGTAGGGCCGCGGCGCTGGCGCGGCCACCGCGTCGGCGTACGCGTCGCCGTCGCCGTCGTCGGTGCGCTTGGCGAAGCGGCCCTTGACGCGCGGCCGCGTCTCGGCGTAGGCCTTACGGGACGCGTAGCGGATGGTCTTCTCGAACCGCCGGTTCTTGCGCTTCTCCCGGTACCGCATCAGACGCGCCTCCCTCCCCTCTCCTGTGGCCGGCGTCGCCGCGGGCACGCCGGCGGCCGCGACGGCGCTCTCGCTCCGCTCCGGAAGCACTCCCACGTCCACCGACGAGACGCTGTGGCTAGGTGTCGGGGCGTACGGCAGGTATGCCGCCTTGGACTGCGTGAAATCGAGCTCGATGATGCCGCTGCCGCGGCCGCACATCGCGTCCGGCACCAGCCCTACCTCCGACGACGACCCCTGCTCGATCGAACGCAAATGAAGATTAGCAAGATGCACAAATTACGCGAGGTCAACTGGTCAAGATTCTCGCTTGGGAGGGGCAAGGGCTTACACTTCCACCGAGCGACGGCGCCGTGTAGGAGCTGTAGGACGAGGGCTTGGAGTTGGAGACGATGCCCGCGAAGTCCAGCTCGACCGCGCCGCCACCGTTGGGGACGACGCTGTCGGCGTGCGGGAAGCGCGGGAGCTCGGAGCCGAAGAACGGGTCCATCACGTCCGCGAACAGGAAGTCCAGCTTGACGTTGTCCTTTCCGCCGGCTCCGACCTCCAGAGCGTCATTAAGGTCAACCGCAGCGGCGTCCTTCAACCCGCCGTCGGTCGCGCCGCCGAACGACATCAGGAGGGCGTCATGGTCGGACGGCGAGGACGCCGCCCCGATGGGCTGCACGGGGACGCGCTCGTGGCGGCGCGCGAGCGGGTTGGCGGTGTGGATGTCGGCGTCGCAGCCAGCGCAGAGCGCGGCGGCGTCGGCCTTGCAGGTGACCGCGGCCGGCGCGAGCTCGCACACCTCGCAGACCCACACCCTCTCGTGCCCAGCCCGCGCGTGGCCCTCGTCGCACCCCGCGCAGAGGTACGCCGCGTCACCGCCCGCGGCGCACGTCCGGCAGTGCACCGCCGCCGGCGAGCCCGCGCAGGACCCACACCGTCTCCCTCCGACGCCCCAGTACCTCCCCAGCCCCTGCAGCTCCATCGCCACCACCACTAACCGAGATCGATCGCTTCCAAGCAAAGCAGCAATCAAGCTACACCAGAGAATCGCTTCGACGGCGAGGCAAAAGTTAGAATATGCCGAGCGTGCCCGCCGCTTTATAGAGTCTACCGGCGAAGCAAATGAAATCTCGCGGCGTCGCGCTGGAGATATCGGCAGGTGGGACAGGGCGGCAACGGTGACGTGGCGGGAGGGGGACGTACGTGGCCGGCTCTGGGCCAAGAGAAAAATGGGGAAAATGTCGATCTCGTTGATTTGGGCGGAGGTGGTGGGCCCCGCCTGTCGATTCTGGCCCATGTGAACGGTGGGCCCCGCGCACGAGAGTGGCGGCAAAGACGCGACAACCGCCCCGATGCTGATGATTTTTATGTCACGGGGGACTTGAATTATCAAGGCGGTGATGGGCGATCAGAGCTTGATGACACTGCTCTGTCAGTTGTTTAGGACTAACTGAAAGTGGTTTGTTGTCTGACCAGTGTATAAGCACCGCCGCTTATGGGACACGAGCCCCTGCCATCACCCTGTACAATACAGCACCACCGTTACGACCTAGGGCTCTGGCGATAGCCAGGGCGACTAGGGTTGTGCTTCCTCCATTGTTGGGATCGGCCCGACGTGGAGTTCTTCTCGATATTGAACTCGGCCCGTCTCTCTTTGGTACATCTGCCAGCCGGACGCGCTCGATAGAGGGTTATGTTTCCTCCATTGCTGGGATCGGCTCGGCGTGGAGTTTTCTCGTTTTCGACCTCGGTTCTGAATTGATCAGATCTGGCTCTCGCTGGGGTCTGATTGGTGCGGACCTGCAGGAGCGGTGGTGACCCGGAAAGTATCGTTGGAGTTCTCCCGCTAGGGCCTCAGGGTGCCGGTGCCTGGAGATGTCTCGTCCGGCGTCTAGCTCGACGGACAGAGACCGAGCGGATCGGGCAGCAAGAAGATAGCAAGTTTGGATGATTTGCTTCAGAGATTGGGGATTGATGATGATGACATTGATGATCTGATTTTTGAAGAAGAAGATACAGCTCCCAAGCAAGATATTAAGTGGATGGCGCTAGCTAGGGTTCATACTTCCAATTTTTTTAGCCCGCAAACCTTTGAACAACATACGAAAATTGCGTGGAGTCCAGCGAAAGAAATTCAATTTCAGCACATTGAGGGAAACCTGTTTACAGTTCAGTGCCATTGTCTGGGTGATTGGTTGAAAGTTGATAAAGGAGGACCATGGTTGTTTCGACAGAACATCGTTTGCATTGAAGAGTATGATGGACTGTCTGATCCTGAGGGGATTGACCTGAATTTTTTTACCACTTGGATTCAGATCCATAAGCTCCCTATCGGCTATAAGAAGGTTCCCGTGATCAAAAACCTCACTGAGAGAAAGGTGGGTAAGGTTGTAGGTGATGTCGAAACTGATGTTAATGGTGCTGGAAATTTTGTACGTGTGAGGGTGAAACTGGATGTCAGGAAACCTTTGGCTCGTTTTGTGACAGTCTCAAGGGAAGCTCAGAGAGAGTTTTACCAACTTAAATATGAGAAAATGCTGAAATTCTGTGGTGCTTGTGGTTTAGTAGGACATACTAATTTAGAGTGTGGTTCGGGGGAGTACGAGGAAGATATGCTGAAGTGGGGAGATTTCTTGAAAGCAGATTGGTCCACATGGAAAGGGCGGGTTTTTGGTGCAGCAAGAGGAGGACGATCGGGTCGTGGTGGATGTGGTTCATCTGCTGCTGATATGGGTAGAGGAAGAGGGGATTTCGTCCCGGGTCGTGGCCGAGGTGCACTGGCTAGTTGGCGACATAATGCCTTACCTTACTCGGAGGAGAAGGATCTGGTAGAGGATGAAACGGCTGATACTGCTACAAGCTCAAGTAAGAAAAGAGATGAGGAGATGGATGACCAAGAGAATTCAGATCCAGGGGCAAAGCGCAGAGTCAGTTTGACTACTATTTCTGTAGAGAACTCGGCACCTGAAGAACCAGACCTACCGGCAGCTATGGTCGTTGATGGATCCCTGGCTTTACCTAACTTACCAGCAGAAGAGGAAACAAACGATCGCACTAAGCGGTCAAAGAAGGAAGGAGCTATCTCCACTTCACTAGGATCGGCGGGCTCCCGGGAGGGGTCCGTCCGGTCGCAATGAGGATCCTAGGTTTGAACTGTCAGGGTTTGGGTAACGCCCCGACAGTTCGTGCGCTTTCGGACCTGTGAAGGCGATGTGACCCCGAGGTGTTGTTTTTGTCGGAGACGCACCTTGATGATTTTCCGGCTGACTGTTTGAGAAGGAAACTTAAGATGGACTTTAAAATTGTTAATCCGAGTAATGGACGAAGTGGAGGTGTGATTTTATTCTAGAAAAAAGAGGTTGTGATTCAACAAATTTTCACAGCACCAAATTACATAGATGTACGAGTAATTGAAAATCCTGATAAGGTGTGGAGACTAACTGGTATATATGGAGAACCTCGGTGGCAAGATAAATACAAAACATGGGATAAGCTTCGCGAACTTAAAGGTCATTTTGATATTCCTTGGGTGGTTATTGGAGACTTCAACGAGATTTGTTCTCCCATGAAAAGGATGGTGTTAATGATTGTTCTCCTAGCTATATGCAAGCTTTCCGAGATGCTCTTGATGATTGTGGCCTGGAAGACTTGGGTTTTTCAGGAGACCCTTTTACATGGAAACGAGGGAGGATGAGGCAAAGATTGGATAGGGCTGTTGCAACAAATTCCTGGTCTTTGTTACACCCCGGAGCGGTTTTGCAACACTTGGGTTATATTCGCTCAAACCATAGGCCGATCCTTCTTGATACGGAATATCAAACTTTAGCGGGTCAACCGAAATCGGGACCCAAGAGATTTGAGGCCAAATCACTAGTGGGGACGGGGCCTCCAGTCCCGGCCCGTAAGGGGCTTTAGTCCCGGTTTGCAAACCGGGACCCCAGCCGCGGGACTAAAGGCTGAACCTTTAGTCCCGGCCCGCTTACCAGCCGGGACTGGAGGGTGTCCACGTGGGCACCTCGGAGCGAATCAGGGCCAGGACCTTTAGTCCCGGTTTGTAACACAGACCGGGACTAAAGGTCATCTGCAGATTTTTGTTTTTTGCTGTAGGGTTTTAGGGTTTAGGGGTTTTAGGGTTTTAGGTGGGGGATTAACGTGATGCCTCGTTTGGTGCCTTGGTGTTCGGGAATTAGTTTATGCATATATATAAGATTAACTTATCTTACAAGCGAGCATATATATACAATTATATGGAGATCAGAATTATCGGGACAAGAGCCCGTCTATTCGATTACATGGACCAACATTAGTAATGGCCCCTAGCTACACTAAATCGTCCTTTGTCGTCTATAGCTTCTATTCTCAGAAAGGTCGCCAGCTCCTCTGCAACAGCAATCGCGCGTTGCTCTGGTAGGTACTTCTCCCGCATGGCTGTGTATTATATAAGAAGAGGAGATGAATATGAATATCAATCATGATAACAAAGAATGACGAGTAAAAATAGAGGTGTGAATGTTTATTGCTTACATCGTATCTGTAATCCTTGTGCTCAGAGGTAAACGTGCGAATGGTCTCGCAAACATAGTATCCACATAGATGCGTCCCCCGTGGCTGCTGGTCGCACTTTACGAGAATATAATATATATAATCAAAATAATAATCTAGCATTACAAAAGTATTGAAAATAGAAGTATATCATACTACTACTTACCTGAGCCGCTCTAAAGGTCAGCTTCTCATGCCGGATACCGGGAGTCACGCACTTGAACCGCTTCCAAACCCTGCCCGACAAGGAAAATGATTTGCTAAGTTTTTCATTAATTGATATATCAGAAAATCATCGAAAGAGACCGATAGAGCGCAAGAATGATTGAAATTACCCTTGGAGCATGTCCTGCAGGCTTTGGAACTGTTCCAAGGGTCTCGATAATGGGTCGAAGGCATCAACTCTTCCCTTATCAATTTGAATGTCCAACAGAATCCAGTGGTAGCTGCACATGTATATATATATGTGTCAGTAACTTATCAATTACACTCATAAGTGAATGGACACAACAGAGTAAGACCCTCACTTGAAGTTGTATGGAAACAGTATGTGGTCACAGTAATTTTGATCTGTTAGAAACCTTAGAAGGTTTTCCTCCGTCTCCTTGGGGTTATCAGTTAGCGTCTTTATATGTATTTTATCTGGGTCAATAAACCCAATATTTAGGATGTTCCTACTTTTACATTCCAGAATCTTCATTCTGCATAATAGAGTACAAGTCAGAACGGAACAAGTTATATGTAGAAAATGAATTGAAATAACTGAACAAGTTATATGTAGACAATGAATTGAAATAATTGAACAAGTTATATGTAGACAACGAATTGAAAAACTTACAGACAATAGCAACTCATAAGCGATTTGTCGAGGGCGTCGGCATTGTACATCTGGAAGAGTTCATCAAAGTCGATATGGATGTCTTCGGGACGGCCGTAGTACTCCCGTGGGACAAGCGCCACGATCATCGTTCTCCCTTTCTTTGATTCACTTAAGTACCATGTATGCAAGTAACGCATATTTGTTGGGAGATCATCAAACTTATCTTTGCTGACCAAAGGCGCTCCCATGACAAACTGTGGCTTAGGGGCTACCACAGCCTTGGGTACCACGTCGTCTTGGGAAGCCAGAATGACTTCAACCGGGATACCCCATTCATCCGCCCACTTCTTTGCTAATCCCAAATCTTGCCCCTGCACCAGAGAGGGAACATTCTCGGGTAACACCCTGAGGGGTGGGATCGACTGTTTGGCCTGTTGTCCAAGCTGAGGAACGTCTGATCTTATTTTGCTTGTAGTTGAACTTGATTTGCTCCCACTTGCACTTGCACTTGCACGTGACTTGCTCTTTTGCCCTTCCTTCTGCAATGTGCGTGTATAGTCGTCAGGCTTATGGTGTAAGTCATACTGTGATGGAAGGGTCATGAAGTATTTTGCATATGCTATTTGCTTCTCGGTGTATTCCGGGCGGGGCTCGGGTTCCTTCTTTTTCATCTACGCCTCATAATGTTCCTTTGCTATCCTGGCGTTTTCCTCGTCGGTACGATCATAAGGTCTGATAGGAAGATTAGCATGAGGTACCTTTGGGAGGGGCGACAGTTTGCGCTTTGGGGAGCTCCGTCGCTTAGAACTCATGGACGGAGCGTTCTTGCTGGCACGCTTCCGCTTAGTATCCTTAGCGGGCGGCGGCGGAGACGGCCGACCCAAGTCCGGCGGCGGTGATCGAGATGGACTCGTGTTGTGGTGGCCGTCGTCATGTGGAGGGCTTGGAGGTGATGGAGGTGTAGGTGACCTGCGACGACTCGGAGGCGGTGTTGTCCTTGGGGCCGAGCCTGGAAGCTTGATGTAGTTCTTGTCCCATAGGATGACTCCACCCAGTACTTCTCCGAGTGTCCTCTCATCTTCGGGTCCAGCCATGTCGAGCTCCATATCATGAAACCCCGCCATGATTTCATCCACCCCGACTTTAGCAAAGCCAGCTGGAATCTCACGGCCATGCCAGCGTGCATCAGGGCCAGAAGGTAAAGCTTGTCCGACGGCCACCTTCATGGATATGTTCTTGAATTTCTGATGGAGTTCACATGATGTTGACTCCTTGATTCCATCCACGGGGTAGCCGGGACCGCCCTCTATCATTCTTCGTGCATCGTCGGGCGGGGCCTCAGATTCAGCCACGCTGCTTTTCCGCTTAGATGGGGCGCCGATAATATCGAGTCCAGGATCTTCCTGGCGCGCTACTCCTCTAAGCTCGTCAATCTGCTTCTGTTGCTCGTTAAGCCTGGCAAGCAACTGGTTGAACTTGTCATTCTCCTCATCCTGCTGTCGCTTCTTTGCTCTCGCCCGGCTTCTGTAAGTGTCTTGGTCTCTGGCAAACCCAAGCCACCACGGGTAAGAAGGACCGAAGCCTCGCGTTCGTCCTCCATGTTCGTCATTGCCGAGGACCAGTGTGAGCAAATCTTTCTCTCTATCTGCAGTGAACTGTCTTTTTCCCTCTTTAATTTCTTTCACTATCTTTTTCCAATTCTCCCTGGGTATCCTAAGACCGCCACTGCAGATGAGGTCCCCTGTTTCTTCGTCGTACGAACCACCATGCGCAAGGAACCAATTCCTTGCTCTCATTTCCCACTCATCACGGATGGGTTCAGGTACGATGCCTTTAGCTAGCAGATCTTGCTCTTTCTTATCCCACTTTGGGATGGCAGTCTCATAGCCCCCTGGCCCCAGCGTGTGGTGATATTTCTTCTTGTCGGCATTTTTCTTGTTCTTTTCTGATAATGCCTTGGCATCTTCTGACTGCTTGTACTCCTGAAATGCCTTCCAGTGATTCGCCTGCTTGGCTAGATACCCCTCGAATACTGGCACTTTCTTTGTCTTCAGATAGTCTTTCCATAGCTTCTTCTTCCAGCTACGGAACAGTTCGGCCATCTTCTTTAGAGTCCACTGCTTGACTTTGGCCCTCAGTTTTTTTGCGGCGTCTTCATTCTCACATTCTGGCAGGTTGAAATGTGGCATGATATCATTCCAAAGATTATCTTTGTACCTTTCGGCGACATAGTCACTATCGGCTGCCCTTTGCGCTTGTTCCACTCCCGAACGCTGATCGGGACGTGATCCCTAACGAGAACTCTGCATTGCTTCTTGAATGTGTCAGCAGCATTCTTAGGAAGCTTTGGTTCGCCCGTAGGCAATATCACCTCAAAGGTGTAATGCGTCCGTGCGTCCAACTTTTTAGTCGGGCCTCGTTTCGTAGCTTTGCTCGATGTGGAGGCCTAAGAGGGAGAAACATTCGTCAAATGAATGTATATGTATACAATATAGAGCTATCTCCAATATTTTTCACAGATTACAAGTGATTGTCGAACTTCATATGTATACCTCGCCGGACTTTATTATTTCTCCACCGGCTTCTCCACCGGCTTCTCCATCAGTGGAGCTATCACCTTCTCCGTCATTGGAGCTATCTCCGGCCCCATCGGCTTCATCTTCGTGTCGATCAACCTCCATTCCATCTCCGGAGGGGTTTAGATATGACGACGGAGATTCAGCTGGTTCAACGTCGGGGGCGTCTTTGATTATATCTTCGAGAAGTTCTTCCTCTTCGAGGTTCCTGCTATGTGGATCCATAGTTCTGCAAAAAAGGGACATTTGATTAACTAATAAATTCTAACTAAATAATTCTATTTCTATTTGCAAATAAATTCTAACTAAATAATTCTATTCTAACTAAAATAATTCTATTCTAACTAAATAATTCTATATCTAACTAAAATAATTCTATTCTAACTATATCTAACTAAAATAATTCTATTCTAACTATATCTAACTAAAATAATTCTTTTCTAACTATATCTAACTAAAATAATTCTATTCTAACTATATCTATCTAAATAATTCTATTCTAACTATATCTATCTAAATAATTCTATTCTAACTAAATAATTCTATATCTAACTAAAATAATTCTATTCTAACTATATCTAACTAAAATAATTCTATTCTAACTAAAATAATTCTATTCTAACTATATCTATCTAAATAATTCTATTCTAACTATATCTATCTAAATAATTCTATTCTAACTATATCTATCTAAATAATTCTATCTAACACTAGCTAACTAATTCTATATCTAACACTAGCTAACTAATTCTATATCTAACCCTAGCTAACTAATTCTATATCTAACCCTAACCCTAACAATAGCTAACTAATTAACAAATTAATTTTTTTTGCAAAGAAAACCTTGCAGACTTGCAGAGATGGCGGCGCGGTGGCGATTGGCGGCGACTGGCGGCGCGGCAGGTGCTTCGGCGGGCGGCGCGGCGGGTGCTGCTGGCGCGGCGCGGCGGCGCTTGGAGGCGAGGCGGCGCGGCGGCGCTTGGAGGCGAGGCGGCGCGGCGGGGTGCTGCGGGGTCTTCGGCGGAGCGGCGGCGCGGCGGAGCGGCGGCGCGGCGGCGAGTCCAGCGCGCAATGCGGCGGCGCGGCGGGCTGGCGGCGCGGCAGCCTGGCGGCGTCACAGCGTTCTCCTCGCGCGCGAAATTGCAGAGTGTTGGGCGGCGGGGAAGAAGGGCAAGCTTTTAAACCGCGGGACCTTTAGTCCCGGGCGGTGGCACGGACCGGGACTAAAGGCCCCCCTTTAGTCCCGGTCCGTGCCACCGCCCGGGACTAAAGGCCTCGGGTGGGGATTTCAGCGGCCAGGGCCTTTAGTCCCGGTCTGTGGCACGGACCGGGACTAAAGGCCTATTTTCTGTTTTTTCTTTTATTTGTTTAGTATTCTGTTTGCATATTTAAGAATTTAACAAAACTATAAAAATGAAAAGTGTTTGAAATTGAATACATAATTCAAAACTATTTTCTATTTTAAAAATTAATTACTTTAACTATCCTAACTATTAAATATTTTGCCATTTTTAATTAAAAACTATGTTTATTAATATTCTTTTTGCATATTTGAGTATTTGACAAAACTATAAAAATGAAAAGTGTTTGAAATTGAATAGATAATTCAAAACTATTTTCTATTTTCAAAATTAATTATTTTAACTATCCAAACTATTAACTAGTTTGCCATTTTCAATTAAAACTATATTGATTTATATTCTTTATGTATATTTTAGAATCTGATAAAACTATGAATATGAAAAGTGTTTAAAATTGAATAAGTAATTCAAAACAATTTTCTATGTGGAGGCTGTGGGTACAAGAACTGCGAGGCGAAGAAATCAGGACTGGGTATAGCGGCGACAGGGGTAGGGGAGAGGTAGTAGCCCGCCGGGAGGAGTGCCATAGGAACGAAAGAACTAGTGAGCCGACTTTTTTTCTAAAGAGCGGTGATGACCGATCCATACAATTATTCACATCATGCATTACATAAAAGATTTAATACATTATTACATTATTGCACCAACAATCCTATCTATTATTTCTGTTTTCTTCTGGGTCGTAGCCATGGAGAATCTTCATCATTCAGTAGGATGCTTGGGTCAGTCTTCACTTTGAAGGGCGGAATTTCATGAAACTTATTATAATCTATTGACATGTCTGTCTTGTCATCTACTCCCACGATGTTTCTTTTCCCTGAAAGAACTATGTGGCGCTTTGGCTCATCGGACGATGTCTTCTTTTGCTGATTTCTTTTTCTCGTTTTTGTAGACATGTCCTTCACATAGAAAACCTGAGCGACATCGTTGGCTAGGACGAATGGTTCATCCATGTACGCAAGATTATTGAGATCCACTGTTGTCATGCCGTACTTTTGGTCTACAACTACCCCGCCACCTGTCAGCTTCACCCATTTGCACCGAAACAAAGGGATCTTAAAAGTAGGTCCATAGTCAAGTTCCCATATCTCCTCTATGTACCCGTAATATGTTTCCAAACAGTGCCCATTCTCGTCTGTTGCATCAAAGCGGACACCACTATTTTGGTTGGTGCTCTTTTTATCTTGGGCAACCGTGTAAAATGTGTTCCCATTTATCTCGTACCCTTGGAAAGTACATATAGTCGAAGATGGTGGCCTGGCCAAACAGTACAGCTGATCTCCAACGGTGTCGTCATTCATGAGATGTGTCTGCAACCAACTACCAAAAGTCTTCTCGTGTTCCCCTTTAATCCAAGAGTCAGCCTTCCCCGGGTTTTCGGAGCGTAGAATATTCTTGTGTCTCACGATATACGGAGCCACCACAGTGGAATTGTGTAGAACTGTGTAGTGTGCTTGAGAGAAAGAATGCCCGTCCATACATACTTTTGCTTTCCTTCCTAGTGTGCCTTTTCCTGTCAGCCTACCCTCATACCGAGATTCAGGAACACCAATCGGCTTAAGGTCAGGAAGAAAGTCCACACAAAACTCAATGACCTCCTCTGTTCCATAGCCCTTGGAGATGCTTCCTTCTGGCCTAGCACGGTTACGAACATATTTCTTTAAGACTCCCATGAACCTCTCGAAGGGGAACATATTGTGTAGAAACACAGGACCAAGAATTCTAATCTCTTCGACTAGGTGAACTAGGAGGTGTGTCATTATATTGAAGAAGGATGGCGGGAACAACAACTCAAAGCTGACCAGACATTGGACCACATCAATCTGTAATCCTGATAGACTTTCTCGATCGATTACCTTCTGAGAAATTGCATTGAGGAATGCACATACCTTCACAATTGCCAGACGAACATTTTCCGGTAGAATTCCCCTCAATGCAACCGGAAGCAATTGCGTCATAAGCACGTGGCAGTCATGAGACTTTAGGTTTTGGAATTTTTTGTCTTTCATATTTACGATTCCCTTTATATTCGACGAGAAGCCAGTCGGGACCTTGATACTGAAAAGGACTTCAAAGAAGATTTCCTTCTCTTCCTTAGTAAGAGCGTAGCTGGCACGCCCTTGAAACTGCCCTGGATGCATGCCATCTCTTCCTTTATGACGTTCCTGGTCCTCCCGTGCTTCCGGTGTATCTTTTGACTTCCCATACAAGCCCAAGAAGCCTAGAATATTCACGCAGAGATTCTTCGTCAGGTGCATCACGTCGATTGCGGAGCGGACCTCATGGACTTCCCAATAGGGTAGCTCCCAAAATATAGATTTCTTCTTCCACATGGGTACGCGCTTATCAGGGCCGTTAGGAACAGGTTGGCTGCCAGGACCCTTTCCAAAGATTACTTTTAAATCTTTGACCATATCAAATACTTCAGCACCAGTACGGATGACAGGCTTCCCCCGGGGTTTTGCCTTGCCATTGAAATGCTTGCCTTTTTTCTTTAAGGGATGCTTGGGCGGAAGAAAACGACGATTGTACGGGTACACATTCTTCCTACACTTGTCCAGATATATACTTTCTGTCTGATCTAAACAGTGCGTGCATGCATTGTATCCCTTGTTTGACTGTCCTGAAATGTTACTAAGAGCAGGCCAATCATTGATGGTTACGAAAAGCAACGCTCGAAGGTCAAATTCCTCTTGTTTGTGCTCGTCCCACACATGTACACCTGGTTCGGCCCACAGCTGTAAAAGTTCATCAACTAATGGCCTTAGGTACACATCAATGTCGTTGCCGGGTTGCTTTGGACCTTGGATAAGCACTGGCATCATAATGAACTTCCGCTTCATGCACAACCAAGGAGGAAGGTTGTAGATACATAGAGTAACGGGCCAGGTGCTGTGACTGCAACTCTGCTCCCCAAAAGGATTCATGCCATCTGTACTCAGACCAAACCATAAGTTCCTTGCGTCACCTGCAAATCTCGGGAACTCTCTCTCGATTTTTCTCCACTGCCGACCATTGGCGGGGTGCCTCAACTTATCGTCTTTCATACGATCTTCCATGTGCCATCGCAACAACTTCGCATGATCTTTATTTCTGAACAGACGTTTCAACTGTGGTATTATAGGAGCATACCACATCACCTTGGCAGGAACCCTCTTCCTGGGTGGCTCGCCCTCAATCTCACCAGGGTCATCTTTTCTGATCTTATACCGCAATGCAGTGCATACCGGGCATTTATCCATATTCTCATACTTCTCACCGCGGTAGAGGATGCAGTCATTAGGGCATGCATGTATCTTCTGCACGTCTAATCCTAGAGGGCAGACAAGCTTCTTTGCTTCGTATGTGCTGGCGGGCAATTCGTTCTTTCTTGGAAGCATCTTCTTCATCAGTACCAGCAACTTTTCGAATGACGAGTCAGTCACACCGGTCTCTACCTTCCACTTCAGCAATTCCAGTGTGCTACCCAGCTTCTTCTGGCCATCTTCACAAGTTGGGTACAACAATTTGTTGTGGTCCTGTAACATCTGCTCGAACTGCAACCTCTCCTTTTCTGTGTCGCAGCCTCGCCGTGCTTCAGAAATGACCCGGCCAAGATCATCAGCGGGCTCATCTGGTTCCCGTTCTGCACCCTGATCTTCTTCTTCATTGTCTTCCATTGCGGTATCAGCATACTCAGGGAACATAGATCGGTAGTTGTCATCATCGTTCTCTTCTTCTTCATCGTCGTCTTCCATCATAACCCCTCTTTCTCCGTGCTTGGTCCAAACATTATAGCCCGACATAAAACCGGACCGAAGCAGGTGGCTCTGAATGACTCTTGAGGAAGTGTAGTCCTTCTCATTCCGACATTCAACACATGGACAAAACATATAGCCACCACCATGCTTGTTCGCATCGGCCGCATCTCGAAAAGAATGCACGCCTTCTCTGTAAGCGGCGGTGCGTCGATCACCGTACATCCATGGATGGCTCATCTGCGTCATGCAACAGTATATCAAACACAATCACGATCCTAAAAATTAGTACCGCACGGTCTAAACGAGGAAATATAGTTGCTAACCTTTTAGAATAAGTGGAAATAAAGAGGAAGAGGCTTAAGCGTGGCTCGGGCACCTCATATCGTAGTTGTGTTCGGTGAACTGAAGCGGCATCGCTCTAACAAACATTTCAACAAACACCTCTAGTGCATCCAAGCAAAAAGGAGAGCTAGCACACACTCACACACTTTCATCCAAAAAAATGCAAGAGGGGAGAGAGGGGCTGCAGGGGCCATATATATAGGCAGAGTACTTTAGTCCCGGTTTGAGACACAAACCGGGACTAAAGGGGGCGCACATGCGGGCCGCCCAGCGCATAGCCCTTTAGTCCCGGTTTGTGTCTCAAACCGGGACTAAAGGCTCGTAACGGGCCGGGACCAAAGCCTCCCGGGCGGCTGGCGAATTTGGGGCGACGTGGCCGGGCCTTTAGTCCCGGCCCAGATGGAGGCCGGGACTAAAGGGTCCAGGCCTAAGGCCCGTTTTCTACTAGTGAATGGTTAAAGGAGAAAAATTTCAGAGAGGTCGTGTACCATGCTTGGGAAACGGCATCCCATGAAATCCTAGAAGGTAATGTTCTGGGCCGCTTAGCTCACCTGCATAATGCGCTCCATTCGTGGGACAATTCGGTCCTTCAAGCCCCAAAGAAGGAGTTACAAAGGGCCCAACGTGATTTTGAAAAAGCCATTAGTGGTGTAATCTCAGATGAAAGTGAAGAAAAGGCAAAGGAGATGGCTGAACTCATCGAGATGTTACTTGAACAAGAAGAAGTCCACTGGCTGCAGCGATCAAGGGCGAATTGGCTCCAGCAAGGTGACCGAAATACATCTTTTTTTTCACAACTTTGCCTTGGCGCGGTGAAAGAAAAATTATATGATACGTCTCCAACGTATCCATAATTTTTGATGCTCCATGCTTGTTTTTACACCATTTGCCTAATGTTCCCTGTTTTCTGCTGTTTTTGTGCATTTATGCATTTTCCGGAACTAACCTACTAACAAGTCGCCACAGTGTCAGTTCCCTGTTTTCTGCTATTTTTGTGTTTCAGAAAAGCTACACAGGAAATATTCTCGGAATTGGACGAAACAAGTTCCTGAAGTCTTATTTTTCCCGGAAGCTTCCAGAGATCCGAAGAGGAGACGGAGTGGGGCCACGAGGGCCCCACACACCAGGGCGGCGCGGCCCAGCCCCTGGCCGCGCCCCCTATGTGTGAGGGCGCCTCGGTCCACTCCTGACGATGCCCCTTCGCCTATAAAGACCCCTCGACGGGAAAAACCTAAGTACCCGATCAATTTTCCAGAAACACATCGCGATCCGCCGCCGTCGTCGACCCGAGATCGGGAGGGTCCAGAAGCTCTTCCCGGCACCCTGCCGGAGAGGGGAATCGCCACCGGAGGTCTTCTTCATCGCCATGCTTGCCTCCGGAGCGATGAGTGAGTAGTCTACCTTGGACTATGGGTCCATAGCAGTAGCTAGATGGTTGTCCTCTCCACCATGTGCTTCATGTTTAGATCTTATGAGCTGCCCTACATGATTGAGATCACCGTTATGTAATTCTACATGTTTGGTTTGTTGGGATCCGATGAATATTGGTGTTATGATTGAGTTGCTATACTGAAATATATCTTATGTTATCTCTATGTTGTTTATGATCTTGCATGCTCTCCGTTGTTAGTAGCTATCTTGGCCGAGTAGTTGCTAGTGACTCCAAGAGGGGGTATTTATGCTCGATAGTGGGTTCATGCCTCTATTTAATCTGGGGGAGTGACAGAAACCTCTAAGGTTGTAGATGTGCTGTTGCTACTAGGGATAAAACAACATTCATATGCTCGAGGGCATATGCTTTGTTTACATTACACACTTTGCTTAATGCAATTATCTGTTGTTCGCAACTTAATACTCATGGGGTGTTCGGATGATATCCCCGTGAGTGGATTATTAGTCATAGATGCAGTTGGATGGCGGTCTATGTATTTTGTTGTAATGCCCACAGTAAATCGCATAGTGATCTTCTTGACATATCACGTTATCTTTATTCTATCAATTGCCCAACTGTAATTTGTTTACCCAGCATGTGTTATTTATCTTATGGAGAGACACCACTAGTGAACTGTGGACCCCGGTCCTATTTCCATCATATTGCTATCACCTGTTTACTTTACTCGCACTGTTTACTTTACTCACATACTTCTACTGTTTTCCACTCGATACGCTCATACCCTTTGTTTTAAGCAAACCGGTGAGATTGACAACCTCATCGCAAGTTAGGAAAAAAGTACTTGGTTGTGTTGTGTGCAGGTTCCACATTGCTACTAGCTGAAGACGCGCTAACTCGTTTTATCGTGAAACGGCGCCCTTGTTGGAGTGTCACTAGGCTATCCAGCATCACCTTCAGTTGTTTGTCTGCTCTTCTCCTGATCGACAAACCTTGGTTTCTTACTGAGGGAAAAGACTTGCCGCTGTGCTCATCATACTTTCCGCTTGGAGTTTCCCCAACTGCCTGGCAATAATCATCATCATCAACTACACGCCAGCCATCAAGCCCTTTTCTGGCGCCGTTGCCGGGGAAGAAGTGGAAGACTTCTGCAAGGGGAGTTTTCGCACGCACATCCTTTACTTTGTTTATTGTTTTGCTTGCATCTTTTTATCAAAAATACAAAAAAATAGTTGCTACTATAGTTGTTATTTTTGTTGGTCTGTTATTGTCTTGCTTTATCATGCTTTCTATCAATGGTTGGTTTCTTTGAAACTAAATCTTTTTGGCAAGGCGGGTTCACGGAAGAGCAGCAAAATTATTATGAGGAACACCGCTTGTCACAAAAAGGGAAACACTTATGGGAACAAATCAATAGATTGTATATCATTGCTAGAAACGTGTGCTCTACTTATAATGTTACTTATTGCTTTGATAGATCTTGTTGCTTTAGGAGGTATAAACACCTCCCTTTTCAATGTGAGTATAATGATGATGTTATCATATCTTCTTATATTAATGGAAATTATGACTTTTATGATGTGGAACAAATTGAAGAATTTATTGCTTGGAAGGGTGCATTCGAACTTGCTTATTTGCTTGAAAATACTGATGATGCATCTTATAAATATGAGGTTTATGATATACTCACATTTTGCTTTGATAATTACAAGGAAGAAAATGGCTATATTCTTAAATATCTTAATAGATGCTCTCCAACGGAAGAGACTAATGCCTTGAAGGAGCCTATGGAAGAAGAAATTGCTGAAACTGGAAGCTCATTGGATAAAAAAGAGGAGGAAGAATGGAGCTACCCATGTCTACCTCCCAATAAGAGTAACTCTCTAACTAATACCTTATTTGATCGCCCTCCATGCTTAACAAAAGAGTTTGAGTGTGATATTTATATTGTTGAGTTTGTTCATGATGCTACTGAAAATTATTATGAGAGAGGAAAATATGGTTGTTGGAATTCTCATGTTACTAAAACACCTCTCTCTATATTGAAAGTTCCAAAGTTGCTCTCGTTTTATCTACCCATACTTGTGACTATGTGCTTCTTTGATTTATTTTCTTACAAGATTCGTATGCATAGGAAGTGGGTTAGACTTAAGTGTGTTTTATATTTGCTTGATGCTCTTTGTGGCTTCCATTCATATTTCTTATGTGAGCATCTTTGCAATTTTCTGCGCCTAGCTCAAAGGCGTTAAAGAAAAGCACTCTTGGGAGATAACCCAATGTTTTTACTTTCAGTTATTTTTCTTTTATTTGAGTCTTGGAAGTAATCACTACTGTAATGACCTCTCCTTATCCTTTTTATTTCGTTTTTGTGCCAAGAGAAGCCTCTAATTTGAGTGAGGTAAGATTTGGGGATGTTGCTGCTCCTGAAACAGTTTTCGGTGCTGCACCGTAAAAATTCGTGAAAATTCTTTGTATATATTTTGGACCTTCGATTTCTTGTGCATATGACCCAGGTTATATCCAAACTTTCATTAGTTGAACACTTTTTGCTTTGAGCAACAGAAAACACCTTAAAAATTCGGCCTTTGTCAGCTGTTCTGTTTTGACAGATTTCTGTCAATATTTGTGTTTGCCGCTTTATCGCTTTCTTTTAAGTTCTTTTGATCACGGAACTTTTGGGGAAGTTGCTACAGTAGTATATACTTTATATTTGGTGGTTTTGGGTTGAAACCTGAAGCAAAAGAGGTTGATTATATGTTATGCCTACACTAATGTTGCTAATAGATTTGTGTTTAGTTTTGTATGAAGGAAGTTTTCAAGTGTAGGGATTGGAGAATGATGAGATGAGTTGAAGAATGGACAAAAGCTCAAGCTTGGGGATGCCCATGCATCACCCCAAGAAATATCCAAGAAGTACAAGCGTCAAAGCTTGGGGATGCCCTCGAGGCACCCCTTCTTCATCGGCAAAAATCAGGTCACCTTTCAAGACACTATATTTTTATTGCTTCATGCACTATGTGTTTTTCTTGGAGCGTCAGTTGGTTTAGTTTTCTTTATTAGTTTTGTTTTGTTTGCTGCAATAAATGGTTGGACCCCAACAAATTTCTTTTGGAGAAGTTGCCTTGCTTTTCATTTGCCAAGAACGCTCTAGTTTTCATTCTTCTCAAAAACCGAGTGTTCTTCTTTTTCTGCTACTGCTTTTGGTTTTCGTTTTTGCCTTGATTTGCGTTCAGATCTTCTTATATTTATTTATCAAGGTGTATTTTTGCCTCTGGACCATGTTGGTTTTCCTCAAAAGAGTTGGATTAAAAAAGTTTGAATGGTGTTGGAAAAGAGAAAAAGTTTTATGCAAAAAAGTGGTACAAGAAGGAGCTTGTGTAGACTGCGGCTTAGGCTTTTTCATGTCATGCTTGATGTCTTTTTGATAGTATGTTTAGTGGTTTTGCTGTAGCATGACTTGTCTCAAATAACTGAGATTGCTTAATGAGCCTTTGAAAAAATCATGCGTTGTTTTTATCGTTTGGAAGCATTATTTTGGTTTTCTCCTTGATGCTTTATTTGGGTTGACTTGGCACATGCTCACACATGTTAGACTCTTACAAAGTCGCCAATAGCCTCTATGATCATTTAGTTTTTGACTTTTGATGCCATCTTATGCTTCTTTCAATGTCGCTTTGTCGCTTTGCATGATTATGGCCATTATTGCTCTCTTAGTTGGTCGCTCCCAGTCTTTTGCTAGCCCTCGCCTTGTATTGAGTATGAGCTCTACTCGTGCATCCAACTCCTAAAAACCAAGTTTGCCAAAGTGTCCACCATACATACCTACTAGCAATTTGCTATTCCAAGTAAATTTGACTTGCTTTTATTTTCTCTTCAAATTAAACTCTTACCAGTGTTATGCAAAAATTGGTCAGTAAAGCTCTCACGAACCGGAAGGCACACTTTACTTTTTCTTGCTTTTAAAAATTTGACATTGTGGTCTCTTATGTTGAGTTGTTATGCTTGCAAGTTGTAAGTTGGAGACTAGCCCAACCATGTCGTCATGGGGCAAGCTTTCAATATTGCACTTCTTATTTGAGTTGATATCGTGATCTTTTGTTTATGGATGCCCGCGGTGTGAAATGAATTGGGAATCTTGCGGGAATCATGGAGTTTGTATATGTGTTAGGGAAACTCCTGGGCCGCCAATCTAAGCCATGCATAATTCATGGTGGAAATTTGCAGCATACCCATAGTGGACATTCGACGACGCATCTCAAAATAAAAAGCTAAACAAATGGTAAATAAAAGAGATGTCGAGGTGTTTATTGTCTGCTTGTCCTGTCATTTTGATGTGGGCTTGTTCCATGTCATCGGGCACGGAGGTACCCCGTTGGCGGTTCTCGATGATACATATATACTTACAATGACAAGAACCTTGCTTGAGACTTTAAGTAAAGTAGCATGAGGTTTGGGTACTCGTATTCACAGGACACGAGGTTTTCAACTTATGATTTGTCAAGCATATGCATCATAATTGTTCTCGCATTAACTTTAACCATTCAAGATGCTTATGATGGGGGCAATGAGAGCTCAAAGCCGGTAAGTACCATAATTTTTGAAGGTTATAAAACTTGCAATCACTGCTTCCCTCCGCGAAGGGCCTTTCTTTTACTTTTATGTTGAGTCACCACCTTCTATCTTTATGCACCATTAAGAGAGCATAGTTGTCATTCTTAATATAATGTGCATTGTCCCAAAGTTTTTATTGATTGATTCATATTGCTGGTTTCACTTGTTCTCGAATTATTTGTATCTAGTCGCCCTCTTAAACTTGAAGGTGTCTTATGTATTTACATTTTGCTCTCTATGAAGGACAAGCTAAAAACCATTTGTATGTTTTTCCTTATGATTTAAACACACGTTTTGACTTTTATTGTTTCATCTATTATATTATTAAAACAACTAACAACCAACGGTCTAGATTAGCTAGGAAATAATCAAAAGCAAACCAACGACTAAGATTAACTTCTCATATCCGACCCGGTGCCAATCTCAATCTGCGCATAGTGTCCTTCTCCCGCACGTCTACAGAAAAAAAAATCTGCACATATACAAAGTCCTTCTACCCCACATCCTACAGACTAAGCTACGGCGATGAAAAAATTCCACGGATCCACTTATAAGTGAACAACAACTCTGTTTCTTTGATGAACTCCTCAGATTGATTAATTCTCGGTAGCCGTAAACAGCCGCCACGATTGATCATGAAGCACGTAATGAAGTCTACATCCGCACGGCTCTTGCAATCCCAACATCACGTACTGCTTGATATAACTTTGATGAGAAGCGATGGCGCCGGCTGATCAGATTCATAATCATCAACATCACGTACTGTTCTTGCAATCCCAAAGGCAGAGTATACAAGCTAGACGTACTCTACAGTCAAGGTATCTGAATTGTTTAGATTCATGAGCATCCAGCTGACATTAATCTCTTGAGATATATATAAAGAGGACGTTTACAAGTTGGACATGCATGATCTTTTGTCATGCGTACATAGAAGCGGAAGGACACACGGATATAAATCCATTGCCTGGTGGATTTGCATGGAACGAATTTGCATTTGCAGCAGCGAACCAGATCAGCATACGGATATGCATCTACAGCTGAGCATCGTATATACCCGGCAAAGCTCCACATGCGTATCAGATGTCTCGATCATTAAAACGGTGACCCGGTACATGCGAGACAGTTTTCTATCAACACTGTTATGGGATGATAATTGCAATTGACCCGATGGTTCAGCAACACTTGCACAAAGAAGTAAAGAAAATATATTGGGCAAACTAAACGTAAAGAAAGGTGGCCAGTTAGCAGGTTGTCGCAACTAAGCTATGAGGGTTAGGCCAATTATTTGTACTATAGTAGTATTATTCATAGTAACATGAATAAGTTCGATCCACAGAGAATTTAGGATCATATATTCAAAAGACACAAAAAAGATATGTCTCACCAAAATTAGTGTAAATTACTGTACATACAAGAATATGGAGGTGTCCACAATATTTATACTTAAAATAAATGCAAATGAACAGAAGTGCAAATTATAAACATAAAATATCAAAAGAAAAAAGAAGTGGGAAGTAAAGATAAATAATACATGTAAACTTTAAAGTTACAAAAAAACCTAATACCAAAAATTACAAATAGCCAATAAATACAGCGTTTAATATAATTCTATAATATATATTCTAAAAAAAAATACAATTGACAAATCTAGCCGCGCAAATGCGCGGGTACACACGCTAGTTTTTATGATTTTTTGTTTGTGTTCATTTGCATCTTATATTTACTAATTGGAGGCACCAACGGAAGCTCCACGTTAATCCTAGACAACTAAGAAAATTAACCATCCGATCTCCCCATTACCTATCTACAATCGTTGGATGAAGTAGCTAAAGAGTCCTCACATTCTATCCCACGTGCATGTCTCCACATCGACCTTTTTCATTGGACTTGAAGGAAAAAACAAACACGAGAAGATATCTCCCACGTGTGCCTGCATATCCCTAACCCTAGACGGCGCCGTGGAATTGTCGCAAGGCAGGCGGACGCCGAGAGCTGCCTCGCGGTGGAAGCAGGTAGCAGCCGGTGCAGAAGCTAGCATAGCTGAGAGCTGCACGTCTCCAGCGGCCGCGCCGCCTCCTGCATCAAACAAGTTAATTCGCTCGATCTATGGCGCTTCCCAGCAAGCCGTCGAGAAGTCGAACATGGCGAGTCTGGACTCAAACGGTACTGCTGCTACGCTTGCCGTCTTCTCCCTCACAGTGATCCGTTTCCTGCACTTCTCCTCAGAGAAACAGTCTCTGCTGGCACAGCCACCTAGGGACACGGAAGGACATACGAATCCTTCATCAGATTAAATTAATTAAGTTAGAAGGTTTTGGTCTACTACTAGCTAAATCTCCTTTGTTCCTAGCTATTTAGATCGATGATACTTTGATGCATGAATAAAATTAATGGATGGATGTCAGAGTTGGATTCTTTATGCCCTTTGCTTACACCGGTTATAGATTAAATCTCCCATTACCTTTTTGATCAGATAGTTGGTAGATGTTCAAATGTTATGCAAAACCTATCGTGAGGTCAAGATTCAGCACAACAAAAAGAACCACAGAGACAATCACGTACAAGGATAGCAAGATATTTTGATGAAATAATGTTTAACCTTCCTTTCAACGTTAATTATTTCTTTGGAAATTGCTTTACCATTAAATTAATCTTTCACATGTTGACTTAATTTACAGGTATGCACACTTAACTAAAATATTTACCTCCATGATATGATAAATACGGTAATGTCACGGTGTAGACAGCTTGGGGGAACAAGCTTTAGGATTGGAGTAGATATTACTTACTATTTCAGCAGATAAGATTGCATGTCAAAGAAATCTACAGGTTAATCATTGCCAATGCATCATTTTTTTGTCATCTCATATTTATTCATCAGGACAGCACTTTTTTCAGATAACCCAGTCTGTTTTTAATGATAAAAATGCTAGCCGGATTTTAGATAACCTGTTATAACTTAAATAGCTTATCAATGTACCTAACATTTACTTTTTTTATAGTGGATGTGGACGTGGGACAACTATTTGGGTCAAAACATGTAGCTCTCAGAGATATTTGAAGTTAATATTTGCCACTGGAGTAATAGTGTCCAACACTCGACGTAGACAAAGGACTCTGTTTTTTCTGAAAACATGTATTTGTGTGATTTGGGAAGTGATACATATACACCATTGGAGTTGCTGTGTCCACATCTCAATTTTATCAAAATATCTCATACCCCTTTCCTTTATGCCTTTCAATTGATTTGACAAACTTGGAGGAACTCTGGTGTACAATGTCCACTCATGTAGTACCTACCATAGATAGTTTATGTTGGATATGTTTCTCAGTATAAGGTGATTAAATTTATATTTAAATAGGAGTGCGGAGTGCATATTTTAGCTTGATCACTCGATGTAGATGTCATGCCAAGTCGGAACATAGAAACTTAGATTTGTTTCATTATTTCACTTTTTAGGTATTGCCGGTATCATCCATTGGACAGGTTTATACTTTTGCCCATACTTTTTCATTGAAAATAATATTCCTACAAAAGTGTCTTAAGGTTTTTTGAGGAACCAAAATGTCCTCAATTTAAGCCATAAATAAAGTTGAAACATATATATACGTCATCTATATATCTACTCGGACCATCGATCTACTCATATCATGAGAATGTATTATCTTGAATATATATATTTCATGTTAACTTCCACAATGTAAGACATGCAAAGGAATTTGGACAAATTATATATCCAATTATTGCTCATATGTAATTTACATTGGTGAACCAATCTTATGATATTTCTTTCAGAATTGCTAGCCGCGCTGTTGCGCGGGTTGATGACTAGTGTTTATAACATGGTTGCTAAGTTTTATTGTCAAGATTATATCTTTCATGCCCATATTTTAAGTTCTTTTGATCCCAGCTCACAACGCTTACATAGATGATCAAGATTGTGTAGGTGCATGTCACCTCAAAAATTATTTCTTTTGTTCTCACTTACCTACTCGAGGACGAGCAGGAGTTAAGCTTGGGGATGCTGATACGTCTCCAACGTATCCATAATTTTTGATGCTCCATGCGTGTTTTTACACCATTTGCCTAATGTTTTCTTACGCTTCGTGGCACTTTTATGCATTTTCCGGAACTAACCTATTAACAAGTTGCCACAGTGCCAGTTCCCTGTTTCTGCTGTTTTTGTGTTTCAGAAAAGCTACACAGGAAATATTCTCGAAATTGGACGAAACAAGTTCCTGAAGTCTTATTTTTTCTAGAAGCTTCCAGAGATCCGAAGAGGAGACGGAGTGGGGCCACGAGGGCCCCACACACCAGGGCGTCGCGGCCTAGCCCCTAGCCGCGCCCCCTATGTGTGAGGGCGCCTCGGTCCACTCCTGACGATGCCCCTTCGCCTATAAAGACCCCCCGACGGGAAAAACCTAAATACCCGATCAATTTTCCAGAAACACATCGCGATCCGCCGTCGTCGTCGACCCGAGATCGGGAGGGTCCAAAAGCTCTTCCCGGCACCCTGCCGGAGAGGGGAATCGCCACCAGAGGTCTTCTTCATCGCCATGCTTGCCTCCAGAGCGATGAGTGAGTAGTCTACCTTGGACTATGGGTCCATAGCAGTAGCTAGATGGTTGTCCTCTCCACCATGTGCTTCATGTTTAGATCTCATGAGCTGCCCTACATGATTGAGATCACCGTTATGTAATTCTACATGTTTGGTTTGTTGGGATCCGATGAATATTGGTGTTATGATTGAGTTGCTATACTGAAATATATTTTATGTTATCTCCATGTTGTTTATGATCTTGCATGCTCTCCGTTGTTAGTAGCTATCTTGGCCGAGTAGTTGCTAGTGACTCCAAGAGGGGGTATTTATGCTCGAGGGCATATGCTTTGTTTACATTACACACTTTGCTTAATGCAATTATCTGTTGTTCGCAACTTAATACTCATGGGGTGTTCGGATGATATCCCCGTGAGTGGATTATTAGTCATAGATGCAGTTGGATGGCGGTCTATGTATTTTGTTGTAATGCCCAGAGTAAATCGCATAGTGATCTTCTTGACATATCACGTTATCTTTATTCTATCAATTGCCCAAATATAATTTGTTTACCCAGCATGTGCTATTTATCTTATGGAGAGACACCACTAGTGAACTGTGGACCCCGGTCCTATTTCCATCATATTGCTATCACCTGTTTACTTTACTCGCACTGTTTACTTTACTCGCATACTTCTACTGTTTTCCACTCGATACGCTCATACCCTTTGTTTTAAGCAAACCGGTGAGATTGACAACCTCATCGCAAGTTGGGAACAAATATTTGGTTGTGTTGTTGTAAGGGTAAATTGCCCCTAAGTGTGCTTTTGGTAATTAATGACAATCCATATGGACTAATGTTTTCATTGAGCTTTTTGTGAAGGAATTGTTCATAGGAATTGCTTAAAGTCCATGTGCTGGATTCAAGGCTTGGATACCATAAAGATAAAGATATATCTTAAGTATTGGCATCAACATCATTGAATAGAAGAGATGAATCCAATATGATCAAGAAGAAGAAATAAAGATGTAGTTCTTGTGTAGAACTCAAGTAATCCATGCTCTAGCTTATGTGTTAAGCCAAGGAGTCTCAAGATCTTGAGAGTTTGTCTACAAGAGAAGAATTCAATATATGGCTCTATGTCGAGGTCATGATGGTCTCATGAGTTGAGATATGATTGACTAAGACCTAGAGCATGCGATCAAATGAAGAATTATTTATGTGGCTCAAGATATTGTGATAGAGCATGAGAAGATTCAAGGTTGACCAAGGCAAAGATCAAAGATTAGATTCTAGATTGGTCAACATATGAAGCATAAGGAATGTGCCACATGGGACCAATCGGTCTTGTGGTATGGTATGGTTTGTCAATTATGCTTTGTGAACTAACCCATTACATATGTGTGTTTGTGTTGTCTATGTGGGTTAGGTATTGTGTCATGGATATGCATCACTAGTGAGATTTCATATAGACCATGAAAGGATGACATCAAGTGGTGGTTGTCATCAAGGTTGTGAAGTGCAAGTTTCAAGATAAGCATCTCGAGAAGATCATATGCTTGAAGCTTGTCATCCATTTGGTGATAATAGAATTGTGAAGACATGCCTTAGTGAAGGTATCCCATAGTGGTGTATGGGGGAGCATATTGGAAGTTTTCACGAAGCAACAATGATCAAGTGAAGCATTCCGGCTTGACGGAAGCATGAAGCATCATCATCAAGATCAAGCGGGGTCCGCAAGGCAAAGGTTTGTCCTTGCTAGGTTTTCCTTTTACCGGTCTCAAGGTGTTTGTTGGGAGACCGGGTTATAGGAGAGATAGCCGCACTATCAAGAGGGGCTTTCGGTTGGGCAACTTGATCACATCGTCTTAGGGAGCTCAATCCTTTGCATACTTTGCATCTTCCTAGTTTGTTGCTTCTTGGTGTTTCTCCATGTGAGGTTCTTGTGCTTGTTGCTAGCTTTCCAACAAGTCCAAGTTCATCAAAAACAGAATCCGTATGCATCTTTTATCGCGTTTTTGAGTTTGGAGGTTTTACCGGTTCTTTCCTATGGAAGGTTCTCACCTCTCCTTATTTGATTTTTTACCTCTTACTAATTCTTGGGCTTTATGTGGTTCATTGGATAGATATTTTTCTTAGCTTTTCAAAAAGTCCAAGTTTGCTAAAATCGGAGTCCGGATGTGAAAGTTATCGCATTTTTCGTGAGGCTATTTTCTGCCGGTTCCGAGCTCGGATTGAACCGGAAATTCAACCGGAAATCAACCGAAAAGTTGCAGAACTGTTTTCTTGTATTTTCGGATTTAGGTCCGGTTGGACCGGAAATCACCCGAACAAGTGGGAAATGACCCCAACGGCCATATTTGGCTTTCCATATAAAAGGGGCTTCTTCCCCAATGGTTTTCTAGGGTTCCTAGTGTGTTCTTGAGCATTTCTCTCACCTCCATTGTTGACTCTCTTGAGCTTGCTCCCTCCCTCTTCCCTCCAACGATTCTTGCATATTTTTGAGGGATTTGGTAGAGGAGATCTTGATCTACAATCTCCACCAATTCATTCCTCCTCTAGGTGAGGGGAATCCTTTGAATCAAGATCTTGGGGTCATTGGTTGACCTCCACCCTTGTTCTTCCTCTCTAACTCCTCCATAGCATTTGTTGCCTTGGTGGGATTTGAGAGAGAAGGATTTGAGCACTTCCCCTTGTGTTCTTGCTTTGCATCCTTGCATAGTGTTGAGCTCTCCATTACGATTTGTTCGAGTGAGAGACCGTGAGCTTGTTACTCTTGGAGGGTGACCTCCTAGTTGGCTTGGCGGTTGGTGCCTCGGTGACCTCTTTGTGGAAGATTGTGAAGAGGCCCGGGCTTCCCCTTCGTGGGAGTTGTGAAGTGGTTGTGAAGCTTGCCATCTCCAGAGTGGAGGAAAAGCTAACCATAAAAAGGGGTCCCTAGCTTCGTGGGGGACTCAGAGAAGAAGGTGAGCCTTCGTGGTGTTCGGGGGCCTTCGTGGTTACCCGCATCTCTCCAACGGTGATTAGCTTACTTTATGTAAGTGAACATCGGGATACATCTTCGTCTTCGTGTGCCTCGGTTATCTCTATACCCGAGTGTATTTCCTTGTGATAGCCATCGTGCTTGAAGTACTTATATCTTGTTTATCACTTGTGAATTATATCTTGTGCTATCTTGCTTATCTCTAGTTGTTGTTGCACTTAGTTGAGCCTAGCATATTTAGGTCTTATGCTTGAAGAAAATAAACGTTAGTTTAATTCCGCATTCCTTCAAGCCAATTCCGTAATTGTTTTTAAAACGCCTATTCACCCCCCCTCTAGGCGACATCTCGTCCTTTCAATTGGTATCAGAGCAAGGTCTCTCCTTGTTTAGGCTTCACCGCCTTAAGAGTAAAGATGTCGGCTAGTTATTTAGTGCACAATGACACAATTATTTTTGATGGCACAAATTATATGCTATGGAGAAATCGCATGCTTTCTAATCTTCGGACTTTGTGTCCAAATATAGAGCGATTTCTAGATGTACGTTTTTCTCCTTCGATGGATCTTCAAAATATATCTATTGAGGATGAGAAAAATTTACATCTTGAAGCTCAAGTATCTAATGAAATTTTATTGTCTGTGAGCTCCATAGTTTATGTTTGCTTGATGGGTTCAAAGTGCAAGACGTCTCATGAGATATGGACCAAGCTAGAAGAGTTATTTGGTGGGTCCATTTCACTTGAGGTTGAAAGTGAACCCAAGGAGCTCTCTTCACCTTCACATCATGAAGAGCTCCAAGTTGCTTCCACATCCGGTCGTGATGATTGGTCAATTTCTTCTACCTCACCAACATGTGACTTATCACAAGGTAATGATATGGTGAGTGAAGAAATCATATATGATGATGGTAGTCTTGTTCTTTGCACCAATGATTATATTTCTATAAATCCTATTGGTGTAGAGAGTTTGGATCTAAACACTTCTTGCAAGAAATTCTTTACTCATTCTTGTGTTAAAGGTCCTTGCATATCTCCTAAAATTTGCTTGATTAAATTTTGTGATGATATGCTTGTCTCTAGTTGTGACCTTGATCAAAATGACTCTATTTCCTCTAGTTGTTATATGACTAACCATGTAGAGGAAATTAAAGAAAAATTAGGTTACATAATTAAAGAAGAAATCAATAGAAGAACCAAGAAGGTTTCTATCAAGAGAAGGCAATGCTATGAATGCCACGAGTATGGACATCTCGCAAGAGCTTGCCCTACACTTGAAAATGAAGAATGTGCTTCTATTGATGTTCCATCATCTACGCAAGTTCACATGTGCCTTATGGCAAGCGGTTCAAAGGTAACTCCTACTTTGAATCCCGACATATCTCCTTATGATGAGAGTGATCATGATGATGATGATAATGAAGCTTTCTTGCATGAGATGGGAATTGTGTATGCTTCTCTTCGTGGTAATAATGATGCTCGTGCTAAAGTCGAACGCTTAATGGAAACCTTGTTTGAACACAAGGAGACCATTAAGGAATTGAACTCCCTTGTTAATGAGGGGAAACGCAGATTCAATCTCCTCAAGCAAGAGCTATCCGAAGAGAAGCATACTAATTCTTCCCTATCTCAATCTATTAAATCTTGTGAGCTTGCTAATGCTAAATCTATTAATGATGCTTGTGCTACTAACTCTACTTCTTGTGAAGCATCTATATTAAAGGAGAATGTTGAGCTAAGGGCTCAACTTGAGTTGCTAACAAGCAATTATAAGAAATTGGAGGAAAACCATGAAAAGCTCTCGGGCTCTCATGGGGATCTCCTAATCTCTTATAATGGGCTAAAGTTAGCTCATGAGGCAAGTATCACTAAGGAAACATCTTGTGAGCCTCATCTGGACATTAGCACTACTTTAAACCAAAATGCTATATTACCATGTGCTAGTCCTAGTAATTTGTCTAGGCAAAATATTTTTACATCTTGTGATGAATTACTTGCTATGCCTTGTTGCTCTAACAATGAAGCTTCTACTTCCTCTAGTTCTTGTGTTACTACTAACCTTGTAGAGAAAATCAAAGAGCTCAAGGCCCAAGTCACTAGTTTGGAGAAAGACTTGGAGAAGCGTCATGAAGGGAAATCCACACTCGATAATATTTTGAGTGTGCAAAAATCCCCTAATGACAAGTGTGGACTTGGATTCAACTCCAATAACAAGAACAAGTCCAAGAGCAACAAGAAGAAGAAGGGCCAAGACCAAGTCAAGAATTTGGCCAAGATTGTTTGCTTCAATTGCAAGATTGAAGGGCATCATGTGAGATCTTGCCCATTGAAGAAGAAGCAATTGAGTGATAAGCAACAAGGGAAGCGGCCACAAGGTCAAGCTCAAGCATGACCTCAAGTTGAAGATAGGCCACTTCCCAACAAGAAACAACATGAAGCTTCCCAAATCAAGAAATCAATGAAGAAGAGAAAGGGAAGCACTTGTTGCTATATTTGCCGTGAGAAGGGGCACTTTGCTTCTTCATGCTTAAGCGGTACCTTATCTAATCCTATCATTGTTGATGATGATTATTCTCTTAGGAAAGATAAGGATGGCAATGTGTTTGCCAAGTTTGTTGGAACTCAAAGTGGTGTCAAGAAAAGAACCATTTGGGTTGCCAAGCCTATTGTGACTAACCTCTTAGGACCCAACTTGGTTGGGGACCAACAAGCTAAAACTTGATCAATAGGTGTTTGTGGAGGGCATTGGAGACTTGGCTACCTCATGAAGAATTAAGGGATCTTCATTAATTTTATTTTCATCAAGCCAAGTCATTGACACTATCATTTTATATCCAATGTGCCTCTTTGCGGTAACTTGTACTTAACCTCTTTACATTGTAAGTTACTTGCCCCTTTGCATGTTTTGGTTTTGTACCAAGTATGTGTTTGTATATGTTGTTCCTTATACCTACTTATCTTGTGTATTCAAGTAGGTGTTGGTTGTTTGGCACATCATATACTTGTGTGTTTGCTTCGAGCCTCTAATGCATCTTTATGGTATCTTATTTGGCTCTTATCTAGTGATTAATGGAACATCCCATTTTGGGGGAGTCATTTGCCATTGGCACCTCACAATCCTATAAATGTGTGCACATGAGTAATACCACTTAGTTTTGATATTGCAAGATTATCTAGTCATTATGTGGTATGCCATGCTCATGAGAAATTCAAATTCTATATCTCCATTAGTTATCTCTAGTTGGATTTTGTTTGCCTTTTGTTGAAAAGAATTTAATATCACATTATGGGGGAGTAATATGCCTTATGCATATCACAAACCTAGGAAATGTGAACATTTGAGGTATTGCCACATAGAGTTGATATTGTTAATTATCTTGTTCCTAGGTGGCATGTTTGCTCAAACAAGCTCCGTTATTTCTTAAATGATTTTATTGCTCATTTCTTTGGTCTTGGTTTGAGTAAGAATTCTTGGTGCGGTTTTACTCAAATATATTTCTCTATATCATAAGTAGGAAACCGTTTGCTTCAAGATACTCTAATCATTGCTTTGCATGATTGTCTGTCTATTATTGGAGCTACCAAGAATCCTTTTTCGTGCATGGTGCTCAAATTGAATATTTAACCATATGCCTTTTATTGTGAAGTTGATCTTGAATATCTTTGCAATACACCACCGAAAAATAATTCCAATATGAACTTCTTGTCTCTGACAATTGGTATTCATATATATATGTGTGGTAATTCTTCTAGATCATCTTCACCTTGGAATTTCCCTCTTGTCGCCCTTATTTCTTGCCAAGAAAATGTTTTGGACTCCCATTGCCTTATTTGCCTCCTTGAGGATCTTCTTGCTTGACTTTGTCTCACCTTTCGATCCCTATCAAGGGTGTGTTGATGTAAGACAAACCTTTTCTTTTTGGTACTTGTGCCATTGTGAAAAGTGTAGAGGGTTTGGTTTATTTGTTGGAACCTTGCTCTTTTGGGAGTTAGTTATCCCATTCCTTCTTCTATTGATTTATTTGCTTGAATGAGATAAATCATTGAGCTTGTGTTTTTATTATTATTCTTTTATTCTCAATAAGTTGTTAGGTTCATTTGTTAAATTTTATGAATAAATCATTTGTTGATTTGTTCCCTTGATGTAATTTGGACAAATAATATGTTTTGCCACACCTTTTATACCTCCTTGTATTCTTGGTGTTTTTGTCTAAATTGTATCTTCTTTGGATCTTGAAAGATAGGTGCATGCATATTCTCTTTATGCTTAATTTTGTATCTTAGTAGCTTTCTTTGATCCAATATATATGTTATACTCCATCAAATCCTAAATGGCTAAGATGTGCAAGAAATTCAAATTTCATCTCTAACTATGCACATATTTATATGGAGTCTATCATATATATTGTGGTTAGTCTAACCACTTTGGACCCAATAAGTTTGGGGACCAAGATGTACTTGAATGATGTCTTAGGTACATTGGAGATGCAATGGATGCTTGTCTCATTTATAAGGAAGGTGTTATCACCATATTATTATTGGAGCCAAGCTAGGATGACCGGCGAACTCTTATCTACTACATCACACCATTGCTATCTCGGTAACAAGTATAACATTCATGCATACTTTTCTAGCATCCCAACTCTTGTAGGTTGGTTCTTGGCATGATAATATTTATTTGCAAATGTTGTGGTTCTTGCAAAGGTCTTATAAAGAAATATCTTTATTTCATATGTGAGCAAGTTGAGATGATTGCATATGATGGGAAGTATATAAAATCATGTTTATGATTCACCAATCCCAAATATGCCTTTTTAGCAATTTATTGCATATTAATTCCTCAACGCTCTCTCATGTGCAATATAGATAATGTTGCAAGTTGTACCCTTCTTTATTATGCTTGTTGCCTTTCAAAGCATCCCGACTATCTTTTGATCCCTTATTGCTAGTTGTGATGGCTTTGATGATTTTGCGTGGGGAGTTTGTTAATATACCATAATGGAAAATAGAGCCTTGAGCTATATATGCTTTCTAGCAAAGTGATTTGGTATATTCTATGACTCTCTCTTGGATATCATGTCTTCCTTAATTTCAACTAACCTCTTGTGTATACATGTTCCTTTGTGGATTGTTCATCATGATTTTTTGTCCACTTAGAAATGTATATGCATAAGAGTGTTAATTTCTTCCCTTGATATCCTCGTTCTTTGCCGACCATCTTTCTTATCCATTTTGTTCTTGATGGTGTTGGTAAGAACTTGATTTATGAGTGCTTGTTTATTCTTTATTGCTTATTATCGCACTCATATCTCGTGAATCTTTTTGGACTAAAGTTCACTTTGATAAGCGTATTGATTCTTTTGTATTCTCTCATGCTCATAGTTGTATTTTAAATGATATAGAGGGAGTGAGGATTCTATGTTTGTGCATATTGTATTCAAATGCAACAAAAATTCAAATTTATGCATTAACCTTGGGGAGCTTCCTTATTTCATTTAAAGCACCTAGTAGCTCTTATGATCACATCTTATTGTGTCCAATTGGTTCTTTGGGTCTCTTGATTGCTTGCTTGCTTCATTCGTTGAAGTTTCCTTCACTATGTCATCTTTTTGCAATCTTTGATCCTTAATATGGTTTGACTTCCTCCAAATATTGTTAATTTGATAAGTGCATATGATTTCACTCATTTTTATGATAAATGCACATCTTGGGGAGGAACTCATACTATATTGGCCTTCTAAATTCCTTCATCCATTTTTGCAATCGTTGCCAATGGGGGAGAAGTTTAGAGGGTTTAAGGGAAATGGTTTTTATACTTAAGTTTGGTTGTGCTTAAGTATTTGCCTTTCATGCATCTCTTCTTTGTTAGATGTTTTGCATGGTTGAATATATAGTGTAAACTCCATCAAAGGTTTATCTTGACAATGTATGCAATGAAATTCAAGTTCATCACACGCGCATATATTGTGGGGGAGTTTGCTCTATATATTTTGGTTGCACTCACATCAACCATATTTGTTGTAGTTTATGTGAGTACAATTGATTTTGATATGCGGTAGTAGCTTCGTGTTACTTGACCATATCAAATACAACCTCTTGTATGCAATTTATTCTCGAATAGTTGCATATTAGTTTCTATCATTCATTATATAAACCCTCTTGTTGAGATTGTCATCAATTACCAAAATGGGGGAGATTGTAAGGGTAAATTGCCCCTAAGTGTGCTTTTGGTAATTAATGACAATCCCTATGGACTAATGTTTTCATTGAGCTTTTTGTGAAGGAATTGTTCATAGGAATTGCTTGAAGTCCATGTGTTGGATTCAAGGCTTGGATGCCATAAAGATAAAGATATATCTTAAGTATTGGCATCAAGATCATTGAATAGAAGAGATGAATCCAATATGATCAAGAAGAAGAAATAAAGATGTAGTTCTTGTGTAGAACTCAAGTAATCCATGCTCTAGCTTATGTGTTAAGCCAAGGAGTCTCAAGATCTTGAGAGTTTGTCTACAAGAGAAGAATTCAATATATGGCTCTATGTCGAGGTCATGATGGTCTCATGAGTTGAGATATGATTGACTAAGACCTAGAGCATGCGATCAAATGAAGAATTATTTATGTGGCTCAAGATATTGTGATAGAGCATGAGAAGATTCAAGGTTGACCAAGGCAAATATCAAAGATTAGATTCTAGATTGGTCAACATATGAAGCATAAGGAATGTGCCACATGGGACCAATCGGTCTTGTGGTATGGTATGGTTTGTCAATTATGCTTTGTGAACTAACCCATTACATATGTGTGTTTGTGTTGTCTATGTGGGTTAGGTATTGTGTCATGGATGTGCATCACTAGTGAGATTTCATATAGACCATGAAAGGATGACATCAAGTGGTGGTTGTCATCAAGGTTGCGAAGTGCAAGTTTCAAGATAAGCATCTCGAGAAGATCATATGCTTGAAGCTTGTCATCCATTTGGTGATAATAGAATTGTGAAGACATGCCTTAGTGAAGGTATCCCATAGTGGTGTATGGGGGAGCATATTGGAAGTTTTCACGAAGCAACAATGATCAAGTGAAGCATTCCGGCTTGACGGAAGCATGAAGCATCATCATCAAGATCAAGCGGGGTCCGCAAGGCAAAGGTTTGTCCTTGCTAGGTTTTCCTTTTACCGGTCTCAAGGTGTTTGTTGGGAGACCGGGTTATAGGATAGATAGCCGCACTATCAAGAGGGGCTTTCGGTTGGGCAACTTGATCACATCGTCTTAGGGAGCTCAATACTTTGCATACTTTGCATCTTCCTAGTTTGTTGCATCTTAGTGTTTCTCCATGTGAGGTTCTTGTGCTTGTTGCTAGCTTTCCAACAAGTCCAAGTTCATCGAAAACAGAATCCGTATGCATCTTTTATAGTGTTTTTGAGTTTGGAGGTTTTACCGGTTCTTTCCTATGGAAGGTTCTCACCTCTCCTTATTTGATTTTTTACCTCTTACTAATTCTTGGGCTTTATGTGGTTCATTGGATAGATATTTTTCTTAGCTTTTCAAAAAGTCCAAGTTTGCTAAAATCGGAGTCCGGATGTGAAAGTTATCGCATTTTTTGTGAGGCTATTTTCTGCCGGTTCCGAGCTCGGATTGAACCAGAAATTAACCGAAAGTTGCAGAACTGTTTTCTTGTATTTTCGGATTTAGATCCGGTTGGACCGGGTTTTGGACCGGAAATTACCCGAACAAGTGGGAAATGACCCCAACGGCCATATTTGGCTTTCCATATAAAAGGGGCTTCTTCCCCAATGGTTTTCTAGGGTTCCTAGTGTGTACTTGAGCATTTCTCTCACCTCCATTGTTGATTCTCTTGAGCTTGCTCCCTCCCTCTTCCCTTCAACGATTCTTGCATATTTTTGAGGGATTTGGTAGAGGATATCTTGATCTACAATCTCCACCAATTCATTCCTCCTCTAAGTGAGGGGAATCCTTTGAATCAAGATCTTGGGGTCATTGGTTGTCCTCCACCCTTGTTCTTCCTCTCTAACTCCTCCATAGCATTTGTTGCCTTGGTGGGATTTGAGAGAGAAGGACTTGAGCACTTCCCCTTGTGTTCTTGCTTCGCATCCTTACATAGTGTTGAGCTCTCCATTACGATTTGTTCGAGTGAGAGACCGTGAGCTTGTTACTCTTGGAGGGTGACCTCCTAGTTGGCTTGGCGGTTGGTGCCTCGGTGACCTCTTTGTGGAAGATTGTGAAGAGGCCCGGGCTTCCCCTTCGTGGGAGTTGTGAAGTGGTTGTGGAGCTTGCCATCTCCGGAGTGGAGGAAAAGCTAACCATAAGAAGGGGTCCCTAGCTTCGTGGGGGACTCGAAGAAGAAGGTGAGCCTTTGTGGTGTTCGGGGGCCTTCGTGGTTACCCGCATCTCTCCAACGGTGATTAGCTTACTTTATGTAAGTGAACATCGGGATACATCTTCGTCTTCGTGTGCCTCGGTTATCTCTATACCCGAGTTTATTTCCTTGTGATAGCCATCGTGCTTGAAGTACTTATATCTTGTTTATCACTTGTGAATTATATCTTGTGCTATCTTGCTTATCTCTAGTTGTTGTTGTTGCACTTAGTTGAGCCTAGCATATTTAAGTCTTGTGCTTGAAGAAAATAAATGTTAGTTTAATTCCGCATTCCTTCAAGCCAATTCCGTAATTGTTTTTAAAATGCCTATTCACCCCCCCTCTAGGCGACATCTCGTCCTGTCAGTTGTGTGCAGGTTCCACGTTGCTACTAGCTGAAGACACGCTAACTCGTTTTATCGTGAAACGGCGCCCTTGTTGGAGTGTCACTAGGCTATCAAGCATCACCTTCAGTTGTTTGTCTGCTCTTCTCCTGATCGACAAACCTTGGTTTCTTACTGAGGGAAAATACTTGCCGTTGTGCTCATCATACTTTCCGCTTGGAGTTTCCCCAACTGCCTGGCAATAATCATCATCATCAACTACACGCCAGCCATCATTATATCAAGAAATTAAAGAATGATGAGGGTGACTGGGTTGAAGGTACAGAGATGCTAAAACCCCTTGTTTTTCAATATTTTTCTAATTTGTTTGCTTCTGAGGTGCAAGGGACTGATTCAGAACTTCTTGAGAAGATCACTCCAAGAGTCACAAGCGAGATGAATGACAAATTGACAGCCCCTTTTTCGACTGAGGAGGTGAAAAAAGCTATTTTTAGCATTGGTGATTTTAAAGCTCCAGGTCCTGATGGTCTTCATGCAGTGTTTTACAAAAAAAATTGGGAGATGTGTGGCAAAGAAATATCAGGAGAAATCTTACAATCTCTGAACACAGGTATAATCCTAGAAGGATGGAATGATACCACAGTTGTCTTAATTCCAAAGGTTGATGACCCTGAACTAATTACCCAATATCGTCCTATAAGCTTGTGCAATGTTATTTACAAAATTATGTCTAAGATGCTTGCTATGCGACTGAAGGGAGTATTGCCTGATATTATCTCACCTATGCAAAGTGCTTTTGTTCCTGGAAGGTTAATTACTGATAATGTTCTAGTGGCATATGAAAGTATACATGCAATTAAAACTTCAATTGAGACAGAAATGTCACTGGTCAGCTCCTTAGGGTGACAATTAACACCACTTTATTATTACCTAAGAGATTAGATAAGGGAAGAAGGCAGGCCAAAGCTGTGTGAACTCTGTAAGGTACCAGGTGCGATTTAATTCCGAAGAAACAGAGACGTTTGTTCCATCCAGGGGCCTCCGACAAGGTGATCCCGTGTCTCCTTATTTGTTCCTTTTGTGTGCGGAAGGACTATCGAGCTTACTGTTGTATGAAGAAGAAGTTGGTGGCATCGATGGGATACGAGTGTGCAGAAATGCACCATCAGTTTCACACCTTTTATTTGCTGATGATTCCCTGATTCTCATGAGGGCTGATATGAATAATGCAACTTCCTTGCAACGTGTGCTGGATACCTATTGTGCAAATTCAGGACAAATAGTGAGTTTGGCTAAATCAAGTATATACTTCTCTCCTAATACTCTTTAGACTATGAGAGCTGAAATCTGTGAGACTCTTCATATTGACACTGAAGCCCTGTCTGATAAATATCTGGGCTGCCAGCGCTTGTGGGAGCTGATCGGAGTGATTGCTTTATCCATTTTATTGAAAGAATAATTTAGCGGATCAACGGGTGGAAAGAGAAGATACTATCTATTGGAGGGAAAGAAATTCTGTTGAAAGCAATGCCCAAGCTATCCCGGTTTATGCTATGTCAGTGTTCTTGATACCGAAAGGTGTCTACAAAAAAATGATGGATGCCATTGCACACTTTTGGTGGGGTGATGATGAAAATACCAACAAGATGCATTGGTATTCTTGGTGGAAACTTTGCTATCCGAAAAATGAGGGCGGCGTGGGCTTTGGAGATTTTCACTCTTTTAATCTTGCTATGTTGGCTAAACAAGTTTGGAGATTGATCAATGAGCCAGATTCCCTATGCGCAAAGGTTTTAAGAGCAAAATATTATCCTCATGGGGATGTGTTGAAGGCAGGACCGAAGGCAGGTTCTTCTTATACTTGGCAAAGCACTGTGGCGGGCATTGCAACGTTTAAGAGAGGACATATATGGCGGGTAGGCAATGGAGAGAGTATTAATATTTGGTCTGATCCCTGGATTCCTTCAAGCCAGGATAGAAAGGTTATTTCTGAAAGGAGAGGTGCGGTTTATACCAAGGTTAGTGAGTTAATCGATCCTGTAACGGGCCAATGGGATATTGCTCTTTTGGGAACGCTATTCAATCCTGTCGATGTGAATAGAATTCTGCAGATACCAGTGAATGATCATGGTTTTTCTGATTTTGTGGCATGGAGCTTTCCAAGTCATGGACGATATACGGTCAGGTCGGGATACCATGTGCAGTGGCGTCACCAATTTGGGGCTTCGGCAGGACAATTCACACTTCCAGGAAATTCAGCAACGAACCCGGTATGGAAAATTATTTGTAAACTGAAAATTCCTAGCAAAGTTAAAATTTTCATTTGGCGTGCACTCCATGGGATTCTTCCTCTCAAAAGCATTTTAGTTAACCGGCATATTGGTGGAAGTGGTGAATGTCCGGTGTTCCATATTGATGCTGAAGATATTCTACATCTTCTATTTAAATGTGAAGTAGCAAGATCTCTTTGGGAGAATCTGGGTTTGAGCAGTCTTATCACCGAAGCTATGGTGACTGATCTTTCGGGTTCTGCAGTGCTTGAACACATTTTTCGTCTTCCTGATAGCATGCCTTCAGGGTTTACTGTGGTGCAACTCAAAGAACTTGTGGCAGTAACTTGCTGGTATTTGTGGTGGATACGGCGTCGGCATTGTAACAACTCAGAAATTGTAATCCACTTCTTATTAAATAAAGTACCAAATTTTGGACCCAGATAAAACTTTTTACCCATTATTTCATGCATGCATGTATTTTCTATTATATGACTTTTATGATTTCATGTGTGTTATTTTTGGTTGTGCATTGGTTAGTTAATTCTAAGTGAACCAACAGAAGCAATTGAGAAGAATTATAGGAACCAAAGAAACCAGAAATAAAAATATTAAAGAAAAAGAGAAGAATAAGATGATCTAGGAAATCTGTTTGACTACCCTACTTTGAGCCCTTGGATTAAGAAATTTGGAACCCACCTCAGTGTTTGGCCAGCTAGTTGAGCTTCACCAAGTCACATACAAGCTCAACCAAGCTGTTGCTACCCAAAACTCAAACCAGAACTTGACTCAAACATCAATCAAACTTTGAATCTGAAACAGAGACTATAACAAAATTTGAAATAAGATTTCTGCAAAACTTATCCTTTCTTCAGAACAAAAATACCACTGGATACCTTGGCTCATATGCTGATCACCCAAAGTGGAAAATTTCAAAAATTCAAATTTAAATCTCTTGCGGGCATTTCGTCGAACACCCTGCAGATGAAAATCGAGCAAATCCGAGCTACTGTGAAGATCACTATTCTTGTTCGCTCCCCGCCTGTAGCCATGCTCCTTGGCATCTCCGCGGTCGACCCCAGCGCCCCCTGCCCCGACCCAAGCCATGAGAAGCGGAGGGAAGAAGAGAACTGCGCCCAGGGCCCCCTCCCAGTCTTCTTCTTCTCTGCACGCTCCTGACCGCCCTGCCCTCGCCAGCACCGACCCACAGCACCCCGCGGCCGAGCCAGCACCCTCCCAGCATGCCCCCGAGGCCGCCGTGCCCGGTACGACCTTCGAACGTTGCCAGGCCCCCCGAGCCGGCAAGCTTCTGGACGCCCGCACCCTCGTCGCTCCGACCTATAAATACCCCCGCCGATCAAACGGAGAGACTCGCCCCGTCCCCAGCTACCTCCCAGACACACTCGTATCGCCCCGCTTGCTCTAGCTCGACGACGCCAGCCCCGCCGGCGAGGTACTGGACGTGGAGAGCGCCGCCGCGTTCGACCACCTGGGAGCAAGCCGCCGCTGGGAATCGGAGGAGGAGTCACGCCGCAGCCGATTCCGCACGTCGCCGTCGAGTTCTGCTTCCTCTCCGTCACGCCCTCGCCGTCGAACAGTCGTCCCTGCAACGCCGGTGAGCTCCCCCGTTTCCGACGAACATGATGGACCAGAGCCGTTCGATCTTGATCCAGCGGTAGCATACCGTTTCGGTGAGAGTTAAGTGACCTGACCGGTGGGCTCCACCTGTCAGGTTTAGTTTTTATTCTTTCCCACCCGGAGCGAAGCGGTATGGGCCGGCCCGTTCAGGTTTCGTTCGAAATCAGCCCAGTTGGTTTCGAATCCGGTCCGTTTCGTTTTCTTTATTTCCCGCTCGTTTTCGAATTAATTCAAATAACTTTCAGATATGATTTTCAAACTTAAATTCCAAGAGTTTTACAAATCCATTTTTAGCAAATAAATATGTGTTGGAAAGCTTATAAAATGCTCTACACTGTAGGACTGATTAGAATTCAAATTGAATTAGGAATTTAATTAGATATGAATAGTGTGACCATAGCTTTATTAATCTTAGAAAATTTCTAGAAAATTGTTTAAGCCTCCTAAAATCATGAAATTTAAATTGTGAACTCACCATGACCTCCCCTACTGTTAGTCAACCCTAATCAACTCAAACCCTGTTAGTGTTATCAATTAGACCCTAACCCAACTCTAGTTAGTAACATAAAATGATAGATCCCTATCATACACTTAGAATTAATTTGCCCTCTTACCAATTCACTTAGTTGATCCCTCCCACTTGAACTAGTATTAGTACCACTAAACCAATACCAATGCTTAGAAAGTGAACAACATAGGACACTTAATAGAAACTCTAGCTTGCACACTTGATGGAAACTTAGAAGCAAAACTTACAATCCAACACCATAAAATGCAACATGAATGCTATTGTTAGCAAACAAAGATGTGTGCTTGGTGTGTTGTTAGCATGGTGTAGTGATTGTGTGCTTTGTGTTTATTCGTTATTAGACGCTAGTGTTGCCGAGGAGGATATTGGAGGGGATTATTATCAAGAAGAAGAAGAATACCCCGGACACTTTGCCAACCAAGGCAAGCCATCTTTTGATTCATACTCCCAATGCCTAGTTTTAATATTGCATTCTACTTGTTTTAAGTAAATTGCATGATTGAATGGCTAGAGTAGAATGATAGAAGTATAGTGATATCTTGCTTAACAAGAGCATCAAGCTGAGTTTATCCAATCATATTTAGTAGTATCATCACTCAATGTAGTTGCTTAGTCGCTAATAATATTGAGGCCATCCATAAGGGGAACTCTATTTGAAAAGGTGGTGACTGGAACTTGAAACTTGAATTGGAGATTGCTCCTACATAATGACTTTATGAAAGAAATTAATCTTGACTAAGAACTATGAAATGTATTTCTCAATGACAACGAGTGATGTACTATGGGAGCCAACCATACCGTATGACCACATTACCCCTGAATGGGAAGGGGCTTATTCCTAGCTTGTTTATTCTAGTATGGGAGGTCTTGTTTCATCCTTTATAGAAGTATTCCATGCGTGGTTGCTTCCGAACCAAGTGGTCATTGGAAATTTTCCTTCCTGAAGATTTCCATCCGTCCGGCATCCCGGAGCGGGCAAAACTAGAGGCGCCGGAACGGGGAAATCCGTGTCTCGGGCTCTAGGGAAGGATCCTATACTAGAGTAGACAAGTGAAAGAGTTCGTTTGATTATCTGAACCCCGCATACCTTGTGTATGACGATCCGTGGATTTCTCCCGGCAGATGTATCGATTCTTGTGGGTAAAGTGTACCCCTCTGCAGAGGTTTTCAAACTATTCGAATAGCCGCGTCCGCGGTCATGGACAGTTGGCAAGCTGTACTTGACTTTTGTCAAGAATAAAAAGAACAACGGTGAACTGGGTGAATGACTTGACTTGACCTTGAGGTTGACACACTTGAAATTCCTCTTTAGATTGAACTTAGAGAACTAAACCTCTTTTCTACCAATGAACATTCTTGGGAAATAAAACTAGATTTTGCAAATAAACTTAGTGCTTAGTCCACTATACCAAACTTGCATATCTACTTCATCATTTCATTTATTAGATGGTTTGCGAGTGCATCCAATGTACTCATGGCTGTGTCCCTGGCTATCAACTTGGCCAGACTATGGGGAAGAGTACCAGGAGGAAGGGTATGAAGAAGAGTACCAGAACTAAGCTCGTCTCCATGAGTCGCCATTGCCTGTAGGGTGAAGGCATGGACCCAAAGACGTTATTTTCCGCTGCTATATTGTGTTGTAATATGAACTTGGTCTCTATGACCATTGTATTTGAACCATCGTATTGTAATGTCTATGGAACTGGTTACCAACTACGTTATGTATATCGCAACAATGGTTCTGGGATTGCGGTGGAATACATAACGGGCACTTCGAATTTGTATCAAATTTGAGGTCGTCACAAGTTGGTATCAGAGCCTAGGCTGACCTTAGGAGACCTTAGTTAGAATGGGCGTAAAATGAAACCTTGATAAAAGCAAAGATATAGTAATGGTTGCAAAAGTGCTTAGTCTTTCCTCTCTATTTGCAAAGTTTTATCCGTACTTCAGTTTTTGCCTACTTAAAATTTTGCACACTTGAGTTGATCACTAATTTAAGCTAATCTAAAATTTTGTAGATGGCCCCGGTATTCGTTGAGCACTACCAGTTGGGCCATGGTGGCAGCCTTTGTTTCGAGCGCGACCTCACCACCCTGACCTTGTTCTTGGATCATTTGTATCCGGAGTTCAAGGGAGCCGTGCTCAATGAGCACCCAGATGGAGAGCTACGGTGGCTTATCAGGGCCAGTTGCCGTGGCAAGAAGGGGAATTCGAGTTCTCCAAGGATCAAGTTCGAGCTTGTGGAGAACACTTGGGCCGATGGTTTGGTCCGAGCGATGCAGGAGATGCACGCCCGCTTGTGCGGACTGCATGTTGAGGAGGTTCAGGGAGAGCACTTTAGGAACTTTGCTCGGTGTGATGCGGACGGGCGTCCCGCAAACATGCCGGGGCAAAATGAGCCGAGTACCTACATCGATCACATGGACTTCTTGCTGTACTCCACTCAGCTGGAGGCCGATCGTGCCCGTACCAAGGCCAACCTTGAGCACTTCGCACTGGTGGAGGCGAGGAGCACTATCAGGATACTTGCGAAGGAGCGCAAGAGCCTTCGTCGCCAGCGCGATGAGAAGGATCAGGACATTGAGGAGTTGAAGGCCAATGTGGCTGAGCTGACTGAGTGCATTGAGAGTCTTGAGGATCACCTTGGTGAGGAGGAAGCCATTGATCTCCGCAAGGAGGATAATGCCCTCATTAGTGATGAGGATGACTTCATGGAGGACCTTGATGATCCGGAAGATGGTGGGCATAATGGATTCATTGTGAGTGATGAGGAGGAAGACCCCGAGGAGCCCGATGTTTAGATTGGAGACTTCCGTGTTATCTAGTTATGAGTTCACCTTGAGTCACTTCGTGTAGGTGTGAGTTGTATCCCCCTCTCTAGTAGACGAGTCGCAATGGTTTGATGTAAACCATTTGTAATGTGTGAACTCGTATGTATGATATGTTGATGAGTGTTGAATGAAATATGAATTTGGCTCCTAAGGCCTTAGTAAGACAAAATTGCATCATCCATGTTACCTTTAAATCTTAGCAAGTAGCTTTCCCTCTTGTCTTACAAACATTATCTTCAGATGCCGCGAGCACCCCCACCCCCGAACCCGGAAATGGCCGAACTGCTAAGGTTGATCATGGAAGACCGGGAAGCAGCCCGAGCTGAGCGCCAAGCTAACTTGGCCACTCTTCAGCAGATAACCCAGATGGCAATGAACCACAACAATGGCAATGGCAATGGCAATGGTGAAGGAGAAAACAATGGCAATGGTGATCACCGATCCAAGTTAAGGAGTTTCCAAAACACCAATCCACCTATATTCACTAAGTTTGAAGAACCCTTAGATGCCGATGACTGGCTTCGCACTATGGAGAACAATTTGGCAGTCGCCGAAGTTGGTGAAAATGAGAAGGTTTTGTACACCACCCACTACCTTGCGGGAGCCGCAAGAGCTTGGTGGGATAGCACCCGTGCAATGCAAGCCCCAGGGTATGTGATGCCTTGGGAGGAGTTCAAGAGCAAATTTAGCAAGGCCCATGTTCCTTTGGGATTGGTTAAAAGGATGAGAGATGAGTTCAGAAATCTAAAGCAAGGTTCCCTGTCTGTGGTGGATTACCGTGACAAGTTCCTTACCTTGTCTAGGTATGCCCCAGATGACACCGACACCACTGAGAAGAAGCAAGAAAGGTTTCTGGATGGACTTCATGATGAGATGCAATGTGTCTTGGTCAGTATTCACTTTGCCGACTTGGAGTCACTGGTTGACTCTGCCATTCAGATGGAAGGCAAACTCAAGCAAGCTACCGAGAACCGCAAGCGCCGTATGATGTATCAAGGCAAGTCGAGCAACTCGCAGAAGCCAAGGGGAAATGCACCTATGGGTTTCACCCCTAGACCTTTGAGGCCATCTGCACCTGCTCCACGTCCCAACTATCCCAACCATTCGCCCGGCAACAACTTCAACCGTGCACCTCCAAGACCTAGTGGCAACAACTTCAACACCAATACCCCGAGGCCAAATGGCGCCCCTGTGTTACCCAAGTCAGGTGACAAGTCTGGTGTTACCTGTTATGAGTGCGGACTCAAAGGGCACTACTCCAATGAGTGCCCCAAGAAGCTGAATGATGCATCCAAGACCACTGCTTCTGTTCAGCAACAGCGCCGTGTGGGAAATGGCAAGAACTATCCACCAAGGAACCAGCCTCACTCCCGAGGCCGTCTGAATCACATGAATGTTGAAGAAGCTCAGGAAGCAACCGACGTTGTGCTTGGTATGTTCCCTGTTAACTCAGTTCTTGCAAGAGTTATGTTTGATTCTGGAGCTTCACACTCATTTGTTACCCAATTATTCGTTGATAAAAGTGGACTTCAACCCACACCCTTGAAAGAGTTCATGTCTGTGCAAATTCCCGGGTCGATAACCAAAGCCAGTTGTACCTGCTTGGCAGTGCCCATAGAAATCCATGGGATCTTATTCTTAGCCAGTTTGATTGTGTTAGGAACCAAAGGATTGGAAGTGGTCCTAGGTATGGATTGGATGTCTCAACACCAAGGAATTATATATTGTGCCAAAAAGACCATCACCATGAGGAGTAGCCATGGAGTTTTAGTAAAACATGTGTCAGTTAAACCCACCCAAAGCCCCAGATGTCATAAGAGTATCTCAGGGCCAACCATAAAGGAAGTTCCCATCGTCTGTGAATACCCGGATGTTTTTCCCGATGAGCTACCCGGAATGCCACCGGATCGGGATATTGAGTTTATCATTGAGCTTATCCCCGGAACTGGATCTATAGCCCAACGACCCTATCGTATGAACCCAGCTGAGCTAGTAGAGTTGAAGAAGCAATTGGATGACCTTTTGAGTAAGGGATTGATTCAGCCAAGTTCTTCTGCTTGGAGATCACCCGTTCTGTTTGTGGATAAAAGTGACGGTTCTAGCCGACTGTGCACTGATTACCGCAAGCTAAACGATGTGACCATCAAGAACAAGTATCCTCTCCCAAAGATTGAAGATTTGTTTGACCAATTGACTGGAGCTAGAGTCTTCTCGAAGATAGATCTTAGAACTGGATACCACCAACTGAAGATCCGTGCAACGGATATCCCCAAAACAGCCTTCACTACCCGATACGGATTGTATGAGTACACCGTAATGTCATTTGGATTAACCAATGCCCCTGCTTATTTCATGAACCTCATGAATAAGGTTTTTATGGAGTTCTTGGATAAGTTTGTTGTTGTCTTCATTGATGACATTCTTATCTACTCCAAGTCCGAAGAAGAGCATGCAACCCATTTGAGATTAATCTTAGAAACCTTAAGAGAGCATCAGCTGTATGCCAAGTTCAGTAAATGTGAGTTCTGGTTGACGGAAGTTGGATTCTTAGGCCATGTATTATCAGCGGGAGGAATATCCGTGGACCCCAAGAAGATCAAATCAGTCATGGAATGGGAAGCCCCTACCACTCAAACTGAAGTTAGAGGTTTTCTCGGATTAGCAGGATATTACCGCAAGTTTGTTGAAGGATTTTCAAGCATTGCCCGACCAATGACCCAGTTATTGAAGAAGGACAAGAAGTTTGAATGGACACCTAAGTGTGAAGAGAGTTTTCAAGAGCTCAAGAAGCGATTGCTGACCGCCCCCGTCCTAACCATGCCCAATATCACCAAAAACTTTGATGTCTATTGCGACGCTTCCAAACTTGGACTTGGTTGTGTATTGATGCAAGAAGGCAAGGTCATAGCTTACCTCTCTCGGCAGCTTCGACCTCATGAAGAAAATTATCCAACCCATGATCTAGAGTTAGCAGCCGTGGTTCTAGCTCTGAAGACATGGAGGCACTATCTTATGGGCAACCGTTGTGAGATCTACACTGATCACAAGAGTTTGAAGTATATCTTCACCCAGAAGGAGTTGAACATGAGGCAGAGAAGATGGATAGAGTTGATCAAGGATTATGATCTGGAAATTCATTATCACCCCGGTAAGGCCAATGTGGTGGCCGATGCGTTGAGTAGGAAGCCATGCTCATTAAACATGAGGATCAAGGAAGAGCAACCTATGTTGTACCAAGAGTTTGAAAAATTTGGATTGGAACTAGTCAGTCAAGGATTCTTAGCCAACCTTGAGTTTCAACCCACCTTGATGAGCCAAATCAAAGAAGCCCAGAAGGGAAATGAGAGTATTGACGGAATTAAGCGCCGAATTAGTTCCGGTAAGGTGCCAGGATTTGAGGAAGATGATCAAGGAGTTCTTTGGTATAAAGGACGTATTTGTGTGCCTGCTGACTCAGAATTGAAGGGACTTATTATGAAGGAAGCCCATGAGACACCTTACTCCATTCACCCCGGTGGAACTAAGATGTACCAAGATTTAAAGGAACAATTTTGGTGGCATGGAATGAAGCGTGAGATTGCATCGTTCATCTCTAAGTGTGATATTTGTCAAAGAGTCAAGGCTGAACATCAACGTCCTGCGGGATTGCTGCAACCTTTGCAAGTTCCAGAATGGAAGTGGGAATCTGTTGGAATGGATTTCATCACTGGATTTCCAAGGTCTAGCCATGGAAATGACTCTATCTGGGTCATTGTGGATAGACTCACCAAAGTTGCCCACTTTATTCCCGTCAAGACCACTTATAACTCGGGACAGCTAGCAGATCTGTACCTATCCAGAATTGTTAGTTTGCATGGAGTCCCTAAAACCATAGTTTCCGATCGAGGAACCCAATTCACCTCAAGATTTTGGAGAAGTTTACATCAAGCCTTGGGAACCAAATTAGCCTTTAGCACCGCTTACCACCCTCAGACTGATGGACAGACTGAAAGAGTGAATCAAATACTTGAAGATATGTTGAGAGCCTGTGTTCTAGCCTATGGAGCTAAGTGGGAAGATTGTCTGCCCTTCGCGGAGTTTTCCTACAACAACAGCTATCAAGCCAGTTTGCAAATGGCCCCATTTGAAGCTTTGTATGGAAGAAAGTGTCGTACCCCTTTGAATTGGTCAGAAACCGGAGACAGTCAGATATTTGGACCTGACATTCTGCAAGAAGCCGAGGAGAAAGTTCGCATGATTCGTAATTACCTCAAGGCAGCCCAGTCAAGACAAAAGAGTTATGCGGATAAGAGGCGTAGAGAACTGACCTTCCAGATTGGAGATTTTGTTTATCTCAGAGTATCACCCCTCAAGGGAATGCAAAGATTCCAAGTCAAAGGAAAGCTTGCACCAAGATATATTGGACCCTTCAAGATACTAGACCGCAGAGGAGAAGTGTCTTATCAGTTGGAAATGCCCCCTAAATTGTCTGAAGTGCACGACGTCTTTCACGTGTCTTTACTTCGGAAATGTCTTGAAGTTCCGGAGAAGCCCGAAATCTTCAAGAATATTGATCACCGTTCTGTGGACATCAACAAGGATTTGACCTATCGTGAAGTGCCTACCCGTATCCTCGAGGAAGCATATCGAACCACTCGAACCCGTATCCCGCCCGGAGCGAAGCGGTATGGGCCGGCCCGTTCGGGTTTCGTTCGAAATCAGCCCAGTTGGTTTCGAATCCGGTCCGTTTCGTTTTCTTTATTTCCCGCTCGTTTTCGAATTAATTCAAATAACTTTCAGATATGATTTTCAAACATAAATTCCAAGAGTTTTACAAATCCATTTTTAGCAAATAAATATGCGTTGGAAAGCTTATAAAATGCTCTACACTGTAGGACTGATTAGAATTCAAATTGAATTAGGAATTTAATTAGATATGAATAGTGTGACCATAGCTTTATTAATCTTAGAAAATTTCTAGAAAATTGTTTAAGCCTCCTAAAATCATGAAATTTAAATTGTGAACTCACCATGACCTCCCCTACTGTTAGTCAACCCTAATCAACTCAAACCCTGTTAGTGTTATCAATTAGACCCTAACCCAACTCTAGTTAGTAACATAAAATGATAGATCCCTATCATACACTTAGAATTAATTTGCCCTCTTACCAATTCACTTAGTTGATCCCTCCCACTTGAACTAGTATTAGTACCACTAAACCAATACCAATGCTTAGAAAGTGAACAACATAGGACACTTAATAGAAACTCTAGCTTGCACACTTGATGGAAACTTAGAAGCAAAACTTACAATCCAACACCATAAAATGCAACATGAATGCTATTGTTAGCAAACAAAGATGTGTGCTTGGTGTGTTGTTAGCATGGTGTAGTGATTGTGTGCTTTGTGTTTATTCGTTATTAGACGCTAGTGTTGCCGAGGAGGATATTGGAGGGGATTATTATCAAGAAGAAGAAGAATACCCCGGACACTTTGCCAACCAAGGCAAGCCATCTTTTGATTCATACTCCCAATGCCTAGTTTTAATATTGCATTCTACTTGTTTTAAGTAAATTGCATGATTGAATGGCTAGAGTAGAATGATAGAAGTATAGTGATATCTTGCTTAACAAGAGCATCAAGCTGAGTTTATCCAATCATATTTAGTAGTATCATCACTCAATGTAGTTGCTTAGTCGCTAATAATATTGAGGCCATCCATAAGGGGAACTCTATTTGAAAAGGTGGTGACTGGAACTTGAAACTTGAATTGGAGATTGCTCCTACATAATGACTTTATGAAAGAAATTAATCTTGACTAAGAACTATGAAATGTATTTCTCAATGACAACGAGTGATGTACTATGGGAGCCAACCATACCGTACGACCACATTACCCCTGAATGGGAAGGGGCTTATTCCTAGCTTGTTTATTCTAGTATGGGAGGTCTTGTTTCATCCTTTATAGAAGTATTCCATGCGTGGTTGCTTCCGAACCAAGTGGTCATTGGAAATTTTCCTTCCTGAAGATTTCCATCCGTCCGGCATCCCGGAGCGGGCAAAACTAGAGGCGCCGGAACGGGGAAATCCGTGTCTCGGGCTCTAGGGAAGGATCCTATACTAGAGTAGACAAGTGAAAGAGTTCGTTTGATTATCTGAACCCCGCATACCTTGTGTATGACGATCCGTGGATTTCTCCCGGCAGATGTATCGATTCTTGTGGGTAAAGTGTACCCCTCTGCAGAGGTTTTCAAACTATTCGAATAGCCGCGTCCGCGGTCATGGACAGTTGGCAAGCTGTACTTGACTTTTGTCAAGAATAAAAAGAACAACGGTGAACTGGGTGAATGACTTGACTTGACCTTGAGGTTGACACACTTGAAATTCCTCTTTAGATTGAACTTAGAGAACTAAACCTCTTTTCTACCAATGAACATTCTTGGGAAATAAAACTAGCTTTTGCAAATAAACTTAGTGCTTAGTCCACTATACCAAACTTGCATATCTACTTCATCATTTCATTTATAAGATGGTTTGCGAGTGCATCCAATGTACTCATGGCTGTGTCCCTGGCTATCAACTTGGCCAGACTATGGGGAAGAGTACCAGGAGGAAGGGTATGAAGAAGAGTACCAGAACTAAGCTCGTCTCCATGAGTCGCCATTGCCTGTAGGGTGAAGGCATGGACCCAAAGACGTTATTTTCTGCTGCTATATTGTGTTGTAATATGAACTTGGTCTCTATGACCATTGTATTTGAACCATCGTATTGTAATGTCTATGGAACTGGTTACCAACTACGTTATGTATATCGCAACAATGGTTCTGGGATTGCGGTGGAATACATAAAGGGCACTTCGAATTTGTATCAAATTTGAGGTCGTCACAGGCATACTCATGGTGAATTTGTCCCCCCGGTCTACAAGTGCAAACTTTCGATACTTACCATTGCGGCCAATGCGGCAAAGGTGCCGAAGCTACCAATTGGTTCAGGAGAGAATAGATGGTCAAAACCTGAGCCAAGAGTCCTAAAACTTAACGTTGATGCTTCATTTCATGTGGAGCAGCATGCAGGTGCTATCGGCGCAATACTTCATGACTATGAAGGTTCCTTTGTGGCTGCTAGGTGCATTCCATTACCGCATGTGCCTTCCGTTGCGATGTCGGAAGCTTTGGCTATGAAACTTGGTCTTCAACTTGCTATGGAGATTGGATGCAATAGGCTAATTGCGGAATCAGATTCGTCTGAAACTATAGAAGCTTGCACTGGGAAACAAGATGGTGGAACGAATCCTCGGCGATTTTTGCTGATTGTGTCGATATGATTCCTTATATTGGTACTGTTAGCTTCAAACTCTGTCCGGGGGAGGCTAACCAGGTAGCCCATGAGATAGCTAGGTTCTGCTTCTCAAATAACATATCTTGTAACTGGGTCGATGAACCCCCTAGCTTTCTCTTTGATAGTCTCACAAACGATGTAACTGTACTTTGACTGGAGCAGCAAGTTTCAGACGCACTCTTTTCCTTACCAGGGTACCTAAGGGGACTGGAAGGTTTTTAATGAAGCGGCTTGCTAGCTTAATATATACATCATTTATCTTTAAAAAAAAGCACCGCCGCTTATGAGAGAGCCGAGCTAGAAGCTACGTGCAACGCTATAAATATGAGTTCTTTCTTCAGGATCTTGCTAGAAGATCCATATAATCATGAGCCCAGCTAGCTACTAGTTCACGATGATTTTTGAAACCACAAGTCGCGAAATCAACAGCGCCGCTCATAGCCTTTATTTAATTTTTATTTTTTTTGCGAAAAACCGCTCAAAGCCTTTAGGCTTTAGCCATGTTTGTTTCATGGGAAATTTGGAAGGAGTAGAAAGCTAAGATTTTTTTAAAATTACTTAATAACTTCAAAAGGCTAGTTACAAAAAATCAAGATGGGGATGCGATACGGTGACTTGCCGGGCAAAAGGCGTTGGCCATTTTAGGTTTGTAAGATCTTTAATTCTTTTTCTTTATCAATGAAAATGGCTAAGTCTTTATGTCATGAGGTTGGGTTTGAAGTTGGATCGAGGTATTGGATACTTAATCAAGGTGGAGATGGGCGATCAAGCTGTACTTTCTAAACAAACAAAAAGGTCTCGCTTACAAAGGATAATCTTATTAAGATATAATGGAAAGATGTTAGAAATGTTTTTTTGTGATGCGGATGAATCAGTTGAACATCTTTTTCTTTCATGTCCTTGTGCTGAAATTGTTTGGTGCATTATCTTTAGTACATACAACATCTCACCTCCGACTAATATTAAAAATATGTTAGGCAATTAGCTAAATGGCATTGATAAAGAAACTAAAGCTAGGATACGAATTGGAGTGTCCACTTTGTGTTGGTCGATATGGAAAACTCAGAATAATGTTATCTTTAACAATGTCGGTGTGTCACATTTTATGCATGTTATCCATTTGGTTACACACTGGATTCAAGAATGGTCCATGCTTCTCCCGAAGGATCAGCGGGACGGTCGCTCGGGATTTCTATAGCCAGGCTGGTTGGCGGCTTACTATGAGATTGGCTTCATGAATAGCCCGGTTAGCTTTTCTATGCTTAGATGGTTGATATTTTGTATCAACCATGTGTAATCCCTAAGTTATAATAACTATATTTTTTGTTACCTAAGACCTAAACTATGCAATACATGGCCGTGTAGATCCTAGGATGCACAAGGCGGGATTCTTCCCCCTTTTTTTAAAAAAAAAGTATAGTTTAGGACTAACTAAATGTGATTATCGACTTTCTTATATAAGCATGCCGCTTATGAGAGTCGAGTTAACGGCTATGTGCATCGATTGATGCAGAGACCGAGGCTATTATCTCCATTTCAACAAAAAAAAATCCAGCTAGAAGATACATATAGTTGCAGGTTGCATACGCTATAAATGATTTATGTTCCGGATCTTGCTAGAAGATTCTTATAATAATGAGCCCAGCTATAGCTAGCTAGTTGACGATGATTTTTGAAACAACAAGTCGTGAAATTAAGTTGGCGATACTCCTAAGATTCGGGTTCTCACGGATAATTAGTCACGAAAGGGGCAATTCGTGAATGCCGTGGCCTTCGCACAGCCAATGTCTCGAAGGTGGAGCTTGGAAGCGACAAAGATGAGCTTTACGTGGGGCGGTTTAACGGAGTCCCAACACATGGGCCGGGTCCTGCTACAAATTAATCACCTTTCGACTTCATCATTACCCTGTGACCGCTGCCCGTCGACGGCCAACTTTCCGAGTTAATTAGTGAAAAATCCGGGCAATCATGGTCGGAAATGCCCTTGAGGAAACGTTCGCCGCGTCCGCGAGCAGTGCCCCCTAGTACTGTATTTGCTCTTCACGAGCTCCACACAGGGAGTGCCGCTGCAAATATGTATGTAAAAAAAAGGTTCTGGAACTTTCTGGAAGTCGTAGCAGTAGCACCTTGAGTCGTGGAGGGCTCAACTTGGGCGGTCGCGTGTCGACGCCGTGAGCTCGATCGCCGCAGCTAGCTCATGCTCATCGGTAGCGTTGACCTGCCTGCGGCCGAGGCAAAGCGCGCGTGGGGGGCAGAAACGTCATTTGGGCCGTGCTAAGAATGACGAACCGGCTGCCGTCATATCTCGCGGCCGATGGGGACTGCTAGCGAGGCGGACAGGCAGCGCGTTGGCGCCTCCAAGCAAGCATGCATGCGGCTGATCGGCACGGGGCGGCGCCGGCGCGTCACGTGACTGTGTCGGCACTCGCTCAAAGGTACCCGAATCATCATGTATTCACTTATGAGTTATGATGATCTCTGACCTAATTAACCAGCTTTTCTATACTAGGGGATACTCCAATCCGGCTGATAAATACCTCTGTTCCAATATGTAAGAGCTTTTATAGAAAGCTAAATTAGCTTTCACAAAAAAAAAATCATAACAAAGATAATACTGCTCGAGAAGAGAGAAACTGCACCTTGCAGTTGCGACAAGACTGACCGTCCCTACCCAACACCTGCTTCCGAAGCGAATCGTTTTACTCCGGCATTTGGAGATGGAGTGGTAGCAGCCTAGGGTTCCACCCTAGAAACCGCCGCCATCTATCTTGTTTTCGATTGGGAATCGATAGGTCCCAGCCTTCTCCGCTTGCCGCTCCTTTGATAGGAGGATAAGGACATCGGTCCTGCACTCGACGCTTTGGTAAGGTTTCCTAAAGTTAGAGATTGCTCAACCGACTGCGACAGGTGGCTATGGCAGTGTTGTGCAGGACAAGAATGAGGTATACATGCCTCCTCGTCCACTTCGTCAGTGGCGATCTAGCCGGTGGCATTCAGAAGGACGGGAAATTGTTTGTTTGTTGCTCTTTTGGGGTGGTGGATCCCGTCCAGTCTATACAAGGTACTGGTTTAGTGTTAGAAAATTCAGATCAAATCAAGGGTTCAATGACGACAACTTCAGCTTTGGGGCGATGGTCCTTACTCCTTAGTGGCACGTGCATGAAGACTTCCCATCTGTTATCAACAATGCCATGATGACTCCGGTGTGGGAGAGGCGGCGGCGACACATCTTGCAAACTTCTATAACTTCTTGTGTACCGGCTTCCTTTAGCTTTAAAGTGGTCGTTAGGTGGTTTAAAGATCTTGATGTAATTTTTATTATAGTTAGGGTGATTTGTACTTCTTGTGAACTTCTATAGCAGTTGGGGATTTTCATAAAAAAAATATCGAGAGACCGTGGCTTCTTTGCTTATGATTGTATCTTGTAAAGTTTGGAAAAAGGGAAATGCGAGGGTTTCTCGGCAGCGACCATGTCTCGCCGATCAACTAAATCATCATGAATAATGTGAATCATGCCAGCGGAAAAACTGTTTGTAGTATAATTCCAAGAGTAGCTTTTAATATTAGACTCATACGATCTCTGTTGTGAAATGTAAGCTGTTTTAGAAAATTAATGTACTTTTTTAAAAGACTTATATTTTGAAACTGATGTAATATTACTTATAGGTAATATAAATGTATCTAGACCTCTTTTCTAAAATGTGTTCAGATATATTTATATTAGCTACAACTAATCGTAATAATTTTGACTTGTTAAAATAAAAATCCGCACCTGCGACATGGGCACACGCTTAGCTAATCCTTCCGAAGCAACGAGGCGCTGGGATGTCGGCATCATCGGTCCTTGTGTGCCCTAGACATGCATGGGCGTTCGTGCGCTGTGGATGAGATCGGGTCGGGGGCCATCCGTCCATGGCCATGCATACCATCACCATATCCTGGCGTGGCTGCATGGGGATTACTCGGCGGTGGTGGCCGGGCCCCATGATCCGACGAGACGCAGGAGGCCATGCGCCATGATTTCATTGGCTGCGCCGCCCGCCAAACTTTTCCACTAGAAAACTCCCCGCTCCGCCGCCAGCTCGCTTTTCTCGTCACGGTCGCGCTACGGCGGAGCCGCGTGGTGCCGAGAACTTGGGAGATGATTCTGTCGGCCGGACTATGCGTGCCGACCCAGCCGGTGTAGACCCCAGGCGCGGTAGGGCGTTCCCGATCGACGCTTCCGGACGCCGTGAAGTCTTCGTGACTCGTCCGCCGTGGCCCTTTTCCCTTCCTGCTCCGTCGACAAGGCCAATTCATTAGTTCTGAGATTCCTGCACATGAGTGCGTGCGTGCGAGCACAGCACACGTGCAGGCATAGTTGTTAGAATCATAATTCTACAACTTTATGATTTAAATTGAATAAAAAGATTCCATGATACCTCTTCTTTGACGGGATGGAATGCTTGTCGAAAGGGGGCTCTCGCGATAGGTAGCTAGGGTTCCGCGCGCCGCCGCCGCCGCCGCCGCCGTTGGCCACCTCGGCCACGGCGACCGCCGCCCTTCCGCCCCCTCGCGCCGGGCTCCGCTCTGGCCCCGGCGGCCACCCTCCTTTCCCCCGCCCCATCTCCCCTCGCCCCCATGGACTCTGGTTCCAAGTCGAAGGGGTGGTCGGACATCGCCGACGAGGAGGAGGCGTCCAAGGCGGCGTCGTCGTCGGCGCGGTCCTACTCTGACGTGGTCAGGGACGGGTCTCCCTCCCCTCTGCCGGTGGAGACGGCGCAGGTGGCGCCGGTCGTGGTGGATCAGGTGGCAGTGTCCTCTACGCGCCCGCAAGGTGTTCGACGGATGGCCTCCCTGGTCTTTCGTCAGGAGCCGGCAAGGCGCCCCTCGGTGGGCGCGGGGCAGCCGTCTGGCCGCAATCAGAAGCGGCAGCGGCGTGGTGGTGGCCCTCTGCCGTCGTACACGGTGCCGACCGGGGTTCCCCAGGACCTCGCCGGGCTCTGCTTCAACTGCGCGGAGCCGGGGCATGTGGCGGGCATGTGCACGAACAAGACCAAGTGCCTGGCTTGTGGTGGTGAGGAGCATGTCGCCAGGGAGTGTACTGCCGCAGTCGGCCGGTCTGGGCACCCGCCGCCGCCAAGGGCGAGGTCGCCTGTGGAGCCCCCCGTGACTGGCTCGCGTGGAGCGCCAGTTCAGCAGTCGACGCCGGTCCATGAGCGCATCGGCGCGCGCGTGCCTCCCGGGCCGCCGTTGCAGCGCACCACGCCGGTGCATGATCGCCTGGGTGGCCGCGAGGCTGGCGTGAGCGGCCTGGAAGGTGGCAGCCGCTCGCGGGCTGTGGACGTCGAGCTGGCGCGGGCGTCGCAGGAGCGCGCCGAGCGCGTGGAACGGGAGCGCAGGGACGGCGAGCGCGCCGCGCAGGAGCGTGCGGAGCGCGTGGAGCGGGAGCGCAGGGACAGCGAGCGCCGGGAGCGCGAGCGCGCGGATGGCGAGCGTGCTGAGCGCCTGGCTCGGGAGCGCGCCGAGAGTGATCGAGAGGCTCGGCGGGCGGCGGAGCGCGCGCACGTTGCCTGCTCCTGGGGCATCCTCGGCTGGTCGCTCTCAGGAGGGCTCGGCCTGTTGTGGAGCGTTGTGTGGTTTACCGCACGCAGGAGGTGGAGGACGCTGAGCGCGCGCTCAGGTGGAGCTTGGTTGCTTACGTCTCCGGGACGCGGCGGGTGGTCAGCGCGGAGTCGGCCTCGGCGGCGATTCTGGCTCGCTTCCCAGAGCTGGAGGGGCACTTCACCGTCCACCGCTTCTGGCCGGCGGAGTTTCTCTTCGTCTTCGATTCGAGGGCTCGCAAGGACGTGGTGGCGGGCGCAAGCCCAGTGGACGGGCGCAGCTTTGCGCTGCGTTTCAGCCCATAGAACAGGCTCTCTCAGGCGACTCGGAGGACATTCCGATACCGGGCGCACATGGAGATCGTTGGGATCCCTCCGATCGCCTGGAACCTGGACACGGTGCGCTCCTTGTTGAGGCCATCCTCGTGGGTGGAGCGGCTCGGTGTGGAGACAGCGACGCGCTCTGATTTGGGGCGTTTCAGAGTCACGGCTTGGACGGACAACCCAGCCTCGCTGCCAAGGTCCAAGCTCATGTGGGTGGAGGAGCCCCCTTTGTATGGGGATGAGGATGAGGATCTGCTCGCGCCGCCAGATGCTATCATCCCTGAAGAAGTGGCCTTCCTGGAGTTCACTGCCACTGTCCACCTTGTGCGGCTAGAGGACACTAACCCCTCGCTGGACTGGCCGGCGCCGGGCGCTGGTCCGGATGACCGTGATGATGGTGACGACGGCCATGGGCATGGCGCAAGGGGCAGTGGCTCTGGTGGTGGTGGTGGTCTTGGGCCAGGTGGCCGTGGAGATGTGGGCGGTCTTCCGGGGCCGCCCGACCCGGTTGGCTCTCATCGCCGATGGGGCGGTGGTAGGGAGCGGAGGGTGGCGCTGGGCCACACTTCCTCTGTGCTCCCGTGGCCGAGGTCCCCCGACTCCGTCGCCAACGTCGCCAACGTCGTCGCCGGCAGCCTCTCCGTGGAGCGCGGGGGTGCGGATGCCGCGGCCGAGGTGCTTGCGCCGTCCCCGCTTTTGGCTGTTGGCCGGGGTGTCGAGGCAGCCGCGGCGGGTCTTGAGGTGCGGCTGCCGCCGCTAGATGGTGGTTCGGCTGGAGGTGGGGGGCTATCGCTGCCGCGTGCTCGGAGTCTCCCGCCTGCCCGGGGGAAGCGGCTGCTGGATCTCAGCGTGGGGCGTTGCTCTTGGTCCGAGCCCGAGCTCGGGTCCTCCACGCCGCCAACCTCCCCCGCTTCGTCGACCGATTCTTGGGCTACTCCCAGTGGGCCCGTGGGTGGTCCTAAAGGTGGTTCGCAGGTGGGGGAGCAGTCCATGTTCACGGTGGTGCTCTCCAGTGAGGGCCCCTCGCCGGGCGAAGCTGCGTCGGCGCCGCGGCTGTCTCCTCCTCAGGCGCCTCTCGCTAGGTCTGGCGAGACCCCACCCTCGTTGGACCTTGCCCTGCCGCTGGCCTCTTTCAGAGAGCGTTGTCGGCTGCGCAAGGCAGCTCTCCTCCCTTGTCCGCTGCCCAAGCGCCCTCGCCAGAAGCGGATGCCTCCGTCGACGGTGCACCGTAGCCGTCGTGTGGCAGGGAGGTTTGCTCCAGGGACCCCGGTCAGCCGTCAGCAGAGGGCCCTCATGCTGCAGCTTGGCTTGGCCCGGGAAGGTGAGGTCATTGACGACGCGGCTCTTCAAGCCTACATCGAGCTCTTCTCCAAGCCCATGACGCAGCAGCACATCTCTGCTTGTTTGGCCCTCTTTGGTTGGCTCCCGGAGGTTGACCCCATGGTGGAGGAGGTGGATGCGGATGTTGTAGTTTGAGTTGAGATCAGTTTGTGTGTTTCTCTCTCTTTTCGCCATGTCAGACTTTAACTTTTCTTGGCTCATTTGGAATGTACGTGGGTTGAACTCTCCGGCTCGTTGTGATGCTATTTTTCAGTTGGTCTTGCTCTCGGGCGCGAGCGTGGTGTGCTTTCAAGAAACTAAACTTGAGGTGGTTTCTCGAGCAATCGTGGATCGATGCTTGGGTAGAGAGTTCGATAACTTCTTCTACCTCCTGGTCGTGGGTACGCGGGGTGGCATTCTTATTGCGTGGAAATCTGAGGTGGTGACGATCTCGAATCCCCATCTCTCAAACAACGCAATCACCGTGAGAGTTGGAGACGTTGGCGCCGCCGGCTGGTGGTTCACTGGGGTCTACGACCCCCATACGGATGTGGACAAGTGCCTTTTCCTGCAAGAGTTAAAAGATGTTAGGGACCTTCACCCTGGTCCGTGGGCGGTGGCGGGGGATTTCAACCTCATCGTGGATGCTGCGGATAAGAACAACTCCAATCTCAACCGGCGCATGATGGGCAAGTTCCGGAAGTTGTTGGCGGAGTTGGAGTTGAAGGAGCTCTACCTCAATGGGAGGCGGTACACATGGTCCAATGAGCGAGAGAGTGCCACGCTTGAGCGACTGGACAGGGTATTCTCTACCGTGGACTGGGAGGTGGACTTCCCCTCGTCCTTCCTCTCTGCCATGAGCTCCTCGACTTCCGATCATTGCCCTTTGTTGCTCACTCTTGCCCTGCAGTTCAGCTCAGGGAAGAGATTTCGCTTTGAGTCCTTCTGGCCAAAGGCCGTGGGCTTTCAGGAGACTGTGGAGGGGGCTTGGGCCTCGCCCCCGCAGATTGCTAACTCGTTCAAGCGCCTCGCGGCCAAGCTCGCGGCTACTGCCAAGGCGCTTTCTAGTTGGAGTGACAAGTTCATCGGCAATAACAAGCTGCAGATCTTAGTGGCGAATGAGCTGATCCTTAGGCTCGATGTGGCGATGGACTCTCGTCCGCTTTCCGCGGATGAGCGGGATTTCCGGCGGCTCCTTAAGCGCAAGCTGTTGGGGCTAGCCTCGTTGGAGCGCACTATTGCCCGTCACCGCTCTCGGATCCACTGGTTGAGCGAAGGTGATGCTTGCACGAGATTCTTCCACCTGCATGCCAACCATCGTAGGCGGAAGAACTTCATTGCTCACCTCAAGGTGGATGGGGTCCTCATTTCGTACCAAGACAATAAGGCCAAGGCGGTGGACTCCTTCTACGAGCGGCTCTTGGGATCGTGCCCAGAGCATGGTTTTGGCCTGGACCTTGATTTCCTAGGCATGCAAACTCATGACCTCTCTGGCCTGGAGGTGCCTTTCTCGGAGGAGGAGGTGTGGGGGGTGATCCGATCGCAGGAGTTGGACAAAGCTCCCGGCCCAGATGGTTTTACGGGCCGCTTTTATGCGTCTTGCTGGCCGATCATTAAGGAGGATATGATGGTGGCTTTTCACGCCTTGTGGAGTGGTGACTGCAGGGGGCTGCACGTGGCCAACCAGGCGTTGATCTCGCTTTTGCCCAAAAAAGCGGACGCCGTCGAGGTTAAGGACTTCAGGTCGATCAGCCTCATTCACAGTGTGGCTAAGTTGATTGCCAAGGTCCTCTCTGTCCGCCTCGCGCCGAGCATGCCTCTCCTTGTGGGTCCCCAGCAGAGTGCTTTCATCCGTGGACGTTGTCTTCATGACAACTTCCAGCTTGTGCAGGCTACCGCCAGAAAGCTGCACCGCCTCAAAAAGGAGGTCATTCTGCTTAAGCTCGACATCACTAAGGCCTTCGACACAGTGGATTGGGCTTTTCTGCTTGATGTCTTGTCTAAGCTGGGGTTCGGCCGACGTTGGATCTCCATGATTTGTGGCTTGTTGGGGTCGGCCTCCACCCGCGTGGTGGTTAATGGTGTGGCGGGTAATCTCATCTTCAACAGGCGTGGCTTGCGACAAGGGGACCCCCTTTCCCCCCTCCTGTTCGACTCGGTGATGGACGTGCTTCACCTGATGATCGAGAGGGCGGCTAGCGATGGCTTGCTCTCGGCTCTTGCCGCGCGTGGGTTGCAGCATCGCACCTCGATGTACGCCGATGATGTGGTTACCTTTGTGAGGCCTACTCGGTTGGACCTCCTCACCTGTTCGGCCATTGTCGAGGACTTTGGCGTGGCTTCTGGATTGTGCACCAACCTTGCTAAGTGCTCCATTCACCCTATTCGGTGTTCGCCGGAGCAGGTTACGCTAGCGCGTGACATTCTCGGTTGCGAGGTTGGCTCCCTTCCATTTCGATACCTTGGACTGCCCTTGAGTATCCGCAAGGTCTCCGCGGCGCAGCTACAGCCTGTGGTTGACAACGCGATGAGGAGGGTGCAACCGTGGTGTGCCAAGCTCATGAACCGTGGTGGTCGGGCGATTCTCGTTCAAACCATGCTCTCGTCGATGTTGGTTCATGCCTTGATGTCCCTGGATATCCCACCGAAGACCCTGGAGGCCTTCGCCAAGATCTGTAGGGCCTTCCTATGGAAAGGCAGGCAACAGGTGAATGGTGGCCATTGCCTGGTGGCGTGGGACAAGGTGACCTCGCCCAAGTCTGTGGGCGGGCTGGGCTTGCCTAACTTGCGCCTTCTCAACCTGGCGCTTCGTTGTCGTTGGGCGTGGCTGCAGTGGACTGACCCTGCTAGGACCTGGGCGGAGTTTGATCTTCGACTCCCCCGGGCTTTGTTGGCCCTGTTTGAGGCGGCCACGACAGTTCGTCTTGGTAACGGTGAACGTGCTCGGTTCTGGTTGGATCGTTGGTTGGACGGCGCTCGAGTGGAGGATGTGGCTCCCAACCTGGCGGCGATGATCCCTCCTCGCATTGCCAAAGCCCGCTTGGTTAAGGAGGGGCTTTCTGGCCTTTGGCTTCAGGACTGCGGGCCCAACCTCTCGGCCGAGGCGCTCGCGGAGTTATTTGTTCTCTGGCAGATCCTCGCTGAGGTTCAGCTCTTTCCAGAGCGTGGGGACGAGCTGATTTGGGCCTGGTCGCTGGATGGGACGTACTCCTCTAAGTCAGCTTACAATGCTTTCTTTGTGGGTCGTTGCCAGGCTATAGCGGTGGCTCAGGTGTGGCGTTCGAGGGCCCCTTACGGGTGTAGGTTTTTCGCTTGGCTCGTCTCCAAGGATAGATGTTGGACGGCAGACCGGCTAGAGCGTCGTGGACTTCCGCACCCCGCGGCTTGCCCGCTTTGTGACCAGGAGCCGGAGACATTGCAACACTTGTTACTTGGATGTGTGGTGGCCCGGGAGGTGTGGGCGTCGGCCCTAAACCACTGGGATCATTTACAGTGGCTTCCAGAGGTTGATTCGGATCTCCTTCAGTGGTGGACTTCAAGGCCCTGCCCCAAGGCCATTCAGCGGGACCTGTGGACGGCTATTACCCTGGTCTTCTGGTGCATTTGGCGGCACCGCAATGATGTGGTCTTCAACGGGGCTCGGCCTGATCTGGGGGTCATCCTAGCGAAGATTAGAGAGGAGTACGGTAGGTGGCGTCTAGCTAGGCTTTTCCGTAGTGATTTCTTTGGCTTTCCGGAGCCGGTGCCGTGGATAGGTGGAGAGTAGTCTGTTTTTTGATCTTGAGGAGCTGCCACCTCTTGTTGGCAGCATCTTGCCGTTGTCTCTTCTATGTGATTAATGCACCCGCTTGGGTGTATTCTCGAAAAAAAAAGTATTTTGTTTCTTCATATGGTCTCCAAAGCATCTTCACCCGAGCCTCCAAACTGGCGTCTGATGAAAACGTAGGATAGAATATTTTTAGCTACCGGCACGAACACTCGCATGGAGGGGTCGGGGTTATCTCTCCCTAGAAACGGCCTCAATTTAAAGCTTTGAGACAGGTTTTGATCATTCTTTTTACAATTTGAAATAAAATCGAAACACATAGTCTTAACTCTTAATTTGCAATGATTCATACAAATCAAATGGAATAAAGTTCAGCGAGTAGCAACACTCACCAAGCCGTTCTGTCCCCTTTGATTGCCCTTAGATGCTCTACCAACTATTTTGAAACTCATGATGAATTACTTCATCACGGGTTCTTAATTTGGTGCATGCCGAGAAAATCGACAAACTCTAAGGACAACTAGTGATCAAAAAAGGCTAGAGGACCCTGATTATCATATGGGTGATTATCCCTTGCTGCAAGATCACTGGGCTCACTCTCAATGATTATTTGTGCATACTCACGTAAGCATGCATTACCTCTGACATTCGCTCTTGTGACAAGGTAAGAGCTAGGTACCAGACAATACCAAAACGAGCTTCGAGTCCACCAAATGCTCGTTCGACATTATTTTTGCAAGACTCCATGACGCGAAATAAGATGAGTTTATTTTTCTAACCTTGATGCTTAGAGATTGTCTTCACAAAAATTGAACACCTAGGATAGATTTTTTCAGCTAAGTAGTACCCTTTTGTATATTGGTGGCCACTGTTCTCCTAATTGCACTCTAGGGCAAGGCTTTTATCAAGTCACGCAGATACCGGGGAGCATTGTAGCACATTAATATCACTGTGAGATTCCGCCATGCTAAAGAAAGCATGCCTAATTAGAGGTCATGATCGGCCACAACTTCAAGTACCACACACCAATATCATTGATGCTCCTTGTATGAACCTTCCTAGGAAAATGGATTGGTCTTCAAGGAAGTGCATGCACTTGATGATTGCAGGCATGGTGACTGTGTTAAGGGTGTCTCCAACGTTTAATTTCTAGAGAGATCATAAGTTGGCCCGCTGTTAGCGCTATGGAAGTTGAAAATAGCTGCAATGCTTGTGATCAACCGGGGTCTTAAGGTGAAGCCCACTTGCCTGTTTTTTTATTCTTTTTTCAATCGCTTCATAACTCGCTTCTTTCCTTGTGGAGAGCTCTGGCTAGAGGGCATGGCCTTTATCAAGTCTCGCAGATACCGGGGAGTGTTGTAGCACGTTAATATTATTGTGAGATTCTGCCATGCTAAAGAAAGCATGCCTCATTTAGAGGTCATGATCGGCCACAACTTCAAGTACCACGCTCAAATATCAGTGATGCTCTTTGTACAAACCTTCCTAGGAAAATGGATTGATCTTCAAGGAAGTGCATACAATTGATGATTCCAGGCATGGTGACTCTGTCACGTGTTTAGGGTGTATCCAATGTTTAATTTCTAGAGAGATCATAAGTTGACCCCTGTTAGCGCTATTGAATTTGAAAACAACTGCAATGCTTGTGATCAACCGAGGTCTTAAGGTGAAGCCCACTTGCCTGTTTTTTATTCTTTTTCAGTCGCTTTATAACTCGCTTCTTTCCCTTGTGAAAAACTCTGGCTAGATAGGAGAGAGAAAATAATACATTGTAGTACTGCTTATGATCGGCCTCATTACAAAGGGCGACCTCGAGCTTCTGCTGCTTAAGCCACAAGCTCACAATGCTTAAATCCTGCTATGGTCGACCTTAGGATGTTTGTGGCCGACCTTATTTAAACGCTGGAGATACCCTTAGAACTAACTAAAAGTGCTTATCGACTTTCTTGTATAAGCACCGCCTCTTATGAGAGAGCCTAGCTAGAATACCTACTCTTGCAAGTTGCAAACACTATAAATGTGTTTCGCTGCAGGATCTTGCTAGAAGATTCGTCTCATCATGAGCCCAGCTAAGTGGGTGATAAAAGATTCCGGGTTCAGGCGATGAAAACGACAAAACTGACCCATCCGACAAACTTCAGCACAAAATGAACCTAGTTTCAAACTATTTCACAAAATAACCCTTTTCAGTAGCGCCCACATTACCGGCACTATGCTCCATGGCATAACTCCCTACGCTAGGGCGCTATCCTCCTGGCCACGTGGCGCAGCGGGTCCCGCATCTGGCACCATAACGCCTGAGCCTGGGGCGCTATGCCCTTAATGGGCCGGCCCACGATGGCTGCGGCGGTGCGATGCTAGCCGAGGTGGGAGTTTAGTCCCACCTCGGAAGCTGAGGAAATTTTGCACCAACATATAAGCCGGCGTGTGAGAGGGACCCCGAGCTCCTCTCAACACACAGATATGCAGGCAGACCCGTGCAGCCTACCTTTCTTTGTCCTGTGGGCCCGCCTGGCTGGGCGATTATGCTCACGAGTAGGGTCCATCCCGAAAACTTGTGGCCCTAGCCAGGCTGGGCGGGCTTTTTTGCTGTTTCTCTTGTGGGAGGATAGCACCCTGCACGCCGGCGCTATGCTTCACAGTGCAGCGCCGGTGCAGGAGGCGCTATGCCCTGTAACTCCATGCAGCTCGGCGCTATGGTGTGTAGTGTAGCACCCGTGTGTGGGGTGCTATAGTCTGTAACGCTGATGATCGAGCTCTAAAAATTCTAAGTCCCAGAGCTTTTTGGTACTGTTATTGGCGACGAGACAAACGTAGAAGGGTAGCACCCTGGCCGCCGGCGCTATGCATCAGAGCATAGCACCCTATTAGCCGGCGCTACAGGTCTTAACACCGTCGATCTCGGCGCTATGCTTTGTAGAGTAGCTCCCTTGTGTGGGGTGCTATAGTCTGTAACGCGGATGGTCGAGCTCTAAAAATTCTAAGTCCCAACCTGGGAGGCATAGCGCCGACGTGCAGGGTGCTATCCTCATTAGCATAGCGCCGGCGACTAGGGCGCTACTTAACCGTGGGTCCCACAAAAGAAACAGCAAAAAAGCCCGCCCAGCCTGGCTAGGGCCACAAGTTTTCGGGGTGGACCCTACTCGCAAGCAGCACGCCCAGCCAGGCGGACCCACAGGGCAGAGAAAGGTAGGCTACACGGGTCTGCCTGCATATGTGTGTGTTGAGAGGAGCTCGGGGTCCCTCTCGCACGCCGGCTTATATGTTGGTGCAAAATTTCCTCAGCTTCCGAGGTGGGACTAAACTCCCACCTCGGCTAGCATCGCACCGCCGCAGCCGTCGTGGGCCGGCCCATTAAGGGCATAGCGCCCCAGGCTCAGGCGCTATGGTGCCAGATGCGGGGCCCGCGGTGCCACGTGGCCAGGAGGATAGCGCCCTAGCGCAGGGAGTTATGCCACGGAGCATAGCGCCGGTAATGTGGGCGCTACTGAAAAGGGTTATTTTATGAAATAGTTTGAAACTAGATTCATTTTGTGCTGAAGTTTGTCCGATGGGTCAGTTTTGTCGTTTTCATCGGTTCAGGCAGATAATGAGTCAGGAAAGTGGCCATTCGTGAATGCCGTCACCTTCACACAGCCAATGTCTTGAAGGTGGAGCTTGGAAGCGACAAAATTCAGCTTTATGCATACTTGGGGGCGATTTGACGGTGTCCAAATCCATGGCCAACTACAAATTAATTACCTTTCGCCTTCATCATTAAGGTGTGATGACCGCTGCCCGTCGACCAGCAACCTTCCCGGCTTAATTAGTAAAAAATCCGATCGAGTCAAGGTCGGAACTGCCCCTCAGGAAACGTTCGCCGCGTCCGCATCACGAACTCCATCTACATGTGGCGTCTAGCTAGACTCGAAATATAATCACCGCCGTATCCTGGCAGGGATATTTCTGTCACCTGCGTACGCGAGGTTGCTGGATTATCTCAGGAACTTTCTGGAAGCCGTGGCACGTGGAGTCGTGGGGAGATGGACTTGGTGGTGATGGTGGCGCGCACTGTACGCCGAGAGATCGCGGTCGCGTGCCGACGACGTGAGTTTACTTATCTGGCCTGGATGACCTCTGGCCCGCCTAATTGACCAGCTTTTTGATAGTACTTACACCGCTCGAATATTAGAAAGCCAAATAAATTAGCCTTTTTAAAATAGGTTTGCTAGTTCTCAGCAGCTGAAAGTTTTTAAGTTGCACGTTAGATTGCAGCTGAGATATTTTTTAGTTATAGGTGAGGTTGTAACCGGACAAAAAAACTTCAGACCGCTAGATATGCTTCGTGATTCATGCAAATAGTGTGTTACAGCTGCAATATGATGAAGCCATCTTATCCATATAGAAAACTAGTCACACCCTAAGAGGCTCATATTTCAAAATAATTGAGACACACTATCCCACTGGTGGAAAAAGGGCTATTAATCCCGGTCTGTAACGGCCTTTAGTCCCGGTTTCCAAACCGGGACTAGCAAAGCGCGATTAAAGGCCCTCAGCCTTTAGTCCCGGTTGCAAACGAACCGGGACTAATGGCCGTCCACGTGGGCACGGCTGGGAGCGCCGTCTCGGGGACCTTTAGTCCCGGTTCGTAATGAGAACCGGGACTTAAGTGTTCTGTTTTTGTTTTTATTTTTAATGCTGTTCAGATTATAGGTTTAGGGTTTATACTTAATTAGGGTTCATTTTAATTTCAAACGAGTTTTCATACCTATATTCTACGACTAGTACATACACATTACACGTTGGTGCATGCATATATAATATTATACGATATCTTGCGACTGTATATACTACAATTTCAAACAAGTGTATGTACAACTATTTTTCAAACAAGTTTCAAAACAAACTAAGTTACATGGAGATCACTAAATTACAGATAGCGTTCTTCGTCCTCCACATAGTGTTCTCCTTTCTCACAGAGGACCTCCCTCATGATGAATCCTGCCAGCTCCTCTTGAATTGCTTTTAGGCGCTGGGTTGGTACGAGCTTCTCCCGCATCACATACAACTTTAAGAAGATCGATATGGATATATATAAGTTGGATAAAACTCAACACAATTGATTATAATAAAAGAAAACTGTGAATATTATTTACGTAGATCAAAGTCCGTGGAACGTGCTCTCCGCTCACTGGTGTACCACCGGATGAACTTGCAGACGTAGAATCCACAAAGATTGGTCCCCGGTGGTTGCTGCAAACCCTTTATCTTTTTAAAAGTTAGCTGTTCTTTGAATTCACCTATTACCGACCTTCTGAAACGTGTCCAAACGCTACAGGGCAAAGAAAATGAGCAAATGAGTTATTAAATACTTGATATCAGGAAATTAATGAAAGGAGATGATATAGTCGGGTAATGATTGAAATTACTTTTGCAGCATTTCTTTCATGTCGCTAAACAGGACGTCGGGCTTATCCAATGAGTCCAAGATATAAACAGTTGATGTGTCCAATTGAATCTTTAGCAGAATCCAGTGGTAACTGCAGACACGCATGCATAACTCATCAATTACACTTAACATCGAGTAAGCAAAAAAGAATGTCTAGAAGATAGAAACACTCACTTGAAGTTGTAAGGAAATAGAAGTTCTCTTTTAAGACTTTGCTTGACAAAAAATCTGAAGAGGTCCTTCTCCACGTCTCTGGGGTGATCTTTTAACATCATTTCATTAATGATATATGGGTCAATGAACCCAACATCATGGATTCCCTTTTTTTGCATTCAAACATCTTAAATCTGCATAATAGCATACAAAAATCATATAGTTAATTAAGATATATAGGCAATGAACGAGCTTAGCTAGATACTTGAATATAAATCACTTACAGACAATAGCAACTGATGGTAGACTTGTCGAGATCGCGCTGATTGAATATGTGAAACAATTCGTCCATTGGAATATGTAACATGTATCTTTTGAAGTAATGCTCCTCTCTAACGTCCAAGAGGATAAAACGTTTGAAGTCCTTTTTTGTATATGCACCTTGTACCAGCCGAGCAGATTTCGCATATGTGTTGATAGACCGCGTTCCTCCTCAGGCTTGATCAGAGGCCCCCCCGGTACATATTGCTCTACTACCTCTCCCACTGGCGCTTCTTTAAGGCCTAACATAACTAGAAGAGGCACATTCAAGATGTCCGCGTTCTCTTTTGCCTCCCTTATAGTTAAACCCAATAGTTGTGCAGCTGCTACTACTCTGGGGTCCAATAACAATCGGTCCTCTTCCAAATCGGCTCTGAAGGACGTATCGATATCGGGGGGGCCGACTATGAGCGGGGCGACCGATTGATTCTTCTGTTCTCCAAGCTGGGGAATTTGTTTCCTGCTTCTTTTTGCCTTGGCCAAGTCACTTTGCCTTTCAATTTCGCGTTTATAGTCTGATGGCAGATTCATCTTATATTGGGGCTCTGCAGTAAGCATACCATAAGCCCAGTCCTTTTGTTTCTCCGTGTATGTCGGCTTGGGCTCAGGCACTTTCGGTGCAAAAAATGCCTTCACTTCGGCGCGTACTATCGCCTCGTTTTTCTCGGTAGTCCGGTCATAAGCTCTCTTGGGAAGAGGCTTTAGCGATGGCTCTGGTATCTTCGTGGTCTTATGTACTACCATATCAGTAGTACTAACCATAGCGGACCTGCTCCGCTTTTCCCCGTCTGAGTAGTATTGGGGGACGGCTTCGCCTGACGCACTGGAGGTGCACTGGGGGACGGCGTTGGCTGACGCGCGGGAGGTGCACTGGGGGACGGCGTCGGCTGACGCGCAGGAGGTGCACTAGGGGGCGGCGTCAGCTGACGCGTCGCCCGAGGTGGACTCGGGGGTGGCGTCGGCTGACGCGGTGCCCGAGGTGGACTCGGGGGCGGCGTAGGTGGACGACGTTCATCGGGGGAGGGTGGACTTGGATTCCTCGGAGTCGGTGGCCTTGGCGCTGAGCCTGGAAACTTGATGTATTTCTTTTGCCATAAAACGATTTGGCGCTTGACATCTCTAAGTCTCCGATCCCCTTCAGGTGTAGCAAAATCAAGCTCTAGGTCCTCGAACGAGCTGACTATGTCAACCACCGAGACACGAGCATAGCCAGCCGGTATCGGGTTCCCATGGTGGAGTGCTTCAGGTAGACAAGGTAAAGCGTCGCCGCTCGCCACCTTGAAGGTCATGTTCTTCATTGGCTGATGTAGCTCACAATGAAGGTCCGAATAAGTTGGAGGCCCGAAAGCTCCTTCTTCGGAGTGGATCGAAGCTGCTCTATTTTCTTCATCAGCGGCTCCGTAATCTTCATCTCCTCCTCTGAAAGATCATGCCTCCAGGACACTCGGGATCGAAGTACGGAGGTGGTCTGGAACTCCTCGAGCCTGAAAGTTTCACCGTCGGAGGACTTGTCCTTGGCATAGAACCACTTTGTCCTCCAGTCGGGATTGTTTTCAGGCGTTTGGAGGGAGAAGTAGGAGACATCCAGGCGCACCTGACAGCTGAAGCCGCCGGTCTGGAATTGCAGAGGGCGCCGAATAACAAAAATTTGGCGCCACAGCGCCCAGTGGGGTTCAATCCCCAGGAAACATTCACAAAGCGTGATGAAGCACGCAATGTGTAGGATGGTGTTGGGATTCAGATCATGGAGCTGAATCCCATATGCAAAAAGAAGACCGCGGAGGAAAGGATGCGGGGGAAGGGACAAACCCCATAGCAAGAAGGCAATGAATATTACCCGGAATCCAGGAGGAGGCCGGGGAACGATCTCAGGGCCGGCGGCGAGCGATTCCGCCGGCGTGTTCTTCAGGAGGCCCATCTTCTCGGCCTGGGACAGTTCTTTGTCCCCGACCTTGGTCTGGACCCAACGGCCGACGATGGAGCCGTCGGCTGTCTTGGCCTTCTTGGCGGCGGCGCCGGCAGCGGAGGAGCTCCTCTTGCCCATGGCCTCGGTGCGCAGCAAGAATTGTGGAAATAGGTGCCGGTGGGAGAAGCAACTGCTGTGAGGTGCAAGGAGGAAGACGGTGGCGGCGGAGTGGGGTGAATTGTTACCCTTCCGCTGCCGTTTTATTCTTAATCTTGGAAGTTACCATCTATCCTGGCCATACGTTATGAAGTGGAAACGGCGGAGTAGATCTGGCCGTCCACGTGTCAATACCACAGGAGCCAAGGCGCTCCACTACGCACGGTAATCAAGGAAACCGTGCGGACTTTTTTCTCCCACACGCGGGACGTGCGGTCAAACACGGTCAACAGCCGGGACGTGCGGCTGCTGGACCCACAGTGCGTCTGGTCTTGTCAGTGTCAGGCCATTCCAGCAGAGGATGGCGTGACAACTCGAAGAAATCTGGCGTCAGCACTGACGTGGCCCTCAGGGAAAGTTGAACTTGTTCGACCCAAGGGGCAAGGCTGGCATGGATCTCTTCGAATTTCAGAGGTATGTGCATCAAGAGCCCAGAACATTTTCGGTGCGGAGTTTTTCTTCGAGGTTTTCGTGCTTTCTTGCACTGCCCGAATGTACGCAATGTTCTTTGGGCGATTTTGGTTTTTTACTTGATGTTTTGAGTGGGCTTCGGTCCCTCGAATTGTCTTCTTCGGGCCAGCAGTGCCTTCAAGTTATTCGAGGTTGGGCTTCGGTCCCTCAAATTGTCTTCTTCGGGCCAGCAGTGCCTTCAAGTTATTCGAGGCTGGGCTTCGGTCCCTCGAATTGTCTTCTTCGGGCCAGCAGTGCCTTCAAGTTATTCGAGGTTGGGCTTCGGTCCCTCGAATTGTCTTCTTCGGGCCAGCAGTGCCTTCAAGTTATTTGAGGTTGGGCTTCGGTCCCTCGAATTGTCTTCTTCGGGCCAGCAGTGCCTTCAAGTTATTCGAGGCTGGGCTTCGGTCCCTCGAAGTGTCTTCTTTGGGCCAGCAGTGCCTTCCTGTTATTCAAGGCTGGGCTACGGTCCCTTGAATTGTCTTCTTCGGGCCAGCAGAGCCTTCAAAGTATTCGAGCTTGAACTTCGATCCTTCGAATCATCTCTTTCGAGCCGGCAGCGCCTCTACACTATTCGGGTATGGGTGTCCGAACCCTCAAAATGCATTTCTAGGTCGATGGCGCCTTCATTTTGTTCGGATATGGGCTGATGCCTTTTCGAACTTTCTTTTGGGCTAACAACGCTCCTCATTCAACATGCCCAAATCTTGGTGGCAATATACCAGTTTGGATGCCGTATGTCAAATACGAAGGTAAGTCCACGGTTTGCAACACCAGATGGCCCGGTATTCGTATCAAACGCGCTCTGCCGAGAAAATTTTCCATACCTACGGTATGAAGTTTGCACCGATGGACGCATCGAGTGCCTCACAACGAACTGGGCTTCGACCTGGTAAGTCCAACGTGGCTCGGGTTGGGGTAGCGCCAGCCCATGCGGGTTCGAGTCGGGGGACTCGAATCTGAGTAAGCTAACCGAGTATCTTTGCGGCTATGCAATTAACTGAGACCCGGCGTGAGTCTCAGGCCGGTTATGCGCATCCCTCTGCAAACTCGACTTAGCACTTTCGAGGCTCTGAATGAGCGCAGCTCGAAAATTTCATACCTAACAAGAGTATTACTTGAATATTCTCTATCATTTTGCGGTTCCACAGGCCAGGCACGCATATCGGGTGCGGCTAGGAAGATTTTCGGGTGGAGTCCCTGCCATAGTCTTCGGCTATCCCAGGCACTCGGGGGCTACTGATGAAGGAATGACAAACAAGCCCCCGATATTCGCCTACCTGGTTTTCGGCCCAGGAAGCGTCTCCCTTGAAGGGCTCTTGAGGCCCATCAAGGTGGCGGTCTAGCGTGGTCCAGAAGCTAAACTTGGCGTGCAAGTAAGGACTCGAAGAATTCAAATTAGATTAGGCTTCGTTTGATTAAGGACCGATCCAATCTATACTTGGCTTGAGAGACAATCCTGTGACCCTGCCTTCGGGTATAAAAGGCTGGGAGGGAGATCTCGAAGCCCTAGACGCTTTTCCACCCACCTCACGCCAGAGCGCTCGACGACTTAGAGCCCCCTGGTTCGGCTAGATCCAATCTACGCCACCACTGTAACCCCATCATCAAAGCCACCCCGTCAATACAAAGTCAGACAAGCAGGACGTAGGCCTTTTACCTTCCGAGGGGGCCGAACCTGGGTAAATCCCCGTGTTCCTTTGCTTTCGTCTGATCGCCATCGAGTTCGCCAGGTCCCCAATACGCTTCCTAGATCGAAAGCCCTTTGACATGGGCATTGCCGGGGAGAAACCTCGTCAGCGGCGGCGGCTTCAGACGACGGCGGCGCGCGGGACGGCGGCGGCGGCTTTAGACGACGGCTGCGGCTTCAGACGACGGCGGCTCGCGGGACGGCGACGGCGTGGATGACGGCGGCGCGCGGGATGGCTTCGCTCGGATCGGACAACGGCGGCGGCGCGTGGGACGATGACGATGGTGGCGACTTCGATCGGGCGACGGCGGCGTGGGTGACGGCAGTGTGGGCGACGGCGGTGCATTGGACGGCGGCGCGCGGGACGACAACGGCGGTTCGCTTCCGCCGAAGCTTTCTCTGTGTGCTCGCCCTTTGTCTTCTTCGTCTGGATCGAGATGGAGAAGGCACGGGGTGGTGCGCGGGCTTATATACCACGGGACCTTTAGTCCCGGTTGGTAATACGATCCGGGACTAAAGACCCTTTAGTCCCGGTTCGTATTACCAACCGGGACTACAGGTTACCCTTTAGTCCCGGATGTTAAAAAGGCCCGGGACTAAAGGCCCATTTTGGGCGGTTTCCAAAGATTGCACGCACAGGGACCTTTAGTCCCGGGCCGTTTCATCGACCGGGACTAAAGGGTGTTTCCAAAGATTGCAATTTAGCTTGACTGAATATTCGAATTGAATTTCTGAGAAATCTACAACTGCAAATCGAGTGATTCAAAATCCTACAAATCACAAATTTAAATATCTATCAAATGCCACTGTTCCCATATTTGTATGATAATCCAATAATTTTACATAATTAAAATACTCCAAATATGCTTATAGAAACTTTGAAAATTCATATCTAAAGATTTACAAATCTAAATTGTTTGAAATTGAGTAACTAATTCAAAACCATTTTCTATTTTCAAAACCAGAAGATTAAAATAAGTTTGAGATTACCCAACACTATTAGAGGATATGGAGTCTTTCACGGGCTTGCAGGGAAATTTTTCCGAGGCGGAGCTTCCGAAGATGCCGTAGGGCGTGAGCACCAACGACATCTTCGAGAAGCTCCGCCACGGTAGATTTCCCAACCCTTTACCCAACACTGTTAGAGGATATGGAGTCTTTCATGGGCTTGCAGGGAAATTTTTCTGAGGCGGAGCTTCTGAAGATGCCGTAGGGCGTGAGCACCAACGACTTCTTCGAGAAGCTCCGCCACGGGAGATTTCCCAACCCTTTCCTCCATAACTGTTAGAGGAGATGGAGTCTTTCACGGGCTTGCAGGGAAATTTTTCCGAGGCAGAGCTTCCGAAGATGCCGTAGGGCGTGAGCACCAACGACATCTTCGAAAAGCTCTGCCACGGGAGATTTCCCAACCCTTTCCTCCATCCATGGGGATGAAACTCTCCCTTCCTTCGAGCTGTGCTTGCCATGGCGTATCGATGCTCCTTTTATAGGCACGGCGCCGCTTCTACTTTTGTCTTGTTCCTCCGACAAGGGCGTCGTGCGCTACATGCTTTATCTCATCGAGCAGTGCATCCACCCACGCATCCTTATCCTGCCAACAGCTTTAGTCTCGGTTGCACCCACCAGCCGGGACTAAAGGTTACCCACACGTCCTCATCCCACCGACAGTTTTGTTAGATGACACAAAAACCACCTTTAGTCCCTGTTGTACCCACCAGTCGGGACTAAAGGTTAGATGGTTTCCCGCGCCACTGCGTTCCCGCCTATTTTCTTCCCGCGCTTTCCACCGCTTCCCGCCTCCGTCTTCCCGCCATTTTTCACTATATATATGTAGGCTTGGCCTCCATTTACATATCACATCTAGACTCATATCTGCATACCTCATCACTCTCTTCCATGGCTTCCATCGTATCTCTAACCCCCCAGGAGGCGGAGGCTCTTTGCACCTCAAACTACCCCTGCCCGCCAGGCTACCGCGTCCCCACTGGCTGGATGCTGAGCGTCGGAGGTGTACCGGTCCCTCCTGTCCCTCTAGGTGTGGCGCGCCAGATGGCCATCACGAACCACTACTACTTCGAGCTCACGCCAGAGCAGCGGAGGAATCCCCAGTGGCATCCTGACTATAGCCCGACTTGGGACGCCTTCTTCATCAATCGGCGTGAGAGTGCGCTTGCCAGGCACGAGGAGGACGGCCCGCCTCGTTTGAACTTCAACGAGGCCGGCCGTCGGCTGTGGTGGCGCGGCCGGACTCTCCAGAGCGTCATGGCCTACCGTGGCCCCCGCCTGCGCTACCCTCAGTCTCAGCCCACGCGTGCTCACCTGCCGAGGTTCGACTACCGCGACCCCGATGCCAGCGACGACGACGTCGGCGACTACGACGACTACAGTTGCGACGTTTATAGGGCTAGGCACGACTATGACTGAATCACTCCAACATTCGAAAACAAGTTCGACCGATTGTGACTTAATCTGACCATGTACTTTAATTCCAGTTCAATCGTTTCCCCGCCTCTCGTGAGTGTTATTGTGATACATGATTAGAACAATACATTACATAAAATGTTTAATACATGATTAGAACAATACATGATTAGAACAATACATGATTACACATGATTACACATCATTTCTTCGCTAGTGTCCCTTGCTTACGATTGTGGCGTAACCATGGAGAATCTTCATTATTTAACTTGAGGCTTGTGTCAGTGTTCACTCTGAAGGGCGGAATTTCACCAAACTGATTATAATCTTGTGACATGTCTGTCTTGTCCTCCACTCCCACGATGGTTCTTTTCCCTGAAAGAACTATGTGGCATTTTGGTTCATCACATGATGTATTCGCTTTGGTTCTTTTTCTTGGTTTGCTACTCATGTCCTTCACATAGAAAACCTGAGCCACATCTTTGGCTAGGACGAATGGTTCATCAAGGTATCCTAGATTGTTGAGATCCACCATTGTCATTCCGTACTGCTCGTCCAACTTTACCCCGCCTCCTGTCATCTTCATCCATTTGCACCGAAACAAAGGAACCTTAAAGTTAGGTCCATAATCAAGCTCCCATATCTCCTCTATGTAACCATAATATGTGTCCGTTCACCCTTTGCCGGTTACTGCATCAAAGCGGACACCACTGTTTTGGTTGGTGCTTTTTTTATCTTGGGCAACCGTGTAAAATGTATTCGCATTTATCTCGTACCCTTGGAAAGTCAATATAGTCGAAGATGGTAATTTGGCCAGCAAGTACAGCTGCTCTTCAACAACAGTGTCATTCATGAGACGTCTTTGCAAACAAACGCCGAAAGTCGCCATGTGGAGCTGTAAAACAAAGGACTCATGCTGCCCTGGGTTTGCTTGGCGTACAATATTCTTGTATTCCTCACTATACGGAGCCACCATGAGGGAATTTTGTAGAACTGTGTAGTGTGCTTGAGTCAACGAATGACCATCCCTACATATCATTGGTTTCTTTCCGATCGTGCCTTTTCCACTAAGTCTCCCCTCATGACGCTATTGAGGAAGACCAATCGGCTTAAGGTCGGGAACAAAGTCAGCACAAAACTCAATGACCTCCTCTGTTCCATATCCCTTGACGATGCTTCCTTCTGGCCTAGCACGGTTACGAACATATTTCTTTAAGACTCCCATGAACCTCTCAAAGGGGAACATATTGTGTAGAAATACAGGGCCGAGAATGGAAATCTCTTTGACTAGGTGAACCAGGAGGTGCGTCATAATATTGAAGAACGATGGTGGGAACACCAGCTCGAAGCTGACAAGACATTGGGCCACATCATTTTGTAACCGTGGTAGATCTTCTGGATTGATTACCTTCTGAGATATTGCATTGAGGAATGCACATAGCTTCACAATTGCTAGTCGAACATTTTCTGGTAGAAGCCCCCTCAATGCAACTGGAAGCAATTGCGTCATAATCACGTGGCAGTCATGAGACTTTAGGTTCTGGAACTTTTTCTCTGCCATATTTATTATTCCCTTTATATTCGATGAGAATCCAGCCGGGACCTTGATACTGTTCAGGCATTCAAAAGAGGTGATCTTCTCTTCTTTAGTAAGAGCGTAGCTAGCGCGACCTTGAAACAGTTCCGGATGTCGGTCTTCTGGGTCTTTCACACGGTGCAGGTCCTGTCGAGCTTCCTTTGTATCTTTTGTCTTCCCATACACACCCAAGAAGCCTAGCAGGTTCACGCAAAGATTCTTCGTCACATGCATCACGTCGATTGCAGAGCGAACTTCTAAGAATTTCCAATACTCAAGCTCCCAAAATATAGATTTCTTCTTCCACATGGGTGCGTGTCCGTCTGCGTCATGCAGAACAGATTGTCCGCCAGGACCCTTTCCAAAGATTATTTCTATATCTTTGACCATATCGAATACATCATCACCAGTATTTTCCTTAGGTGGCTCCCGGTGATCTGCCTTACCGTTGAAATGCTTGCCTTTTTTTTCTTACGGCATGAATTTTGCTAAGAAATCGACGGTGCGATATGTACACATTATTCTTACAATTAGCTAAATATATACTTTCAGTCTCTTGTAAACAGTGTGTGCATGCCTTGTATCCCTTGTTTGTCTGTCCTGAAATGTTACTAAGAGCAGGCCAATCATTGATGGTAACGAACAGCAACGCTCGTAAGTCAAATTCATCTTGTTTGTGCCCATCCCACGCACGTACGCCTGGTTTGGCCCACAGCTGTAAAAGTTCATCAACTAATGGTCTTAGGTACACATCAATATCGTTGCCGGGTTGCTTCAGACCTTGGATGAGCACTGGCATCATAATGAACTTCCACTTCATGCACAACCAAGGAAGAAGGTTATAGATGCATAGAGTCACGGGCCAGGTGCTATGACTGGAGCTCTGCTCCCCAAAAGGATTGAAGCCATCTGTACTTAGACCAAACCGTATATTCCTTGCGTCACCTGCAAAATCTTTAAACTTATTGTCGATCTTTCTCCATTGAGACCCATCAGCGGGGTGTCTCAATATCCCGTCTAACAAACGGTCCTCTTTGTGCCATCGCAATAACTTGGCATGCTCTTTGCACCGAAACAAACATTTTAACCGTGGTACTATAGGAGCATACCACATCACCTTGGCAGGAACCCTCTTCCTGGGGGGCTCGCCCTCAACATCACCAGAGTCATCTCCTCTGATCTTATACCACAATGCAGTGCATATCGGGCATTCAGTCAAATTCTCATAGTCACCACGATAGAGGATGCAGTCATTAGGACATGCATGTATCTTCTGAACCTCTAAACCTAGAGGGCAGACAATCTTCTTGGCTTCATACGTACTGGTGGGCAATTCGTTATCGTTTGGAAGCATATTCCTCATCATTTTCAGCAACTTTTCAAATCCGGAGTCAGATAGACCTTCCTCTGTCTTCCATTTCAGCAATTCAAGTGTGCTGCCCAGCTTTTTCAGACCATTTTGGCAGTTTGGGTATAAGGACTTTTTGTGATCCTCTAACATGCGATCCAACTTCTCCCTCTCCTTATTAGTTTCGCATTCTCTCCGTGCATCAGCAATGGTCCGACCGAGATCATCAGGGGCCTCATCATGTGTCTCTCCTTCAGCTTCCCCTTCAGCTCCCCCTTCAGCTTCTCCCATGAAAGTATCACCATATTCAGGGAACCCAGGATAGTTGTCATCATCCTCTTCTTCATTGTTTTCCATTGTAACACCTCTTTCTCCGTGCTTGGTCCAACAATTGTAGCTGGGTATGAAACCGTGCTGAAGCAGGTGCACGTGAAGGGTTCTTGATGAAGAGTAATTCTTCAGATTCTTACACACACTACATGGACAGACAACAAAACCATTCCGCTTGTTCGCATCAGCCACACGGAGGAAATCCTGCAAGCCCTTAATGAACTCGCTTGAGACTCGGCTACCGTACATCCATTGCCGGTTCATCTGCATTATTATGTAAGTATATAATAAACCAAATTAATACAAGGAATAAACTCACATTGCATATAAATCATATATACTCCCACATTACTCTCTAACGTTACAAAAATTATTGCAAATAAATCATACTCAAAAATTATTATTGTAAATCACATAAGCTCACAATTACTCCCACATTACTTTCTAACATTAATTACTCCACAAATCCCTCTAATTTTTTTGAACATAAAAAGAGCTATATATGTGCATGACAAATTTCTACTTCATACTCATTTTGGTCAACATACAAGTACACCACCTCTACACATGTGCAAACTAAGGAATTAATTTAAGCTCAAATGCTATATAAATCAAATAAACTCCCAAATTATAGCCACAAATCTCACCACATCTAGAGCATTATATGAGCTAAATTAGCAATTAAAGATGAGAGAGTAAAGTTGCTAACCTTTTGAACCAATTAGATAGATGAAATAATTCAAAATCTTGGATAATTTTGATAAAAAAAATCGGGCATGACCTCTCCACTCAATCCAAGCTTCCGACCACCATTAGTGTACTGGCAGGCTCGGGAGAAGAGAAGCTCGATTTTGTAGGCGACGGCCTTTAGTCCCGGTCCGTGTTAAAGGCCGGGATTAAATGTCGCCCTTTAGTCCCGGTCGTTAACACGGACCGGGACTAAAGGGTTGGCCTTTAGTCCCGGTCCGTGTTAACGACCGGGACTAAAGGTCCATTACGAACCGGGACTATGTGCTAGCCGTGCCCAGCGGCACGAACCGGGACTAATGCCCCCTTTAGTCCCGGCCCAAATAGTTTGGGGACTAAAGGTGGCGGATAGAAGCCTCTTTTTCCACTAGTGTTCAATCCTTCCGAAGCAACGAGGCGCTGGGATGTCGGCATCGGTCCGTGTGAGCCCAGACATGGGCGCTCGTGCGCCGTGTATGAGATCGGGTCGAGTCCATTCGTCGATGACCATGCATATCATCATCCTATCCTAGCGTGGCTGCATGGGGCTTACTCGGCGGTGGGGGCCGGGCTTCACGATCCGACGAGACGCTTGAGGCCATGCGACATGATTGCATTGGCTGCGCCGCCCGCGCCAAACTCCCCACTCCGTTTTACAAAAAAGCTTCCCGCTCCGCTCCGCCGTCAGCTCGCTTTCCTCGTCCAGTCTCGTCAGTCGTCACGGTCGCGCGGGCGGTCGGGGTCGAGGCACAGCGGAGCCGCGTGGTGCCGAGAACGGCCGGCCGGACTGTGCGTGCCGACTCCAGCGATGGAGCATTCGCGATCGACACATACGGACGGACATGCGCGTGCCGACTCCGCCGTGGTCCTTTTCCCTTCCTGCTTCCGTCGACAAGGCCAATACAAGGCTATACCGATATTGGTTTACCTGGTCCGATATCCGTGCATGGTGCATGCACGTGAGCACCTCTGGACTCTCGTAGCGAACGCATAGTACGTGCGTGAACAGTACACCTCTAGCATGCATTCGTGCAGTTCCCAATGTTAAGTTAGAGCCGTCAGAGTATTTTTTTTTTCCTCTCCGGCTAGCCTCTATTCACGCATGGTCTAGCTCGCTGACAGGATCTAGGGACTAGCTCTTTTCTTATTTAGGGCCTGTTTGAAACGCAGAAAAGTAAGAACATAGGAATAAGAAAAGTACAAAAATAGGAAAGAAATACAGGGTGCAAACAGAGGAAAGAAAACCATAGGAACTTTTTCAAGTGGGTCGTTTGGCATGCAGGAAGAGATAAGACATAGGAATTGATCTTGATTAACTCATTGAAAGAATTTGCTTAACGCAGAGCTTAGTTAATAGCCTGACACCAACACACAAGACCTTGAGAGCCGAGTTCGTTTACCTTGATCAACGGAAAGTAAAGAAAAAAATGAGCTATGATCCAATGTTCTGGTTCCTGCGGTTTTCCTATGAAAACAAGGGCATAGGAAACTTTTTCCTTTGCTTTTCCTATGCTTGATTCCTATGTTCCAAACGCTATTATAGGAAAAATTTCTACAAGAATCCTTTCCTGTGATATTTTTCCAATAATCCTTTGATCCAAACGGGGCCTTAAACTGTATCCTTCTCCTTATAAAGATCGAACAACCGTGTCCTTTAGAGATAAAGCCACTACTAGGAAAACAGCTATAGGTAGCACAGCTACCCATAGCGTATTAAATATGTGGTGCGCTGCGGATATTTACCCGTGGCGCACCTGTGTCTATGCGCCGCGCATATATGACTTATCCGCAGCGCACCATATATTTAGTGCGCTACGGCTATTTGTAGACCTGGAGGGGTGCCCTCCTCATCGGAACCCTTACTTTTTTTAATATATCACTTTTACGTGCATAAATGCAGTATATACGCAAATAATATGAGGTATATAGAGTCAAATGATTTTTTTTAAAACTCACTTTGAGGTATCTAGTATTAACTAATGAAGTATATTAAAATGATAAAAAGGTATAATACCCTTGTATATGAGGTATATTGAACGTGAGAGTACGTACACCCAGGGATACCATCTCATTTTCCTATATATACACATATATACACACATGCACATATAGGCCTTAAGAGGATTGATGTGATAGTAATATCAATAAGACTTGGGTAGCTTAGGGATAGCTCATGCAAATATAATAGAGAAGTTAAGCGTGCTCAGCCCTTAGTAGTCTAAGGATGGGTGACTGAGCGGGAAGTCAAAAAATTCGGTGTGATTTGAAAATGTACCTGATGTGATAAAATCTTCAGAAAATTCAAATACTAGAGTTTTTCAGATTATTTCGATTTTTATAATTTTCAGAAAAAATTGGATTTTTATTTTTTAAAATTTTCAAAACTTACCCATAGCGCATAGACCAGATTACCCGCAGCGCACCCATAATGCGCTACGGGTAACCATTTTTGATGCGCTGCGGGTAGCCTTTTTTCTAGTAGTGAGCCGACCTCCAATTCATCTGGGCGCAGTGTCTAGTCCAGTCATTCTTCAGTGTGCAGAGATTTGTGAAGGCCATTTTGTATTTATAACCCTAAAAAATAGAGTAATTTTCTCGCACCATTTTGTGAAGAGCCCTAGCTTGATATCGCCCTCCCTCTTCCAATCTTGTGCCGCCAAACTCTACCCCTGTGTTGCCACCCTCCACCGCATTGCTTGGAGGCAGGAGGCCACATTTTGTAATATTAATTTTGTTGATCATTTCGAGCAGTGTCTGCCCCCTAAAGTTGGCATAACCACTTCTTGTTAGACATTAAAAAAAACCACTTCTTGTTAGACATCTTCGTCCCGCAAACTAATTGTTTTTTCCAATGCTCCAGGTATATAGACATTGATGACAGAAATGATTACACAAATATAATTTATAGTAAACTTTCATACTTCTATTAAACTTATTTTTATCATACAAGGAGTCTTAAAGTCTATATTTTTCTATTAATTAGTTAAAATAGTTAAGCACATTAACATATTGCTAACAATTAACTAGAGTGATCTATGTTATACAACTACAATGTACTTTTCTGAAAATATATGTTCTGCTTAATTTTAATTGTAGCTTGTAGCAGATTCTCTCATTGAAAGGTTTTTAACAAAATCATAAATTTATATATCATATAATGCATAACATATGAGTGTGTATACATGTATTACTATATATATGCTAATATATTTAAACAACATGGTACAAATCTCCAAAGTGTGCATTCTAAAAACTATTTTAGCAGCAGGTTCTAGAGTATGAATATGTAAATATAGTCCTGGAAACTGAGTATAAATTGGACGGTTGCAAATGTTTCTGAGTATATGTGTACGTTATTTACACTAGTGGGGACAGGGCCTCCAGTCCCGGCCCGTAAGGGCCTTTAGTCCCGGTTTGCAAACCGGGACTACAGAAGCGGGACTAAAGGCTAAACCTTTAGTCCCGGCCCGGTTACCAGCCGGGACTGGAGAGTGTCCACGTGGGCGCTCGGAGCGCATCCAGGGGCAGGACCTTTAGTCCCGGTTTGTAAGACGGACCGGGACTAAAGGCATCTACAGATTTTGTTTTTTGCTTTAGGGTTTTAGGGTTTAGGTGTTCGGGGGATTAACGTGATGCCTAGTTTGGTGCCTTGTTTGGTGTTCGGGAATTAGTTTATGCATATATATATGATTAACTTATCTTACAAGCGAGCATATATATACAATTATATGGAGATCAGAATTATCGGGACTAGAGCCCGTCTATTCGATTACATGGACCAACATCAGTAATGGCCCATAGCTACACTAAATCGTCCTTTGTCGTCTATAGCTGCTGTCCTCAGAAAGGTCGCTAGCTCCTCTGCAACAGCAATCGCGCGTTGCTCTGGTAGGTACTTCTCCCGCATGGCCGTGTACTATATAAGAAGAGGAGATGAATATGAATATCAATCATGATAACAAAGAATGACGGGTAAAAATAGAGGTGTGAATGTTTATTGCTTACGTCGTATCTGTAATCCTTGTGCTCAGACGTAAACGTGCGAATAGTCTCGCAAACGTAGTATCCACATAGATGCGTCCCCCGTGGCTGCTGGTCGCACTTTACGAGAATAGAATATATATAATCAAAATAATAATCTAGCATCACAAATGTATTGAAAATAGAAGTATATCATACTACTACTTACCTGAGCCGCTCTAAAGGTCAGCTTCTCATGCTGGATACCGTCAGTCACGCACTTGAACCGCTTCCAAACCCTGCCCGACAAGGAAAATGATTTGCTAAGTTTTTCATTAATTGATATATCAGAAAATCATCGAAATAGACCGATAGAGTGCAAGAATGATTGAAATTACCCTTGGAGCATGTCCTGCAGGCTTTGGAACTGTTCCAAGGGTCTCGATAATGGGTCGAAGGCATCAACTCTTCCCTTATCAATTTGAATGTCCAACCGAATCCAGTGGTAGCTGCACATGTATATATATATATGTGTCAGTAACTTATCAATTACACTTATAAGTGAATGGACACAACAGAGTAAGACCCTCACCTAAAGTTGTATGGAAACAGTATGTGGTCACATAAATTTTGATCTGTTAGAAACCTTAGAAGGTTTTCCTCCGTCTCCTTGGGTTTATCAGTTAGCGTCGTTATATGTATTTTATCTGGGTCAATAAACCCAATATTTAGGATGTTCCTACTTTTACATTCCAGAATCTTCATTCTGCATAATAGAGTACAAGTCAGAACGGAACAAGTTATATGTAGACAATGAATTAAAATAACTGAACAAGTTATATGTAGACAACGAATTGAAAAACTTACAGACAATAGCAACTCATAAGCGATTTGTCGAGGGCGTCGGCATTGTACATCTGGAAGAGTTCATCAAAGTCGATATGGATGTCTTCGGGACGGCCGTAGTACTCCCGTGGGACACGCGCCACGATCATCGTTCTCCCATTCTTTGATTCACTTAAGTACCATGTATGCAAGTAACGCATATTTGTTGGGAGATCATCAAACTTATCTTTGCTGACCAAAGGCGCTCCCATGACAAACTGTGGCTTAGGGGCTACCACAACCTTGGGTAACCTGTCGTCTTGGGAAGCCAGAACGTCTTCAACCGGGATACCTGATGTCTACGCACTTCTATTCTTGTAGACACTTGTTGGGCCTCCAAGTGCAGAGGTTTGTAGAGCAGCAGCAAGTTTCCCTTAAGTGGATCACCCAAGGTTTATCGAACTCAGGGAGGAAGAGGTCAAAGCTATCCCTCTCAAACAACCCTGCAATTACGATACAGAAAGTCTCTTATGTCCCCAACACACCCAATACACTTGTCAGATGTATAGGTGCACTAGTTCGGCGAAGAGATAGTGAAATACAAGTGGTATAGATGATTATAAGTAGCAAACGTGGTGTGAAATAAATATCGCTGCGAGCAAACAAGTAACAAAATAGCAAGTAAACGGTGTGCAATGCTTGGAAACAAGGCCTAGGGATCATAATTTCACTAGTGGACACACTCCCAACAATATAACATGAATGAACAAATAAATAACTTCTCTCCACTATGGTACTCTGAATTGCTCTCCTATTGAATAACACTAATCATTGCGTAGTGGCTACAGAAGCACCCCTTAAAGTTCATCAAGTACTTGACAAACACCACTCATAGAGACATCCAAATCAGATCACAATTCAAGATAGAAATCATTGCGACTTAGACCAAGTACTAACACGGTGCACACACTGTCAACTTTACACCATGAAAGGAGGAATATATCACTCAATACTATCATAGTAATAATTACTCTCATAATCCACAAGAGATCACAATCATAGACTAAACCAAGTACCACCACGATGCACGCACTGTCACCGTTACACCATGGCAGGATGAATAGATTACTTTAATAACATCACTAGAGTACACTTTAATAATTAAGCACAGGAGTAGCATAATATCTGAATAATAACATCTACTTGTTCAACATGATACAAAGCTCACGATCACATAAAGATCACATCATGGGAGAGAGAGGTGAACCACATAACTACCGGTAGAGCCCTCAGCCCCGGGGATGAACTACTCCCTCCTCATCATAGGAGACAGCAAGGTTGATGGAGATGGCGGTGAGGTCGATGGAGACGGCGGAGACGGCGATGGAGATCGATGGAGATGGCTCCGGGGGCACTTCCCTGTCCCGGCAGGGTGCCGAAACAAAGACTTCTGTCCCCCGAAATTTGTCGGCGGCGGCGGCGGCGGCGGAGCTACAGAACTGTTCTGGAAATTTCGCCGACTCTTTTAGGGTTTTCCGTCCCGAGGCTTTATATAGGCGAAGGGGCAATGTCAGGGGTGGGACCAGGCGCCCTCACACATGGCTGGCGCGGCCAGGGGCCTGGCCGCGCCACCATGGTGTGTGGGGCCCCTGTGGCCCACATCCTACTCCTCTTCGGATCTCTGGAAGCTTCCGGGTAAAATAAGACTTCAGGATGTGGTTTCGTCCAATTCCGAGAGTATTTCCTGTGTATCACTCTGAAACACAAAAACAGCAGAAAACAGGGAACTGGCACTGTGGCACTTCGTTAATAGGTTAGTTCCGGAAAATGCATAAAAGTGCCACTAAGTGTAACGAAACAGTAGGCAAATGGTGTAAAAACAAGCATGGAGCATCAAAAATTATAGATACGTTTGAGACGTATCAGCATCCCCAAGCTTAACTCCTGCTCGTCCTCGAGTAGGTAAGTGATAACAAAAGAATAATTTTTGAGGTGACATGCACCTAAACAATCTTGATCATATATGTAAGCATTTGTGAGCTGGGATCATAAGAACTTAAAACATGGGCATGAAGATATAATCTTGACAATAAAAACTTAGCAACCATGTTGTAAACATGCAAATGAACACAAACAAAAGATCATGAAAATGAAACAATGAAAGTCAAACGTGTATTCAAATCATAAGGAAAAACATACAAATGGTTTTCAGCTTGTCCTTCAAAGAGAGCGAAACATAAATGCATAGGACACCTTCAAGTTTAAGAGGGCGACTAGATACAAATAATTTAGGAACAAGTGAAACCAACAATATGAATCAATCAATGAACTTTGGGACAATGCATATTACACTAAGAATGACAACTATGCTCTCTTAATGGTGCATAAAGGTAGAAGGTGGTGACTCAACATAAAAGTAAAAGAAAGGCCCTTCGTAGAGGGAAGCAGTGATTAAACATGTGCTAGAGCTTTTCATTTGTAAAACAGAGAGATAAAAATTGGTTTTGAGAGGTGGTTGTCTTTGTCAACGACTGGCAAGTTTTTGAGAGAGAGATTGGCACTTTTGTGCTCTTTATAAAGCTTGGCACTCCTCCCCACCTTTTTCCTTTCACAAACCATGGCTAACCGATTCCATCGGGTGCCCACCAACATTCACATTCCATGGAGGAGTGCCTTTTTTTCTTCTTTTTTTTTTCTTTTTGGAATAAGACAATATGGAAGATAGCAAATCCGACCACTACGTCCCCATGAGCTGAAAACAGTGTCACAAAACGAGAAGTGTTTTGAAGGTTTTTGAAAGGTAGCACATGAAAATTTACTTGGAATGGCTTACAAATACCATGCATAGGAATTTATAGTGGACACAATGGCAAACTTGGTTTTTGGGAGTTGGATGCACGAGTAGAGCTCATACTCAGTACAAAATGAGGGCTAGCAAAAGACTGGGAGCGACCAACTAAGAGAGCAATAACGGCCATAATCATGCAAAGCGACATTAAAAGAAGCATAAGATGGCATCAAAAGTCAAAAACTAAATGATCATAGAGGCTATGGGCGACTTTGTAAGAGTCTAACATGTGTGAGCATGCGCCAAGTCAACCCAAATAAAGCATCAAAGGAGAAAACCAAATAAATGCTTCCATATAATAAAAACAACGCATGATTTTTTTCAAAGGCTCATTAAGCAATCTCAGTTATTTGAGACAAGTCATGCTACAGCAAAACCACTAAGCATACTATCAAAAAGACATCAAGCATGACATGAAAAAGCCTAAGCCGCAGTCTACACAAGCTCCTTCTTGTACCACTATTTTGCACAAAGCTTTTTCTCTTTTCCAACACCATTTGAAATTTTTAAAGACACCTCTTTTGATGAAAACCAATAAAGATCAGAGGCAAAAATACACCTTGATGAAAAGATATGACAAGGTCTGAACGCAAATCAAGGCGAAAACGAAAACCAAAAGCAGTAGCAGAAAAAGAAGAACACTCATTGCACGATAAGAGTGAAAACTAGAGTGTTCTTGGCAAATGAAAAGCGAGTTCATCTCCTCCAAAAGAAATATGATGTGATCTAACCATTTATTGCATCAAACTAAACAAAACTAATAATGAAAACTAAAACAACTGACGCTCCAAGAAAAACACATAGTGCATGAAGCAATAAAAATATAGTGTCTTGAAAGGTGACCTAATTTTTGCCGATGAAGAAGGGGTGCCTCGGGGGCATCCCCAAGCTTTGATGCTTGTACTTCTTGGATATTTATTGGGGTGATGCATGAGCATCCCCAAGCTTGAGCTTTTGTCCATTCTTCAACTCATCTCATCATTCTCCAATCCCTACACTTGAAAACTTCCTTCATACAAAACTAAACACAAATCTATTAGCAACATTAGTGTAAGCATAACAGATAATCAACCCTTTTTTTTGCTTCAGGTTTCAACTCAAAACCACCACATATATAGTAAATACTACTGTAGCAACTTCTCTAAAAGTCCCGTGATTAAAAGAACTCAAAAGAAAGCGATAAAGCGGCAAACACAAATATTGGCAGAAATCTGTCAAAACAGAACAGCTGACAAAGGTCGAATTTTTGAGGGATTTTCTGTTGCTCAAATCAAAAAGTGTTCAACTAACAAAAGTTTGGATATAACCTGGGGCATATGCACAAGAAATCGCAGGTCCAAAAGATAAACAGAGAATTTTCACGAATTTTTACGGTACAGCACCGAAAACAGTTTCAGGACAGCAACATCCCCAAATCTTTACCTCACTCGAATTAGAGGCTTCTCTTGGCACAAAAACGAAATAAAAGGATAAGGAGCGGTTATTACAGTAGTAATAACTTCCAAGACTCAAATAAAAGAAAAATTACTGAAAAATAAACAATGGGTTATCTCCCAAGAGTGCTTTTCTTTAACGCCTTTGAGCTAGGCGCAGTAATTTGCAAAGATGCTCATGTGGGCGCCATATAAGAGCTTGAGGCAAATGCGCCATATAGGAACTTAAAGCAATAGAGAGCATCAAAAAGCAAGTATGGAACACATTTAAATCTAAACCACTTCCTATGAAAAATAGTCTTGCAAAGAGACAAGTCATGAAAGCGCAAAGCAAAAAGCATAGGAAGGCAAAACAAGTACAACTTCAAGAATTGCAACATAAAGAGGGGAAACTCAATATTGTTGAGATCCATCAAACCATGTTTCCCTCTCTCATAGTAACTTTCAGTAGCATCATGAATAGAACTAACAATATAACTATTACATAAAGCATCCCTATCATGAGCCACATGCATAAATGGATTAATACTCCCTACATGAACAATAGTAGTAGGAGCAGATTCAACAGAATAATTATTCTCATCACCATAATCATCAAAAACAGGAGGCATATTGTAATCATAACTAATTTTCTCCTCAATAGTAGGTGAACTGAAAATATTATACTCATCATCATAGCCATCATAAACTAGAGGTTTAGTATCATCACAAGCTAGAGAACTACCATGTCGCAAAGCATATTCATCAAACATATCATCATAGCAAACTTTCTCCAGTAAAGCTGGGGAACTAAAAATATCATGCTTAACAAAACCAGCTTCCCCAAGCTTAGACTTTTCCATAGCATTATCAACAACAGTGTTCAAAGCATTCATACTAACAACACTATTAGCATGCAAATTAAGCTCCAAAGGTTTTTCAATTTTCTCTTCAAACACTTCATATCTAAACTCAGGAAAAAGACTACAGAACTCTTTATTTTCCATTAAGCCTAACTAGTGAAAATAAAAACAAGAAACAAAAAGATGTAATTGCAGAATCTAAAGAAAATAACTTCGAGCACTCACACAGGAGGATGCGAGTACCTTTTACCTTACCTCCCCGGCAACGGCGCCAGAAAAGAGCTTGATGTCTACGCACTTCTATTCTTGTAGACACTTGTTGGGCCTCCAAGTGCAGAGGTTTGTAGAGCAGCAGCAAGTTTCCCTTAAGTGGATCACCCAAGGTTTATCGAACTCAGGGAGGAAGAGGTCAAAGCTATCCCTCTCAAACAACCCTGCAATTACGATACAGAAAGTCTCTTATGTACCCCAACACACCCAATACACTTGTCAGATGTATAGGTGCACTAGTTCGGCGAAGAGATAGTGAAATACAAGTGGTATAGATGATTATAAGTAGCAAACGTGGTGTGAAATAAATATCGCTGCGAGCAAACAAGTAACAAAATAGCAAGTAAACGGTGTGCAATGCTTGGAAACAAGGCCTAGGGATCATACTTTCACTAGTGGACACACTCCCAACAATATAACATGAATGAACAAATAAATAACTTCTCTCCACTATGCTACTCTGAATTGCTCTCCTATTGAATAACACTAATCATTGCGTAGTGGCTACAGAAGCACCCCTTAAAGTTCATCAAGTACTTGACAAACACCACTCATAGAGACATCCAAATCAGATCACAATTCAAGATAGAAATCATTGTGACTTAGACCAAGTACTAACACGGTGCACACACTGTCAACTTTACACCATGAAAGGAGGAATAGATCACTCAATACTATCATAGTAATAATTACTCTCATAATCCACAAGAGATCACAATCATAGCCTAAACCAAGTACCACCACGATGCACGCACTGTCACCGTTACACCATGGCAGGAGGAATAGATTACTTTAATAACATCACTAGAGTACACTTTAATAATTAAGCACAGGAGTAGCATAATATCTGAATAATAACATCTACTTGTTCAACATGATACAAAACTCACGATCACATAAAGATCACATCATGGGAGAGAGAGGTGAACCACATAGCTACCGGTAGAGCCCTCAGCCCCGGGGATGAACTACTCCCTCCTCATCATAGGAGACAGCAAGGTTGGTGGAGATGGCGGTGAGGTCGATGGAGACGGCGGAGAGGGCGATGGAGATCGATGGAGATGGCTCCGGGGGCACTTCCCCGTCCCGGCAGGGTGCCGGAACAGAGACTTCTGTCCCCCGAAATTTGTTGGCGGTGGCGGCGGAGCTACAGAACTGTTCTGGAAATTTCGCCGACTCTTTTAGGGTTTTCCGTCCCGAGGCTTTATATAGGCGAAGGGGCGATGTCAGGGGTGGGACCAGGCGCCCTCACACATGGCTGGCGCAGCCAGGGGCCTGGCCGCGCCACCATGGTGTGTGGGGCCCCTGTGGCCCACCTCCTACTCCTCTTCGGATCTCTGGAAGCTTCCGGGTAAAATAAGACTTCAGGATGTGGTTTCGTCCAATTCCGAGAGTATTTCCTGTGTATCACTCTGAAACACAAAAACAGCAGAAAACAGGGAACTGGCACTGTGGCACTTCGTTAATAGGTTAGTTTCGGAAAATGCATAAAAGTGCCACTAAGTGTAACGAAACAGTAGGCAAATGGTGTAAAAATAAGCATGGAGCATCAAAAATTATAGATACGTTTGAGACGTATCAATACCCCATTCATCCGCCCACTTCTTTGCTAATTCCAAATCTTTCCCCTGCACCAAGAGAGGGAACATTCTCGGGTAACACCCTGAGGGGTGGGATCGACTGTTTGGCCTATTGTCCAAGCTGAGGAACGTCTGATCTTTTTTTTGCTTGTAGTTGAACTTGATTTGCTCCCAATTGCACTTGCACGTGATCTTCTCTTTTTCCCTTCCTTCTGCAATGTGCGTGTATAGTCGTCAGGCTTATGGTGTAAGTCATACTGTGATGGAAGGGTCGTGAAGTATTTTGCATATGCTATTTGCTTCTCGGTGTATTCCGGGCGGGGCTCGGGTTCCTTCTTTTTCATCTGCGCATCATAATGTTCCTTTGCTATCCTGGTGTTTTCCTCGTCGGTACGATCATAAGGTCTGATAGGAAGATTAGCATGAGGTACCTTTGGGAGGGGCAACAGTTTCCGCTTTGGGGAGCTCCGTCGCTTAGAATTCATCGACGGAGCGTTCTTGCTGGCACGCTTCCGCTTAGTATCCTTAGCGGGCGGTGGCGGAGACAGCCGACCCAAGTCCGGCGGCGGTGATCGAGATGGACTCGTGTTGTGGTGACCGTCGTCATGTGGAGGGCTTGGAGGTGATGGAGGTGTAGGTGACCTGCGATGACTCAGAGGCGGTGTTGTCCTTGGGGTCGAGCCTGGAAGCTTGATGTAGTTCTTGTCCCATAGGATGACTCCACCCAGTACTTCTCCGAGTGTCCTCTCATCTTCGGGTCCAGCTATGTCGAGCTCCATATCATGAAACCCCGACACGATTTCATCCACCCCGACTTTAGCAAAGCCAGCTGGAATCTCACGGCCATGCCAGCGTACATCAGGGCCAGAAGGTAAAGCTTGTCTGACGGCCACCTTCATGGATATGTTCTTGAATCTCTGATGGAGTTCACATGATTTTGACTCCTTGATTCCATCCACGGGGTAGCCGGGACCGCCCTCTATCATTCTTCGTGCATCGTCGGGCGGGGCCTCAGATTCAGCCACGCTGCTTTTTCGCTTAGATGGGGCGCCGGTAATATCGAGTGCAAAATCTTCCTGGCGCGCTACTCCTCTAAGCTCGTCAATCTGCTTCTGTTGCTCGTTAAGCCTGGCAAGCAACTGGTTGAACTTGTCATTCTCCTTATCCTGCTGTCGCTTCTTTGCTCTCGCTCGGCTTCTGTAAGTGTCTTGGTCTCTGGCAAACCCAAGCCACCACGGGTAAGAAGGACCGAAGCCTCGCGTTCATCCTCCATGTTCGTCATTGCCGAGGACCAGTGTGAGCAAATCTTTCTCTCTATCTGGAGTGAACTGTCTTTTTTCCTCTTTAATTTCTTTCACTATCTTTTTCCAATTCTCCCTGGGTATCCTAAGACCGTCACTGCAGATGAGGTCCCCTGTTTCTTCGTCGTACGAACCACCATGCGCAAGGAACCAATTTCTTGCTCTCAATTCCCACTCATCACGGATGGGTTCAGGTATGATGCCTTTAGCTAGCATATCTTGCCCTTTCTTATCCCACTTTGGGATGGCAGTCTCATAGCCCCTGGCCCCAGCGTGTGGTGATATTTCTTCTTGTCGGCATTTTTCTTGTTCTTTTCTGATAATGCCTTGGCATCTTCTGACTCCTTGTACTCTTGAAATGCCTTCCAGTGATTCGCCTGCTTGGCTAGATACCCCTCGAATACTGGCACTTTCTTTGTCTTCCGATAGTTTTTCCATAGCTTCTTCTTCCAGCTACGGAACAGTTCGGCCATCTTCTTTAGAGGCCACTGCTTGACTTTGGCCCTCAGTTTTTTTGCGGCGTCTTCATTCTCACATTCTGGCAGGTTGAAATGTGACATGAGATCATTCCAAAGATTATCTTTGTACCTTTCGGCGACATAGTCACTATCGGCTGCCCCTTTGCGCTTGTTCCACTCCCGAACGCTGATCGGGACGTGATCCCAAACGAGAACTCCGCATTGCTTCTTGAATGTGTCAGCAGCATTCTTAGGAAGCTTGGGTTCGCCCGTAGGTAATATCACCTCAAAGGTGTAATGCGTCCGTGCATCCAACTTTTTAGTCGGGCCTCGTTTCGTAGCTTTGCTCGATGTGGAGGCCTAAGAGGGAGAAACATTCGTCAAATGAATGTATATGTATACAATATAGAGCTATCTCCAATATTCTTCACATATTACAAGTGATTGTCGAACTTCATATGTATACCTCGCCGGACTTTATTATTTCTCCACCGGCTTCTCCATCAGTGGAGCTATCACCTTCTCCGTCATTGGAGCTATCTCCTGCCCCATCGGCTTCATCTTCGTGTCGGTCGACCTCCATTCCATCTCCGGAGGGGTTTAGATATGACGACGGAGATTCAGCAGGTTCAACGTCGGGGGCGTCTTTGATTATATCTTCGAGAAGTTCTTCCTCTTCGAGGTTCCTGCTATGTGGATCCATAGTTCTGCAAAAAACGGACATTTGATTAACTAATAAACTAACAAACTATATATGATGCAAAATAATTCTATTTCTATTTGCAAAATAATTCTATTTCTATTTGCAAATAAATTCTAACTAAATAATTCTAACTAAATAATTCTATTTCTATTTGCAAATAAATTCTAACTAAATAATTCTAACTAAATAATTCTATTTCTATTTGCAAATAAATTCTAACTAAATAATTCTAACTAAATAATTCTATTTCTATTTGCAAATAAATTCTAACTAAATAATTCTATTTCTATTTGCAAATAAATTCTAACTAAATAATTCTAACTAAATAATTCTAACTAAATAATTCTATTTCTATTTGCAAATAAATTCTAACTAAATAATTCTATTTCTATTTGCAAATAAATTCTAACCCTAAAATAATTCTAACTAAATAATTCTAACTAAAATAATTCTAACTAAATAATTCTAACAATATAAATACTAACTAAAATAATTCTATATCTAACCCTAATTTCTATATCTAACCCAAATTCTATATCTAACTATATCTAACTAAATTCTAACCCTAAAATAATTCTATATCTAACCCTAATTTCTATATCTAACCCTAATTCTATATCTAACTAAATTCTAACCCTAATATCTAACCCTAACCCTAACACTAACTAATTAACAAATTAAATTTTTTGCCAAAAAAACCTTGCAGATGACGGGCGACGCGGCTGGACGGCGGCACTGCGGCGGCGGGCACTGCGGCGGTGGCACGGCTGGCGGGCACTGCGGCGGCGACGCGGTGGGCTGGCGGCTGGACGGCGGCGCGGTGGGCTGGCGGCGCGGGCACTGCGGCGGCGCGGTGGGCTGGCGGCGCGGGCACTACGGCGGCGCGGTGGGCTGGCGGCGCGGCAGCCTGACGACGTCGTCGGTGACTCCTCGCGCGCGAAACTGGTAAGTCCGAACCGGCGGGGACGAACGGGCAGCTTTTATACCCCCGGACCTTTAGTCCCGGGCGGTGGTTCAAGCCGGGACTAAAGGGGGGCCTTTAGTCCCGGTTTGAGCCACTGCCCGGGACTAAAGGCCTCGGCGGGGGTTTCCAGCCCCAGGGCCTTTAGTCCCGGTCTGTGGTCCGGGCCGGGACTAAAGGCCTATTTTCTGTTTTCTTGTTTTATTTGTTTTTGCATATTTGAGAATATAAATAGTTATCTGTTTGCATATTTGAGAATTTGACAAAACTATGAAAATGAAAAGTGTTTGAAATTGAATAAATAATTCAAAACTATTTTCTATTTTCAAAATTAATTATTTTAACTATCCAAACTATTAACTATTTTGCCATTTTCAATTAAAAACTATGTTTATTAATATTCTTTTTGCATATTTGAGAATTTGACAAAACTATGAAAATGAAAAGTGTTTGAAATTGAATAAATAATTCAAAACTATTTTCTATTTTCAAAATTAATTATTTTAACTATCCAAACTATTAACTATTTTGCTATTTTCAATTAAAATTCTTTTTGCATATTTGAGAATTTGACAAAACTATGAAAATGAAAAGTGTTTGAAATTGAATAAATAATTCAAAACTATTTTCTATTTTCAAAATTAATTATTTTAACTATCCAAACTATTAACTATTTTGCTATTTTCAATTAAAATTCTTTTTGCATATTTGAGAATTTGACAAAACTATGAAAATGAAAAGTGTTTGAAATTGAATAAATAATTCAAAACTATTTTCTATTTTCAAAATTAATTATTTTAACTATCCAAACTATTAACTATTTTGCCATTTTCAATTAAAATTCTTTTTGCATATTTGAGAATTTGACAAAACTATGAAAATGAAAAGTGTTTGAAATTGAATAAATAATTCAAAACTATTTTCTATTTTCAAAATTAATTATTTTAACTATCCAAACTATTAACTATTTTGCCATTTTCAATTAAAAACTATGTTTATTAATATTCTTTTTGCATATTTGAGAATTTGACAAAACTATGAAAATGAAAAGTGTTTGAAATTGAATAAATAATTCAAAACTAAAAGGTTTAGTACATTCCATACATGCATTACATAAAAGGTTTAATACATTATTACATTATTGCACCAATATTCCTATCTATTATTTCTGTTTTCTTCTAGGTCGTAGCCATGGAGAATCTTCATCATTCAGTAGGATGCTTGGGTCAGTTTTCACTTTGAAGGGCGGAATTTCATGAAACTTATTATAATCTACTGACATGTCTGTCTTGTCATCTACTCCCACGATGTTTCTTTTCCCTGAAAGAACTATGTGGCGTTTTGGCTCATCGGGCGATATCTTCATTTGCTGATTTCTTTTTCTCGTTTTTGTAGACATGTCCTTCACATAGAAAACCTGAGCGACATCATTGGCTAGGACGAATGGTTCGTCCATGTACGCAAGATTGTTGAGATCCACTGTTGTCATGCCGTACTTTTGGTCTACAACTACCCCGCCTCCTGTCAGCTTCACCCATTTGCACCGAAACAAAGGGATCTTAAAAGTAGGTCCGTAGTCAAGTTCCCATATCTCCTCTATGTACCCGTAATATGTTTCCAAACAGTGCCCATTCTCGTCTGTTGCATCAAAGCGGACACCACTGTTTTGGTTGGTGCTCTTTTTATCTTGGGCAACCGTGTAAAATGTATTCCCATTTATCTCGTACCCTTGGAAAGTACATATAGTCGAAGATGGTGGCCTGGCCAAACAGTACAGCAGATCTCCAACGGTGTCGTCATTCATGAGATGTGTCTGCAACCAACTGCCGAAAGTCTTCTCGTGTTCCCCTTTAATCCAAGAGTCAGCCTTCCCCGGGTTTTCGGAGCGTAGAATATTCTTGTGTCTCACGATATACGGAGCCACCACGGTGGAATTGTGTAGAACTGTGTAGTGTGCTTGAGAGAAAGAATGCCCGTCCATACATACTTTTGCTTTCCTTCCTAGTGTGCCTTTTCCTGTCAGCCTACCCTCATACCGAGATTCAGGAACACCAATCGGCTTAAGGTCAGGAAGAAAGTCCACACAAAACTCAATGACCTCCTCTGTTCCATAGCCCTTGGAGATGCTTCCTTTTGGCCTAGCACGGTTACGAACATATTTCTTTAAGACTCCCATGAACCTCTCGAAGGGGAACATATTGTGTAGAAACACAGGACCGAGAATTCTAATCTCTTCGACTAGGTGAACTAGGAGGTGTGTCATTATATTGAAGAAGGATGGCGGGAACAACAACTCAAAGCTGACCAGACATTGGACCACATCAATCTGTAACCCTGATAGACTTTCTCGATCGATTACCTTCTGAGAAATTGCATTGAGGAATGCACATACCTTCACAATTGCCAGGCGAACATTTTCCGGTAGAATTCCCCTCAATGCAACTGGAAGCAATTGCGTCATAAGCACGTGGCAGTCATGAGACTTTAGGTTTTGGAATTTTTTGTCTTTCATATTTACGATTCCCTTTATATTCGACGAGAAGCCAGTCGGGACCTTGATACTGAAAAGGACTTCAAAGAAGATTTCCTTCTCTTCCTTGGTAAGAGCGTAGATGGCACGCCCTTGAAACTGCCCTGGATGCATGTCATCTCTTCCTTTATGACGTTCCTGGTCCTCCCGTGCTTCTGGTGTATCTTTTGACTTCCCATAGAAGCCCAGGAAGCCTAGAATATTCACGCAGAGATTCTTCGTCAGGTGCATCACGTCGATTGCGGAGCGGACCTCATGGACTTCCCAATAGGGTGGCTCCCAAAATATAGATTTCTTCTTCCACATGGGTACGCGCTTATCAGGGCCGTTAGGAACAGGTTGGCTGCCAGGACCCTTTCCAAAGATTACTTTTAAATCTTTGACCATATCAAATACTTCAGCACCAGTACGGATGACAGGCTTCCCCCAGGGTTCTGCCTTGCCATTGAAATGCTTGCCTTTTTTCTTTAAGGGATGCTTGGGCGGAAGAAAACGACGATTATACGGGTACACATTCTTCCTACATTTGTCCAGATATATACTTTCTGTCTGATCCAAACAGTGTGTGCATGCATTGTATCCCTTGTATGACTGTCCTGAAATGTTACTAAGAGCAGGCCAATCATTGATGGTTACGAAAAGCAACGCTCGAAGGTCAAATTCCTCTTATTTGTGCTCGTCCCACACACGTACACCTGGTTCGGCCCACAGCTGTAAAAGTTCATCAACTAATGGCCTTAGGTACACATCAATGTCGTTGCCGGGTTGCTTTGGACCTTGGATAACCACTGGCATCATAATGAACTTCCGCTTCATGCACAACCAAGGAGGAAGGTTGTAGATACATAGAGTAACGGGCCAGGTGTTGTGACTGCAACTCTGCTCCCCAAAAGGATTCATGCCATCTGTACTCAGACCAAACCATAAGTTCCTTGCATCACCTGCAAATCTTGGGAACTCTCTCTCGACTTTTCTCCACTGCCGACCATCAGCGGGGTGCCTCAACTTATCGTCTTTCATACGATCTTCCATATGCCATCGCAACAACTTCGCATGATCCTTATTTCTGAACAGACGTTTCAACCGTGGTATTATAGGAGCATACCACATCACCTTGGCAGGAACCCTCTTCCTGGGTGGCTCGCCCTCAATATCACCAGGGTCATCTTTTCTGATCTTATACCGCAATGCAGTGCATACCGGGCATTTATCCATATTCTCGTACTTCTCACCGCGGTAGAGGATGCAGTCATTAGGGCATGCATGTATCTTCTGCACGTCTAATCCTAGAGGGCAGACAAACTTCTTTGCTTCGTACGTGCTGGCGGGCAATTCGTTCTTTCTTGGAAGCATCTTCTTCATCAGTACCAGCAATTTTTCGAATGACGAGTCAGTCACACCGGTCTCTGCCTTCCACTTCAGCAATTCCACTGTGCTACCCAGCTTCTTCTGGCCATCTTCACAAGTTGGGTACAACAATTTGTTGTGGTCCTGTAACATCTGCTCGAACTGCAACCTCTCCTTTTCTGTGTCGCAACCTCGCCGTGCATCAGAAATGACCCGGCCAATATCTTCAGCGGGCTCATCTGGTTCCCGTTCTTCACCCTGATCTTCTTCTTCATTGTCTTTCTTTGCGGTATCAGCATACTCAGGGAACATAGATCGGTAGTTGTCATCATCGTTCTCTTCTTCTTCATCGTCGTCTTCCATCATAACCCCTCTTTCTCCGTGCTTGGTCCAAACATTATAGCCCGACATAAAACCGGACCGAAGCAGGTGGCTCTGAATGACTCTTGAGGAAGTGTAATCCTTCTCATTCCGACATTTAACACATGGACAAAACATATAGCCACCACCATGCTTGTTCGCATCGGCGGCATCTCGAAAAGAATGCACGCCTTCTCTGTAAGCGGCTGTGCGTCGATCACCGTACATCCATGGATGGCTCATCTGCGTTATACGACAGTATATCAAATACAATCACGATCCTAAAAATTAGTACCGCACGGTCTAAACGAGGAAATATAGTTGCTAACCTTTTAGAATAAGTAGAAATAAAGAGGAAGAGGTTTAAGCGTGGCTCGGGCATCTCATATCGTAGTTGTGTTCAGTGAACTGAAGCGGCATCGCTCTAACACACATTTCAACAAACACCTCTAGTGCATCCAAGAAAAATAGAGAGCTAGCACACACCCACACTCTTCCATCCAAGAAAAATGCAAGGAAGAGGGGAGAGAGGGGCTGTGGCCAATATATATAGGCAGAGACCTTTAGTCCCGGTTTGAGACAGAAATCGGGACTAAAGGGTGCGCACACACGGGCTGCACACCGCATAGCCCTTTAGTCCCGGTTTGTGTCTCAAACTGGGACTAAAGGCTCATTACGGGCCGGGACCAAAGCCTCATGGGCGGCTTGGTGATTTTGGGGCGACGTGGCCGGGCCTTTAGTCCCGGCCCAGATGGAGACCGGGACTAAAGGGTCTAGGCCAAAGGCCCGTTTTCCACTAGTGTTACTTTCTTTTAAATGCTATCGCTTACAAGTTACAATATGACGAATGAACACAACAATGTGGCGGACTACTACAGTTTGGTTATTCGATATCTTAGCCTGCAAATAATTGGTACCATCCGGTCTATGAGAGCTTCTGCCACTTTCTCGAGTAAGAGTACTTATCGACCCTGAGTCAATCGATATATTATGACTGAATTGCGGCTTGTTGATGATATTAGAGAGTTGAATGGGAGATCGAGGACATCTTATTCAAGTTCGCTCAGAAATCGACCAGGAATGTTTTTCAGGATGAGTTGCTTCTTTGGCTGCGGGGTGTACTGTCGCTGTAATAACACGAATTACTAGGTTACTAGTTATCCTAAGCTAAATAATAATGAACTTATAATTGTTTTTCTAATGCCTAATGTTTAAATTAGATGGTAATCTTTGCATGGAACAAAATTAGAGGTTAATACCAGTAGCTAGCTGACCTGACTTTTTTTTAGATAAAAGGCACGCCTGCGCCCGACTTTAAATTAATAAAGCCCCACACAGAGCAAAGTTTTACACCATCACCACAGAAGGTTCGAAACGGATAAACCTCCACAAACTTCAGCGATCAGGCCACCCTGGCTAGACCACAGACACAGTTTAAGACTTACAACCAAACGACAGCACGTAGGCTGGGAGTTACGATAAGATAAATAGATAGCTATTAGACGGTTGGCGCTGGATGTTAGTTGGATGCCGCTGGTGGAGGAGAGTAGGAGCTTGCAAAGAATGATCTTGACATCGCCACCAGTTCATCCAACAACACCCGGTCCTTAGGTTTTTGAATTTGGCGCCAAAGCTGCAAAGACAAGATAATTTTAAAGATGCAGTCACCAGGTTGTCTAGGGAACTTGCCCTCGATCATAAATTTGTTTCTAGTAGTCCACAAAGACCAACATTGGGCAGCAAAAAACGTCCACAGCAACCTGCGGGGTTTGGCCGTCAAAGCGTTCAAAATATTAACCCACTCTTGTCTAGACCTGGGGTTCCAGTCCACCCTGAACATCAACCGAACCCCACTCCACAAAAATTCTGCTAGATGGCACTAGAAGAAGATATGATCAACATTCTCAGGCTTCCCACAGAGAACACAATTTCCATCCGAGGACCCTCCCCAGGCATGGATGTGATCACTGGACGGCTAACGCCCCTTAAGAAGCTGCCAAGTAAAAATCTTAATCTTGAGAGGCAACTGACAATTCCAGATAACTTTGGTAAGAGGCACCTGATGGCGCGGTGATGAATAGTGCCAGAGAATGTTGGCGTGTAGTTGATGAAGTAAATGATCGGCCAGTTAGGAACCCCAAGAGAAGGTTTGATGAATATAGCAGCAAGTTTTCCCTCAGTACGAAACCAAGGTATGTCAATCCAGTAGGAAAAAGGCAATACTCTAGAAGGTGATGCTTGCTAGCTTCGCGATAGCTCCGGACAATTTATAGGGCGCCTCGTCCAGTGCTTTGCTTTGCCAGCTGCAACGTGGAACCTGCACACAACACAACCAAGTACTTTGCTCCCAACTTACGATGAGGTTGTCAATCTCACCAGTTTGCTGTAAACAAAGGAATGAGCGTATCGAGTGGAAAGCAATAGTAGTATGCGAGTAAAGTAAACAGTGCGAGTAAAGTAAACAGGTGATAGCAATATAAAGAAAATAGGACCGGGGTCCACAGTTCACTAGTGGTGTCTCTCCATAAGATAAAATAACACATGCTGGGTAAACAAATTACAGTTGGGCAATTGATATAATAAAGACAACGTGCATATGTCGAGAGGATCACTATAAGATTTACTCTGGGCATTACAACAAGATACATAGACCGCCATCCAACTGCATCTATGACTAATAATCCACTTGTGGCGAATCAATCCGAGAACTCCACAAGTATTAAGTTGCGAACAACAGATAACTGCATTAAGCAAAGTGTAATGTAAACAAAGCATATGCCCTTGGACATATGAATGTTGTTTTCCCCTAGTGGCAACATCACATCTACAACCTTAGAGGTTTTTGTCACTCCCCCAGATTAAATAGAGGCATGAACCCAACTATCGAGCATAAATACCCCCTCTTGGAGTCACTAGTATCTACTCGGCCAAGATAGCTACTAACAACGGAGAGCATGCAAGATCATAAACAACATAGAGATAACATAAGATAATATAAAGCACATCAACTCAATCATAACACCAATATTCATCGGATCCCAACAAACACAACATGTAGAATTACATAACGGTGATCTCGATCATGTAAGGCAGCTCACGAGATCTAAACATGAAGCACATGGTGGAGAAGACAACCATCTAGCTACTGCTATGGACCCATAGTCCAAGGTAGACTACTCACTCATCGCACCGGAGGCAAGCATGGCGATGAAGAAGACCTCCGGTGGCAATTCCCCTCTCCGGCAGGGTGCCGGGAAGAGCTTCTGGACCCTCCCGATCTCGGGTCAACGATGGCGGTGGATCGTGATATGTTTCTGGAAAAGTGATCTGGTATTTAGGTTTTTCCCGTCGGGAGGTCTTTATAGGCGAAGGGGCGGCGCCAGAAGTGGACCAGGGGGGCCTCACCATAGGTGGGCGCGGGCCAGGGGCAGGTCGCGCCCCCTGGTGGTGTGGCCGCCCTGTGGCCCCAATCCATCTCCTCTTCGGTTCTCTGGAAGCTTCGGTAAATTTCTGGATATTCGGCTTTTATTTCGTCCAATTCCGAGAATATTTCCTGTGTAACTTTTCTGAAACACAAAAACAGCAGAAAACAGGGAACTGGCACTGTGGCATCTCGTTAATAGGTTAGTTCCGGAAAATGCATAAAAATGCCACGAAGTGTAACGAAACACTAAGCAAATGGTGTAAAAACAAGCATGGAGCATCAAAAATTATAGATACGTTTGAGACGTATCTGCATCCCCAAGCTTAACTACTGCTCGTCCTCGAGTAGGTAAGTGATAACAAAAGAAATAATTTTTGAGGTGACATGCACCTACACAATCTTGACCATATATGTAAGCGTTGTGCGCTGGGATCAAAAGAACTTAAAACATGGGCATGAAAGATATAATCTTGATAGAAGAAACTTAGCAACCATGTTATAACATGAGAAAGAACACAAATAAAAGATCATGAAAATGAAACAATGAAAGTCAAACGTGTGTTCAAATCATATGGAAAAACATAGCAAATGGTTTTCAGCTTGTCCTTCATGAGAGAGCAAAACATAAATGCATAGGACACCTTCAAGTTTAACAGGGCAACTAGATACAAATAATTTAAGAACAAGTGAAACCAGAATCATGAATGAATCAATGAAAACTTTGGGACAATGCACATTATACTCAGAATGACAACTATGCTCTCTTAGATGGTGCATAAAGATAGAAAGTGGTGACTCAACATAAAAGTAAAAGAAAGGCCCTTCGCGGAGGGAAGCAGTGATTGCGAGTTTTATAAACCTTCAAAAAATTATGGTACTTACTAGCTTTGAGCTCTCATTGCCCCCATCATAGGCATCTTGAATGGTTAGAGTTAATGCGAGTACAATTATGAAGCATATGCTTGACAAATCATAAGTTGAAAACCTCGTGTCCCGTGAAGTACGAATACCCAAACCTCATGCTACTCGACTTAGAGTCCCAAGCAAGCTCTTGTCATTGTAAATATATGTGTATCATCGAGAACCGCCAACAGGGTACCTCCTGCCCGATGACATGGAACAAGCCCACATCAAAATGACAAGACAAACAGACAATGAACACCTCGACATCTCTTTTATTTACCATTGGTATAGCTTTTTATTGTGAGATGCATCGTCGAATGTCCACTATGGGCATGCTGTAAATTTCCACCATGAATGATGCATGGCTTAGATTAGCGGCCCAGGCGTTTCCCTAACACATATAAAAACTACATGATCCCGCAAGATTCCCAACTTATTTCACATCGCGAGTATCCATAAACAAAATATCACGATATCAACTCAAATAAGAAGTGCAATGTTGAAAGCTTGCCCCATGACAGCATGGCTGGGCTAATTTCCAACTTACAACTTGTAAGCATAATAACTCAACATAAGAGAGATACAATGTCAAAATTTTAAAATGAGAAAAGTAAAGTGTGCCATCAGGTTTGTGAGAGCTTTACTGACCAATTTTTGCATAACACCAAAAAGAGTTTAATTTGAAGGATCGATAAAAGCAAGTCAAATGTACTTTGGAATAGCAAATTGCTAATAGGTATGTATGGTGGACACAATGAAACAACTTGGTTTTTAGGAGTTGGATGCATGAGTAGAGCTCATACTCAGTACAAAATGAGGGCTAGCACAAGACTGGGAGCGACCAACTAAGAGAGCAATAATGGCCATAATCATGCAAAGCGACAAAGCGACATTAAAAGAAGCATAAAATGGCATCAAAAGTCAAAAACTAAATGATCATAGAGGCAATGGCGACTTTGTATGAGTCTAACATGTGTGAGCATGCGCCAAGTCAACCCAAATAAAGCATCAAGGAGAAAACCAAAATAATGCTTCCAAATAATTAAAACAACGCATGATTTTTTTCAAAGGCTCATTAAGCAATCTCAGTCATTTGAGACAAGTCATGCTACAGCAACACCACTAAGCATACTATCAAAAAGACATCAAGCACGACATGCAAAAGCCTAGGCCGCAGTCTACACAAGCTCCTTCTTGTACCACTTTTTTGCATAGAGCTTTTTCTCTTTCCAACACCCTTCGAACTTTTTTTGAAATAAGTCTTTTGATGAAAACCAACATGGACTAGAGGTCAAAATACACCTTGATGCAAAGATATAACAAGATCTGAACACAAATCAATGTGAAAAATGAAAACTAAACACAGTAGCAGAAAAAGAGAACACTCGTTGAAACGATAAGAGTGAAAAATGGAGTGTTCTTGGCAAATGAAAAGCAAGGAAACTTCTCCAAAATAAATTTGCTGGGTTCCAACCATTTATTGCAGCAAACTAAACTAAACAAAACTAAAAACTAAAATGACTGACGCTCCAAGAAAAATGCATAGTGCATGAAGTAATAAAAATATAGTGTGTTGAAAGGTGACCAGATTTTTGCCGATGAAGAAGGGGTGCCTCGGGGGAATCCCCAAGTTTTGATGCTTATACCTCTTAGATATTTCTTGGGGTGCATGGGAATCCCCAAGCTTGAGCTTTTGTCCATTCTTCAACTCATCTCATCATTCTCCAATCACTACACTTGAAAACTTCCTTCATACAAAACTCAACACAATTCTATTAGCAATATTAGTGTAAGCATAACATTGAATCAACCCCTTTTTGCTTCAGGTTTCAACTCAAAACCACCAAATATAAAGCATATACTACTGTAGCAACTTCCCCAAAAGTTCCGTGATTAAAAGAACTCAAAAAGAACGCGATCGAGCGGCAAACACAAATATTGGCAGAAATCTGTCAAAACAGAACAGCTGACAAAGGTCGAATTTTTAGAGGGTTTTCTGTTGCTCAAATCAAAAAGTGTTAAACTAATGAAAGTTTGGATATAACCTGGGGCATATGCACAAAAAATCGCAGGTCCAAAATATATACAGATAATTTTCACAAATTTTTACGGTGCAGCACCGAAAACTGTTTCAGGACAGCAACATCCCCAAATCTTACCTCACTCAAATTAGAGGCTTCTCTTGGCACAAAAATGAAATAAAAATAATAAGGAAAGGTTATTACAGTAGTAATAACTTCCAAGACTCAAATAAAAGAAAAAGAACTAAAAGTAAAAACATTGGGTTATCTCCCAAGAGTGCTTTTCTTTAACGCCTTTGAGCTAGGCTCAGTAATTTGGGAAGATGCTCACATAAGAAATATGAATAGATGCCAAAAAGAGCATCAAGGAGCAAATATAAAACACATTTAAGTCTAACCCACTTCCTATTCATAGGAATCTTGTAAGAAAATAAATCAAAGAAGCTCATAGTCACAAGTATGGGTAGATAAAATAAGAGCAACTTCGGAACTTTCAATATAAAGAGAGGTGTTTTAGTAACATGAGAATTCCAACAACCATATTTTCGTCTCTCATAATAATTTTCAGTAGCATCATGAACAAACTCAACAATATAAATATCACACTCACCCTCCTTTGTTAAGCATGGAGGGTGATCAAATAAGGTATTAGTTAAAGAGTTACTCTTATTGGGAGGTAGACATGGGTAGCTCCATTCTTCCTCCTCTTGATCATCACTCTCCTCCTCTTTTTCATCCAATGAGCTTCTAGGCTCCTTCCATAGGAATAGGCATTGGATGAAAAAGAGGTGGAGAGTGATGACCAAGAGGAGGAAGAATGGAGCTACCCATGTCTACCTCCCAATAAGTTTAACTCTCTAACTAATACCTTATTTGATCGCCCTCCATGCTTAACAAAAGAGGGTGAGTGTGATATTTATATTGTTGAGTTTGTTCATGATGCTACTCAAAATTATTATGAGAGAGGAAAATATAGTTATTGGAATTCTCATGTTACTAAAACACCTCTCTTTATATTGAAAGCTCCGAAGTTGCTCTTGTTTTATCTACCCATACTTGTTACTATGTGCTTCTTTGATTTATTTTCTTACAAGATTCCTATGCATAGGAAGTGGGTTAGACTTAAATGTGTTTTATATTTGCTCCTTGATGCTTCTTTTGGTTTTCATTCATATTTCTTATGTGAGCATCTTCTCAAATTACTACGCCTAGCTCAAAGGCGTTAAAGAAAAGCACTCTTGGGAGATAACCCAATGTTTTTACTTTCAGTTCTTTTTCTTTTATTTGAGTCTTGGAAATCATTACTACTGTAATGACCACTCCTTATCCTTTTTATTTCATTGTTGTGCCAAGAGAAACCTCTAATTTGAGTGAGGTAAGATTTGGGGATGTTGCTGTCCTGAAACTATTTTCGGTGCTGCACTGTAAAAATTCGTATAAATTCTCTGTATATCTTTTTGACCTGCGATTTCTTGTGCATATGCCCCAGGTTATATCCAAACTTTCATTAGTTGAACACTTTTTGATTTGAGCAACAGAAAACCCCTCAAAAATTCGAACTTTGTCAGCTATTCTGTTTTGACATATTTCTGCCAATATTTGTGTTTGCCGCTTTATCGCTTTCTTTTGAGTTCTTTTGATCACGGAACTTTTGGGGAAGTTGCTACAGTAGTATATACTTAATATGTGGTGGTTTTGGGTTGAAACCTGAAGCAAAAAGAGGTTGATTATATGATATGCTACACTGATGTTGCTAATAGATTTGTGTTTAGTTTTGTATGAAGGAAGTTTTCAAGTGTAGGGATTGGAGAATGATGAGATGAGTTGAAGAATGGACAAAAGCTCAAGCTTGGGAATTCCCATGCATCACCCCAAGAAATAACCAAGAAGTACAAGCATCAAAGCCTGGGGATGCCCCCGAGGCACCCCTTCTTCATCGGCAAAAATCAGGTCACCTTTCAAAACACTATATTTTTATTGCTTCATGCACTATGTGTTTTTCTTGGAGCGTCAGTTGTTTTAGTTTTCTTTATTAGTTTAGTTTGTTTGCTGTAATAAATGGTTGTACCCCAACAAATTTCTTTTGGAGAAATTGCCTTGCTTTTCATTTGCCAAGAACGCTCTAGTTTTCACTCTTATCAAAAAACCGAGTGTTCTTCTTTTTCTGCTACTACTTTTGGTTTTCATTTTTGCCTTGATTTGCGTTCAGACCTTGTCATATCTTTTCATCAAGGTGTATTTTTGCCTCTGATCTTTATTGGTTGTCATCAAAAGAGGTGTCTTAAATTTTTTTTTTCAAATGGTGTTGGAAAAGAGAAAAAGCTTTATGCAAAAAAGTGGTACAAGAAGGAGCTTGTGTAGACTGCGGCTTAGGCTTTTTCATGTCATGCTTGATGTCTTTTTGATAGTATGCTTAGTGGTTTTTCTGTAGCATGACTTGTCTCAAGATTATATCTTTCATGCCCATGTTTTAAGTTCTTATGATCCCAGCTCACAATGCTTACATATGTGATCAAGATTGTGTAGGTGCATGTCACCTCAAAAATTATTCTTTTGTTATCACTTACCTACTCGAGGACGAGCAGGAGTTAAGCTTGGGGATGCTTGATACGTCTCCAATGTATCTATAATTTTTGATGCTCCATGCTTGTTTTTACACCATTTGCCTACTGTTTCGTTACACTTTGTGGCACTTTTATGCATTTTCCGGAACTAACCTATTAACAAGTCGCCACAGTGCCAGTTCCCTGTTTTCTGCTATTTTTGTGTTTCAGAAGTGCTACACAGGAAATATTCTCGGAATTGGACAAAACAAGTTCCTGAAGTCTTATTTTCCCCGGAAGCTTCCAGTGATCCGAAAAGGAGACGGAGTGGGGCCACGAGGTGCCCACACACCAGGGCGGCGCGGCCTGGCCCCTGGCCGCGCCCCCTATGTGTGAGGCCGCCTCGGTCCACTCCTGACGATGCCCCTTTGATACGTCTCCAACGTATCTATAATTTTTGATGCTCCATGCTTGTTTTTACACCATTTGCCTACTGTTTCGTTACACTTCGTGGCACTTTTATGCATTTTCCGGAACTAACCTATTAACAAGTTGCCACAGTGCCAGTTCCCTGTTTTTGTGTTTCAGAAGTGATACACGGGAAATATTCTCGGAATTGGGCGATACAAGTTCCTGAAGTCTTATTTTACCCGGAAGCTTCCAGAGATCCGAAGGAGAGTAGGAGGGGGGCCACCAGGGCCCCACACACAGGGCTGGCGCGGCCAGGGCCTGGGCCGCGCCACCCTGGCATGAGGGCGCCTGGCTCCTCCTCTGACATCGCCCCTTCGCCTATAAAGACCCCCCGATGGAAAAAACCTAAGTACCCGATCACTTTTCCAGAACACATCGCGATCCACCGCCGCCATCGACCCGAAGATCGGGAGGGTCCAGAAGCTCTTCCCGGCACCCTGCCGGAGAGGGGAATCGCCACCGGAGGTCTTCTTCATCGCCATGCTTGCCTCCGGAGCGATGAGTGAGTAGTCTACCTTGGACTATGGGTCCATAGCAGTAGCTCGATGGTTGTCTTCTCCACCATGTGCTTCATGTTTAGATCTCATGAGCTGCCCTACATGATTGAGATCACCGTTATGTAATTCTACATGTTTGGTTTGTTGGGATCCGATGAATATTGGTGTTTATGATTGAGTTGCTGTACTGAATATTATCTTTTGTTATCTCTATGTTGTTTATGATCTTGCATGCTCTCCGTTGTTAGTAGCTATCTTGGCCGAGTAGTTGCTAGTGACTCCAAGAGGGGGTATTTATGCTCGATAGTGGGTTCATGCCTCTATTTAACCTGGGGGAGTGACAGAAACCTCTAAGGTTGTAGATGTGCTGTTGCTACTAGGGAGAAAACAACATTCATATGCTCAAGGGCATATGCTTTGTTTACATTACACACTTTGCTTAATGCAATTATCCGTTGTTCGCAACTTAATACTCATGGGGTGTTCGGACGATATCCCCGTGAGTGGATTATTAGTCATAGATGCAGTTGGATGGCGGTCTATGTATTTTGTTGTAATGCCCAGAGTAAATCTCATAGTGATCTTCTTGACATATCACGTTTATCTTTATTCTATCAATTGCCCAACTGTAATTTGTTTACCCAGCATGTGTTATTTATCTTATGGAGAGACACCACTAGTGAACTGTGGACCCCGGTCCTATTTCCATCATATTGCTATCACCTGTTTACTTTACTCGCACTGTTTACTTTACTAGCATACTCTATTGTTTTCCACTCGATACGCTCATAACCTTTGTTTCAAGCAAACCGGTGAGATTGACAACCTCATCGCAAGTTGGGAACGAAGTACTTGGTTGTGTTGTGTGCAGGTTTCACGTTGCTTCTGGCCAAAGACGAGTCAACAAGAATCGTTAAACGGCACCCTTGTTGGAGTGTTACTAAGCCAGTCCGCATCACCTTCAGTCGTTTGTGTCTCCTCTCCAAGAATGATTAAACCTTGGTTTCTTAACTGAGGGAAAATTAGCTGCTATACTCATCATAACTTCCTCTTGGGGTTCCCAACAGGCTGGTGATACGTCTCAAACATATCTATAATTTTTGATGCTCCATGCTTGTTTTTACACCATTTGCATATTGTTTCGTTACATTTAGTGGCATTTTTGTGCATTTTCCGGAACTAACCTATTAACAAGTGCCACAGTGCCAGTTTCCTGTTTTCTGCTGTTTTTGTGTTTCAGAAGTGATACACAGGAAATATTCTCGGAATTGGACGAAACAAGTTCCTGAAGTCTTATTTTTCCCGGAAGCTTCCAGACATCCGAAGGAGAGACGGAGAGGGGCCACCAGGGCCCCACACATAGGGCCGGCGCGGCCAGGCCCCTGGCCGCGCCACCCCTGTGTGAGGGAGCCTGGCTCCACCTCTGACGACGCCCCTTCGCCTATAAGTACCCCCCGACGGAAAACCCTAAGGGAGTCGGCGAAATTTCCAGAACAGTTCCGTAGCTCCGCCGCCGCCGTCGATGAATTTCGGGGGACAGAAGTCTCTGTTCCGGCACCCTGCCGGGACGGGGAAGTGCCCCCGGAGCCATCTCCATCGGTCTCCATCGCCGTCTCCGCCGTCTTCATCGACCTCACCGCCATCTCCATCAACCTTGCTGTCTCCTATGATGAGGAGGGAGTAGTTCATCCCCGGGGCTGAGGGCTCTACCGGTAGCTATGTGGTTCACCTCTCTCTCCCATGATGTGATCTTTATGTGATCGTGAGCTTTGTATCATGTTGAACAAGTAGATGTTATTATTCAGATATTATGCTACTCCTATGCTTAATTATTATAGTGTACTCTAGTGATGTTATTAAAGTAATCTATTCCTCCTGCCATGGTGTAACGGTGACAGTGCGTGCATCATGGTGGTACTTGGTTTAGGCTATGATTGTGATCTCTTGTGGATTATGAGAGTAATTATTACTATGATAGTATTGAGTGATCTATTCCTCCTTTCATGGTGTAAAGTTGACAGTGTGTGCACCGTGTTAGTACTTGGTCTAAGTCGCAATGATTTCTATCTTGAATTGTGATCTGATTTGGATGTCTCTATGAGTGGTGTTTGTCAAGTACTTGATGAACTTTAAGGGGTGCTTCTGTAGCCACTACGCAATGATTAGTGATGTTCAATAGGAGAGTAATTCAGAGTACCATAGTGGAGAGAAGTTGTTTATTTGTTCAATCATGTTATATTGTTGGGAGTGTGTCCACTAGTGAAAGTGTGATCCCTAGGCCTTGTTTCCAAGCTTTGCACACCGTTTACTTGCTGTTTTGTTACATGTTTGCTCGCAGCGATATTTATTTCACATCACGTTTGCTACTTATAATCATCTATACCACTTGTATTTCACTATCTCTTCGCCAAACTAGTGCACCTATACATCTGACAAGTGTATTGGGTGTGTTGGGGACACAAGAGACTTTCTGTATCGTAATTGCAGGGTTGCTTGAGAGGGATAGCTTTGACCTCTAACCTCCCTGAGTTCGATAAACCTTGGGTGATCCACTTAAGGGAAACTTGCTGCTGTTCTACAAACCTCTGCACTTGGAGGCCCAACAAGTGTCTACAAGAATAGAAGTGCGTAGACATCAAGCTCTTTTCTGGCGCCATTGCCGGGGAGGTAAGGTAAAAGGTACTCGCATCCTCCTGTGTGAGTGCTCGGAGTTATTTCCTTTAGATTCTGCAATTACATCTTTTTGTTTCTTGTTTTTATTTTCACTAGTTAGGCTTAATGGAAAACAAAGAGTTCTTTAGTCTTTTTCCTGATATTAGATTTGAAGAGAAAATTGAAAATCCTTTGGAGTTTATTTCGCATAGCAATGTTATTAGTACGAATGCTTTGAATACCGTTATTGCTAATGCTATAGAAAAGTCTAAGCTTGGGGAAGCTAGTTTTGTTGAGTATGATATTTTTAGTCCCCCGGCTTTAGTGGAGAAAGTTTGCTCTGATGATATTTTATCTCCCATATGTGATGTTTCTAATGATGCTTGTGCTCCCCATCCTTTTAAAATACCTACGAAGATTGTTGAACGTATTAGGGATAACTGCTATTTAGGAGATGGAACTGTCCATCCTGGTGATCATCCGCTCTTTATACATGAATTATGCGAGTTGTTCCAGTGTGCAGGTATTTCGATAAACCAAGTTAAGAAGAAGCTATTTTCTTTATCACTGAAAGGCAGAGCCGAGGAATGGTATCGGCTGCTTAAAGATGGTCCATCTGTTGGCTGGGAGGAAATTGTACCTCTCTTTTATTCTAAATTCTATCCTCCAAGTGAGATTCATAAAGATCGTAATCAGATATATAATTTTTGGCCTCATGAGGGAGAAAGCATTGCCCAAGCGTGGGGAAGATTGAAGTTACTAATGCATAAATGTCCTATTCATGATCTTCCCCGTAATATTGTTATTAATAATTTTTATGCAAGGCTTTCAGGATATTACAAGGACTATCTAGATGCATGCTTGGATGGGTCTTTCACAAGCAAGGATGTCGACACCAAGTGGGGTCTGCTTGAGACAATTCAAAACAATATTGAAGGTTGGGATAGCGACAAAGGTAAAGGATCAGGTATGAATTACGAGTTTGATTGCATTAAGTCTTTCGCTGAAACTGCTAATTTTCAAGAGCTTAGTGCTAAGTATGGTCTTGATCCTCAAATTATGGTTGATTGCTTTAAAGCCTTTGCTTCCCATATGAATGTTCCTAAAGGAAATGGGGACGTGTATCATGAACCTTTTAAGGACACTTGCATAGAAAGTGATATTGCTATTGATGATTGCAATAAACATGCTCAAACTTCTAAAAGTACTATTTCTTATAAGCATGTTAATTTTTGTGGAATACATAGACCTTGTGAACAGAGTTACAACAAGGAAGATTATTGCATCACCCACGCAAATGAAGAAACCAGTATGTGGTACAAGGATATAGGTGAGATCGGTAAAAAGGTTTGTGAGCTTTATCCCTTTCTTTGTAAACATTGCGATGACATAGGTCATTTTAATTTCCAATGCTCAAGCCCTAATAGTTACTCTTCTAGTACCTTAAGTATGTATTGTGATGACAAGATCACTCCCAATCAGCATGATGAGCTCGCTTTGTTCTTGGCGTGTGACGAGATATCTAGTAAAATTGCTTTGATAGATATGAATGATGTTGATTTTAATAGCACCCTTCGTGGTTGTCGTCTCTATTGTGCTAAAGATTGCCTTGCAAATACTTACATACAAAATCTTATAAAACTTGATATTTTGCCAAGCTATGACATGACTGATAGATGTTTTTATCTCATTAATAGAGAGGAGGAATCCTCCAAAGTTTCTTCTGTTGTTCCTGTCAGCAAACCAGATTATGTGGAGAAGATGCCTTTCCCTCCTAGAGAATATGTGGAGAAGATGCCCTTCAAGTCTCTCCCTCCTAAAGGAGAGAGTAAGAAGAAGAAGAAGAAGAAGAAGAAGAAGAGGAGTAAGAGGTGAGAGGACACGGTATCTTCCCCTAAGCGTTATGATCCTGCTATAGATTATGATAATTCTGATTGGGATGATGTTCCTATGCCTATTACTTATGTTAGTGATCATGATTGGGAAAAGCACTCTACTTTTGATATTGAAAATCTTTTTGGTACCAATTCTAAGGTTAATATTTGTTGTACCATTAGTGCTATCCATGTTCCTTCTTATGATGATATGTTTGATGAATATGATACTAAGCCTCTAGTTTATGATGATGATTATAATGTTTTCAATTCACCTACTCTTGAGGAAAAAAATAGTTATGATTACAATATGTCTCCTGTCTTTGATGATTATGGTGATGAGAATAATTATTCTGTTGAATCTGCTCCTACTACTATTGTTCATGTGGGGAGTATTAATTCTTTTATGCATGTGGCTCATGATAGGGAAGCTTTATGTGATAGTTATATTATTAATTCTATTCATGATGCTACTGAAAGTTATTATGAGAGAGGGGAACATGGTTTGATGGATCACAACAATATTAAGTTTCCCCCCTTTATGTTGCAATTCTTGAAGTTGTACTTGTTTTGCCTTCCTATGTTTTTTGCTTTGCGCTTTTATGACTTGTCTCTTTACAAGACTATTTTTCATAGGAAGTGGTTTAGATTTAAATATGTTCCATACTTGCTTTTTGATGCTCTCTATTGCTTTAAGTTCCTATATGGCGCCTTTGCCTCAAGCTCTTATATGGCGCCCACATGAGCATCTTTGCAAATTACTGCGCCTAGCTCAAAGGCGTTAAAGAAAAGCACTCTTGGGAGATAACCCATTGTTTTATTTTCAGTACTTTTTCTTTTATTTGAGTCTTGGAAGTTATTACTCCTGTAATAACCGCTCCTTATCCTTTTTATTTCGTTGTTGTGCCAAGACAAGCCTCTAATTTGAGTGAGGTAAGATTTGGGGATGTTGCTGTCCTGAAACAGTTTTCGGTGCTGCACCGTAAAAATTCGTGAAAATTCTCTGTAAATATTTTGGACCTGCTATTTCTTGTGCATATGCCCCAGGTTATATCCAAACTTTCATTAGTTGAACACTTTTTGATTTGAGCAACATAAAACCCCTTAAAAATTCGACCTTTGTCAGCTGTTCTGTTTTGACAGATTTCTGCAAATATTTGTATTTGCCGCTTTATCGCTTTCTTTTTTAGTTCTTTTGATCACGGAACTTTTCAGGAAGTTGCTACAGTAGTATATGCTTTATATGTGGTGGTTTTAGGTTGAAACCTGAAGCAAAAAGTGGTTGATTATATGTTATGCTACACTAATGTTGCTAATAGAATTGTGTTTAGTTTTGTATGAAGGAAGTTTTCAAGTGTAGGGATTGGAGAATGATGAGATGAGTTGAAGAATGGACAAAAGCTCAAGCTTGGGGATGCCCATGCATCACCCCAAGAAATATCCAAGAAGTACAAGCGTCAAAGCTTGGGGATGCCCCCGAGGCACCCCTTCTTCATCGGCAAAAATCAGGTCACCTTTCAAAACACTATATTTTTATTGCTTCATGCACTATGTGTTTTTCTTGGAGCGTCAGTTGTTTTAAGTTTTCTTAGTTAGTTTAGTTTTTTTTGCTGCAATAAATGGTTAGATCACATCATGTTTCTTTTGGAGGAGATGAACTCGCTTTTCATTTGCCAAGAACACTCTAGTTTTCACTCTTATCGTTCAATGAGGGTTCTTCTTTTTCTGCTACTGCTTTTGGTTTTCGTTTTTGCCTTGATTTGCATTCAGACCTTGTCATATGTTTTCATCAAGGTGTACTTTTGCCTCTGATATTTATTGGTTTTCATCAAAAGAGGTGTTTATAAAAATTTCAAATGGTGTTGGAAAAGAGAAAAAGCTTTGTGCAAAAAAGTGGTACAAGAAGGAGCTTGTATAGACTGCGGCCTAGGCTTTTGCATGTCATGCTTGATGTCTTTTTGATAGTATGCTTAGTGGTTTTGCTGTAGCATGACTTGTCTCAAATAACTGAGATTGCTTAATGAGCCTTTGAAAAAATCATGCGTTGTTTTAATTATTTGGAAGCATTATTTTGGTTTTCTCCTTGATGCTTTATTTGGGTTGACTTGGCGCATGCTCACACATGTTAGACTCTTAAAAAGTCGCCAATAGCCTCTATGATCATTTAGTTTTTGACTTTTGATGCCATCTTATGCTTCTTTTAATGTTGCTTTGTCGCTTTGCATGATTATGGCCGTTATTGCTCTCTTAGTTGGTCGCTCCCAGTCTTTTGCTAGCCCTCATTTTGTACTGAGTATGAGCTCTACTCGTGCATCCAACTTCCAAAAACCAAGTTTGCCATTGTGTCCACTATAAATTCCTATGCATGGTATTTGTAAGCCATTCCAAGTAAAGTTTCATGTGCTACCTTTCAAAAAACCTTCAAAACACTTCTCATTTTGTGCCACTGTTTTTAGCTCATGGGGACGTAGTGGTCGGATTTGCTATCTTCCATATTGCTTATTCCAAAAAGAAAAAAAAAAGAAAAAAAAGAAAGAAAAAAGGCACTCCTCCATGGAATGTGAATGTTGGTGGGCACCCGATGGAATCGGTTAGCCATGGTTTGTGAAAGGAAAAAAGGTGGGGAGGAGTGCCAAGCTTTATAAAAGAGCACAAAAGTGCCAATCTCTTTCTCAAAAACTTGCTTCATTTTTGTATGGAAGATAGTAAGAACCCCATTGCTAGTCGTTGACAAAGACAACCACCTCTCAAAACCCAATTTTTATCTCTCTGTTTTACAAATGAAAAGCTCTAGCACATGTTTAATCACTGCTTCCCTCTACGAAGGGCCTTTCTTCTACTTTTATGTTGAGTCACCGCTTTCTATCTTTATGCACCATTAAGAGAGCATAGTTGTCATTCTGAGTATAATGTGCATTGTCCCAAAGTTTTCATTGATTGATTCATGATCATGGTTTCACTTGTTCTCAAATTACTTGTATCTAGTCACCCTCTTAAACTTGAAGGTGTCCTATGCATTTATGTTTTGCTCTCTATTAAGGACAAGCTGAAAACCACTTGTATGTTTTCCTTATGATTTGAACACACGTTTGACTTTCATTGTTTCATTATCATGATCTTTTGTTTGTGTTCATTTGCATGTTTACAACATGGTTGCTAAGTTTCTATTGTCAAAGATTATATCTTTCATGCCCATGTTTTAAGTTCTTATGATCCCAGCTCACAACGCTTACATATATGATCAAGATTGTGTAGGTGCATGTCACCTCAAAAATTATTTCTTTTGTTATCACTTACCTACTCGAGGACGAGCAGGAGTTAAGCTTGGGGATGCTTGATACGTCTCAAACGTATCTATAATTTTTGATGCTCCATGCTTGTTTTTACACCATTTGCATATTGTTTCGTTACACTTAGTGGCATTTTTGTGCATTTTCTGGAACTAACCTATTAACAAGTGCCACAGTGCCAGTTTCCTGTTTTCTGCTGTTTTTGTGTTTCAGAAGTGATACACAGGAAATATTCTCGGAATTGGACGAAACAAGTTCCTGAAGTCTTATTTTTCCCGGAAGCTTCCAGACATCCGAAGGAGAGACGGAGAGGGGCCACCAGGGCCCCACACACAGGGCCGGCGCGGCTAGGCCCCTGGCCGCGCCACCCCTGTGTGAGGGAGCCTGGCTCCACCTCTGACGACGCCCCTTCGCCTATAAGTACCCCCCCGATGGAAAACCCTAAGGGAGTCGGCGAAATTTCCAGAACAGTTCTGTAGCTCCGCCGCCGCCGTCGACAAATTTCGGGGGACAGAAGTCTCTGTTCCGGCACCCTGCCGGGACGGGGAAGTGCCCCCGGAGCCATCTCCATCGGTCTCCATCGCCGTCTCCGCCGTCTTCATCGACCTCACCGCCATCTCCATCAACCTTGCTGTCTCCTATGATGAGGAGGGAGTAGTTCATCCCCGGGGCTGAGGGCTCTACCGGTAGCTATGTGGTTCACCTCTCTCTCCCATGATGTGATCTTTATGTGATCGTGAGCTTTGTATCATGTTGAACAAGTAGATGTTATTATTCAGATATTATGCTACTCCTATGCTTAATTATTATAGTGTACTCTAGTGATGTTATTAAAGTAATCTATTCCTCCTGCCATGGTGTAACGGTGACAGTGCGTGCATCACGGTGGTACTTGGTTTAGGCTATGATTGTGATCTCTTGTGGATTATGAGAGTAATTATTACTATGATAGTATTGAGTGATCTATTCCTCCTTTCATGGTGTAAAGTTGACAGTGTGTGCACCGTGTTAGTACTTGGTCTAAGTCGCAATGATTTCTATCTTGAATTGTGATCTGATTTGGATGTCTCTATGAGTGGTGTTTGTCAAGTACTTGATGAACTTTAAGGGGTGCTTCTGTAGCCACTACGCAATGATTAGTGATGTTCAATAGGAGAGTAATTCAGAGTACCATAGTGGAGAGAAGTTGTTTATTTGTTCAATCATGTTATATTGTTGGGAGTGTGTCCACTAGTGAAAGTATGATCCCTAGGCCTTATTTCCAAGCTTTGCACACCGTTTACTTGCTGTTTTGTTACATGTTTGCTCGCAGCGATATTTATTTCACATCACGTTTGCTACTTATAATCATCTATACCACTTGTATTTCACTATCTCTTCGCCGAACTAGTGCACCTATACATCTGACAAGTGTATTGGGTGTGTTGGGGACACAAGAGACTTTCTGTATCGTAATTGCAGGGTTGCTTGAGAGGGATAGCTTTGACCTCTAACCTCCCTGAGTTCGATAAACCTTGGGTGATCCACTTAAGGGAAACTTGCTGCTGTTCTACAAACCTCTGCACTTGGAGGCCCAACAAGTGTCTACAAGAATAGAAGTGCGTAGACATCAGCTGGTTATTCACCACGCACAAGGACCGTCTGCTACGCGTCAACTTGGCACCAGCAGCCTGTTTTCTGGCGCCGTTGCCGAGGAACGAAGAAGAATAATCTCCCTCGTCAACTGGGCGCCATCAAACGCATCACCCTTCTCCTATAAAGACCCCCCGACGGGAAAAACCTAAGTACCCGATCAATTTTCCAGAACACATCGCGATCCGCCGCCGCCGTCGACCCGAAGTTCGGGAGGGTCCAGAAGCTCTTCCCGGCACCCTGCCGGAGAGGGGAATCGCCACCGGAGGTCTTCTACATCGCCATGCTTGCCTCCGGAGCGATGAGTGAGTAGTCTACCTTGGACTATGGGTCCATAGCAGTAGCTAGATGGTTGTCTCCTCCACCATGTGCTTCATGTTTAGATCTCATGAGCTGCCCTACATGATTGAGATCACCGTTATGTAATTCTACATGTTTGGTTTGTTGGGATCTGATGAATATTGGTGTTATGATTGAGTTGCTATACTGAAATATATCTTATGTTATCTCTATGTTGTTTATGATCTTGCATGCTCTCCGTTGTTAGTAGCTATCTTGGCCGAGTAGTTGCTAGTGACTCCAAGAGGGGGTATTTATGCTCGATAGTGGGTTCATGCCTCTATTTAACCTGGGGGAGTGACAGAAACCTCTAAGGTTGTAGATGTGCTGTTGCTACTAGGGAGAAAACAACATTCATATGCTCAAGGGCATATGCTTTGTTTACATTACACACTTTGCTTAATGCAATTATCTGTTGTTCGCAACTTAATACTCATGGGGTGTTCGGATGATATCCCCGGGAGTGGATTATTAGTCATAGATGCAGTTGGATGGCGGTCTATGTTTTTTGTTGTAATGCCCAGAGTAAATCGCATAGTGATCTTCTTGACATATCACGTTTATCTTTATTCTATCAATTGCCCAACTGTAATTTGTTTACCCATCATGTGTTATTTTATCTTATGGAGAGACACCATTAGTGAACTGTGGACCCCGGTCCTATTTCCATCATATTGCTATCACCTGTTTACTTTACTCGCACTGTTTACTTTACTCGCATACTATTATCACTTTCCACTCGATACGCTCATACCCTTTGTTTCAAGCAAACCGGTGAGATTGACAACCTCATCGCAAGTTGGGAACAAAGTATTTGGTTGTGTTGTGTGCAGGTTCCACGTTGCTGCTCGCAAAGCAAAGCTTGGACAAGGCGCCATATATAAATTGTCCGAAGCTGTCGCGAAGCTTGCAAGCATCACCTTCAGTCGTTTGTCTCTCCTCTCCTGATCGACAAACCTTGGTTTCTTAACTGACGGAAAATCTTGCTGCTAAATTCATCACACCTTCCTCTTGGGGTTTCCAACGGGCTGGTCATTTACCACGCATCACTTGCCCACCGAGGCCACCAGGGGCTCTACATCAGCCATAGTCAGCTTGTGATCGCTCATGGTAAAGCCCAGGTAGGTAAAAGGGAACTTGCCCTGTTTAAAGTTGAGCAATCTGGCTACCCTAGCCTGCTCTGCATGCTCAACTCCCATTACTATAACTTCACTTTTATGAAAATTGATTTTCATACCTGACAGGAGCTCAAAGCACACCAGCAAGAATTTAAGATTGGTCAGTCCTTCCTGGGAATTTTGAATCAAAATCATCGTGTCGTCCGCATACTGCAGGTGGGACACTCCCCCTGGGATCAGATGCGGAACCACACCCTGAATATGACCAGCCACCTTGGCTTTATCCAGGATCACCGCCAAGGCATCAGCAACAAAATTAAACAACAGCGGGGAGATTGGGTCACCCTAGCGCACCCCCCTCTTGTTCCGAAAATAGGGTCCAACCTCTCCATTGATCGAAATAGCGGTCTGGCCACCAGAGACTAACTGCATAAGCCGATGAACAAAAGCAGGCTCGAACCCTTTAGTTAGCAAAACCTCTCTTAAAAACACCCAGTTGACTCTGTCGTACGCCTTCTCAAAGTCCAGTTTGAGTAAAACAGCAGGAAGGTTCTTAGATTTCAGCTCATGAATAATTTCATGCAGAGCAAGGGGACCATCCTGGATGAATCTGCCCTTAATAAAAGCAGTTTGCGATTGGCTGATAACCCTGTGAGCCACTGGGGATAATCTGCAGGCAGAGGCCTTGGAGACCAGCTTAAAGATCACGTTGATCAAAGCAATTGGTCTATACTGCTGCTGCGTTTGGTTGACGTGGGAGCAGACGGTCCTTGTTTGTGGTGAATAACCAGCCCGTTGGGAACCCCAAGAGGAAGGTATGATGAGTATAGCAGCTAGTTTTCCCTCAGTTAAGAAACCAAGGTTTATCGTTCTTGGAGAGGAGAGACAAACGACTGAAGGTGATGCTTGCTAGCTTGCGACAGCTTCGGACAATTATATATGGCGCCTCGTCCAAGCTTTGCTTGCTAGCTGCAACGTGGAACCTGCACACAAACAACCAAGTACTTTGTTCCCAACATGCGATGAGGTTGTCAATCTCACCGGTTTGCTTGAAACAAAGGTTATGAGCGTATCGAGTGGAAAACAATAGAGTATGCAAATAAAGTAAACAGTGAGAGTAAAGTAAACAGGTGATAGCAATATGATGGAAATAGGGCCGGGGTCCACAGTTCACTAGTGGTGTCTCTCCATAAGAAAATAACACATGCTGGGTAAACAAATTACAGTTGGGCAATTGATAGAATAGAGATAAACGTGATATGTCAAGAAGATCACTATGAGATTTACTCTGGGCATTACAACAAAATACATAGACCGCCATCCAACTGCATCTATGACTAATAATCCACTTGTGGTGAATCAATCCGAGAACTCCACAAGTATTAAGTTGCGAACAACAGATAATTGCATTAAGCAAAGTGTGTAATGTAAACAAAGCATATGCCCTTGAGCATATGAATGTTGTTTTCTCCCTAGTAGCAACAGCCCATCTACAACCTTAGAGGTTTCTGTCACTCCCCCAGGTTAAATAGAGGCATGAACCCACTATCGAGCATAAATACCCCCTCTTGGAGTCACTAGCAACTACTCGGCCAAGATAGCTACTAACAACGGAGAGCATGCAAGATCATAAACAACATAGAGATAACAAAATATAATATTCAGTACATCAACTTAATCATAAACACCAATATTCATCGGATCCCAACAAACCAAACATGTAGAATTACATAACGGTGATCTCAATCATGTAGGGCAGCTCATGAGATCTAAACATGAAGCACATGGTGGAGAAGACAACCATCTAGCTACTGCTATGGACCCATAGTCCAAGGTAGACTACTCACTCATCGCTCCGGAGGCAAGCATGGCGATGAAGAAGACCTCCGGTGGCGATTCCCCTCTCCGGCAGGGTGCCGGGAAGAGCTTCTGGACCCTCCCGATCTTCGGGTCGACGGCGGCGGCGGATCGCGATGTGTTCTGGAAAATTGATCAGGTACTTAGGTTTTTTCTGTCGGGGGGTCTTTATAGGCGAAGGGGCGATGTCAGAGGAGGGACCAGGCGGCCTCACGCCAGGCTCGCGCGGCCAGGCCCCTGGCCGCGCCGCCCTGGCGTGTGGGCCCCTGGTGGCCCACCTCCTACTCCTCTTCGGATCTCTGGAAGCTTCCGGGTAAAATAAGACTTCAGGAACTTGTTTCGTCCAATTCCGAGAATATTTCCTGTGTATCACTTCTAAAACACAAAAACAGCAGAAAACAGGAAACTGGCACTGTGGCGACTTGTTAATAGGTTAGTTCCGGAAAATGCATAAAAGTGCCACGAAGTGTAACGAAACAATAGGCAAATGGTGTAAAAAACAAGCATGGAGCATCAAAAATTATAGATACGTTGGAGACGTATCAGGCATCCCCAAGCTTAACTCCTGCTCGTCCTCGAGTAGGTAAGTGATAACAAAAGAATAATTTTTGAGGTGACATGCACCTACACAATCTTGATCATATATGTAAGCATTTGTGAGCTGGGATCATAAGAACTTAAAACATGGACATGAAAGATATAATCTTGACAATAAGAAACTTAGCAACCATGTTGTAAACATGCAAATGAACACAAACAAAAGATCATGAAAATGAAACAATGAAAGTCAAACGTGTGTTAAAATCATAAGGAAAAACATACAAATGGTTTTCAGCTTGTCCTTCAAAGAGAGCAAAACATAAATGCATAGGACACCTTCAAGTTTAAGAGGGCGACTAGATACAAATAATTTAAGAACAAGTGAAACCAACAATATGAATCAATCAATGAACTTTGGGACAATGCCTATCACACTAAGAATGACAACTATGCTCTTTTAATGGTGCATAAAGATAGAAGGTGGTGACTCAACATAAAAGTAAAAGAAAGGCCCTTCGCAGAGGGAAGCAGTGATTGCAAGTTTTATAACCTTCAAAAATTATGGTACTCACCGGCTTTGAGCTCTCATTGCCCCCATCATAAGCATCTTGAATGGTTAAAGTTAATGCGAGAACAATTATGAAGCATATGCTTGACAAATCATAAGTTGAAAACCTCGTGCCCTGTGAATACGAGTACCCAAACCTCATGCTACTTTACTTAGAGTCCCAAGCAAGGCTCTTGTCATTGTAAGTATATGCATATCATTGAGAACCGCCAATGGGGTACCTCCGTGCCCGATGACATGGAACAAGCCCACACCAAAATGACAGGACAAGCAGACAATGAACACCTCGACATCTCTTTTATTTGCCTTTTGTTTAGCTTTTTATTGTGAGATGTGTCGTCGAATGTTCACCATGGGTATGCTGCAAATTTCCACCATGAATTATGCATGGCTTAGATTGGCGGCCCGGCGTTTCCCTAACACATATACAAACTCCATGATCCCCACAAGATTCCCAATTCATTTCACACCGCGGGCATCCATAAACAAAAGATCACGATATCAACTCAAATAAGAAGTGCAATGTTGAAAGCTTGCCCATGACAGCATGGCTGGGCTAGAATCCAACTTACAACTTGCAAGCATAACAACTCAACATAAGAGACCACAATGTCAAATTTTTAAGAACAGGAAAAAGTAAAGTGTGCCTTCCGGTTCGTGAGAGCTTTACTAACCGAATTTCGCATAACACTGGTAAGAGTTTAATTTGAAGAAAAAATAAAAGCAAGTCAAATTTACTTGGAATAGCAAATTGCTAGTAGGTATGTATGGTGGACACTTTGGAAAACTTTGGCTTTTAGGAGTTGGATGCACGAGTAGAGCTCATACTCAGTACAAGGCGAGGGCTAGCAAAAGACTTGGAGCGACCAACTAAGAGAGCAATAATGGCCATAATCATGCAAAGCGACAAAGCGACATAAAAAAAACATAAGATGGCATCGAAAGTCAAAAACAAAATGATCATGAAGGCTATTGGCGACTTTGTAAGAGTCTAACATGTGTGAGCATGCGCCAAGTCAACCCAAATAAAGCATCAAGGAGAAAACCAAAATAATGCTTCCATACAATAAAAACAACGCATGATTTTTTCAAAGGCTCATTAAGCAATCTCAGTTATTTGAGACAAGTCATGCTACAGCAAAACCACTAAGCATACTATCAAAAAGACATCAAGCATGACATGAAAAAGCCTAAGCCGCAGTCTACACAAGCTCCTTCTTGTACCACTATTTTGCACAAAGCTTTATCTCTTTTCCAACAACATTTGAAATTTTTAAAGACACCTCTTTTGATGAAAACCAATAAAGATCAGAGGCAAAAATACACCTTGATGAAAAGATATGACAAGATCTGAACGCAAATCAAGGCGAAAACGAAAACCAAAAGCAGTAGCAGAAAAAGAAGAACACCCGGTGAAATTGTAAGAATGAAAAACGGAGTGTTCTTGGCAAATGAAAACGAGTTCAACTTCTCCAAAGGAAATTTGTTGGGGTCCAACCATTTATTGCAGCAAACAAACAAACTAAACTAACTAAGAAAACTAAAACATCTGACGCTCCAAGAAAAACACATAGTGCATGAAGCAATAAAAATATAGCGTCTTGAAAGGTGACCTGATTTTTGCCGATGAAGAAGGGGTGCCTCGGGGGCATCCCCAAGCTTTGACGCTTGTACTTCTTGGATATTTCTTAGGGTGATGCATGGGCATCCCCAAGCTTGAGCTTTTGTCCATTCTTCAACTCATCTCATCATTCTCCAATCCCTACACTTGAAAACTTCCTTCATACAAAACTAAACACAATTCTATTAGCAACATTAGTGCAAGCATAACATATAATCAACCTCTTTTTGCTTCAGGTTTCAACTCAAAACCACCACATATATAGCAAATACTACTATAGCAACTTCTCTAAAAGTTCCGTGATCAAAAGAACTCAAAAGAAAACGATAAAGTGGCAAACACAAATATTGGCAGAAATCTGTCAAAACTGAACAGCTGACAAAGGTCGAATATTCAAAAAGTGTTCAACTAACAAAAGTTTGGATATAACCTGGGGCATATGCACAAGAAATCGCAGGTCCAAAAGATATACAGAGAATTTATACGAATTTTTACGGTGCAGCACCGAAAACAGTTTCAGGACAGCAACATCCCCAAATCTTTACCTCACTCAAATTAGAGGCTTCTCTTGGCACAAAAACGAAACAAACAAGATAAGGAGCGGTCATTACAGTAGTAATGACTTCCAAGACTCAAATAAAAGAAAAAGTACTGAAAAGAAAACATTGGGTTATCTCCCAAGAGTGCTTTTCTTTAACGCCTTTGAGCTAGGCGCAGAAAATTGCGAATCAAGTATTTTCAGAAGAAGCATTAAGATCAACTACAGAGGTCTTGTCAATAAGGCATTGTATTTCATCCACATAAGTTTTAGAAGACCCCTTGTGATCATGCTTTGGTACACTATTCTCATCAAAAAGATTTTCAGGACAGATCCAGTCAAAATTATTTTCGAAAGCTTCACACAATCCTAAGAGCTTGCAAGGTATAGGTATTTTGGCTCCTTCATTGTTAGTACCAATAACCTTTATAGGTGAACCGAGTTTATTAAATCGTTTAAGAACCTTTCTAGCTTCAATAACGACATCTTTAAATTCTAAGCGCAAAGCTTCCAAGATAAAAGCTTTCTTTTCGGGATCCTCAATTTCATGAAGCTTAAGGAACATGTATTGCATAAAAGGATTAAGACTAGCAAAACTAGTTTCCAACATGTGAATCAAATAAGTAGAAGCAACTTCAATACTAGGAGCTAGCTCAACCAAAGATTTTTCCTCAACTTCCTCATGCATACTAATGTGATTAAAGAACTCCTCAATGTTACTTTTGCCAATAATCGAACCACTACCTACTGAGAGGTCCTCTAGAATGTACTTAGGGATCAACATGATAAACTAAAAGTAAAGAAATAACAACTACCAAGGATTCTAATTTTTTTGGGTTTTTGATATAAAACGATGCAGGTAAAATAAATAAAGTAAAGCAAAACAATAACAAAGTAAAGGATGTGTGTGCGAAAACTCCCCTCGCAGAAGTCTTCTACTTCCTCCCCGGCAACGGCGCCAGAAAAGAAGCTGCTGCATTTGGTTGACGTGGGAGCAGACGGTCCTTGTGCGTGGTGAATAACCAGCCCGTTGGGAACCCCAAGAGGAAGGTATGATGAGTATAGCAGCTAGTTTTCCCTCAGTTAAGAAACCAAGGTTTATCGTTCTTGGAGAGGAGAGACAAATGACTGAAGGTGATGCTTGCTAGCTTGCGACAGCTTCGGACAATTATATATGGCGCCTCGTCCAAGCTTTGCTTGCTAGCTGCAACGCGGAACCTGCACACAAACAACCAAGTACTTTGTTCCCAACTTGCGATGAGGTTGTCAATCTCACCGGTTTGCTTGAAACAAAGGTTATGAGCGTATCGAGTGGAAAACAATAGAGTATGCAAATAAAGTAAACAGTGCGAGTAAAGTAAACAGGTGATAGCAATATGATGGAAATAGGACCGGGGTCCATAGTTCACTAGTGGTGTCTCTCCATAAGAAAATAACACATGCTGGGTAAACAAATTACAGTTGGGCAATTGATAGAATAGAGATAAACGTGATATGTCAAGATGATCACTATGAGATTTACTCTGGGCATTACAACAAAATACATAGACCGCCATCCAACTGCATCTATGACTAATAATCCACTTGTGGTGAATCAATCCGAGAACTCCACAAGTATTAAGTTGCGAACAACAGATAATTGCATTAAGCAAAGTGTGTAATGTAAACAAAGCATATGCCCTTGAGCATATGAATGTTGTTTTCTCCCTAGTAGCAATAGCACATCTACAACCTTAGAGGTTTCTGTTACTCCCCCAGGTTAAATAGAGGCATGAACCCACTATCGAGCATAAATACCCCCTCTTGGAGTCACTAGCAACTACTCGGCCAAGATAGCTACTAACAACGGAGAGCATGCAAGATCATAAACAACATAGAGATAACAAAATATAATATTCAGTACAACAACTTAATCATAAACACCAATATTCATCGGATCCCAACAAACCAAACATGTAGAATTACATAACGGTGATCTCAATCATGTAGGGCAGCTCATGAGATCTAAACATGAAGCACGTGGTGGAGAAGACAACCATCTAGCTACTGCTATGAACCCATAGTCCAAGGTAGACTACTCACTCATCGCTCCGGAGGCAAGCATGGCGATGAAGAAGACCTCCGGTGGCGATTCCCCTCTCCGGCAGGGTGCCGGGAAGAGCTTCTGGACCCTCCCGATCTTCGGGTCGACGGCGGCGGTGGATCGCGATGTGTTCTGGAAAATTGATCGGGTACTTAGGTTTTTTCCGTCGGGGGGTCTTTATAGGCGAAGGGGCGATGTCAGAGGAGGGACCAGGTGGCCTCACGCCAGGCTCGCGCGGCCAGGCCCCTGGCCGCGCCGCCCTGGCGTGTGGGCCCCTGGTGGCCCACCTCCTACTCCTCTTCGGATCTCTGGAAGCTTCCGGGTAAAATAAGACTTCAGGAACTTGTTTCGTCCAATTCCGAGAATATTTCCTGTGTATCACTTCTGAAACACAAAAACAGCAAAAAACAGGAAACTGGCACTGTGGCGACTTGTTAATAGGTTAGTTCCGGAAAATGCATAAAAGTGCCATGAAGTGTAACGAAACAATAGGCAAATGGTGTAAAAACAAGCATGGAGCATCAAAAATTATAGATACGTTGGAGACGTATCAACTGCTTGATATTGTCCGCCCCTGGGACTTTGGGTAACATAGAAAGGATTCCAAAATTGAGCCTAACAATGTCCACTCTACCAAGAGCAAACCCATTCAGGATTTCCATGACTGCCAGCTTGAGAGAAGGCCAATTTTTTTTGTAAAACAACACTGGGAGACCATCAGGACCTGGAGCTGTGTCAGTCTTAGTCTCATGCAAAACGGCATCCAATTCCTCTACTGTGAAAGTTCTCATTAAGTCATCGTTCTCTTTTGAGGAAACCATCTGATGTGGAGACCACAAACCTGGACTGATGCTGAGAAGCTTTGGTTCCTCTGCCCCCATGAGATTACGGTAGAAAGAATATATGAGATCTTGAATAGCCTCCTTGTCCATGACCACACCTTGGTTTGAAGCCGGGGAATGAATAACACATTTTCTTTTCCTCCCATTTGCAAAAGCATGAAAGAATTTGGTGTTGGCATCCCCTTGAAGGATCCATTGTTGCCTCCCACGCTGTCTCCAGTACTCCTCTTCTGAACTCAACAACTCCATCATTTGCTCCTCTAGGTGATACCTGAGTGCCCACCCATCTTCATCCAGAGCTATCCCATCTGCCATAGAATCCAGCTCTTGGATTTTGGCCAGCAGATTTGCTTTGACCACTCTGGAGTGCTTGCCCAGATTAGCTCCCCACCCTTTAAGGAATTGTCTGATATCACTGGACTGTGATTGCCACCAGTCAATTGGCCCTCTGCACCTTCTAATTTGGCTGGCCTGCTCTTGCCAGCGCTGCACCACCATCTCTGCAAAACCAGGGATATGAAACCAACTGGTCTCAAAGAAGAACCTGGTTGATTTCCTCTGGCACTCACTCCCAGAGTCCAACACCAGGGGAGTGTGATCAGAACCTAAACATGTAGCGGCATGTAAGGATAGCAAAGGAAACTGCAGCTCCCACTCAGGGGACACCAGGACCCTTTCAAGAACACATCTGACAGGATTTCTTTGTCTATTAGACCAAGTAAACCGAGCGCCAGCCCGCGCTACTTCTCTAAGAGCCATCCTTGCGATAGCATCGTTGAAAGCGTTAACTCGAGGCTAGTTGATATTTGCATTATTCTTGTCATGAACACCCCTGATAAGGTTGAAATCCCCAAACACCACAACTGGCATGGAGGATCTCTGGACTTTGGCTTCTAAGTCCAACAGAAACTGGGCTGATCTGGAATGATCGGCTGGGCCATAGACACCAATGGCTTCAAACTTGAACTTGGAAACCCTATGGTAGACAGCAGCACTCAGGAAATAGGGTCCCTGATCGATAGCACCAACGTCAAATGCCTCATCTTTTATCCCTAGCAGCATACCACCAGAGCGTCCCACAGCTGGGCGCCAATGCCAGTGAAAGAGCTCTCCATTCACTAAGCTTCTGAGCTCTTGATCTGTAAAGTCTTGCCGCATGGTTTCTTGGAGGAAAATAATATCTAGTACTTCCTTCTTGATAAAATCCTTGAGTTGGGTTTTGCGGCCACTCCGGCCAAACCCACGCAGATTCCAGCCCGCGACTTTCATTGAGTACCAATCTGTAAGGCTCGTGCTTGTCGAGCCAGAGTAGAACGCAGGTTGGTCCTAAGGGGGAGCATTACCTTTGAGCCCTTCTACTTTCTCTTATTGGAGAGCGATGCCACCGTAATGGTTTCAGGATCACCAGTCTCTCCCGCTAGGCACTCTGCCTGTGGTTGAACCGGAGGGGCCAACCCCACACTAGTGTCCCCTCCTGAACTGCCTGCGGTGAAGCTTTAGATGCCCTAGCAGCTTCTCTAGAGGCAGCACGGTTGATAGCTTCGACCAGCTTTCCTTGCGCAACTTCCCTGGAACGAACAACCGAAAGAGCAGCCACAGCGGACAAAGGGGAATTCCCCAAAACAATCCCACAATCACCCGCAAGCCCCATGAAATTACGATCGGGAAACGCAAAGAACGCAATGTAAGCTGGATCGGGAGAGTAAGAGGATGAGGGAGATGTACCGGCTTTCACGGCCGCGCGGTTGACCGCCCTCTGCAGGATAGGGATCGCCTCTGACCCCTTCTCCCTAGCACTGGAGCGAGTGCCAGAGACTGGGGAGACGACCACAGCAGATCGCTTGGCCTTGGCCACTGGAGTTGAGGACGCTGCTTCCTTTGCTAGATCCGGATTACGAGGAGAAGCTAGAGAGTTGTGAACCTCCCCATCCTGCTTCTTCTTGAGCTTGGTGATCTTCTGAGCAATGGTCTCGTTGTCGTACTCCCAGTCCTCTGGGTTCTCCCATCCAATATCCGCCCGATCTGCATTGCTGAGCTTGGAGCGCTTGAGAATATCTGGATCCACAGGGGAGTCCGAGCCTGGGGCAGAGTCTGGGGCAGAATCGTCATCGAGGATGATCGTCATGGAGATTGGTTGAGGCTGGAGAATGGGCTCAGAGGAGAGCAGGGGGTTGGACGTCAGGTTGGACCCATACTGGTTGAATGGAATGGGCTGGACTTTGAATTTTGCCGGGGCAGAGGACGGCTTGGTAGCAGAGTGATCCTTGGCTGATGGGGGTGGCATGCTGCTGCTGCCCACCGAGGATTTTGTGCCCGGCTTCTTCATCAACTTCTTCTTGAAAACATTGTGAAGGGCAAGCTGCGGACCCAAGGGAACAGCAGCCGGGATCGTCGCATGTGGAGGGGAAGCCACATTCTCCTTGATAGCACCAGAAGTAGGATCACCAGAAGTCCCCACCTCCTTGCCTTTCTCCTTGTCTTTCGAGCCCCTTCTCTTCCAGTGGCAATCAGACTGACTTTGCTCTTCAGTCTATTCCTGGTCCTTGGATGGATCGTCGTCGCCACCCTTGTGATTTTCCTCAGAGCTGGGGGGTCTGGGACTCGTGCCCTTTGCCAATTCCACGGCCACACCAATCCGAAATCCCTGCAAGCTGGCGAAGAGAGTGACAGATCTGGGCAGGCGATCCGGAGTAGGAGTGTGGAAGAGCATGCGCACGGGGCCCTCAGCAGCTGCCAAAGAATCCTCGTCCACCATTCTGGGTCTCCCAAGCATCTTGGTGCCCTCCATCAGCAGATTAGCCCGGCGCAAACAAGGGGGCACATCGGATAAAGCCACCCAAACCATGGATAGGAAAGCAGATGCCCTTAAGTGAGGAAGCGGGTCCGCGAACAAGACAGAGATTTTGCTGACTGGGAGCACGATGCCGCCGGTGTTCTTGCACAGGTTCTTGCAAAGGGTCAGACTAGCCTTAGTTGGGCAAACCACGGAGAAGTCAGTATCACTGATGCGATGCACCTTCCAGTCCCAGTTATCTTCAATCAGAGCTTTGAGGTCTTGCGTAAGGATCTCACAGGTCAACCTATTCTCAGCCGCAATCACCGTTGCTTCGTTCTCGCTGGCCGCCAGATTTGTCGCCAGGACTGCATCGTCCACCTCCAGGCAGTGCAAGCCCACCCCATCTACCGCGTATCCGTACCACTGGAGAGCAAGTTGCTTGCAGGCCTTGGGACACATAATGGTGGTGTGCCCGTCGATGTCACAAACACTGCAGTGGGTGGGGAAGAGGCACCCAGATTGGTAGTGCCCGTACCTGCTGCAGTTGTAGCATTTGATTCCCGCTTTCTTCTGTCCTTGGACTTGATCTGGCAGATCTGAGTGCGAAGAGTGAACCGCCGAGGGGGGGGGGGGACGGGCCGGAGGCGCTTGGGGCGGAGGGGTAGGCGTGGGAGCCCCCGCCGCTGCCCTGGATCTGGCAGAGAACTTACGAACCCCCACCTTCTTCCTGGAGAACTGCTCAGTCACAAAGGACGGGCCCACTGTAGAACGCCTCTCGTCCTCGCGGCGGCGCTCCTCGCCCTGGCGCCACTCTGGCGACCGGCGGCGGTCCCAATCACGATCTTCCCCACGATCCCTCTGGCGGCGGAACTCCGCGTGCTCCAGTCTTCCTCGCAACTGCGCCTCAAGCCACCGGCCCGCATCTGAGTCATACTCATCGAAAGAGCGCTTGCTGCCCGCACGCGGGAGCTCACGACCACGCTCCATGGAGGACGAGCGGAGCAGCCGAGGAGAAGAAAGAGAGGAGGAAATGCGGTGCATCCACTGATGAATATCGAGAAGGGAGGCAGGAGTGGCAGATCTGAGATCTAGGGTTCCAGCCGGCACCCAAAACCACTTAAATACTGTCCCCCTCACATGTGAGAAAAGGACTGGGCTGGTGGGCTTGCTGACTGGGAAACTCTCCTTCTGGAGCGGATGGGCCACGTGAGGCCCAGGCCCACTAGTCGTTGCTTCTCCCTCCCCACCAACCGCCGAAGCCCGATCGGGACCCTGACAAGCCGGCCCCATAGGGTTCACAGGGACAAGCTTCACAGGGGAAACGACACCAGAGCACGCGCCGGCCGCCGCCGCCGGCGGAGCCGGGGCCCAAGGCGAACGCAACGGGAGAGGGGGAAATGCCGTCGCAGCACCTTGCGACGCGGGAGTGGAGACACGGGCTAGATCGACCTGCGCCGCTGCGCCACCCCGGTGGACCGAATCAGATCTGGATGGAGGCGCGCTATCGAATCCCGATCCCAACGTCGATCCACGCCCACCAGGGGCAAACTTGGTCCGACGACGAGCAAAGGCGTCGGACATGAGGGAGGTCACCTTCTGCCACGCCGGCGAGAGGTAATCGCCCAAGGTTACCGGAGAAGGGCCGGCCTCGACGCCCGAGACCCCGCCAGAGACCACCGATGCTGCCACCGGCTCGTCATCCTCGTCAGAGCTCTCATCCGCCAAAGCCCAGAAGCGAGAACCGCCCACCGCCCGGCGCTCGGGCAGGGGGGAACGCGGGGAGAGGGGGCAGGGGACGCACGCCGGCGCCGGAGCCGACGAGGGGATCGCCTCTGAATCGCCAGAGGAGAGGAGCGGGGCAGACACAACGGTCATCTTGGTGCATTCCATGCATGCAGTCAGCTAACTTGGCTTTGTATGCATGATCACCAGATGATCACTAATTTGCTAGTACTAGGGTACTACCTCTAGTCCAAAATAGAAGGCGTGTTTCATTTATGTTGGCCAAGACTTGGAGTAACATTTTAGTCGATCAATACATTTTTTTATATGACATTAAATTTATATCATTGTATTCCTATTCAAAAGTAGTTTATTTATGATTATGATTTTTATCATGCTAAAAACATACTCCCTCCGTTTCAAAATATAAGATGTTTTAGCTTTGTGAACCAAATGTATTTAGACATCTTTTAGTGTGTAGGTTCATTCGAATACAAACACTAAAACATAAGTACATTTGCTTCACAAACCTAAAACATCTTATATTTTGAAACGGAGGGAGTATTGAATGAGTAATTCTTGCTCAAAGCATTGGTCAACGAAAATAAAATTATACGTCTTATATTATTGAATAGAGTTAGTATATACTCCCTCCGTTTATAAATATAAGATGTTTTAGGTTTGTGAAGCAAATGTATCTAGACAAGTTTTAAAATGTATATTCAAGTAAACCTACACACTAAAAGATATCTAACATATTTGTTTTACAAAGCTAAAATATCTTATATTTGTAAACGTAGCAACCGTATGTAGGGCATGTACCTATGTAGAGAGAGGTCATATGGAGCTCAGACTCCATGGATGCCGAATTTTAAAGGCAGTGGCGGAGCGTGGAGGAATACCAAGCCTAAGCCAGCTGAATGCACACAAGTAAGAATGGGCCAGTTTAGTATATATAGAGGATACTTTTCTATACGTGGGACGATTCCTAGTAGATATTTCGGTGGGAATTGGAAGAAAGGGTGGGCCACGGCCCGGGATGGTCAACCAGAGGCTCTGCCCCTGTTTAAAGGGTTAATCTTTTGTAACCAAACATCTTAAAATATTCATAAAAGAAACGAGGGCTTAGGCATTGTATTAGTATGTAAAATTTCAGAATAGAATATACTCCCTCTGACCGCTAATACTCGTTTTTGTATGGATGTATCTAGACATATTTTAGTGTCTAAATACATCCATATGAAGACAAGTATTAGTGATCGGAGGCCGTGGTGGATCCGCGCGGGGGGGGGGGGGGGGAGAGCAGGGCCAGGCCCCCCTATCGATCGGTCCCCCCTAACCGTGCGTAGCAGGGGCCAGTAGTCCAGTACTAGAAATTGGCGCTAAACTTAATTAGTAATTTTGTTATTAGCAAAATATGAGGCCTAATCCTCTAACTGAACCACGTGAACAATGGCCCAACCCAAATAAAAGCTCAATACATCGATGCACACATTACCTGAGTGGAATAGACACGGTCGATCCTGTTAGAAGTAATCGAAAGGCAATCGAGAGAGAACTGAGAACAAATGATAAGAGTAAAAGTTGGTGTTTCATTGATGATGAATAGTGCTATATATAGCACCCGAACAGGCGCTTACAAGGGATGCGTTTGTTCGGAAGGATGCTTACAAACCGACATGTCAGTTGCCTGAATAGCAACCGCGAGGGTTAATTACAACCAGAGATTTATCTATTTAATTATATAGTTAATTAAATCTTAACACTCCCCCTAATCTATGGTTGTTGTTGTCCTTGTGAGTGTTCATCATCTTGAAATAGTCTCCTCCAAAAACCCTGTGGGAAAAATATGAGGAGTGGGTGTATGATATGTTGCTAAAACTCCTTTAAACCCAGTGGGAAAATTTAGGAAAAAATGGTGCAACATATAATGGTGGGATATGTTGTTAAAACTCCTTCAACCCAGTGGGAAAATAAGGAGAAAATGATACAGCATATAATGATTATTGCCTCTGTTAACTCCATATGAGAAAAACCTTGTAAAAGGGGAAAACCCATAGAGTTTAGAGAACAATATATATGTCGTGAATACTTTCCTAAAAACCCCGATGGGGAAAACAGAAAGTATGACATATGATCTTGTGTTGATATTACCTCATTAAAAACCTTGATGAGAACCTGGATAGTAAACTCATAAAGGGAAAAAGAGTGTAATTTGATGCTTTGAACAAGATAGTCTAGGGAGATACTCCCCCTGATTCTTGCAAATCCTGAAGCCGTCGAATACCAATTCCATGAAAATATTTTTTGGAATATGAAAGTTGGTAGAGACTTCGTGAATAGGTCATCGAGGTTATCGCATGATTTTGACTTGCAAGATGTTTATTCTCCGGCTATTAAGGAGCTCATGGAGATAAAACAATTTAGAGGCAATATGCTTAATGATATTGCTCTCGATGTATCCTATTTGCATCCATGCAACACAAGCAACATTATCTGTGTAGATAATGGTTGATGATTCAAGAGAATCAATACCACATGACTTATGTATGTGATTTATCATTCCGTAAAGCTACACGTGTAACGCGGCTTCGTATTTCAGAATGATTGGTAGGTGTAGTCACTGAAGTCTATTTCGAAGACATCAATGGAGTGACACTTCTACCATGTAGGTACACATTGTGAGGATCATTCAAGTAGCCAACCTCAGTGTATCCTGATGATATTGGAGTTCAGATTTCAATTACCAGAATAGGTCAAGTAATGTGTGGTGCCTTGGAGATATCGGAAGATATTCTTGATTCCCAACTTTTGATGGGTCTAATGGCACTAGGATATAGAACTTCAGTCCCAACATCCCTTCTACATCATCCCGCGGTTTGAGTGAATCTTTCTCTATGTCTAGAGATTGAACAACCGGCATGGGAGATGGATATGACTTGTCCATTTTAGCTTTCTCCAATATTTATAATATAGGCAGCTTGGTGTACCATAATACTTGAGTGAAGTAGCCCGACTTGTAGTATCTAGCAATGTTTGGGTTTAACCAAATCCTTCATCTCAAATTCCGTCATTTAGATGATCACGTGCTTTGTCATTGCAGGAGTATCCTTGTGTATGACAAACACGCATGGGTAATCATCATTGTAGGAGTAATCCTTGTGGATAAGGAACTCACTACGTCAGTTGTACCAAAATATACCGACAACAATAAGCCATGTAATGACTCATTGATTTTACAGAATGCATGTTGCATTTACTTTTCGATTTAGATATAGATTCCATCGGGAACCATACATGTCCAAACCTAGTGATCCACATGAAATGTAGTCACTACATCTATCAACTGCATAGATAGACGATTTCGCACTGCCAATGATATAATTATCGAATTTTTTTGAGGATTCCAATCCTATCTGGAGAGTAGGTCTCAGATCTCTGCGAAAAACCCGACCTTATGCTACAAGCCTTGCTTTCTCACCACCTTGTTATTCTCTAGAAGAAAACATATTGATTCCCGTAGGGAATTCAATTGGAGGAGCGAGGCTAATTCTGCTTGGATTGCATCCTTTGTTTGTTTCAGTCCGAGCGAGTGGTTTACACTCTGCCATGGCCATGGTCTTTGGATCTGAATACTTTGAAGGATGTATGCAATCATACAAGAGAAATGTTTGTCGACAATTGTAGACTTTGGTAATGATTCTCCAGAATCGATATTGTAGGAGGAAATCTCATGCACCTATGATGACTCTTCGTGATTTCCCAATACGCGTGAGTCCAGGTGTTCCGATGTCCCAGTCAGTGTGAGCAAGCTGAAGCTAGGGTTGTGGAGGTTTCCCTTCCACTGGGTGTATACTACCCATAAGGTGTTTATCAACACAAGGTTGACTTGCATTTACTGATTTAGAGGATATCTCCTCGATTTACTTTGTTGCTTGCAGGAAGCTAGATCCTGGTTAGAGGCCGTACTACTCCCCCTCATTTTAGGTACGGGGAGTTGAGTGGTTTTTATTGGTACCTCCACTCTTTCGGGCGCATTTCTAGCGGGACTAAAGGATTTTGTAACACCTTTGAGATCAGTAAATGAATCTGGCAGGTTATTTGCAATGTGTTGCAAATATGTGAATTCTGGGCGTAGTCCAAATTCTTGAATATGTGGATATAAGGTGGGATGTGGAGTCCCTGTTGATTTCCTGGCATTATTTGTGGTACAGAAAATCTCCCCCTAATGCCCAGAAATAATCCATCCTTTATAAGCAATCAACATACTGGGCTATGAATGAATCCCCAATGAGGGGTTCAAGGTACGTGTTGATCGACGGAGATCTGTACCCCACATAGATCCTTAGTCTGTGGGCCCAATGATGTATGTTGCGGTGGTGAGATCGGTACGCGTGAAGCGCATCCAAATCTTATGCAGATGGGAAATGCTCAGAGGATTTCCACGTATCAATTACAGAGGAGGAGTACTCCGATATGCAGTTAGTCATTGAACAGTGTGTGAAGTTGCATGACTCCAACGTCAAGTTGGTAATTGCAATTCATTAACAAAGGTCTTGCAATGAGTTTGATCCTCTGGATAATGGATCTAGCCAAACCATTTTGAGTATGGACATATGGGATAGAGTGCTGAACTTCAATCCTCAAGGCCATGCAAGTCATTGAAGACACATGAGGAGAATTCTGCATCGTTGTCCATGCGAATTGATAAAATTCGACTTTCATGATAATGGGCGTGTAACGTAATTACTTCCATCATTATCACGGCAAATGCATGGTTTCATGTGGACATAAGGCACACGTGTGACCATCGTGTAGATGTGTCAATGAATACCATGAAAATACCTAATATCGTCCACAAAATGGTTGGATGAATACAAATTTCTCCCTGAATGAGTTCAAGGAACTGAAGTGGTTCATCTTGTATTTTGAGGTGCGAAGGCCTCAAAATTGGCTTCCCAGTAGTGGCGCATGAGGTGCACACACATTGTAGTGAGGGAATTTGAACTCGAGCAAGTTGTGACCAATGGAATTGCTTTATATGCAACATGTGCTACGGGTTGGATGTACGTGTAGTACAATCCAAACGATGGAGAGGGTATTTTTCAAATACTTGTTCCTCATACATCGGATTGCTTCCCGTAGAGTTCTATATATCGAGTTGAAGAATTTTTAGAATTGAAATCTTTCTCAGATATATATAACACATACAATCTTATTCATATCATAGTGCTGATACAATCATAGTACGGAGATAGTGGGACTAGTTAAAGTCTCCAAACATGTCAGTTAAGGCATACTTACTATCATGTTCTCCGTGCTCATAGGGATCCTATGACTTCTGGAGTGTCGTAGCGTTGCTAGGTTCAAGAGGAACTTCTTGCAAACCCACTCCATTGGTGTCATCTGGATGAAGGTTGAAGTTGGCTTCAAACCTTTTCCCTTGAGGTGCTTTGCGCGTCTAGGATTGCTGATAGAGAACAACCAGATGCTTTGGGTCTTGCACTTCCTAGTGGGATGCGTGTAGCATCCATGTTTGTCACTAAGCTTAGTTTTGTCAAACATTTGCTTTGCGATGCATTTCCCACAGTCTGAGTTTCATGGCTTGAGGGCCTGAAACGAAGTAAGTGGGGATTCCTCCTCCAAATACTCAGACTTAAGATCTGGGTGAATATTTCTGCTCATCTCACAGCGGCGTGACTCCAGCCGGGAGGGGTCCTCCAGATTCTGGATTGCACACACTAATCCACGGGATGCAAGAGCGATCTTGATGTCCATGACCCATGCAGGTTAGCTGTGGCCATTGAGGTCGAGTGCATCGAACTCTCATTTTCGGCCATCGTTTACCGGGATGGGTAAACTAGGGATTATTAATTTACGCATGGTAAATCAAAAACCATCATGGTTATGTTGTAAATGAACAATGCAAAATTAATAGTAGTTTCAAGAAGTGGGCTTAAAACCATTAGTGTGAACTTCAAATTGTTAAGCATGACACATTGTAGATACTCCCCAAAAAGAATTTTGGGCTCCATCTCTCAGCACTAGAGAGTATAATCTGATGAAATCAGTAGATACTCATGTTTCTAGTACCTTATGTCGAACTTAATAAAATGTATGGGAGATCACTTGTGAAGTAATCATGATAGAAAAGATAATCTGCAATGTATGCAGTAGATCTGTGAGCTACCCTTGATCCCATACATCAACTTGAAGAAATCACTTAGAATTTTGCATATCAATTCGTGCTCGTATTAAGCCAAAGTCTCAATTAAGAAGATGAATTGATTTTATTTGCAAGAAATTTAAAATCTCAATTGCAATAATGGATGTAGTTATCTCAACATGTATGAAACATGGAAATATATTACATCATGTTTAGTCTATATTATATGGTATTCAAAAAAAAAATACAATGCATAACTAGACTACAGGAACAAACAGGGTCTCAAACTGAAAATACTAGCTAGTAGTACAGACTTATCTGCGAAAACCAGAAAATACGGGTTCTCTAGCAGATTTGTTTTATTTATTTCAGTTCTAGATACTCTGTTTAGCCTATTTTGCTAATCCCTGGAGAATCAGGGACCATGATGCAAAATGGGCAAAGGGATAAGATTTCTTATCCCTATCCCTTTTTCCTGGCTGTTGCCGCACGGAGGCATGGGGACAATCCGAGGCATGGAGCCCCTACCGCCACGCCTTGGACGGCCGAGCCGCTGCAGCGAGCAGCGCGTGCCGTGGATGGGCCCGCGGCCACAGGGAGCCACGCCGGTGAGGGGCTGCCTCGTGCTGGCGTTCGGGAGCAGCGGCAACGGAGTCGAGGTCCATCGCGTGCGCCGTTCGCTGGCCGGGTTGGCAGCGTGGAGCCACCAGGTGGCCGATGACCTCGTCGGGGCTGAGGGGCTACGCGCGCGCAGGGCGCCGTCTTCGGCAGGAGCAGAGGCATTGGGGCCGAGGGCCACCGCGCACGCCGGAGGCCGCGATTTGCACAAAACCGGCCGCCGCAGGGATGACCGTAGGCCACCGCCTCGCCTCGCTTGGGTCGTCGTCGCCTGGAGCCATCCGCCGCGTGAAGCAGCGCTGCGCAGGTGAAGCCCTCCGTGGCCGCGCGCAGCGCGCTCCGCGCTGGAAGCGCTTTAGGCGACCTCGTCGCTGGAGCCGCGCCGGGAGGTCGCGGGCACGGGCGCCACCGCCTCCAGTCGGGAGCGTGCCAGCCGCCACGGCAGGGCCGTGGTTGCAGACATCACAGGCATTCGCCCTCAAGCCGGAGGGCGAGAGCGGAGGCCCTGGGTTGAAACGGCGGATGGTCGCTGCCCCTCGGTGCATCGAGGGTGCCGCGGGATCTTCACGTCCGCACGCCGACGGGCAAGGCAAGGGTGTAGCGGCAGCGGTTGTTCCGGGGCCGTGGGCGCGGATTCACCACTAGAACTCGACGGCAACGACGGGCGTCGAGAAGGTACTAGTTCCTGATAATATTTGTTGTACGAACAAAATTAGAAAGGAGCACCTTGTTTCTTGTAGGCTGTACTAGCAATAGGATTGATTTTTCATCCAGTCTGTTTCCGAGAGAAGAAGGGATTTTCTTCTTTGTGATTGTTGATCTCTGAGCAGTGCGTTGATTTCTTTATGCACTTTTCTTATCTCGATCTCGAAATTGCTCCAGATGTAGAGCGTGCTCTCAATCTTCTTATTCCGGTGATTGTCGGAATTCGCTCTCGGTAGAGCGTGCTGATAACGTGTTAGAAGTAATCGAAAGGCAATCGAGAGAGAACTGAGAACAAATGATAAGAGTAAAAGTTGTTGTTTCATTGATGATGAATAGTGCTATATATAGCACCCGAACAGGCGCTTACAAGGGATGCGTCTGTTCGGAAGGATGCTTACAAACCGACATGTCAGTTACCTGAATAGCAACCCCCAGGGTTAATTACAACCAGAGATTTATCTATTTACTTATATAGTTAATTAAATCTTAACAGATCCATCGATCAATGGCTCAGAACACGCATTGACCGACCTATACCGACTACCCTTTCGTGCTCCCGTCCCGTCCATCGATTCTCGTCGACGCTTTAGGGCATGGGCAGCCGCCGTCCATCGATTGCTCTTCGTCAATCGTCCGTGACGAGCGAACAGCGATGGCTGCGCGCGCCTGCCACCGCCGAGCAGCCGGTTTCCGGTTTGCTTTAAAGTCTAACTCTACTCAGCTGCGGAGGCGATCAGATCCTGATTTGGTTCTCTTCTCGCTAAGGTATGCACTCTGGCCAAATTAATCAGTACTCCTAACACAATACTCTGCGGAATACATTTGATTGGGATATTTTTGGGAGAGAAAATCCCATTTGCTAGAGTATGTGCAAACACTAGTAGCTACGATTCCAATATGAATGCTGGCATAACAAATGATGATGAGAAATCCAAGCACGTATTGCTACTGCTAGTTAAGTGAAACAATTTAGTTATACCTTATACGGTGAAACCATCATTCCATATACCTTAAACATTCATATGATAATGTTTGTTGGAATAGCTTGATTACCAACATCGTCTACAGGTCTGTATGTGGACTTGGTAACCATTGTTTGCTAGCTGATATGATAGACACACTTTGCCTGCGATTGTTTGCCGGGCAAAATTAACGCCTATGATACTTGCATATAGAACTTTCTTGGTAGCCTGCGTAGGTGAAAAAAAATCTGCCTTCACTATTGGTTCCCCCCCCCCCCCCCCCCCCCCCCAATGCCTAAATCCTGGATCCACCCCTGGTCGGAGGGAGTATTATATTTTGGGCTCGCTACAAAATACAGATTGGCATTTGGCTACGCCCGCCCGCGCCGAACTTCCCTCGCCGGCCCGCCGCCTTCAAGCTCGCTTTCTTCGTCCAGTCTCGTCACGAGCGCGCGTGGTCGCGGTCTACAGCGGAGGTGGTGCCGAGAACTCTATCGAGAGGATTCTGTCGGCCGGCCGGACTGTGCGTGCCGACCCCAGCTAGCGGTGCAGTCCCGAGGCCCGACTGAGCGTTGCTCCGATGCTCATGCTCGTCCGCCGTGGCTCTTTTCCCTTCCCGCTCCGTCGAAAAGGCCAATTCATCGGTTCTGAGATCCGTCCGAGCACAGCACACGTGCAGTAGGCAGTTCCGATGTTAATTTACTGGCGTCAGAGTATTTTCTTTCTCCGGATGGCGCTATGGTCTAGCTCGCTGATAGCATAGGCTCCGGAAAGTAGTAGTACAAGCAATACCCAGAAATCCAATCCGGCACATGTGTAAAAAAGATAAATTTTGATGTTTAAACATGACCATTCGTGAGATTTTTTTATAAGGGACATGAATTTTTTTCCTATTTTAGAAAATTTGTGAGTGAACATAGAATATACGGAAGTACAGGCAAACATTTGTTTCAAAATTTTATTAACATTCCAAAATAATTTTATGTATTTTCATAATAGACTAGGAAAAATGTCCGTGCTTTGCACCGGGGGTATCTACTATATACTAAAAGCACAATACGGAGATTTAAAATAGAGCCATCACGTTAGTCCACATATGCTAGAAATAAATATACCGTTGATTTTACTATAAAGGGTTAAGATTTAAAATATCTAAAAGTTACGCAGAACTATTGCACCGATGCATCGTGACACGATAAATTGCAACTTGCGGGCAGGTCCTGAACAAAAAAAACAAATGAAACGTACATGCCCATGAGTCCTCCGCGTCCGAGCGACTATGTCAAAATTAAAAAACCTGGACACCGCATGCTATGAGAGTCTTACGCACAGTAAATCCTCACCTCTAAATTTTAATAATTCTATAATTTTTCGTAACAAACGGATCGGATATGCATGCATGCGACTAGAAAGCACACAGTTGCATGCATGAGGTGAATCACCATATGAGACTTTTTTGAGGATCTTTTATCAATTGGATTGAGTTATTGAGATTATTACAAAATATGCTTTGTTCAGAATAATTTAGCACATCATAATATTTTGATACAAAAATAGAGTAGATAACACAAGATTGTAATTTATTATGTCGGGTAGACCAGTCCTAAATAGAATTTGTATCAATTTTTTAATTGTACCATGACATGAATAAAATACTCCTCATAGCTAGGTATATTAGATAAACTTCTTCATAATTATTTGGTGAATCCGTATTGTAACGGTGCCGTTTGATTAAATTTCGAAGGTAGGAACCTCGAAATATACCTTTTACTTCACATGTAATAGTACACATATGAAGTGACACAAAAGTCAACTAATCCTTAATCTCAAAATGCATCTTCTTTGCAATTCATTTATTTTAACAGATTATAATACTCATCGAATATGTGTTTTAGGGAAGCTGATGTCAAGTTTAATAACATAGGCTAAAATAATTTGATTCATTGATCTTAATTTTAATGGTTGAGATTTAAAGCACCAAAAAGTTACGTAAGTTGTATTGGTAGAAGTTGTCACGTAACAATATAAAAGGGGCACCACGATAAGCTTTACAATCAAAATTATTGTTATATAGTTAGAGATAAAACTAATAGTTAGGATTTAAATAGAGGAGCATATAAGAAAATCTAATCTGATTAATAGATTTTATTTTGTTCCATTACCGCTTAAGAAAAGAAAAAACGATCTGATTTGGTTGTGCTAAAAAAGAGATCCGACTGGGATAGGTCATAGGTGTGCCCGTGAAACAAAACAAAAAAGTCATAGGAGGGAAAGAAAAAATATTTCCATTAGCTAGAAGATTTCCGTGAAAAAAACAAGTGCTAAAGCTATCTTGAACATGACCGTGTGCTAATATTCAGTCTAGGTATGTATACATAGATTGACCGTATTTCCATTATTTGAGTCTAGATGTGTGTATGTAGATTGACTGTGTTTCCACTATTTGAACCCACGCTACTGGAAAATATAAAGACTTCCACAATGTAATTTTTTTCATATAATATAAAAGTATACTTCGTGATTCTTCTAATAATATTGATTTGATGTTGGAAACATTGTAAAATTTTCTATATATTTTGTCAAACTTTATAACATTTTTGAGTTTTAAAAAAAGAAGATGCTCTATATTTTGGCAAAGGGGTAGTATGCAAAAAAAAACCGCTAAAGCTAGCTTGACCTGATCGCAAGGTGCTAATATGCAGTCTAGATGTGTTTACATATGTTTGAGTGTGTTTCCATTTATTTGAACTCACCCTACCGGAAAGCATAGAGAGTTCTACAATGTGAAATACATGAAAATTTACCTTATGATGCTTCTAATAATATTGATCTGATGCCGTAAACATTGATATATTTTTCTATATATTTTTGTCAAACTTCATATCGTTCTTTACTTTTGAAAAAAAATAAGATGCTCTAAATTTTAGAAAAGAGGAAGTACAATGTAATGTTAAAACATTCATCAGTAAGAGTCTCCATATCTAAAAATTCAGATATTTCAGAGCAAAGTTAGTAATGACAATTCAAACAAATTAATTTTTTGGAGTATTTAGTTGACCTCCTTCCTATTAGTGTAAAAAGGGACGTATATTATTATTTAATTCCATAGATCATCTAAATATTAGTTGGACATGGGTCATGTGCATCGTCATTGTTATTTGAGCCACAATAGATATGTACTTCAGTAATTGAACACACATGACTAAAAAAATGTCAATTGATTTTAGGTAATGGTGTCACACCTTGTACGAACTACAGATCTATTTATTAATCAAATATTATGTAAAAAAACATAGATGTGTTTTAACAAATAACATAGTAGTCGCTCATCCAAAATATTAAGATGATTATAGTTCCGCAAAAAATGATTATTGATAACACATGCCTATCTATATTTTATTAATGCTGGTGTTCACGAAAGTTATAGAATTATTAAATTGTTATCTAATTACATAATGTGGTATTACAAAAACAACAAATTTCGGCAAAACAAAGGGTTAAGTGCACTTTTGGTCCCTCAAGTGTTGTCAAAGTCTAACTTTGGTCCCTCAACTTTTTTTAGTCTAAAACTGGCCCCCAAACACTTAATTATGTCTACTTATCATCCCTAACAACGGTTTTGACCAGTTTTTTACGTTTTTATGCCACGCTGGAAAGTTTTTAGCATGATTTTATCAAGGTAGGCTCATCTGAATGTGGGGATCCGTTGTCCTCGATCAATATTGCCCTCTCGATCTCTTAACAAACCCCCTCTGAATGACCCAGTCTATGAAGATGGAGGTGTGGTGGAGCTAATCGACGATACTTGAATTGAAACTGTCGTCCATGGAATGCAGGTGGCATATAAGGCAGACGTCCAAGGATCCGTCACACCTCCATCTGCATAGTCTCGGCCAATAGCTAGGGTTTATTAAGGTATCGAGAGGGCAATGGTTATCGAGGACAACAGATCCCCACGTTTAGATGAGGCTACCTCGATAAAATATTGCCAAACACTTTCCAGCGTGGCACAAAAACGTAAAAAACCGGTCAAAAACCTTTTCAGGGATGATAAGTAGACCTAATTAAATGTTTTAGGGCCAGTTTTAGACTAAAAAAAGTTGAGGGACCAAAGTTAGACTTTAGCAACACTTGAGGGACCAAAAGTGCACTTAACCCAAAAACAAACAATTTAACCACTAAAGGCGGTGGTACCCTTGCATTTGCGAGGGATCCCTTGCTAGTTTTGATAAAAAACATCAGCACAACATGAATTGTGCCTCAAAGTCTATTGGCCAACATACAAATTTAATTTTGAAAATCAGGTTGACATAATTTGAATCCAAACATATTTCAAATATCTGAGATCATGGCACTGCTAGATATATACATGTACACCTAAATGTAAGTTGGCCGACTACTTCACCTTCCGCTATGACAGCGACAATGTGATGTGGCTCCTGTACGACGGTACGAATACCGTGAGCATCTACTGGCCGACCCCGGGCATAGACGTGTACACGAGCAGCCGGACAAACTACAACAGCTCACGAATCGGCGTCCTCAACGACACCGGCGCTTTCGTCTCCAGCGACGGACTGTGCTTCTAGGCCTCTGACCTGGGTGCCCCCGGCATCCAGAGACGGCTAACAATCAATCCGGACGGAAACTTGCGGCTCTATACCCTTGCGAACGCGACCGTTGGCTGGGCGGTGTCATGGGTGGCGCTGAACCAGCCGTGCTCCGTGCACGGGCTGTGCGGCAAGAACGCGGTATGCGAGTACCAGCCGTCCCTCCTATGCTCGTGCATCCCACCGCCCCTGGAGGAGGCGCCGGCGGCCGCTTCCCGGAGGCGTGGCCATGGCCCATGGCCATGCTGCTACTCAGGTCCGACCGCCCGCGCGAGAGACGCCGTTTCGCCCCATGAACGCGTGCTTTGAGCAGATTCCGGGTGGGAGTAGAGTTCTCGTCTGCCCGTTCACCGATCGCGCACGGGACTGCAGAGGACTACGCCGACCTTGGCCGCCGCTACAGGGAGGTCCGCGGGGAGGAGGATCTTGGTGCGCTCAGGCACCAGGATAGTCAGTGCGCCGCGGCACAGGACGCCGGCAGCACGGCCCGGTCACCGCCGCAGGGAGGAGGACCTTGGTTCGCCGTGGCACAGTATGCCGACAGCATACTCCGACGCGCCGGACTCAGCACCTGGAGGAGGGGACGGGAATGGAGGGGCGACGGCCACGCCCCGCTCCGTCCGCGACCGCACGCCTGGAACCGCCCTGCCGCGGCGGGGAAGGGATGGGCGCCCCGTCCGTGCCTGCGCAGCCGCCCGCGCCCACATGGAACCTCCTTGCCGGCCACGCCGCCCGAGCGCCCGCACGCCGCCGGCCGCCCGCTCCCACGCCACCGGCCGCGTCGCGCCCGCCCGCTTGGAACGGCCCGAGCTCCCGCCATCGGGGTCGCCTGGTCTACGGAGGGGAAGGGACGCCGGTCACATCGCCCTCCGCGTCTGCACGGCGCCAGCCGGCTGCGCCTGCCATGCCGTCCGCCCGCACGCCGCCCGGCCGCTCGATCCCGCATGCCGCCGGCCGCCCGCGCCCCAAGCTCCCGCCATCGAGATCGCCTGATCTACAGCGGGGAAGGAAGGGGCACCGGCCACGCCGCCCTCCGCGCCTGCACGGCGCCGGCCGCCCGCGCCTACCACGTCGTCCGCCCGCACGCCGCCGGCCGCCCGATCCCGCACACCACCGGCCGCCCGCGCCCAGTAGTGGTGCCGTTCGTCTCTGTCGGGGGGGGGGGGGAGGTGCCTTCCGTCTACTCTGTCTCCGTCGGGAGCGAGGGGTCGGGAGCCAAGGAGACAAAGAAAAGAGCTACTGGCCAGCACTGTTGACTAAAAACTGGACTACGGGCTGATTCGTCAAACTATGGAGGTTTTTTTTGCAAAACGTCCGACGGAAGAACCAAACCATGAAACCCTTGCATCCTTTATTATTATTAGGTATAGATAGATATAGATTTATATGTACCCAGGAGCCAGGCAACACCTCCCGCACAGTACCGCTCTATGTTCACTCTTTCCTTTCTTTCTTTATTTTTCCGTGTATTTCACATATCAATAGTATAATGATATGGTACAAATTATTCAAGAGATATTGTCATCATTGGCCACTACGTACTCCCTCCGACCCATAATACTCTTTGCTATATAGATGTATCTATACACATTTTAGTGGTAGATACATCCATATTAGCGAAGAGTAATATGGGTCGGAGGGAGTACAATTTTTTTCTTGGTAATTTGTTTTTTCTACAAACAAGTATAACACTAATTTTGTTCATGTAGTGAAAAGGTATTTTTTTTAGAGTTACACAGACATTTTATTTATAATTAGAGACATTTTTCATGCTTGGTGAATATATTTCAGAAAAAACCGTGTCGACAATATCTAGGGCCAACCCGTAATTCTATGGCCTACGGTCTTCTAACCCATCTAGCCCACGACGTACGAGAAGATGAGGTCCACATGAGGCTCCACCGACCTAATCTACCGTGCAACAACGCGATATCTACCAAAACATCACGTACTAGACAATCATCATACAAGGCAAATCACATGACAACTTGATGGATGAGACATGAAACACCTCATGTACCCAAGCCGGACTCCTACCACCGACACATATGTATATAGAAGACCAGCATGCCAAGATCGAGTCTTACACCCTTAGGAACCCCTAAAGTTCTCAGAGGCTTCATTGCCTTAAGCTACATAGGCATAAACCCTAGATTCATCAAATCTACCTGAGTGCCCTTGTATGAACTTGATGAGATTCTCCTTGTATCTCTGTACTTCCGATCTCTCCGTCATTAAAGTGTAAAGGGAGTTGCACGTATGCACTACATTTTGGCCCCATTCCCTACCGAACAACTAAATAGTCTTTCAATTATTTAGAAGTGTATGATTACTGTGGGATATTAAATCGTCCTCACCGTGCAATTTTTTATACCAAAACAGTTCATGCAAGTTATTTAATATGCATATATGCTTGTCATAAAATTAAGAGCATATATGAAGGAAAAATGATACTAAAGACTTTGAAGGTTGGAAAATATAGAAGTTGCATGAACATTCTTGTAACATGCATAGAAAAATCATGGAAGGTGGCACTCACTTCCTCTTTGCGCTGGTGTTTCTCTCATACCTATTTTGAGAAATATCGAATACTACATATACAATGGCAGATCTAGGGGGTGGACAGGGTGGTCCATGACCACCCTAAGATTTCCATGTAGCCTATATACCCCATGGAAAAAAAGTAAATATATTTCTATGAATAATTACACTATTGGACCGATTTGACATATTGAGCTGGGTCCACGATTGACTACATAGACATACACTTTGGCTCGTCTCAGCGATGATGGCGGTTATGGGGACTATAATGACTTGTGTTATAGGATCAACCAGATGATTGACATTTTTCATTTTTGATGTTCTGTCGGTGGTGTCTTCAGTACTGGTTTGCTTACGCATTGCGCTTATATATACGATGTCCTAATTTGGTCTCTAATTAATATGTGGAAAATTTCATTCTATCAGCCTATAGGGTCAAATAATCATTCTGGAGACAAGTTGGCATTTGCTATGCTATATTCTTGACTAAAACAATGCATATTTTGTCATCTTAGTTTGATTGATCATCTCGAGGAGTGTCAACCCACTACAGTTTCTACCAGATCTTGATAGCCATCTTCATCCCGCAAACTTATCGTGTTTTCATTGCTCTAGGTAAACAGACATTAATTGTAGGAACAACTAAAATAAATACAATTTATATTAAACTTTTCTACTCATGTTTAACTTATTTTTATCATACTACATCTTAAAGTATATAATTTTCTATTTTTGTTGGAATAGTATAGCACATAACAATATTGCTAACTACTATTGACTAGAGTGTTCTATGTTATACAACTACAATGTACGTTACTAAAACATTTGTGTTGTGATTAATTTTAATTGTATGTTGCAACAATATTTCTCATTGAATCGATTTTTAACAAAATCATAAATTTGTATATTGTATACTGCATAATGTGTGTGTATATATTTTACTATCTCTAAACATCATGACACAAATGTCGAAAGTGTGCATTCTAACAAATATTTTAATAGCGGGTTATGGAGTATGATTATGTAAATATATTCTTAAAAACTCTTAGTATAAATTGAAACGGGTGCAAATGTTTCTGAGTACAGGCGTATTTTGTTTACTTGCTATTAAATGATATCGCTTACAACAATGACAGATGAACGCAACAATGTGGCTGACTATACTTGCATACATACAGATACAATGACAGATGAACGCAACAATATGGCAGTTTGGCCACCGTGCGATCGTCTGCAACGCTGCTAGTAATCCCCCTGCCCTCTCGCAGTCTATCCCTCCCTTGCCATGGCAGTCCTGTTTCTCTTTCTCATGTTTTTGAATCTTTTTTTTAAAATAAGACAAAAGATTTGCTATTTTTAATTAATAAAGGAGAGTTAAAAGAGATCTTACAAACGAACTTGGCCGAGCCCAAGCCAAAAGCACAAACAACCTACTCTCGCGGCAACAAAGAACTAAGCGCCTTAGCGCCGGCTAAACTCCAAAACGCAATCTCCTCTTTAATCTTTGTGACTAAGCAACTAGAGGTGATATTGTTGAAGGGTAGAGGGAGAGAGGTATGGCGGAATATGATGGATGTTTTATTGAGCCTCGGGGGCGAGTATATATAGACGTACAGGTAGTAGACTTGGAGTAGAAGACAAGTAATATCTCTACCTAATCTATCCTTAAACCTAACCGACATATATCTCTAACACCCCCCCGCAGTCGTAGCGGGAGCGTCGTGAACAACATGAACGATGTGGACGGTCAGACTGGAGATAAACCGAAGTAGACCCAGAAGGCTGACACCCCCCCGCAGTCGGAGCGGGAGCGTCGTGGTCGATGTCGCGGCGCGGATGCTTGGACTGGAGAGGAAGCCGACGAGTGCTCAGGCGAGGTGGTAGCCCTTGTGCCGATGTCGAGGAAGCCGAGAGCGGTGGGTGCTGCAACCTTGGTCGAGGTAGCCGTGCTAGGGGTCGCCGTGGTCGATGTCGTGGCGAGTGCCGATGACGAGGTACACGCAGATGAAGCCGCAGGCGCGTAGGGTGCCGTAGAAGGACGGAGACGCGTCGAGGCAGTCGTCGGGGAGAGTGATACCGAAGTCGATGCAGTCCGAGCCGTCGAGGACGAGGTGCAGCCATGGCTTTGCCAGAACCAGGCGCACGTCGGGGACGAAGGCATACTCCGGTTGTGCCAAAACCGAGTACGCGAAGATGAACACGGGGACGAGGCGCTGCGACCGAGCTTGCCAGACTCGGGAGCGCGTCGGGGACGAAGGCAAGCACCGATGTTGCCAGTACCGGGCGTGCGAAGAACGGGACCAGTAGAAACTGGACGTAGACGTAGAAGGCGGCGAACCAGCAACGACCAAAAGTGGCCATGCTGGATGCCTAGACAGGCGAAGAGGTAGTCGGCGGGACCTGCGACGGCCAGGAGGGCCATGCAGGTTACCTGTGGAGATGCGGCGGCGGTGCTCGAAGTAGGCGAGGAAGAACCCAGCGGCGCGACGAAGACCATGCGCGGACGGCGACAACCCGCGCCGAGGGAGGTAGCGCGGTGGAAGCCAGCGACGTCCTCGCGAGGTGACGGCGATGACCGCGTGCAGCGACGCAACAGCCCGATGGGACGGCGCGGCTGCAGGGCGCGAGTCGGTGCAGCGGCGTGAGAACCACCAGCGACGTACATGCTGGAGAAGGCACGTTGGTAGCCGGCGGCGGGGACCAAAGGCGGCGACGCTACGGCCCGAAGGGGCGACGCAGCGGCATCCCGATGCTCGAACGGTGGTAGGCGCGTGCTCAGGGACGTACTTGGCGGAGACGAGCGCCAGATCGGTTGATCAGACCGACGGCGGCGCTGTTTGCCGAGTCCTTGACGACGGCACACAGATCGGAACCCGTGTCGTCGTTGTCGGTGAAGTCCTTGGCGATGACGGCGAAGACGGACCGGCGATGGAGTCCGCGCAGGCGAGGAGCCGGCAGTGACGCACCGAGGCGTCCCTCGGATGACACGTCCGACGTTGCCGCGCGGTTGGTGAAGGTGGGTGGCCGCCGGTGCGAGGTCGACGCCGAGGTTGGAGTAGAGGCGCGTGGTGACGGCGGCGGTGGGCGACGCAATCCGATCTAAGATCGGTAAACCAAAAAGAAAAACGCCGGTCAAGCGACCGGCGAGAAAAAGACGTAGGGCAGCCGATCAACCGATCGGCGGACGAACCCTAATACGGGCGGCGCGGCCCCCGGCGGAGATCATGGAGATCGACCTCCCCGGGGGCGGCGCGGTGCGGAAGCGGGGCGGCGGCTAGGTCAAGGTTCGGCGCCGCTCTGATACCATGTTGAAGGGTAGAGGGAGAGAGGTATGGCGGAATATGATGGATGTTTTATTGAGCCTCGGGGGCGAGTATATATAGACGTACAGGTAGTAGACTTGGAGTAGAAGACAAGTAATATCTCTACCTAATCTATCCTTAAACCTAACCGACATATATCTCTAACAGATATAAGCATTCCGAAAGACGCGGACATTCCTCTCATTCCACATTAGCTGAATCTTTTGAAGACATGGCTGATTTCATCCCTCTTGGTGCCTTTGATGCGCCCGTCGCCAACTTGCCGGAGCAGGCCGCCGCGATCCCCGCGCGTGGCCGCTCCTGCTTCTATTAACCAGTCATGCTCTTCCGGAGGCTCGCGATGTGGCCTTTGGCTCAAGCACGAGGTTGCCGAACCCGTCCAGGTTGAATACTAGTTGACGTTTGTTGGGTGTGTCTTCTGCTAGCTGATTGATGCGTGCTTTTGTTCTTTTTTTTTTTTGACTAAATCGAACCTCCGCAAGCAAATGTAGTTTGCTGCTAGCTACTAGACGTTAGCTGAATTGCTGCTACCCGATGCTTTTTTCTAGTTCTTTGTTGATCTGTATGTCCTTTGTTCACCGCTATAGGCACTACCTAACCCAAACCGAGAATGGCAATATTTCTATCCCAGTGGCGACCTAAACGAACAAAATCGGTCACACCCTAATCGTGGTGGTTATGATCGATCAGGGCGTGATGACACACTACTCTCTCAGTTGTTTAGGACTAACTAAAAGTGCTTATCGTCTCATCTGTATAAGCACGGCCGCTTAGGACATATACAACGGGGCGCTTAGGCATAGGCGCTAGGGATTAATTCCCGTTAGTTTTGTGCAATTTTCGGTCGTTTTGCTGACGTCGCCTCAAAAGTAAGCGCCTGCGCTTGAAGAATCAGTGCAAAGTACAGATAGCAGGCGCCGGCGCTAGTAACTGGTACAATTAGCATCTGTGTTAGCGCCCAGGTATTGTACATACCCTTATGAGAGAGCCTAGCTACTCCTGCAAGTTGCAAACGGTATAAATGAGTTTTTTATTCATGATCTTGCTAGAAGATTTGTAAAATCATTATCCCAGCTAGCTAGCTAGTTGACGATGATTTTTGAAACAACAAGTCGTGACATTATCGGGTGATAAGATTCCGGGTTCACAGTTTCACACAGATATCATTATATTATCAGCCACGAAAGGGGCAATTGGTGAATCGTGAATGGCGTCACCTTCACACAGCCAATGTCCCCAGCTTTTTGCATATGTGAGCGATTTGACGGCATCCCAATCCATGGCCAACTACAAATTAAAATCGAACCATAAAAAATAAGTACTAGTAGTTACGATAAACTTGCTTTACAGTTCTGTGCGCATCGCATCACGAAAGAACAGTACCCGTAAACTAAATTGTAGAACAACATCCTTACGTGAGGCTCGTAATTTCCTTTTTTTCTTTTTTTTTTCTTTACCATTGATAAGGGTATAGTTAATAGATCTCGTTAGTTAAGTACTCATGAGGCCCGTTAAATTAGGCTCAATTGTAATGATAGTCGAATACGAGTTCTTACCGTATGTCGATATTGTAATCTGTATCGGACCCTACCCGATCCTCGAGACCTGGCCATCTATATATAGGGGCCAGGAGGGGACGGTGTAGGGCAGATTGAAAGCAAGGCAGGTTGAACACCCACGTTTACTTTCGATATACACTTATTTCGACTAACCTTTACCTTCGAGTTCATCCGACGCCCTCTTCCCCCGATCCTAAGTCCTTCATCTAGGACATTTGCCGAGTTAACCCTCGTCAATTGGCGCCGACCGTGGGGATCTGGGCGTTGGAGTCATGAATTCGACGGCTTTTTCGCTTTTAGCCAATAGTAGTTCAGGACTCGACGGAAGTCAGGAGATGGAGTTAACAATTGGAAGTTTGAGCATCTTCGTCGGACCATCGGGTTCATCCCGCCTCTTGGATTCGACGAAACCAGATCCGTCGGCAAGCACGCCCGAAACAGAGGTAATACTGGAATCATCAGAAGGCTCTTCCAGCGAGGTAAACTCGCCGGTCAGCTTGGAAAAAGCACCAATCGCAGAAGACGACAAAATTCGGGAAAATTTCGACTCAGAAGAAAAGGTAAGTCAAACATACAACAGCGCAAGGGACTTCGCCGTTGGAAGCAGTGGCGTCTCCAAAGTGCATCAGCTATGCGTCATTATCACCGAGGCAGAAGAAGAGAACAACAACGAAGGAAGTAAAAAGGTCGACAGGCAAGTCGACAAAATAAAAGAACACAACAAAAAGGATAAGGAGAAAGTCCACGTTTCGGCTGGCGAATGGAGAATGATCAAGTCAGCTATCAATCATGGTACAAAAGTACCCGAAGGATCGAGAAGAGAAGTTCTAATGGGATATCAGTATGCATTATACCAACATAGGAAGAAACTAAGGGAGGAAAGAGACACGGTTCTTCAAAACAATAACAGTGTATCAAGTGAGGAATACTGGGATGACTATAGTGAGGATTCCGAGTACAGTAGAGAAAGGCGCGGAGACCCAAAACACAACAGGGAGGCAACAGCACGCAGCAGAGAAGAAAGGTACTCGAGGAGCCCTACCCCACAGTTAGAAGAGGAGAAAGATGACTTCATGCAAGAAACGCCAGAAGCAGCGTTGATAGCAGCACATGCGTATTTATTAACTACAAGGCCAGAACCCGGAGATCCGCGCGAAGATATGCACCGAGCCGCGATACGAAACCTCGGAATAGTGGAGAGCAAGATCAGGGAAAAAGGTCCAGACACAAAGTCGACAAGCTACAAGGAAAAGCAAAAGGAGAAGCTCAGATACAACTTCGCAGATAACGAGTATAGTGAGTCATCAGAAGAGGAAAGGCGACAAAAGAGGAAGGAGGACGCAAGAAATATAATAGCACAGGCTTGAGTAAATAAATCACGCCACGCCTGGAGGGAAGAATATTATGAAGACGACGATAAAGAAATGGGCGCATTATGCTTTACCCGCAGGGTTCGCAAAACTCGGGTACCCAAAGGATTCAAATTACCACATGATCAACATAAATATGACGGGTCGCAAGAACCTACCCTGTGGTTATCAGACTATTTGCAGGCAGTGCAGATATTAGGGGGAACGAAAGCGACTGCAATGCAAAGTTTGCAGCTACACCTCACCGGCGCAGCACGGTCGTGGTTGAATACCTTACCCAACGAATCAATTGGAAGTTGGGGAGAACTCGAAAGCCAATTCGCAAGAAATTTTCGTTCAACATACAAGCGCCCAGCATCACTGGAGGAAGTTAAGGCGTGTGTGCAAAGGAAAGGCGAAACTCTACGTTCTTATATACAACGATGTAGTATAATCAAAAACTCAGCAGAGGACGTCTCCGACGAACGAGCAATAGACGCTTTTTCGGCTGGACTTCGTCGCTTAGATCTCGTGGAATAAATAGGAAGAACAAGACCTACAACAGTAGCCGAGCTAATGGAAGATGCCAACAAATTTGCTGATGGAGAAGACACATATAATAACAAAAGGGGATGTTCACCAGAAGTCGACAGAATAAGCAGACAGAGGAGACGACACCGCAGCAGGGATAACCAAGGAAGGCGAAATCAGGTAGCCGCGGGCTACGCAGCAGAAGAAGAGGAAGGATATGCAAACAGGAGGTTTCAGGCAAAAGGAGTAGAAAAATCGAGATACTCCGGTCCTTCGGCCGAGGATATGTTATACGGACATTGTCGAATCCACTACACATATCTTGATGGGAAAAGAGTCTCAAATCACCAGATGAAGGATTGTAGAACGTTCCTAAGGCTACAAAGCGCCATGGGTTCAAACCAAGGAGTATGGCAAGAAGAGAAGCACACAACTCAAGGATATCAAATGCAAAGGCTAGCAAGTCACCTAGAGTCAAAAGTTTACATATCAGCCATGATAAAACCGGTGCCTAAGTCGAAGAAAGAGCGAAAGAGCATATCCAGGCAAGTAAACCTAGCAATATCGTCACCACCAGCTACCACAGAGTACCTGCGGTGGTCAGATCAACCAGTTAAGTTTAGTAGAGCAGACCACCCAAGGAAAGTTCCCAGGCCAGGCCACTCGCCTATGGTTCTAAAGGCACAAATAGGAGGGTACGACATCGGAAGAGTATTTATGGACGCAGGGAGTGGCATCAACCTGATATATGCTAGAACACTGAAGGCAATGTGTATCTCGCTGTCGAGTTTAAAGCCAACTGACTGCTCTTTCCATGGAATAGTACCAGGAGCCGCAAACTATCCTTTGGGAAGAATAGAACTCGACGTCTGCTTTGGCAGTAGCAGCAACTACCGCAGAGAGAAGCTGGAATTTGAAGTTATGGACTAGCTGTCACAATACCATGCAATCCTGGGGCGCCCAGCATTTGCAAAATTCATGGCAGTGCCTCATTACACGTATCTTACGCTAAAAATCCCAGGACCCAAAGGAACAATTACAGTGCAAGGGAGCTTTGAAGTAGCAAATACATGTGACAAAGAATTCAATAGAATGGCGCAAACCTTCGGCATGACAGCAGAACATGAGAGGCTAAAAGGAGAAATAGATCATAATGTGCTACCCGACGTTGGACGATCCCTGCCAGATCAGGCTTTCGACACAACTCAGGACTCGAAGAAGATCCAGGTACAACCTACAGATCCAAACAAGACGACATCAATTGCGGTGAACTTGCATCCCGCATAGGAAAGCGCGCTCGTTGAGTTCCTCCGTGAGCGCTGGGAAATCTTCGCCTGGTGTCCATCAGACATGCCAGGGGTTCCCAGGGAACTCGTCGAGCACGCCTTAAATGTAGATCCCAAGGCAAAGCCAGTCAAGCAACCATTGCGACGATTTGATGAACCTAAAAGGAAGGCGATAGCATCAGAATTGCACAGGCTGGAAAATGCCGGATTTATCAGAGAAATCAAAACTTCGAGTTGGGTATCGAACCCAGTTATCGTACCCAAAAAGAACACAGACGTACAAAGAGTATGTGTCGACTACACATCTCTCAATAAGCATTGTCCAAAGGATCCCTTCCCTCTACCCCGCATCGATCAGATAATTGATTCAACAGCGGGATGCGCGAGGCTTTCCTTTTTGGACGCGTATTCTGGTTACAATCAGATCAAATTGAAGAAGGAAGACGAAGAAAAGACGGCCTTCATCACACCGTACGGAGTGTTTTGCTACCAAGTAATGCCGTTCGGCCAAAAAAATGCAGGAGCAACTTATCAACGGATGATGCAAAACTGCCTCGGAAGCCAAATAGGACGCAACATCCAAGTCTACATTGATGATGTGGTCATCACTACAAGAGAGGAGCAATCTTTAATCAGCGACTTGGCAGAAACCTTCGACAACCTGAGCAGGTACAAGCTTAAGCTTAACCCGACAAAATGTTCCTTCGGCGTATCAGCAGGACAACTTTTGGGGTTCCTGGTATCAGCACGAGGAATAGAGGCGAACCCAGAGAAGATTCAAGCAATTTTAACAATGAGAAAACCCACGAAACTACACGACGTCCAGAAACTTGCAGGACGCGTCGCGGCATTAAGTCGTTTCGTTGCTCGATTGGGAGAAAAGACGCTTCCTTTTTATGCACTCATGAAAAAATCCGATGATAAATTTGAATGGACAGAAGAAGCAGACGCGGCTTTTGCACAGTTGAAAAAAGTGCTTTCCACGCTACCAGTGCTGGTCGCACCAAAAGAAAAAGAACCACTACTACTCTACATCGCCGCAACCCATCAGGTGGTGAGTACAATATTGGTAGTCGAAAGAAGTGAAGAAGGAAAAGCCCACGGTGTCCAGAGGCCGGTATATTTCATCAGTGAAGTGCTATCCCCGACAAAACAGAGGTACCCGCATTATCAAAAGCTCGCATATAGTGTCTTTACAACAACACGAAAATTGCGACAGTACTTTGCGGTGCACCCAATTATAGTAGTCAATGAAGCGCCACTATCGAACATATTGAACAATCCTTCAGCAACAGGACGTGTCTCTTTGTGGGGAATCGAATTATCTCCCATGGACATCACGTATGAAAAAAGGAAGGCAATCAAGTCGCAAATCTTGCCAGATTTCACAGCAGAATGGTTGGAGCTGCAGAGCACGGGACCGCCAGATCTATCGAGTGTCTGGACAATGTACTTCGACGGTTCTAAAAGAGTACAAGGCACAGGAGCGGGAGTAATCTTGATATCGCCGCATGGCGACAAACTAAAGTATGTCTTAAGGATGAGTTTTTCACAGGCTTCTAACAATGAAGCAGAATACGAGGCTCTGCTACATGGAATGAAGATGGCCAAAGCATGTGGAGCAACTCGACTAAAAATATTTGGGGATTCAAACCTTGTCGTCCAACAAGTTATGAACAGATGCGACACAATCAATGACAACATGATGGCCTACAAGAACTTATATCACTATCTCGAAGGAACATTTGATGGATGCGAAGTCTCGCACATCAGCAGAAACAGCAATGAAGAAGCCGATAACTTAGCAAATATCGGGTCCCAGTGTCTACCCGTGCCATCTGGAGTATTCTGGGAGGAAATAGTAGAAAGGTCAATTAAAAGTATCAAAAGATTGACTACTGCAGCAGGCTCGGGGGCTGCGCCGGAACCCGAGGAAGTCATGATGATAGAAGAAACCTGGATGCAGCCGTATCTCGCGTATATGATAAATAAACAGTTACCAGAAGATGCAGTAGAAGCCAAGAGGATAACTCGACGATCGAAAGCGTTTGTCGTATTGCAGGGGAAATTATACAAGAAAAGTATTACCGGCGTTTTGTAGCGTTGTGTAACGCCTCAGGAAGGACAAGTAATACTAAAAGATATACATGGCGGAGTGTGCGGCCATCATGCAAGCAGCAGGGCAATAGCGGCAAAAGCATTCCGTGCAGGATTCTATTGGTTAACAGCCATCGAAGACGCGAAAGATATAGTCCGGAAGTGTGAAGCATGCCAAAGATTCGCATCTCGACCACATGCACCCGCAGCAGAGCTACAGCCAATACCATTATCCTGGCCCTTTGCACAATGGGGCCTCGATATGGTGGGAAAGTTGCACAAATCTTGGCCAGGAGGACATGTTTACATGCTAGTAGCAGTCGATAAATTTACCAAGTGGGTGGAAGCGGCCCCGGTAACAACTCAAGATTCAACAGCAGCAATCAACTTCATCAAGTCAATAGTGTTCCGTTTCGGCGTACCATATAGCATCATCACGGACAATGGGACAAACTTCACTTCCAAGGAATTCAAGAGTTACTGCGAAGGACTAGGAATCAAACTCAAATTCGCATCTGTGGCGCACCCAAAGACAAATGGGCAAGTCGAAAAAGCAAATGGCCTGATATGTAGTGGGATAAAAAAGAGGCTCTTAGCGCCTCTCGAGAAAGCCAAGAGTGCTTGGGTAGATGAATTGCCCTCCGTTCTTTGGATTCTAAGAACCACACCCAACGCAGCAACTCAAGAAACTCCTTTCTTCCTGGTCCATGGCGCAGAAGCCGTGCTTCCAGTCGAAGTTACGCACGAGGCTCCAAGGGTGACGGCATACGACGAAACAACATCAACAGAAGCATTGCAAGACGATGTCGGTGCACTAGATGAAGCAATAGATAAGGCATTAGAAAGGGCCACGCAATATCAACAAAGTCTAAGAAATTACCATAGTAGTCGAGTTCGTCCACGATCCTTTGTGGTGGGAGATCTAGTTTTGCGACTCAGGCAAGACAGCCACGGGAAATTAGAGTCCCCTTGGGTGGGACCTTACATCGTTACAGAAGTCATATCAGGAGGAGCTTATCGACTACAAGATAAGAAGACAGGAAAAGACGAAGGCAACCTGTGGAATGCGGAGCAGCTACAACGTTTTTACGCGTAGAATAAATCTAGTGGTATAATTACACTCGAGTTAACCTTCTGAACCCAGAACATGAGGCCATAGGTCGGGTTCTTTGGGTTGAACTCGACAAAATTGTACAAGTATCTCTACTTCTCCGCTCGGGGGCTTCAACCCTCGGGTCGTACGAAAGAAACTTTTATCACGACATGGAGATCTTTTTTCACTATAAGGTTGTGCAAACAACCCGATATTCTTCAAGCAATTTGGTTCACAAAAGAACCCGATATTCTTCATACCAATTGGTTCGCAAAGAACCCGATATATAGAAAGCATACCTCAGAACAATGATTTGTTCTCATGGTACTAATAAAAACATCAAAACGAAGTACGAATATTCATTACATATGGCACGACAGCAAGGATATTATAAAAAAAATTACATATAAAGCATATCCTAATGAAAGTGGACTTCAGCTTCATACTCCTTCTGGCACTGAGTGCCGTCATAGATGTTCACGTCGAACTTTGACGTGCCGATATGGAAGTCGAAGGTCATGAAGAAGCCTTGATGGATGTCGTGGTCTTCTGCAAAACGCGACCAGCCACCCTTAAAGTACTGCTCGCCGTTGCCATCATACCAAACCTCCACTTCGTATGGAGTCCCACTGCCAGATTGTTCGCGGAGAACCGCTTCTCGCAGCTCTCGCCCATCCATGAAATTGGTGAAATTCAGCGGCAGATGCTGAATCTCGCGGCACTGCGCCATGGCAATGCAGAAGAAAGAAAAGATTCTGGGAGGAGCAGCAGGGGCAGTGGCCGCAGCAGGAGATGGAGCGCTTGAACCTGGGGCAGCGCCAGTCACCTTGGGCTTGTTCTTGCTACCAGGTGGGCGGCCGGGACGACGCTTGACAGGAGCGGCCGATGAAGATCCTGCGGCGGCCGGAGTTGTGTTGTTCTTGTTCTTGCTTCCACGAGGGCGGCCCCGACCTCGCGGCGCCACTAGAGAGCCAAGGTTCAAGCGAGAACAATCTGCGTCAGCCATGTGGAAAAGGGAGAAGGCTAGAAACCCTAGATGGAGCGAGTAGATGATGCGGCGGAGGAGGAATCTGATTAGGGTTTTTACCCTTGCCAAAAGGTGCTTTATTTATAAGCACGTATTATCGGGCCCCCGTGATAAGCAAGGCCCATAAACGTATTCTACAAAGAAGTTAAATTCTGCACGTAGCAGACGATAAATACCAAAAGGTGAAAAAATAAGAAGGGGAGAGTGTAAAAGACCTCGCATTGGGCTCGGGGGCTGGTAAATAGGAGAAATTACAAGAAAGAAGACGAATCGAATTTTGAGCCTATGCTTGACTACAAGTATTCAAACATAGCCTCGGGGGCTACTCCCATCGGGAGCGCTGAGCGCGCACCCGATAGAGGATGACATAGTCAGTATCGAGGATGAAGGAAGTATATCACATAAACTTCGACTATATAGTCGACAAAATGCGAAGAGACTACTCCCATCGGGAGGGAATTGGAGGAAGTTAATCTAAGTTCGGAATTCTTTGATTTTATCAGTCAAAACTTGGCTGCGATATAAGATTCTCGAGTTGCGTTATCGTAACGAAACTCGAATGCCGTGATTTATCACGAAGGTAAGACCCCGGGATCCGTCCTGTGTGGCCTGGTATACGCACATGGATGCGCTCTGCTGGTATGTATCCGTGTCTACAACGCGAAGAAAATCCTGGTGGACGCACTGGGTACCTTGAGAATCACTGGGATTCATTCTTTGTAAGTCCTAAATACGGCAAAAGAATGGGTTTGACCAGTATACCGAATTCAAATCCAAGGGGATTGAATTTGAAGTAGGTGACAAGTATCTGTTCCGGCAGTTAACTGACCTCTTGATCCGTCAGAGTTGTCAGGCTTGTTCATCAAAACCCCTTGCGAGAAAAAATATATATTATGAAAGTAAGTCGAAAGACCAAGTCGAAGATTTAAAGATATCGAAGAATTGACCAAGTCGAAGATTTGAAGATTAGAGATTCAACCAGAATCTGCAATTCTGGTAGAATCTCAGGGGCTACTGACAAGGGTATAGTTAATAGATCTCGTTAGTTAAGTACCCCTGAGGCCCGTTAAGCTAGGCTCAATTGTAATGATAGTCGAATACGAGTTCTTACCGTATGTCGATATTGTAATCTGTATCGGACCCTACCCGATCCTCGAGACCTGGCCATCTATATATAGGGGCCAGGAGGGGACGGTGTAGGGCAGATTGAAAGCAAGCCAGGTTGAACACCCACGTTTACTTTCGATATACACTTATTTCGACTAACCTTTACCTTCGAGTTCATCTGACGCCCTCTTCCCCCGATCCTAAGTCCTTCATCTAGGACATTTGTCGAGTTAACCCTCGTCAACCATCTTCTTCCCCATAAGCCATTATAGTGCGTGCACTAGCCCTAGCCGTGCTCGTCCATGGCCGGTGCGCTCACCCTAGCCCGCGCCGTGCTACTCCTGAATGTGCGCAGTGAGCTCGGATTCCCGAGATGGGCGGCGATGGCAGGCACTCCATGGCTGGAATTTGGCCAGACTCCGGCGAGAAATCGAGAGCTAGAGTCTATGGTACGGACGGCGACACATGTAAAGAGCGGAGAATTCTGGACAGTTTTTGGCCTATACTCTGCCCTTTAAATGGTATACATAAAAGTCGAAGGCTCTCGAGTTCGGTGGCCTGCAAAATATTTACACGTCCACGCACTTTTACAGATACTAATCGGTGGCTGAAACTATGCGAAACTATACTCTTGCTGGAAAAGTAAGAATTTGTTCTTTTTAAGGACACAACTAGAGATGCTCTTAATTAATTGGGGGCGTCTGGAGCTCAAGTGACTGATCTCTAACTGGATATCATTCGTCTTCCTCCTCCAGCCCCCTGCCTCCAACTCCAACGAGTTCCCACACCCTAAACCCTAAGATCTGCTCCGACCTTTCTCTAAACATCTCCTAACTTCGGTGAGCCTCTGCATCCTGAACCCTAAGACCCCCAGCATCCAAAACCCTAATTAAGTTCCTTTCCTCCCTTCTGTCGATGACGCCGTGGCTAGCCACGCCGTCTCTGTCTTCGACGAGATCGTCAACCATAGTATTAAGAGATAAAGGTAGAAGAAAGCTGGAGAAAGAAGATGACTGATCTCTAATTAGAGATTAGACGCTTGATTTAATTAATCAGTATAAAATCTGGGTGAATCATGGTCGGAAATGCCCTGCAAGTAAGGAGCGTAACGCTCGCCGCGTCCGCATGCATCTAGACTCGAAATAATCACCGCCCTAGCTATGGAGTGCCATGCATGTTTAAAATAAGTTGACGATCGTCCTAGGGATTTTTCCGTCACCTGCACAAGGCTGTTCGATTACTTTCTGGAATCGTGGAGGGATAAACTTGGGCAGACGCGCACTGTACGCCGAGACATCGCGGTCGCGTGCCGACGACGTGAGCTCCATCGATCGGGCCGGCGCCGCAGCAAGCTCAGCGGTAGCGTTGACCTGCCGCCGCGAGGCAAGCGCGCCAGGAGGGCAGAGCCGTCATTTGCGCCTTGCTACGAATGACGAACCGGCTGCCGTCATATCCCGCTGCTGATAGATACCGACAGCGCGCGAGGCGGACAGCACGCGGCCGGGCTCGCCCGAGGATGCAATGCAACCGATCGGCACCGCTCGTCACGTGACTGTGTCTCAGCAGTTGCTCATTTCCAACGCGTGCGCGAAACGCGTCGATTGTACGTACTCCCTCTGTCCAAAATGTGTTGTAATTTTTTATTTCTAAAATCAAATTTTGTAAAGTTTAATCATGTCTACAGATAAGTATATAAATTCTTGTAATGTCTAATAATACATCATGAAAATATAGTTCATGCTGGTTCTTGTACTATAGGTTTAATATCTTAGATGTTGAAAAATTTCATATATATTTCATCAAATTTTGAATGATTGACTTTAACAAAACATTATACCCAACATAGGATGAATAGAGTATCAATGTTGAAGAACCCAAATTTAAAAAATACATGTAGTAACCCGTATAACCATTTTTGGAAATACTGGTCAAAACATAGCCTGAAATTTCTCAAACGGCTCTATAAATTTTGTCCATGATTTATGAAAATCCTAACATTTAAACAATATTTACTTGTACATTTTGTCTGGCAGAAGAATTTTGTCTGGTAGAATAATTTTTTTAGAGGTAAAGGGCGTCGCCCTAGCTCCGCTTGGCGTTGCACTTTGTTAGGCCTTTTTAGATGGCTGGTTCATGTGAAGACTTTGTGTGATCCGTGATCTGTAATAATTTGTAATTCTATTTTGAGACTGAGTTTTAATAAATGTCGTATGCTGATACGTCCCCAACGTATCTATAATTTTTGATGCTCCATGCTTGTTTTTACACCATTTGCCTACTGTTTTGTTACACTTCGTGGCACTTTTATGCATTTTCCAGAACTAACCTATTAACAAGTCGTCACAGTGCCAGTTCCCTGTTTTCTGCTGTTTTTGTGTTTCAGAAGCTACACAGGAAATATTCTCGGAATTGGACGAAACAACTTCTTGAAGTCTTATTTTTCCCGGAAGCTTCTAGAGATCCGAAGAGGAGTCAGAGGGGGGGCCACGAGGGCCCCACACACCAGGGCGGCGCGGCCCAGCCCCTGGCCGCGCCCCCTACGTGTGAGGTCGCCTCGGTCCACCTCTGACGATGCCCCTTCGCCTATAAAGACCCCCCTGACGGAAAAAACCTAAGTACCCGATCAATTTTCCAGAACACATCGCGATCCGCCGCCGCCGTCGACCCAAAGATCGGGAGGGTCCTGAAGCTCTTCCCGGCACCCTGCCGGAGAGGGGAATCGCCTCCGGAGGTCTTCTTCATCGCCATGCTTGCCTCCGAAGCGATGAGTGAGTAGTCTACCTTGGACTATGGGTCCATAGCAGTAGCTAGATGGTTGTCTCCTCTACCATGTGCTTCATGTTTAGATCTCATGAGCTGCCCTACATGATTGAGATCACCGTTATGTAATTCTACATGTTTGGTTTGTTGGGATCCGATGAATATTGGTGTTATGATTGAGTTGTTATACTGAAATATATCTTATATTATCTCTATGTTGTTTATGATCTTGCATGCTCTCCGTTGTTAGTAACTATCTTGGCCGAGTATTGCCGGGGAAGAAGTGGAAGACCTCTGCAAGGGGAGTTTTTCGCACACACATCCTTTACTTTGTTTTATTGTTTTGCTTTACTTTATTTATTTTTACTTACATTGTTTTATATCAAAAACCCAAAAAAAAATTAGAATCTTTGATAGTTGTTTTTACTTGTCTACTTTTAGTTTTGCTGAAATGGCTAATACTGAAAACACCAAGTTGTGTGACTTTACTAGCATGAACAATAGTGATTTTATCTGCACTCCTATTGCGCCACCTGCTCCTGCTGCAAACTTTTATGAGATTAAGCCTGCTTTATTGAACCTTGTTATGAAAGAGCAATTTTCTGGTGCTAGTACTGAAGATGCTGCAGCTCATCTCAATAATTTTATTGAGCTATGTGAGATGCAGAAATATAAGGATGTAGAAAGTGATATTATTAAGCTCAAGTTGTTTCCTTTTTCTTTGAGAGGAAAAGCTAAAGATTGGTTGTTGTCTTTGACTAAGAATAGTATTGATTCATGGGCTAAGTGTAAGGATGCTTTTATTGGTAGATATTATCCTCCTGCTAAAATTATATCTCTGCGTAGCAATATTATGAAGTTTAGTCAGTTTGATAATGAACATGTTGCTCAAGCTTGGGAAAGAATGAAGTCTATGATAAAGAATTGCCCCACTCATGGACTGATTACTTGGATGATTGTCCAAACTTTTTATGCAGGACTGAATTTTTCTTCGAGGAACCTACTTGATTCAGCTGCTGGAGGCACTTTTATGTCCCTTACCTTGGGCGCCGCAACAAAGCTACTTGACAACATGATGGTAAATTATTTCGAATGGCACACCGAGAGAGCTCCACAAGGTAAGAAGGTAAATTCTGTTGAGGAAACCTCTTCCTTGAGTGATAAGATTGATACCATTATGGCTATGCTTGCTAATGATAGAACTCATGTTGATCCTAATAATGTTCCTTTAGACTCTTTGGTTGCTCAAGAAGAGCATGTTGATGTGAACTTCATTAGAAACAATAATTTTAACCACAATGCTTATAGGAACAATTTTGCTAGTAACAATTATAGGCCGTATCCTTCTACTAATGGCAATGGTTATGGTAACTCTTATGGTAATTCCTCCAATAATACTAGGGCCGCGCCCTCTGAACTTGAAGTCATGCTCAAAGACTTCATGGTAAAACAAACTGCTTTTAACAAGTCTGTTGAGGAAAAGTTAGGCAAAATTGATATTCTTGCTTCTAAAGTTGATAGCCTTGCTCATGATGTTGAACTTCTGAAATTAAAAGTGTTGCCTAATGATGTGAAAGAGAACAATGTTTTTGATACTGCTAATGCTATTCAAGTTGGAATTGATGAAAATATTAGATTGTTAGCAGAATTGCATGCTAGATAGGAAAGAAAGGATGAGATTGCTAGGAATATGAAAGTTTGTACTATTACTACCTCTAATGATGTTGTTCCTAATGCTAGCAATCCTCTTACCTTGATTGGTGTAGAGAAAACTCCCACTCCTTGTGTTAAAAAGCCTAAAACTGCCAAAACTTTTTCTTAAAAGAGTGCTAAAAAATTTCGGAGTGTAGGAGATGATAGCTCTATTTCCTTTAATGATTTTGATGTTGATGGCTGCAACATATCTGAAGTTATTTTGTTCTTGCAAAAGCTTGCTTTAACTCCCAATGCTAGTTCTTTAAATATTGCTTTTACTAAGCATATTACCAATGCTCTCATGAAAATTAGGGATGAAAAATTAAAGCAAAAAGCTTCTGTTCCCAAGAAGTTAGAGGATGGTTGGGAACCCATCATTGATATGCATGTTAATGGTTTTGATTGCCATGCTTTATGTGATCTAGGTGCTAGTATTTCTATCATGCCTAGAAAAATTTATGACATGCTTGATTTACCACCGCTTGAAAAGTGTTATTATGATGTTCCTATTGCTGATGTTGCTAAGAAGAAACCTTTGGGAAGGATTAATGATGTTCTTATTGTGGTTAATAATAACCTTGTTCCCGTTGATTTTCTCGTTATGGACGTTGAATGCCATGCTTCATGTCCTATTATTTTGGGAAGACATTTTCTTCGAACTGTTGGTGCCATCATTGATATGAGGGAAGGCACCATCAAATATCAATTCCCAGTCAAGAAAGGTATGGAACACTTCCCTAGGAAAAGAAAGAAATTGCTTTTTGACTCTATTCTTAGAGCAAATTATGAGCTTGATGCTTCATCACTTGATGCTACTTGATTCGCAATTTTCTGCGCCTAGCTCAAAGGCGTTAAAGAAAAGCACTCTTGGGAGATAACCCAATGTTTTATTTTCAGTACTTTTTCTTTTATTTGAGTCTTGTAAGTCATTACTACTGTAATGACCTCTCCTTATCCTTTTTATTTCATTGTTGTGCCAAGAGAAGCCTCTAATTTGAGTGAGGTAAAGATTTGGGGATGTTGCTGTCCTGAAACTGTTTTCGGTGCTGCACCGTAAAAATTCGTGAAAATTCTCTGTATATATTTTGGACCTGTGATTTCTTGTGCATATGACCCAGGTTATATCCAAACTTTCGTTAGTTGAACACTTTTTGATTTGAGCAACAGAAAACCCCTCAAAAATTCGACCTTTGTCAGCTATTCTGTTTTGACAGATTTCTGCCACTATTCGTTTTTGCCGCTTTACCGCTTTCTTTTCAAGTTCTTTTGATCACGGAACTTTTGGGGAAGTTGCTACCGTAGTATATACTTTATATTTGGTGGTTTTGGGTTGAAACCTGAAGCAAAAAGAGGTTGATTATATGATATGCTTACACTAATGTTGCTAATAGATTTGTGTTTAGTTTTGTATGAAGGAAGTTTTCAAGTGTAGGGATTGGAGAATGATGAGATGAGTTGAAGAATGGACAAAAGCTCAAGCTTGGGGATGCCCATGCATAACCCCAAGAAATATTCAAGAAGTACAAGCGTCAAAGCTTGGGGATGCCCCCGAGGCACCCCTTCTTCATTGGCAAAAATCAGGTCACCTTTCAAAACACTATATTTTTATTGCTTCATGCACTATGTGTTTTTCTTGGAGGGTCAGTTGTTTTACTTTTCTTTATTAGTTTAGTTTTGTTTGCTGTAATAAATGGTTGGACCCCAACAAATTTCGTTTGGAGAAGTTGCCTTGCTTTTTATTTGCCAAGAACGCTCTAGTTTTCACTCTTATCAAAAACCGAGTGTTCTTCTTTTTCTGCTACTGCTTTTGGTTTTCGTTTTCGCCTTGATTTGCATTCAGATCTTCTTATATTTATTTATCAAGGTGTATTTTTGCCTCTGATCTTTATTGGTTTTCATCAAAAGAGGTGTCTTAAAAAGTTTCAAATGGTGTTGGAAAAGAGAAAAAGCTTTATGCAAAAAAGTGGTACCAGAAGGAGCTTGTGTAGACTGCGGCTTAGGCTTTTTCATATCGTGCTTGATGTCTTTTTGATAGTATCCTTAGTGGTTTTGCTGTAGCATGACTTGTCTCAAATAACTGAGATTGCTTAATGAGCCTTTGAAAAAAATCATGCGTTGTTTTTATTGTTTGGAAGCATTATTTTGGTTTTCTCCTTGATGCTTTATTTGGGTTGACTTGGCACATGCTCACACATGTTAGACTCATACAAAGTCGCCAATAGCCTCTATGATCATTTAGTTTTTGACTTTTGATACCATCTTATGCTTCTTTTAATGTCGCTTTACATGATTATGGCCGTTATTGCTCTCTTAGTTGGTCGCTCCCAGTCTTTTGCTAGCCCTCGCCTTGTACTGAGTATGAGCTCTACTCGTGCATCCAACTCCTAGAAACCAAAGTTTGCCAAAGTGTCCACCATACATACCTATTAGCAATTTGCTATTCCAAGTATATTTGACTTGCTTTTATTTTCTCTTCAAATTAAACTCTTACCAGTGTTATGCGAAAATTGGTTAGTAAAGCTCTCACGAACCGGAAGGCACACTTTATTTTTCTCGTTCTTAAAAATTTGACATTGTGGTCTCTTATGTTGAGTTGTTATGCTTGCAAGTTGTAAGTTGGATACTAGCCCAACCATGCTGTCATGGGGCAAGCTTTCAACATTGCACTTCTTATTTGAGTTGATATCGTGATCTTTTGTTTATGGATTCCCGCGGTGTGAAATGAATTGGGAATCTTGCGGGGATCATGGAGTTTGTATATGTGTTAGGGAAATGCTTGGGCCGCCAATCTAAGCCATGCATAATTCATGGTGGAAATTTGCAGCATACCCATGGTGGACATTTGATGACGCATCTCAAAATAAAAAGCTAAATAAATGGCAAATAAAAGAGATATTGAGGTGTTCATTGTCTGCTTGTCCTGGCATTTTGATGTGGGCTTGTTCCATGTCATCGGGCACGGAGGTACCCCATTGGCGTTCTCGATGATACATATATACTTACAATGACAAGAGCCTTGCTTGGGACTCTAAGTAAAGTAGCATGAGGTTTGGGTACTCGTATTCACGGGGCACGAGGTTTTCGACTTATGATTTGTCAAGCATATGCATCATAATTGTTCTTGCATTAACTTTAACCATTCAAGATGCTTATGATGGGGCAATGAGAGCTCAAAGCCGGTAAGTACCATAATTTTTGAAGGTTATAAAACTTGCAATCACTGCTTCCCTCTGCGAAGGGCCTTTCTTTTACTTTCATGTTGAGTCACCACCTTCTATCTTTATGCACCATTAAGAGAGCATAGTTGCCATTCTTAGTATAATGTGCATTGTCCCAAAGTTTTCATTGATTGATTCATATTGTTGGTTTCACTTGTTCTCAAATTATTTATATCTAGTCGCCCTCTTAAACTTGAAGGTGTCCTATGCATTTATGTTTTGCTCTCTATGAAGGACAAGCTGAAAACCATTTGTATGTTTTTCCTTATGATTTGAACACACGTTTGACTTTCATTGTTTCATTTTCATGATCTTTTGTTTGTGTTCATTTTCATGTTATAACATGGTTGCTAAGTTTCTATTGTCAAGATTATATCTTTCATGCCCATGTTTTAAGTTCTTATGATCCCAGCTCACAGATGCTTACATTTATGATCAAGATTGTGTAGGTGCATGTCACCTAAAAAATTATTCTTTTGTTATCACTTACCTACTCGAAGACGAGCAGGAGTTAAGCTTGGGGATGCTTGATACGTCTCCAACGTATCTATAATTTTTGATGCTCCATGCTTGTTTTTACACCATTTGCCTACTGTTTCGTTACACTTCGTGGCACTTTTATGCATTTTCCGGAACTAACCTATTAACAAGTCGCCACAGTGCCAGTTCCCTGTTTTCTGTTGTTTTGTGTTTCAGAAGCTACACAGGAAATATTCTCGGAATTGGAAAAAACAAGTTCCTGAAGTCTTATTTTTCCTGGAAGCTTCCAGAGATCCGAAGAGGAGTCGGAGGGGGGCCACGAGGGCCCCACACACCAGGGCGGCGCGGCCCAGCCCCTGGCCGCGCCCCCTATGTGTGAGGTCGCCTCGGTCCACCTCTGACGATGCCCCTTCGCCTATAAAGACCCCCGACGGAAAAAACCTAAGTATCAGATCAATTTTCCAGAACACATCGCGATCCGCCGCCGCCGTCGACCCGGAGATCGGGAGGGTCCAGAAGCTCTTCCCGGCACCCTGCCGGAGAGGGAAATCGCCTCCGGAGGTCTTCTTCATCGCCATGCTTGCCTCCGGAGCGATGAGTGAGTAGTCTACCTTGGACTATGGGTCCATAGCAGTAGCTAGATGGTTGTCTCCTCCACCATGTGCTTCATGTTTAGATCTCATGAGCCGCCCTACATGATTGAGATCACCGTTATGTAATTCTATATGTTTGGTTTGTTGGGATCCGATGAATATTGGTGTTATGATAGAGTTTCTATACTGAAATATATCTTATGCTATCTCTATGTTGTTTATGATCTTGCATGCTCACCGTTGTTAGTAGCTATCTTGGCCGAGTAGTTGCTAGTTACTCCAAGAGGGGGTATTTATGCTCGATAGTGGGTTCATGCCTCTATTTAATCTGGGGGAGTGACAGAAATCTCTAAGGTTGTAGATGTGTTGTTGCTACTAGGGAGAAAACAACATTCATATGCTCGAGGGCATATGCTTTGTTTACATTACACACTTTTCTTAATGCAATTATCTGTTGTTCGCAACTTAATACTCATGGGGTGTTCGGATGATATCCCCGCGAGTGGATTATTAGTCATAGATGCAGTTGGATGGCGGTCTATATATTTTGTTGTAATGCCCAGAGTAAATCGCATAGTGATCTTCTTGACATATCACGTTTATCTTTATTCTATCAATTGCCCAACTGTAATTTGTTTACCCAGCATGTGTTATTTATCTTATGGAGAGACACCACTAGTGAACTATGGACCCCGGTCCTATTTCCATCATATTGCTATCACCTGTTTACTTTACTCACACTGTTTACTTTACTCGCATACTATTATTACTTTCCACTTGATACGTTCATACCCTTTGTTTCAAGCAAACCGGTGAGATTGACAACCTCATCGCAAGTTGGGAACAAAGTACTTGGTTGTGTGTGTGCAGGTTCCACGTTGCTGCTCGCTAAGCAAAGCTTGGACGAGGCGCCCTATAAATTGTTCGGAGCTGTCGCGAAGCTTGCAAGCATCACCTTCAGTCGTATTGTCTGCTCTTCTCCTGATCGACATACCTTGGTTTCTTAATTGAGGGAAAACTTGCTGCTATATTCATCAAAATCTTCTCTTGGGGTTTTCCAACTGGCCGGTTATTTACTACACATCTTTCATACTATTATCATCGCGCCATCATATGCATCAATTGATGCAGAAGCCGGGGTCACACCATTTCGAGAAAAAAAATTAAAACAAAACCACAGAGTCAAGTTCAGGTCTACATCATTTACAACATTCAGGGGAACTTTTACATTGACAAACATATCGCCCCAGATAGACAGACAAAGGACAACCTAGGAGTTCTCAAGGGAACCTCAGACGGACTACGATAGAGACAATATGATCGATCAACTAGGAGGAAACACTAGTGGAACAGAGATGATCACGCTGGATATTATCAGTTCCCGTCTCCAGCAGTCTTCGGGAGCACCTTCAGCCAGCATCTATCTTCCACTAGCTCCAGGTCACTCTCTTGCAACCTTTTTGCCAGCTTTGCAGTAGTCACCTTCCATGCGTTGTCCTCGGCATTCTTCTCCAGAATCGATCTAGGCTCTAGCTGTAGGTCCAAGCCTGTCAGTTTTTTCAGGTTCAGCCAGGATCCGGCCACAGCAGAAGAGGAGGTGATCGAGCAAGCTGCTCTAGTTTCTCTATCACAGCGTTTAGCTTTCTTAGCGCATCTCCCGAGAGTAGCACCCGCCACTGGTAAAGCATACAAACTACTTTTCTCCATATGACCTGTAAACCAGACCATGGAGTTCTGTTAAAGTGAGTATCATTCCTCAACGGGTGGCCGGCCTTTTCTCTACCGCCACCTCCCGGGTGCTCCTCAACGGTGTTGCCGAGAGCCCCATTGCGCATGGCCGCGGCCTTCGGCAAGGGGATCCCCTATCGCCGCTCCTTTTTGTGCTTGCCATTGACCCTATCACTCAAATCCTCGAGGAGGCGACAAGGGTTGGGCTTCTTCGCAAGCTTAGGGGAAGAGGAGTCATTTTGCGTACCTCTCTTTACGCGGATGACGCGGCGGTGTTTGTGGCGCCGGTCAAGGAAGACGTTCAAAACCTTGCTTCCATTCTTCATCATTTTGGAGAGGTCACCGGCCTTTGCACCAACTTCTCGAAGAGCTCCGTCGTGCCGATCCGTTGTGAGGCCATTGATCTTGATGCTGTCCTTGAGGACATCCCGGCCACGCGTGCAACATTTCCTTTGAGATACCTCGGTCTCCCGCTCTCGGTTTGGAGCCTTAGGAGAAGGGACTTCCAATACCTTGAGGACAAGTGTGCCGGAAAGCTTCCCACGTGGAACGGAAAGCTCATTAACATGGCCAGGAGGGTTTCCCTTGTCAAGTCGGTTCTCGCGTCCCAAGCAATCTATCATTTGACACCTCTTTCCATTCCGCCGGGTACATTGAAATTCATCAATAAGCTAGAGCGCGGTTTCGTGTGGGCGGCCAAGGAGATGGCTTCCGGAGCAAAATGCAAGGTGAATTGGGATACCGTTTGTCGCCCTAAGCGCTATGGGGGCCTTGGCGTGCTCCACTTGGACAAGTTTGCCACGGCGCTCCGTCTTAGGTGGCCATGGCTTGAATGGAAGGACCAAAGTAAGATTTGGGCGGGCACCGGCAACCCTTGCAACGAGAAGGACATGGAGATCTTCTACGCGGCCACCACCATCACCCTTGGCAATGGGAGAAAGACCCCTTTTTGGAATGCGCCATGGCTTGCGGGGAGGAAGCCAAGGGACATTGCTCCAAAATTTTTTGAGATATGTAAGAGAAAAAATTGGAAGGTTTCTCAAGCCCTTCATGAGGATGAATGGATCACAAAACTTAGCGAGGAGGCGACGCTTTCTCTACAACACCTCACGCAATTTGTTCAACTTTGGGCCCTTATCCAAAATGTGAACCTTATTGAGCACACCGAGGATGACATTGTTTGGAAGCTTACCGGTAATGGGCAATACTCCGCGGCCTCCGCCTACAAGTTGCAATTCTTTGGTCTAATCGAATCTAGTTTGCATAAGCTTGTGTGGAAAGCTTGGGCCCCTCCAAAAGTGAAGAATCATGCATGGCTTGTCCTTCAAAATAGGCTTTGGACGGCGGATAGATTGAGGAAGCGTGGGTGGGACAATTGTGGGCTTTGTCCCCTTTGCAAGCAAACCGAGGAAAGCAATAACCATCTATTCGTCCATTGCCGCTTCACCACTCGTATTTGGGAGCAAATTAGAGATTGGCTTGGCATTGTTGGCTTGCATCCAAGGCAATGGGCGGGCATCGACATCAATGATTGGTGGTCCTCTTTGGTGGAAGGACCGAGCCCTCATCGGAAAGGGTTGTCTTCGCTAGCTTTGCTAGTCGTTTGGGAGATTTGGAAGGAAAGGAACGCTCGAGTTTTCCGCAATAAGCTTTCGGCTAATGTTGTAATTTTTGAGTTAATTAAAGCCGAGGCTAGGCTTTGGACCCTGGCCGGGGCCAAGCGTTTGGGTGATTTGATGCCGGGAGAGTAGTTGTATTTGGTTTCGGTACCTTGAACTCTTGTTCTCTTCTCCTTAATTAATTGAAATGGGGGCAAAGCTTTTTGCCCCCGCCCGTTTCAAAAAAAAAAGTATCATTCCTGGTAATCTAGAGAACCCATAAAACAGCAGCATAAACAGAGTTTTCTATACAATCTTTTTCGTTACTAACTGATACGTCTCAAACGTATCTATAATTTTTGATGCTCCATGCTTGTTTTTACACCATTTGTCTATTGTTTCGTTACACTTAGTGGCACTTTTATGCATTTTCCGGAACTAACCTATTAACGAAGTGCCACAGTGCCAGTTTCCTGTTTTCTGCTGTTTTTGTGTTTCAGAAGTGATACACAGGAAATATTCTCGGAATTGGACGAAACAAGTTCCTGAAGTCTTATTTTGCCCGGAAGCTTCCAGAGATCCGAAGAGGAGTAGGAGGTGGGCCACAGGGGCCCCACACACACAGGTGGCGCGGCCAGGCCCCTGGCCGCGCCAGCCACGTGTGAGGGCGCCTGGTCCACCCCCTGACATCGCCCCTTCGCCTATAAGAAGCCTCGGGACGGAAAACCCTAGAGGAGTCGGCAATTTTCCAGAAGCACTTCCGCAGCTCCGCCGCCACCGTCGACGAATTTCGGGGGAAAGAAGTCTCTGTTCCGGCACCCTGCCGGGACGGGGAAGTGCCCCCGGAGCCATCTCCATCGGTCTCCATCGCCGTCTCCGCCGTCTCCATCGACCTCACCGCCATCTCCATCAACCTTGCTGTCTCCTATGATGAGGAGGGAGTAGTTCACCCCCGGGGCTAAGGGCTCTACCGGTAGCTATGTGGTTCATCTCTCTCTCCCATGATGTGATCTTTATGTGATCGTGAGCTTTGTATCATGTTGAACAAGTAGATGTTATTATTCAGATGTTATGTGTACTCTAGTGGTGATTGTTAAAGTAATCTATTCCTCCTGCCCTGGTGTAACGGTGACAGTGCGTGCATCATGGTGGTACTTGGTTTAGGCTATGATTGTGATCTCTTGTGGATTATGAGAATAATTATTGCTATGATAGTTTGAGTGATTTATTCCTCCTTTCATGGTGTAATGGTGACAGTGTGTGCACCGTGTTAGTACTTGGTCTAAGTTGCAATGATATCTATCTTGAGTTGTGCTTTGATTTGGGTATCTCTATGAGTGGTGTTTGTCAAGTACTTGATGAACTTTAAGGGGTGCTTCTGTAGCCACTACACAATGATTAGTGTTATTCAATAGGAGAGTAATTCAGAGTACCATAGTGGAGAGAAGTTGTTTATTTGTTCAATCATGTTATATTGTTGAGAGTGTGTCCACTAGTGAAAGTATGATCCCTAGGCCTTGTTTCCAAGCATTGCACACCGTTTACTTGCTATTTTGTTACTTGTTTGCTTGCAGCGATATTTATTTCACATCACGTTTGCTACTTATAATCATCTATACCACTTGTATTTCACTATCTCTTCGCCAAACTAGTGCACCTATACATCTGACAAGTGTATTGGGTGTGTTGGGGACACAAGAGACTTTCTGTATCGTAATTGCAGGGTTGCTTGAGAGGGATAGCTTTGACCTCTAACCTCCCTGAGTTCGATAAACCTTGGGTGATCCACTTAAGGGAAACTTGCTACTGTTCTACAAACCTCTGCACTTGGAGGCCCAACAAGTGTCTACAAGAATAGAAGTGCGTAGACATCAAGCTCTTTTCTGGCGCCGTTGCCGGGGAGGTAAGGTAAAAGGTACTCGCATCCTCCTGTGTGAGTGCTCGAAGTTATTTCCTTTAGATTCTGCAATTACATCTTTTTGTTTCTTGTTTTTATTTTCACTAGTTAGGCTTAATGGAAAATAAAGAGTTCTCTAGTCTTTTTACTGAGTTTAGATATGAAGTGTTTGAAGAGAAAATTGAAAAACCTTTGGAGCTTAAATTGCATGCTAATAGTGTTGTTAGTATGAATGCTTTGAACACCGTTGTTACTAATGCTATAGAAAAGTCTAAGCTTGGGGAAGCTGGTTTTGTTAAGCATGATATTTTTAGTTCCCCAGCTTTAGTGGAGAAAATTTGCTCTGATGATATTTTATATCCCATATGTGATGTTCCTTCTTATGATGATATGTTTGAAGAATATGCTTTGCAAAATAGCTGCTCTCTAGCTTGTGATGATACTAAACCTCTAGTTTATGATGGTTATGATGATGAGTATAATATTTTCAGTTCACCTACTATTGAGGATAAAATTAGTTATGATTACAATATGCCTCCTATTTATGATGATTATGGTGATGAGAATAATTATTCTGTTGAATCTGCTCGTACTACTATTGTTCCTGTGGTGAGTATTAATTCTTTTATGCATGTGGCTCATGATAGGGATGTTTTATGTGATAGTTATATTGTTAGTTCTATTCATGATGCTACTGAAAGTTATTATGAGAGAGGGAAACATGGTTTGATGGATCTCGACAATATTAAGTTTCCCCTCTTTATGTTGCAAATCTTGAAGTGGCACTTGTTTTATCTATCCATGCTTGCTACTATGTGCCTCGTTGATTTATTTTCTTACAAGATTCCTATGCATAGGAAGTGGTTCAGATATAAATGTCTTTCATACTTGCTTTTTGATGCTCTCTATTGCTTTAAGTTCCTATATGGCGCATTTGCCTCAAGCTCTTATATGGCGCCCACATGAGCATCTTTGCAAATTACTGCGCCTAGCTCAAAGGCGTTAAAGAAAAGCACTCTTGGGAGATAACCCAATGTTTTTTACTTTTAGTACTTTTTCTTTTATTTGAGTCTTGGAAGTCATTACTACTGTAATGACCTCTCCTTATGCTTTTTATTTTGTTTTTGTGCCAAGAGAAGCCTCTAATTTGAGTGAGGTAAGATTTGGGGATGTTGCTGTCCTGAAACAGTTTTCGGTGCTGCACCGTAAAAATTCGTGAAAATTCTCTGTATATCTTTTGGACCTGCGATTTCTTGTGCATATGCCCCAGGTTATATCCAAACTTTTCTTAGTTGAACACTTTTTGATTTGAGCAACAGAAAATCCCTCAAAAATTCGACCTTTGTCAGCTGTTCAGTTTTGACAGATTTCTGCCAATATTTGTGTTTGCCACTTTATCGCTTTCTTTTGAGTTCTTTTGATCATGGAACTTTTTGGGGAGTTGCTACAGTAGTATTCGCTATATATGTGGTGGTTTTGAGTTGAAACCTTAAGCTAAAAGAGGTTGAATATATTTTATGCTTACACTAATGTTGCTAATAGAATTGTGTTTAGTTTTGTATGAGGGAAGTTTTCAAGTGTAGGGATTGGAGAATGATGAGATGAGTTGAAGAATGGACAAAAGCTCAAGCTTGGGGATGCCCATGCATCACCCCAAGAAATATCCAAGAAGTACAAGCGTCAAAGCTTGGGGATGCCCCCGAGGCACCCCTTCTTCATCGGCAAAAATCAGGTCACCTTTCAAAACACTATATTTTTATTGCTTCATGCACTATGTGTTTTTCTTGGAGCGTCAGTTGTTTTAGTTTTCTTAGTTGGTTAGGTTTGTTTGTTTGCTGCAATAAATGGTTAGATCACATCATGTTTCTTTTGGAGGAAATGAACTCGTTTTCATTTGCTAAGAACACTCAGTTTTTCACTCTTATCGTTCACCGAGTGTTCTTCTTTTTCTGCGACTGCTTTTGGTTTTCGTTTTCGCCTTGATTTGCGTTCAGATCTTGTCATATCTTTTCATCAAGGTGTATTTTTGCCTCTGATCTTTATTGGTTTTCATCAAAAGAGGTGTTTATAAAAATTTCAAATGGTGTTGGAAAAGAGAAAAAGCTTTGTGCAAAATAGTGGTACAAGAAGGAGCTTGTGTAGACTGCGGCTTAGGCTTTTTCATGTCATGCTTGATGTCTTTTTGATAGTATGCTTAGTGGTTTTGCTGTAGCATGACTTGTCTCAAATAACTGAGATTGCTTAATGAGCCTTTGAAAAAATCATGCGTTGTTTTTATTGTATGGAAGCATTATTTTGGTTTTCTCCTTGATGCTTTATTTGGGTTGACTTGGCGCATGCTCACACATGTTAGACTCTTACAAAGTCGCCAATAGCCTTCATGATCATTTAGTTTTTGACTTTTGATGCCATCTTATGCTTCTTTTAATGTCGCTTTGTCGCTTTGCATGATTATGGCCATTATTGCTCTCTTAGTTGGTCGCTCCCAGTCTTTTGCTAGCCCTCGCCTTGTACTGAGTATGAGCTCTACTCGTGCATCCAACTCCTAAAAGCCAAATTTTTCCATTGTGTCCACTATAAACTCCTATGCATGGTATTTATAAGCCATTCCAAAGTAAAATTTTCGTGTGCTACCTTTCAAAAACCTTCAAAACACTTCTCGTTTTGTGACACTGTTTTCAGCTCATGGGGACGTAGTGGTCGGATTTGCTATCTTCCATATTGTTTATTCCAAGAAGAAAAAAAAAGAGAAAAAAAGAAAAAAGGCACTCCTCCAAAGAATGTGAATGTTGGTGGGCACCCGATGGAATCGGTTAGCCATGGTATGTGAAAGGAAAAGGTGGGGAGGAGTGCCAAGTTTTATAAAAAGAGCACAAAAGTGCCAATCTCTCTCTCAAAAACTTGCTTCATTTTTGTATGGAAGATAGTAAGAACCCCATTGCCAGTCGTTGACAAAGACAACCACCTCTCAAAATCAAGTTTTATCTCTCTGTTTTACAAATGAAAAGCTCTAGCACATGTTTAATCACTGCTTCCCTCTGCGAAGGGCCTTTCTTTTACTTTTATGTTGAGTCACCACCTTCTATCTTTATGCACCATTAAGAGAGCATAGTTGTCATTCTGAGTATAATGTGCATTGTCCCAAAGTTTTCATTGATTGATTCATGACTATGGTTTCACTTGTTCTTAAATTATTTGTATCTAGTCGCCCTCTTAAACTTGAAGGTGTCCTATGCATTTATGTTTTGCTCTCCATGAAGGACAAGCTGAAAACCATTTGTATGTTTTTCCTTATGATTTGAACACACGTTTGACTTTCACTGTTTCATTTTCATGATCTTTTGTTTGTGTTCATTTGCATGTTTACAACATGGTTGCTAAGTTCTTATTGTCATGATTATATCTTTCATGCCCATGTTTTAAGTTCTTATGATCCCAGCTCACAATGCTTACATATATGATCAAGATTGTGATGGTGCATGTCACCTCAAAAATTATTCTTTTGTTATCACTTACCTACTCGAGGACGAGCAGGAGTTAAGCTTGGGGATGCTTGATACGTCTCAAACGTATCTATAATTTTTGATGCTCCATGCTTGTTTTTACACCATTTGTCTATTGTTTCGTTACACTTAGTGGTACTTTTATGCATTTTCCGGAACTAACCTATTAACGAAGTGCCACAGTGCCAGTTTCCTGTTTTCTGCTGTTTTTGTGTTTCAGAAGTGATACACAGGAAATATTCTCGGAATTGGACGAAACAAGTTCCTGAAGTCTTATTTTGCCCGGAAGCTTCCAGAGATCCGAAGAGGAGTAGGAGGTGGGCCACAGGGGCCCCACACACACAGGTGGCGCGGCCAGGCCCCTGGCCGCGCCAGCCACGTGTGAGGGCGCCTGGTCCACCCCTGACATCGCCCCTTCGCCTATAAGAAGCCTCGGGACGGAAAACCCTAGAGGAGTCGGCAATTTTCCAGAAGCAGTTCCGCAGCTCCGCCGCCACCGTCGACGAATTTCGGGGGAAAGAAGTCTCTGTTCCGGCACCCTGCCGGGACGGGGAAGTGCCCCCGGAGCCATCTCCATCGGTCTCCATCGCCGTCTCCGCCGTCTCCATCGACCTCACCGCCATCTCCATCAACCTTGCTGTCTCCTATGATGAGGAGGGAGTAGTTCACCCCCGGGGCTAAGGGCTCTACCGGTAGCTATGTGGTTCACCTCTCTCTCCCATGATGTGATCTTTATGTGATCGTGAGCTTTGTATCATGTTGAACAAGTAGATGTTATTATTCAGATGTTATGTGTACTCTAGTGGTGATTGTTAAAGTAATCTATTCCTCCTGCCCTGGTGTAACGGTGACAGTGCGTGCATCATGGTGGTACTTGGTTTAGGCTATGATTGTGATCTCTTGTGGATTATGAGAATAATTATTGCTATGATAGTTTGAGTGATTTATTCCTCCTTTCATGGTGTAATGGTGACAGTGTGTGCACCGTGTTAGTACTTGGTCTAAGTTGCAATGATATCTATCTTGAGTTGTGCTTTGATTTGGATATCTCTATGAGTGGTGTTTGTCAAGTACTTGATGAACTTTAAGGGGTGCTTCTGTAGCCACTACACAATGATTAGTGTTATTCAATAGGAGAGTAATTCAGAGTACCATAGTGGAGAGAAGTTGTTTATTTGTTCAATCATGTTATATTGTTGAGAGTGTGTCCACTAGTGAAAGTATGATCCCTAGGCCTTGTTTCCAAGCATTGCACACCGTTTACTTGCTATTTTGTTACTTGTTTGCTCGCAGCGATATTTATTTCACATCACGTTTGCTACTTATAATCATCTATACCACTTGTATTTCACTATCTCTTCGCCAAACTAGTGCACCTATACATCTGACAAGTGTATTGGGTGTGTTGGGGACACAAGAGACTTTCTGTATCGTAATTGCAGGGTTGCTTGAGAGGGATAGCTTTGACCTCTAACCTCCCTGAGTTCGATAAACCTTGGGTGATCCACTTAAGGGAAACTTGCTGCTGTTCTACAAACCTCTGCACTTGGAGGCCCAACAAGTGTCTACAAGAATAGAAGTGCGTAGACATCACTAACCCATAGGCCGACAACACTCTGAAAAGACATTGGAGATGGTGGTTTGCCCATTAAACGATTAAGCTCACTCCAAACCACACTAGCAACAGTGCAAGTAAAAAACACATGTGTGCAAGATTCAGATTCAGAGCAGAAAACACAGGACATGTCCTCCACATGTTGCCTTTTAGAAAGATTATTATGCGCTAATAACCAAAGAAAAAAGTGTATATTTGGAGGGACTTTAGCACTCCATACTGCATGAACATAAAGTGTCAAAATCCCTCTAAAGTTTACCACGACATAGAAAGGGTTGACAGTATAAATGCCATTAGGCTCAAGTTTCCAGATGAGGGAATCTTCACATCTACTCAAACTGATTGTTTGAGCAATATTTAGAAGTTCATGCCATTTAATCATCATTTCCTCACTAAAACAACGTCTAAAAGTAACTCTCAAACGAGCCCCATCCCAGACTTCAGTAATAGTTGTTGTTTATTCATTAGTAAGAACATACAGTTCCCAAAATTGGATTGCAAGACTAGAGTCTCCAAACCATTGATCCTCCCAAAACCTAATCTTTCTACCATCTCCAACTTTCCATTGGTAGCCCATTTTAGCTGCCTTAGCTGCCCACATTACTCCTTTCCAGAAGGGAGAAATGTTGGTTGTGGAGGAAAAGGAGATCATTGACTTCATATTTGTGGTCAGTAATTTTCTTCCGGAGCTTATCACCATCCAGATGATACCTTTTAACCCAAGAGGCCAAAAGGCACAAATTCATGTGAGCTATACTAGGAATTTCTAAACCTCCAAATTCTTACTTTTGAGACACAAGCCCCATCCGGTAGATTAATTTCTGGGCGGTAACCGGAATAACCATTTTTTGGCGAAAATTTCCAAAATAGCGAGCAAGAATAAACATCCCTGATCTAGAAACATGTGTTTTCCGAAAAAAAAATCTCATAATTGTGAATGCACGAAGTAGAGCTAGCCTTACTGATATTTCCACGACGATCTCTGAAGCGAATTAACCAGCTTTTCGATAAGGAAAAATTCCATTTTAAACCCCAAACTCGTAGAGGTTCGGCGAAATAAACCCTGAACTCTAAATCCCTGTCGTTTGTTCCCTAAACTTTACAATCCCGGTCTAAATCAAACCCTAGACCAGCTTGGCTCACCGGGATTCAGATGTTTCCAGCCGGGAATTCGGATTGAGAATCAGCTAGCGCAAGCCCACAAAAAATCAGCCATTTAAATGGCGCCGACACGCCGCTTCATGCTCAGTCGCTCTGAATGTCTGCGGTTATATTTGGACAGAGCCGATTGATAAATATGCATGCTGTTCATGTGAACACAGAACATATACTCCTACATCGATCAGTTACAGTAAACGTGCGACAACACTAGCATGTCAGTATCAGGCGCATGTCCTTCTTTGTATATACTCGATGCTAGCTAAAAACTCTCGCTGGTACTACTACTAGCTAAAGTAAGAAGCAGAACTCGAATGGGTACATCCTCAACGTGACCAAAGGTGCAATACCACCGCTGTTTATCCGTTCGTACATCGACCCTGAGTTTCACCGCCTGTATGTATTACGTTGGAGCCGCTGGTGCCGGTGGACTATATGGATTTATCTGCTTTAGCCGCATAACTTTAGCGGCTTGCCGCAACAGCCATATAAGCAATTTTTTGCGGGCGGCGTATGCGGGTTTGGTAGATGCCGCTGCCACTTTCATCCTGAGCGGCGATATTAGCTAGCTAGCTGGATCGATCGATTATCAAAACGAACGAACCGAGAAAAAAAATCAAAACTTAATGTTTTCGTCACGTCGAGCAAATGAAAAACAAAAAGTTTTAAACATATATATCTACATGCATGTCTACAGGTGGTGCATGTGTATGGGCCACTCGTCGATGCATGCATGTATGTTTGCAATTTTGGATAACAGACAAGTCTCTCGGAGATTGCTACTCCATCTGGCTCAAATTAATTGACAAAGCTATATTCCCAAGTTACACCAATTTATTTATTTTGGAGAGAGTATGTATGTACAAACTTTGTATCCTAGCGTCCATACATGACGACGAGACAAGCACACAATAATAGAGCGCGGCAAGGAGATGACACATGAAGTCATAGAAAATTGTTATATCCTAGGATAAAATAACATCGTGTGGCAACAAAACGGTACACAAATAATAGGCAATATAACCTGCTCCCCTTTTCTTTATCTTTTCTCTACCCTCCCACACACGATGAGAAGGCGACACGGAGAGGTCGAGCTCGAGGGGGTCGGGAGCAAGGAAGACATGCGCCCGATCTCTTGGCTTCCCTGACGATGGACACTGGCGAGCGCGGCAGTGGCATCCCTTGGTGTCTCGAGCGGAGCTCTTGGCGGCAGACGTGGCTGAGCGCGGTGGTGGACTCCCTTGGTCTCTCGAGGCAGAGTTCCTAGCGACAGACATGGGTGAGCATGTAGGTGGCCTTCCTTGGCCTCTCGGGGCGGATCTCCATGTCGATGGATGCAGGCGAGCGCGGCGGTGGCCTCCCTGTTTCGTGAGCCACTGTAGTCAGTAAGAGTAGAAATTTATAAATTTATGTTTTCTACTCTGAAAAATAGGTCTAGGGTTTGATTTAGACCGGGATTGCAAAGTTCAGGGTACAAACGACAGAGATTTAAAGTTCAGGATTCATTTCGCTGAATCTCTACAAATTTAGAGTTTAAAATGGACTTTTTCCTTTCGATAAAGTGCATCTGAACATGGGCACGCGCTACAACGAGCAGGGGCGCTGGATATATCCTCAATCCGCTAGACATGGGCGTTCGTGCGCTGTGGATCAGGTCGGGTCCATCTCCATGATTCATATCCTGGCGTGGCTGCATGGGGCTTACTCGGCGGTGGCGGCCGGGCCCCACGATTCGACGAGACGCAGTAGGCCATGCACCATGATTGCATTGGCCGCGCCGCCCCCGCCGAACATCCGGCCCACTCCGTCGCGTTCCGGCTAGAAAGGTCAGCTCGCTTTCCTCGTCCAGTCTCGATCACGGTCGCGGTACAGCGCGGGGTGCCGAGAACTCGGGGAGTTCGGTGCCTGCGGCGTGCCGACCCGAGCGGGTGCAGTCCGGAGGCGCGATATATAGAACGTTCCCGATAGACGCTTCCGGACGAACATGCGCGCCCCTCGGCGTCGGCTAGTCACAATATTCGTATTACTAGCTGAATACCCGTGTGTTGCTACGGTTGCTACTTTTTTCTCACCTATTTTTAATATGCCTAAGCAAATATCGTGTGGGGCTTTCGGTGCTTTCTTTCAAAATGTCAAGAATATATATTTTCTTCCGTCCGCAAAACATGTATAGGAAGAAGAATGAAATTTGTTTGATTGTGTAAAACCTGAAGATTTTCTGTTCCAGTGAAGCATCATCACGTCTCCACAAATTTCTATGATTTTCAAAAGGAAACACATTTTAATAAAATTTTAATCGACTGTTTTTGCATTGCTACCCTAGCCTTAGTTTGTCTTTTCTCCATTTTGTCCTCCAACACATCGAGCACGAGTGTCGAAGAAGTCGAATCGTAAGCGTCAAATTTATCTTCTATATGTCAATTTGATGCACCCTCTTAAAAAAAAATGTTTTAGTCTTTTAAAGAGTGTTCATTCTTGTATAATGAACAATATGTTTCTTCACCGTCGTTGTGTTTCTTAGTCAATAAACGTCGTCACTGTTATGTAGTCACCCTTGTAAAAAATATAACTCATTGCTACGCGCAAGTGTTTTCGCCAAACTCTCATAATTCGCCGTGGTTGTTCCCATGGCCCATGACTTTGAAATTGGTGCAGAAAAACATAAAGATATATAGATGCAACATTGATGAAAAGATTCATTTTTACCGAAAGTTATTCAAATTTTCTTGCTCTATTCTAGCACCGCTAGGAAATTTATCAGTAAAATAATCATTTTGTTTTGTGGATACACATAGCAAGCTTTTTGTTATTTCATATGTGATGCTAACGTTCTCTCACTTTTTTGTAGACTAAATAAAAAAAATTCCTCTATGTGATAAAACACAACTATGAAGAAACACACAGCGAGGTAACTACCACTAATGGATCAATCTTAGGATCCAATTATGCCTGCCCAATCTTTCACAGCCAATTATTGAACCTAATTGATCAAGCAATAAATTTTATATTTGCTTTGATCAACCGAAATAACACCAAGTTGTTACCGATGAAAACTGAAGGTGCTAAAATTCAGAAGTTGATCCCTGCAGGAGGGCACGCGAGGCCGGGTGTTGTCTAAAATCGGAAATAAAGTTGGAGTAGTAAAGATAGCAAAAATGCCCGTGCGATACTACAGATTAATAGAAAATTCTCCTTCCTTCTCTTGGTGACATCGCTGACCACTACAATTTGGCCCCCCATGTTGTTTATGTTTAGGAGGTGGCCCCATGTATGGATATACTCCCTCCTTCCCAATTTAGGATGTATATTAAATTTAGTCAAAGTCAAACTTTATAAAGTTTGATCAACTATATATACATATAAATAATAAATTTTATGATATTAAATGTATATAATATAAAAATATATTTTGTGATGGTTCTAATAATACTGAGCTCATAATGTACATATTGATATTATTTGCTACACATTAGCTCAAAGTTTATAAGGTTTGACTTTGACCAAAACTAATATGCATCCTAATTTGGAAAGGAGGGAGTACCGTATACCGCATAGAGCTTCTCCTCCCTCATTGGCCTCCCATGTCCCGCTCGCATCGTGATCTGTTGCCGCCACGATCCTGCCCTGTCGTCGGCAGTCGCATTTGCATTGGCCAGATAAACACCGCATTAAGGCCGATCGCTCCTCATCACTCCTTGCGACGAGCACCGCAAAGGCGATCGCCAGAACCCCGGTTATTACCGTCAAAAGTATCTCCTCTGACCTCTAGGTATGGTTTCCATTTTATTTTGCACCTCACGGGCTATGGCAGGAGCAGAGCCAGACATGTCTTTCGCTACCGTCAGACTTGTTGTAACCACGACTCGAATCTCCTTTTTTTTCACAAGGCGGTCCCCATCTGGTTATATTTAAATAAAACTCTCTCTTTGGCTAGCTTCCTTTCTCGTAGATATGATATCTCCCCTAGTATTTGCATGCGCTTCTGGCCGTGAAATCCATGCACGTTCTCTAGAATCTGCTTGCACTTCTAGCGTGAAATCCATGCACGTTCTCTAGGCTTGCATGAAAAACGTCATGAGAGAGGAAGGTAACCTGTTTTTCACTGATGGTGTTGTAGAGAAAGCGGGGAGTCTTTCATATTTGTTGCTTCCGAGGAGGAGGACGTCAGGCCAGGCCCTCTATCTTATACTGTATATACAGGGCTGGGTCAAGGTGAAGATTGCACGGGAAGTCCTCACTGGTGGAAAAAGGGCCTATGGTCCCGGTTCATTTGGGCCATTGGTCCCGGTTGCCGAACCGGGATCCATTACTCGGGACCAATGCCGGTCCCGGTTCCAGCACGAACCGGGACCGATAGGTCTCCACGTGGACGCGCTGCGGCGCGAGGGGGCCTGAGTCATTGGTCCCGGTTCGTAGGACGAGCCGGGATCGTTGATCCAGGGTTTTTTTCCCATTTAGGGTTCAGGGTTTTATTTGGTGTGTTTTGTATTCAATTTAATGGTATTATATATATACAGCAATAATGAAGGAACCACACTATATATATATATTACACATCATGGTCACGAATATATTATTCACCGTCTCATCCGTCGTGCTTGGTCGCTATTACAATCGGTAACTCACACAAATTTGATTTTACATCTTCTTTTTTACACTTCACCCTTCTAAATGAACCGGGTAATAGTATTCTCCTTTCGGATCTATGACTTGTTCTAATAAGAATCCGGCAATTTCCTCTTGAATTGCTTGCACGCGTTCCCGTGGTAGAAGACCGTCCCGCATCCGTTTGATCTAATTTAAAGAAGGGGATCAATATATATGAATGAAACTAAACACAGTTGATGGTAATAAAATAATGTTGAGATTATTGTTTATCGTACTTCAAGTTTTTTAATGTTTCGGTCTGCACCCTTCTCTTTGGTCGTCTGGCGAATGAACTCGCAGACATAGTATCCACATAAGTTATTCCCAGCTTCTTGCCTCAAGAACTTTACGAGAACGGAGTTCAATCAAAATAAGAATCAAGCATGATAATTGTATTGAAACTAGAATCAAAGAGATACGTGGATCTAGCAAGTAGTACTTACATTCAATGGTTTAAATATAAGCTCTGGCTTCCAAACACCCCTAGTGTTGGCGGTGAACCGTTTCCAAGCCTTCTGGAGGCATTCCTGCATGTTCGCCCAATTTCCTAAAGGTGTGCGTTTTGAGTCCATGACTTTGACTACTCCTTCGTCAACACTAATGATTAACAGAATAAAGTGGAAGCTGCACAGACATAATGAGTCAAATAGCTTAACATCGAGTAAAGCGAAAACAAAATGTGTACAAGACAGTAACACTCACTCGAAGTTGTAAGGAAATAGTATTTCCCTTCTGTTGCTGAAATACTTCAACGATTGTACCAAGTTATCCTCTGTCTCTTTGGGTTTTTTTTTGAGAGTATCTTCATGAACGAAATTGCAGTCAACGAACCCAAGGTCAAAGATTCCTCCTCGGTCGCATTCGAGAATCTTCATTCTGCATATATAATTAGTATAATGATGAGTAAGATTATACAAGCAACGAATGAGCTGAGCTAGAAAGACTTAATAATACTTACATGCAATAGGCACTGGCAATAGTTTTGTCGAGGGCGTCTTGTTGGTAAAACTGAAATAATTCTAGAAATTCCATCAGTAAGAAGCCATCTCCATGACCGTAATGGTGGTGTTTATATCCAGCATAGATCCAGTATGTGGATTCAGCACAGGCTTGTATGTACCAGTTATGCAATCTCTGCATTTTTGTTGGTAGATCTTTGACTAACTCGGGTTTGACGAGAGGATTCCCATACCGGTATTTGTACGCTATTTGCTGGTACCCCTCGAACTCATCCAGACGGCTCATGTACTCAGCAATAGACAGTCCATATAACTTGGCCTTTTCTCCGTAGAGTTGAATAAACTCCGGATCAATGTTCGGATCATGCCGCTCCTGGGCTCTCCACTCATTGGTATCGTACACTTTGAGCGGTTCGATCGATTGATTTTTCTGTTGTCCGAGCTGGGCAACTTCTTTCCCGACTCTCCGCTCTTTTGCCTCAGCCGACTTGGTAATAGAGCGATTATAGTCAGGTGTGAGCGCTATGGGCTGGTGAAGCTGAATCTTAAGCGCGGCTGCTTTGGCTTTATCTTCTGCGGTGACCGGGAAGATCAATGGCTCCGTCGGCTTTGGATTTTTCTTGTTAGCCATGTCAGTCTTCCACTGTTGATAATGGGCATCTGCGGCCGTAGCAATTTCCTCATCTGTCTTCTCGTAAGGAAGCTTCTTCATATTCTGATGAGGTACTCTTGGGAGGGGCGATAGCTTACGTTTCGGTGATCGGAACGTGCTCTTGCTGCTGCTGGTGGTGCTGCCCCTCTTAGTATACTTCCGCTTTAGTCTCTGAGGCTCAGGGGACGGAGACAGCTGACGCGGCGGCGGAGACAGCTGAGGCGGCGGTGGAGACAGCTGCGGTGAGTGGTGAGGCGGTGAAGGCGACGGTTGCGCTGGAGAATGGTGAGGTGGCGGCGAAGGTGGACTGCTGCTCTGAGGAGTGGGTGGCCTTGGCGGGACATAATTTGGAAGCACTATGTGCTCCTTTGGCCATACAATAGTCCCCCCTTTGGCTTCTCCTAGTTCAGTCAGGTCCCTATCTTCCCCTGCAGGGTGGTCCAGCTTCAGCTCCTCAAAATCTTGCTTGACATCATCCACCGTGACGAGAACGTACCCTTTTGGAATCGGTCTGCAATGCCAAGTTCCGTTAGGCGCAGTTGGTACGGCCATGCCGACCGCCGCTGTCACCCTTAAGTTCATAACTTGCACCTTTAGCTCACAAGCTGTGCTCTCCGTGATATCATCCACTGGGTAGCGTTTAGGAGGAGCCATCGTCAGTGCATCATCATCACCATCGTGGAGCTGGGTGGAAGCGACGCTGCTTTTCTTATTTGATAGGGCGTCGATACCATCGAATGCAGCTTCTACCATGTGCCGCTGAGATTGGCTGCTGATACCTTGCTGGCTAAGTCTGTCGAGTTGATCCTGCTGCCGCTTTAATGCTTCTTCTACATTACGCAGCCGGTCTGCAGCTGCCGCTTTCTCAGCTGCCTCCCTTTCCTTTCTCCTCTGATGACTTTTATCGGGATATCTCTTCATTTCCGCGGGGAAGGCAACCTTCCACGGCTTGGAGCCCGGTGTGCCTCGTGCTCGTCCGGTGTGTTCATCATTTTTGAGGGCTCGTGTGAGCTCGTCGTTCTCTCTATCGGGAACGAACCGTCCCGCTTCCACATCTTGTACTGCACTTCTAATATCTTCGATGGGCAGTAGGGGATGATCTTTGTGTTTCTGGGTATATATTGCCCTCCCTTCTTCGTCCAACGTGCCCCCATGGCCGTAAAACCAGTTTCTCGCCCGTGGTGTCCATGTTGTGGGCTCTGGTCTGATCCCGGCAGCAATATACTTGACCTCAAGTGCATCCCACTTAGGCATGCAACCGGCGTAGCCAGCAGACCCCATATTATGGTGGTACACTTTCTTAGCAGCGTTCTCTTTATTTATTCTCGACCTTTCCAAAGCTTTCTCCGATGTCTTGTACTTCACAAAATCAGCCCACTGGTGTCTTAACTTAGCATAGCCGGCTTGATTAAAATCCGGAGTCTTGTCTAACTTGACAAACTTAAGGTACAGTTTCTTCTTCCAGTTCTTGAATGCCTCAGCCATCTTGATCAGAGCAAACTTCTTTACTCTTTTAAGTAGCTCCTCATTTGCTTCCTTCTCCTCATCTGGATTCACATCTAGCCTCGGCAGGAGGAAATTAAGCATAAGCCTGTCAAAAAGCTTATCTTTGGCGACGTCGCCAACAAACAGGACTCCACCGCTGCTTGGCCGATTCCATTCTTGAACGATGATCGGGATGTGGTCCCTCACAAGAACTCCACATTGCTTGACAAATTTTTTTGCTACATCTTCAGGAGCTAGCGGTTGGCCGTCTACACCGACCACTTCGATCCTATAACTCACTTTGTTGTCCAACTTTTTGGTTGGGCCTCGTTTTGTTCTGACGGAACAAGTGCTCGATCCGGAGGGCTAAAATAAGAAAGAGTGTTAATATATGCATGTATATATATAGACAGTCGGGCATTACAAAAAAACATATATACACCTCGCCGGAGTTTCCGAGATTTAAGGTTCGGCCGGAGCCGTCGTCTTCTCCCTCGTCGGCTTCTCCCTCGTCGCCTTCTCCCTTGTCAGCTTCTCCCTCACCGGCTTCTCCCCCGTCCCAGGCTTCTACCTCACCGGAGTCGTCTCCTCGGTTGAGAGATTCATCTCCCTCACCGGAATCGTTCAGAAATGTCCTGGTGACATCAATATCTACATTTTCTCGGATCATTCCTTGGAGGAAGTATTCATCATCTTGACTTTTTTTATGTGCTGGATCCATAGTTTCTGCAATATACCGACATTTGTTAGTTAGAATACACGCTATATATTCAAAATGCACGCTAAAACTAATTTTAACTAATTCTAATTCTAACTAACAAACTAACACTAACTTCTAACTAAGTACTAAGGGCATTCCTATTCGGCGCTTCAAGCGCCTGTTACGAGTGGACGCCTGAAGGCATGTTCTTGACCGGACAAAAATAATAGATTTTTATTTCTATTGGGCTAGCCCACTAAGATTTTAACGTCTGTGGGGGGTGCGCGTCAAATAGGAATTGCCCACAGCACCCAGCGGACAAAAGAGGCCGAAAAAACAGCACCAGCGGCCAAAAGAGGCCCAAAAAAAACAGCACCGCGACGCGTCGGCCCGCGTCAGTGCGTCAGTACGTCTTCTCCAACGCGACGCCCGCGTCAGTGCGTCTCCCGTCGCCTCGTGTCCCGCTGCGTCAGTGCTTTGGGCGCCCCGCCGTCAGCTTCAATGCCTGCCGCGGCATCAACGCCGACGTGCCGATTGGGCTGCCGCTCGGTGGCATTCATTGCGGCCGCTGGACGCCCGGCCACTGGCCCCTTTAAAAGGAGGCCAACGGAGCCGCGGCCACCAGCCTCCATCGCCATAGCCACCGCAGCCGCCAGAGCCATCACATCCCGGCCACCACAGCAGCCATGGGGTTCTGGAAGAAGGGCAAGGGCAGCCACGACCACGAGGCCGGCGGGTCGCGCCGGTCTGGACGCCGCCAGTCTCCTCCACGCCGCCAGTCTCCTCCACGCCGCGCCAGGACGGCCTCGCCGCAGCGCCAGCGTGATCGCCGGTACATTCCGGTGAGTCACTGCCAGGCGCTATACCAGTGCGGCCAGAGCGTGGACTGGCCGGACTGCAGCCTCCCCGGCGGGTGGCACCTCAACAGCCGGCGCGTGCCGGTCCCGCCGGTGCCGCGCTTCGGCCCGGAGCGGGTCGCCGAGATCTGCCGCCGGCGCGCACTGATGCCGGCGCGCCTCCGCGCCGATCCCGCCTTTGGCTACGATAGCCAATGGTGGGACAACTTCGGGCCGCGGGAGCGCGACCCGGTGCGGCGGCGTGTACATGCCGGAGCCGGGGCCAGAGCCGCCGCAGGCGGATCCCTTCATCGAGGAGATGGAGGAGGACGAGGAGGCGCCGCCGGAGGTGGGCGGCGACGACATCCCTGGCGAGGAGCCCAGGGACGACACCGACGACTTCGTCGGCTGCGTCGCCTACGGCATCCTCGACGCGATGGACCACGGCGAGGCGCCGCCACCCCCGCCACCGATGTCCGAGGAGGAGGAGCTCCGGGTCGCCGTCCTCGTCTCCGAGGAGGAGGAGAAGAGGCGGTGGGCCGGCATCGACACGGCGCTGGCCATGTCCGTGCACCAGCAGCACGGCCGGGCACCGTTGCCTCCTCCACAGCGTGCAGCGACTCCACCGCCGCCTCCTCCACCAGGCCCGCCGCCGCCGCCACCGCAGCGTGCGGCGACTCCACCGCCGCCTCCTCCACCAGGTCCTCCTCCACCGCCTGCGGCCAACTGGCCGTGGCCGCAGTGGCCCTACATCATCCTCCCCGACGAGGACGACGAGTAGGCCGCGGCGAGGACGACGACGCCGACGCCCCTGTGCCCGCCCCGACGAGGGCTTTTTATTTTTATTTTTCTATGTTTTTTTTAATTTCTATGTATTATATATATATATAAGTAATGACAAATTTGCTTACGGCAATTTAAATGCGAAATTTAAAAAAAGAAAAAATTGGCCAAAGGGCCGGCCGGCCGGGCCGGGAAGCTCCCTCCCGAGGAGCTCACCGTCGAAGGGGGGCGGCGGCGCTGGGGGGTGGGGCGGCCGCAGGGTGGCGTCGGGGGGCGGCGCTGGGGGTGCGGGGCGGGCGCACGGGGCCGGGCGTCGCGGCGACGCTGGGGGGCGGGCGGCGGCGCAGGCCACCTGCAGAGAGAGAATGTGATGAGCGGCGGCGCGGGGGGAAAAGGGAGAGGTCGCGGCGGCGGCGGCGCTCACCGAGGACGGCGGCAGCGGCGGCGCTCTTCGAGGACGGCGGCACGAAACTCGGACAGCCTGCCGGCGTGGTTTCGCTCCGCGCGCAAAAGTCCTTAGCAGTTTCGGCCGATTTGGGGGGAAGTGGGGGAGGAAGAAGGGCCAATTATATTTGGAGGGGTCATTGGTCCCGGTTCGTGGCACCAACCGGGACCAATGGATCAACGGTCCCGGTTGATGCCACAAACCGGGACCAATGACCTGGGCGAGGGGCGCTGCTGAGCCGCCACGTGCCCATCAACGGTCCCGGTTGATGCCACAAACCGGGACCAATGACCTGGGCGAGGGGCGCTGCTGAGCCGCCACGTGCCCATTGTTTTTCTGTTTTAACTTGCTGTTTTCATTTTAACAGGAAAAAACTTTCTTCTATTTAAAATTTGAAAAAACTTTCAACAGGAAAAGTGTTTCAATTTAAATAACTAATCCAAAACCATTTTCTGTTTTCAAAATTATTAATTCTAACTAAACAATTTTACTATTTTTAATAAAAAATGCACTAACACATTTAAAATGGGCATAAGAAATTCAAAAATGATCCAAACAATGTGAAACCTTCGCGTGGTGTCATATTATGTGTCATAGTTGCAAGGAAAAATATTGAACTTGGAAAATTGCAAACGTCATAAAAAATCCTTCACAAAAAGACCTATCATGTTCGAGGTTTCATGGCATTTAGGTCAAACCACCAATGTTATGGCTAGAATCAGGGCATAGTTTATGATAATGTGCCCATATTGTGCACAAATGTGCATCTTGGGATGGCTTACGATGTTGCAGGAGGAAGTTTTCGTTTTCGACGCACGAAATAGCCAATTTCCATTTTTGAGGTGCCGAAATTGGGGTGTTCTATGAAGGAACCACCAAATTAAAGTTTGGCATTGGCACCAACCCATTTTTCAAAAATACTAGACCACCTTAGATCGACCAATTCCCAACCGGTGTATCAGAAACCTTACCGTCCATCCCTCATGAAAAAGACAAATTCCTGCCGATTCGATAGGAGGGTGCCCAGATTTGAACTACAAGTACAGGATATAATGCTTGTGAATTTTTTTTAAAATCATTTATAGGTTCACAACATGCTATTTCACTAGAGATCTACTTCAAGTTTAGCGAGGCTCAGCCTCGGGCTAAGAAGCTTCAAGCCCGCCGCTTTGAATATAGTTTGAAACGGGCATAAAAAATTCAAAAATGATCCAAACAATGTGAAACCTTCGCGTGGTGTCATATTATGTGTCATAGTTGCAAGGAAAAATATTGAACTTGGAAAATTGCAAACATCATAAAAAATCCTTCACAAAATGACCTATCATGTTCGAGGTTTCATGGCATTTAGGTCAAACCACCAATGTTATGGCTAGAATCAGGGCATAGTTTATGATAATGTGCCCATATTGTGCACACGTGCATCTTGGAATGGCTTACGATGTTGCAGGAGAAAGTTTTCCTTATCCCACCGACAGTTTAGTTAGATGACACAAAAACCACCTTTAGTCCCGGTTGTACCCACCAGCCGGGACTAAAGGTTAGATAGTTTCCCGCGCCACTGCGTTCCCGCCTATTTTCTTCCCGCGCTTTCCACCTTTTCCCGCCTCCGTCTTCCCGCCATTTTTTCACTATATATATGTAGGCTTGGCCTCCATTTACATATCACATCTAGACTCATATCTGCAAACCTCATCACTCTCTCCCATGGCCTCCATCGTATCTCTAACCCCCAAGGAGGCGGAGGCGCTTTGCGCCTCAAACTACCCCTGCCCGCCGGGCTACCGCGTCCCCACCAGCTGGATGCTGAGCGTCGGAGGCGTACCGGTCCCTCCTGTCCCTCTAGGTGTGGCGCGTCAGATGGCCATCACAAACCACTACTACTTCGAGCTCACGCCAGAGCAGCGGAGGAATCCCCAGTGGCATCCCGACTACAGCCCGACTTGGGACGCCTTCTTCATCAATCGGCGTGAGAGTGCGCTTGCCAGGCACGAGGAGGACGGCCCACCTTGTTCGAACTTCAACGAGGCCGGCCGTCGGCTGTGGTGGCGCGGCCGGACTCTTCAGAGCGTCATGGCCTACCGTGGCCCCCGCCTGTGCTACCCTCAGTCTCAGCCCACGCGTGCTCACCCGTCGAGGTTCGACTACCGCAACTCCGATGCCATCGATGACAACGTCGACGACTACGACGACTACAGTGGCGATGTTTATAGGGCTAGGCATGACTATGACTGAATCACTCCAATATTATGTGTCATAGCTGCATGGAAAAATATTGAACTTGGATAATTGCAAACATCATAAAAAATCATTCACAAAATGACGTGTCATAGTTTTCATACATTACATAGATTTACATAGGGTTTAGGGTAATTCTCCTTCGTCGCGTATGTCGATCCCTTGCCTATGATCGCTTCTTAGGCCGTAACCATGGAGCATCTTCATTATTTAACGGGATGCAAGGGTCAGTTTTCACGGTGAAGGGCGGAATTTCTTCAAACTTATCATAATCTGCTGACATGTCTGTCTTGTCCTCGACTCCCGCGATGTTTCTTTTCCCTGAAAGAACTATGTGACGCCTGGGCTCATCGTCTGATGTATTCGTTTCCTTATTTTTCCTTTTTTCTGTCTGGAGGACATGTCCTTCACATAGAAAACCTGAGCCACATCATTGGCTAGGACGAATGGTTCGTCTCTGTAACCAAGATTCTTGAGATCCACTGTTGTCATTCCGTACAACTGGTCCACCTTTACCCCTTCTCTATTCATGTTGACCCAACTGCACCGAAACAAAGGGACCTTAAAAGTAGGTCCATAGTCAAGTTCCCATATCTCCTCTATGTAACCATAGTATGTGTCCTTTTTCCCATTGTCACATGTTGCATCAAAGCGGACACCACTATTTTGGTTAGTGCTCTTTTTATCTTGGGAGATCGTGTAAAATGTATTCCCATTTATCTCGTACCCTTGGAAAGTCAATACAGTCGCAGATGGTGTCGCGACCAACAAGTAGAGCTGATCTCCAATAGTGGTGTCATTTATGAGATGTAATTGCAACCAAGTGCCAAAAGTCTCCATGTGATTTTCTTTAATCCAGTAGTCATCCTTCCCCGGGAACTTAGAGCGTACAACATTCATGTGTTCCTTGATATACGGAGCCACGAAGGTAGAACTTTGTAGAACTGTGTAGTGTGCTTGATTCAAAGAATGCCCGTCCCTAAATATCATTGCTTTCTTTCCTAGCGTGCCTTTTCCACTCAGTCTCCCCTCATACCGCGATTCAGGAACACCAATCGGCTTAAGGTCAGGAAGAAAGTCAACACAGAACCCAATGACTTCCTCTGTTCCATAGCCCTTGGAGATGCTTCCTTCTGGCCTTGCACGATTACGAACATATTTCTTTAAGACTCCCATGAACCTCTCGAAGGGGAACATATTGTGCAGAAATACAGGACCGAGAATGGAAATCTCATCAACTAGGTGAACTAAGAGATGCGTCATAATATTGAAGAAGGACGGGGGGAACACCAACTCAAAACTAACAAGACATTGGACCACATCCTTTTGTAGCCTTTCTAGACTTTCTCGATCGATCACCTTCTGAGATATTGCATTGAGGAATGCACATAGCTTCGCAATGGGTACTCGAACATTTTTCGGTAGAAGCCCCCTCAATGCAACCGGAAGCAACTGCGTCATAATCACGTGACAATCATGAGACTTCAGGTTCTGGAATTTTTTCTCTGCCATATTTATTATTCCCTTTATATTTGACGAGAACCCAGCCGGGACCTTGATACTATTCAGGCATTCAAAAAAGATTTCCTTCTCTGCTTTGGTAAGAGCGTAGCTGCTTAAGTATTGACGGCCTTTATCAGTATGCTTGTTGTATGGGTCTTTGATACGTTGCTGGTCCTCCCGTGCTTCTGGTGTATCTTTTGTCTTCCCATACACGCCTAGGAAGCCTAGCAGGTTCACGCAAAGATTCTTCGTCACGTGCATCACATCGATTGAAGAACGGACCTCTAGGTCTTTCCAATACTCAAGCTCCCAAAATATAGATTTCTTCTTCCACATGGCCGTGTGTCCGGTAATGGGGTCTTTCGGAACAGATTGACCGCCAGAACCCTTTCCAAATATTACTTCTAGGTCCTTCACCATACCAAATACATCAGCACCTTTAGGGAGCTTAGGCTTCTTCCGGTGATCTGCCTCACCGTTGAAATGCTTGCCTTTTTTTCTTACTTGATGATTGGTCGGAAGAAATTTATGACACTCCAGGTACACAACCTTCTTACATTTATCCAAATATGTACCTTTAGTCTTATCTAAACAGTGCGTGCATGCATTGTATCCCTTGTTTGACTGTCCTGAAATATTACTAAGAGCAGGCCAATCATTGATGGTTACGAACAGCAACGCTCGTAGGTCAAATGGCTCCTGTTTGTGCTCATCCCACACCTTTACACCTGGTTCTGCCCACAGCTGCAATAGTTCATCGACTAATGGCCTTAGATACACATCAATGTCGTTGCCGGGTTGCTTCGGTCCTTGGATGAGCACTGGCATCATAATGAACTTCCGCTTCATGCACAACCAAGGAGGAAGGTTGTAGATACATAGAGTCACGGGCCAGGTGCTGTGACTGTAGCTCTGCTCCCCAAAAGGATTCATGCCGTCTGTACTTAGACCAAACCATAAGTTCCTCGCATCACCTGCAAAGTTTGAGTACTTTCTCTCGATGTTTCTCCACTGCGACCCATCGGCGGGGTGTCTCAGTTTCCCGTCTTTCTTACGCTCTTCTTTGTGCCATCGCAACAACCTAGCATGCTCTTTGTTTCTGAACAGACGTTTCAACCGTGGTATTATAGGAGCATACCACATAACCTTAGCAGGAACCTTCTTCCTGGGGGGCTCGTCATCACCCTCAACATCACCAGGGTCATCTTGTCTGATCTTGTACCGACATGCAGTGCATACCGGACATTTATCCATATTCTCATACTTCTCACCACGGTATAAGATACAGTCATTAATGCATGCATGTATCTTCTCCACATCTAATCCTAGAGGGTAGATAGTCTTCTTTGCTTCGTACGTTGTCTCGGGCAGCTCATTATCCTTTGGAAGCTTTGGCTTCATTATTTTCAGTAACTTCTCAAATCCCTTGTCAGATAAACCAGCCTCTGCCTTCCATTTCAGCAGTTCAAGTGTGGTACCGAGCTTTGTGTAGCCATCTTCGCAATTTGGGTATAATAACTTTTTGTGATCGTTTTGCATGGCCTCCAACTTCAGCTTCTCCCTTTCTGTATCGCATTGTTGCTTTGCATCAGAAATGACCCGACCAAGACCATCACCGGGCTCATCTGATGCCCGTTGTTCTTCTTCATTGCCGCCTCCCTCTTCTTCATTGTCTTCCATTGCAGTATCACCGTATTCTTCAGGATAGCTGTCATCATCCTCTTCTTCATTTTCTTCCAGCCTAACCCCTCTTTCTCCGTGCATGGCCCAACAATAATATCCGGGCATGAAACCTCTCCGAAGCAGATGGCTTTGAAGGATTCTCGGGGCAGAGTGCTCCGTCAAATTTCGACAGTCGATGCAGGGACAAGGCATAAAATTATCCACTTTGTTTGCCTTAGCCACATCGATAAATTTATGCAGGCCTGCAATAAAATCAGAATCGCGTCGGTCGCCGTACATCCATCGCATCCGCGCATCGATCTGCGTTATAATAATTAACTATTACAATAACATCATGAATAGTGAAATCACCACCCACATGGACACATATGCAAGATTTTTATATCAGTTACAGATGAAGAAGATAAGGTTGCTAACCTCGGCGGAGGATACCGTGTTGTGCGAACTTAAATGTGGCATGGACATTTCGTCGAACACCTTGTGTGCAATCAAAGGAAAAAAAAAAGCTAGCACCCACACCACACACACAATCCAGCAAATTTTTGTGGCAAAGGGCAAAGGGCTGGGTATCAATTTATAGCCAGGGGAGGGTCTTTGATCCCGGTTCATGCCATGAACCGGGACCGATGACCCGCATAGAGGCACGTGTCATGCTGGGGAGGCCTTGGTCCCGGTTAATGCCACAAACCGGGACCGATACCCCGAAATGAACCGGGACTAATCTCCAGGCGGCATGAACCGGGACCAATACGTGTCATTGGTCCCCAATGGCCAGCCGAACCGGGACAGATGACATTTGGGTGCTGGACCAAAGACCCTTTTTCTACTAGTGCCTGTCCAGGGAGCTGAATCCTACTTTCACTCTTTTAGGGCACATAGTAATTAAAGCACGTAAATACCAATTATCTGAAGTCGGGCCATAGGAAAAATATCAGCCTCATTAATTCATCACCATCCCGTTTCTCATGTCATTGATCGATCGGTAATGAGGCATAGCTCCGATCTGTTCATATGTTGTAAATTCTCGCATCTGTCCCTGGAAGTGGTGTCTGGCTCAGGGACTACAGACTATAGCCGCGTGTGCAACCAAATACAACCATCAACATCAACACATTTGGGGCCGCCATCCGGACGTGCTGCTTCCTGCACGCCTCTGAGTATCTGACCGCCATGCCATGTCATGTTTTCCTATACAGCTAACCAACGCCCATGCGAACCTTTCGCCTAGACAGATCGCGCGCCCAGATGGAAAGCTCCCTCGCAGCCTCGCTAGACCCTGACATGAGCTCTCGGCTGCTTCTCGGACTCCCATCCTGCAAGATCCGCATCAGGCGTCCAAGCTCCTTGGATAGCGGCAGAAGCAAATTTGTTGGGGATTGGCCCAGGAGGTGTTGTGATGTGCAGCAACAGAATTCTCGGACTCCCATCCTGCAAGATCCGCATCAGGCGTCCAAGCTCCTTGGATAGCGGCAGAAGCAAATTTGTTGGGGATTGGCCCAGGAGGTGTTGTGATGTGCAGCAACAGAAAACAAAACAGCGAACCGACCCGCTGGTCCTCCGTCCTCGTCACCGCGGAGCCTAAACGTGGAGAAGAAGAAATTACCAGGGTCGTTGCAGCTCCTATGAGTCCTATCCTCTTCGGGTCATGGAGTTAGATATTTCAGGCGACTATACATGGAGGTGGGGTGCTGGGGATCTTGGGGTGAAGCCGAACTGCCATGGCAGCGGCGCTGATCGGCATCTTGTGGTTTCATCATGTCGTCCCCGGTTAGGGAATCTCGGCGGAAAAGGATCCCGAGCAGACATGGCGATTCGTTCGGCTTCATTCATGTCATCGACCTCGATCGATTATGCATACATGTTGTAAATGAGAGATGTTGCATACATGTTCGAAGCTTCAGGTTGTTCCCCACGGACCGCAGGTTCAGAGTTGCCTTCAGTTCCCATCGCATGCTGATGCTCCCGTGCTCCGTTCCTGACCACAGGTAACACATACCTACTCTAGCCCCTGTCCAGGAGAACTCCCATTCCGTATGGTGTTGCCTTCTCCCTCAACTGACGACAGATTCGGCAGCCGCAGTTCGCTCGAGAATCCTCTGCGTGGACATCACCTCCGCCGCTGTAAAAAGTCCGGCGAGCCGGCGCCGTCCTGGACCGATTCCTCGCGACCAGTCTCTCGCCGCTGTCCAAGTCCAAGACCAGCCGGATTCCAGCCAACAACGACCGCACGCTGAAGCCCTGCGACATGTCATAGACCGATCTCCACACCTGGAGACCTCCATCGCCACGCCGCCGTGTTGGAGCCCCACGACGGACGCGAAGGCCAACCCTTCCACAGCCCCGCTCCGTCCTCTGCGGTGGACGAGAAGAATATAGACGATGCTAGACGACGCTCGGGGTTTTCACAGACGCTGGTTTTTATGACGTACGAAAGTGACCTGGTTTTTTTTAATGTAAAACACGGTTTTATTACCTACCACGGTTTTTGAACCATCACGTCCTCAAGCCGTATTATTAGTAGAGATAGATAAACTATATTATGTATTTTATATATGCAAAAAGTTGATGTGGCGTATCAATTCATGATGATAGAGATGAGACTACTATCATAATATGATATAATATCATAGCACGTAAAACTAAAAAGTGCAATAACAAATGCATCATATCCACATATTTACATTGAGATTCTATAAAACATTAAATACAATAAAACTATAATACTACAAAATAATACATGTATTGTAAAAGTAGTATCATACCCTAGTATCATATACATGATACTAATCCATGATATTTTGCATTGTAACTAGTCTTATGCTCGTCCGCCGTTGTTCCTTTTCCCTTTCTACTCCATCGACAAGGCAAGGCCAATTCACCTGAGATTGGTTTCCCTGCTCCGAGATCCGTGCATGGTGCACCTGAGCACGTAGTACGAGATGCGTGCACAGCACACTGAGATTGGTTTCCCTGGTCTCATACACGCATATGGTATAGCTTGCCTACAAGATTTAGGGACTAGCCCGCAATTGTAAACTCTATCTTCTTCTTAATACAGATCAGCCGCTGGCCTTTCAAGATAAAACCGATATACAATTCATTTGGCTGGCACCGTCTAGTTCAGTCATTTTCCTATGTCTAAAGATTTGTAAAGGGTGTTTTTGCAGTTACAATCTAAAAAAAGTTTAATTTGCTCACACTATACGAAAAAGTGGGATAACACCACCCCAATGGTAAAGCAGAAACCCTAATCCCCAATCGTCCTCCTCTACCACCCATGCGTCGCTGATGTCCATCCCTATGTCGCCACCCTCCACCGCGTTGCCGACAGGCACGAGGCCACATTTTGTAATCTTACTTTGATTGATCATTTCGAGCAGCGTCAGCCCACTAAAGTTGGAAGAACCACTCTTTGTTAGCCATCTTTGTCCCGTAAACTATTTAATTTTGCATTGCTCCAGGTAAATAAACATTGATGGTATAAATAATTAAATAAATATTATTTATACTAAACTTTTATACTTCTATTTAACTTATTTTTATCATACAGACAGTCTTGAAATCTATAGTTTTCTATTACTTAGTTGGAATAGTTAAGCATGTTAACATATTGCTAAGTATTACCTTCTATTGATAACTATTAATTAGAGTGATCTATGTTACACAACTACAATGTACTTCTCTGAACATTTGTGTTCTACTTAATTTTAATTGTATGTTGTAACAAATTTTCTCATTGGAAGGTTTTTTATAAAAGCGTAATTTTATATAGCTTATATTGCATAATGTATGTGTGTATACATGTGTTAGTGTATATATGTTAATATCCTTCAACATCATGGTACAAATCTCCAAAGTGTTCATTTCTAACAAATATTTTAGTTGCGGGTTCTAGAGTATGATTATGTAAATATATTCCTGGAAACTGAGTACAAATTGAACGGTTCCAAATGTTTCTTAGTACATGTGTACGTTATTTACTTTCTATTAAAAAAAGGCATCGCTTACAAGTTAGAATATGACAGATGGACACAACAATTCAGGGAAAACAACCCTTAGACAATGCATCGATGTGTAAATATTTAAAATGAAATATGTTGTAGTAGTATTTCAGACTCGCCACAAAATCCAGAGCCGCGCGCCCCGAACTTCACTCGCCGGCTTGCCTGCCGCCTTCATGTTAAAGGTCAAGCTCGCTTTCCTCGTGCAGTCTCGTCACGAGCGCGCGCTGTCACGGTCGCGATACAGCGGAGACGGTGCCAAAAACACGAGAGGATTCTGTCGGCCGGCCGGACTGTGCTAGCGTGGTGCAGTCCCAAGGCGCGATAGAGCATGAGATGCTCATGCTCGTCCGCCGTGGCCCTACTCATCACTCATCAGCTCTAAGATCTGTGCACCTGCGTGCGTGCGTGCACAGCACAGCACACCTCCACCACCAACAGCATGCAGTTCCGGCAGTACCAAGTACTAGGAAATTCGATCAGGCTCACGTGTAAAAGAACAAATTCTCCGCGGGACATTTCTTTTGTCTTTTTTCAGGGATGCAAAATTGTTTTTTTTTGCCAAATATTTGCATGCGAAAACAGAATGTCCAAAAGGACACGCATAAATTTGTTTTGATTTTTTGGCATTTTAAACCTTTTTTTTATGCAATATCATAATAAGTTCATATGCGCCCGGGTATCAAAAACACCTCTTTCGCATAGTACCGCTTTTATTTTCACACTTGCTTTTCTTTATTTACTTTTTTCCATGTATTTCACATGTAAATAGTATACTATGTTGACATGGTACAAATTATTCAAGAGATATTTCATCATTGGTCTCTATAATATATTGCTAGGTAATTTGTTTTGTCTACAAACATGTGTATAACACTAATTTCATTCATGTAGTGAAAAAGTAATTTTTCAAGTTACGTGAGAATTTTATAATTATAGACATTTTTCATGCTTGGTGAATATATTATAGAAAAACACCGTCTTGACGATATGTGAGGCCAGCCCGTACTCCTACGGCCTATGGTCTTCTAACCCATCCAGGCCACGACATACAAGAAGGCGAGGTCCATGTTCAAGGTTCCACCGACCTAATTTATGGTGCAACAAACCCACATCTACCACAACATCCCGTACCAGAAAAACGTACAAGGAAGATCTCATGACAACTTGTTGGACAATGCATGAAACTCCTCACATACTCAAGGCAGACTCCTATCACCGACTTAGGGGTGGACCTGTGCCCCAGGCTGTCCGGGCTACAGCCCGGGTCTTGGCCCACCTAGTGCATATAAAGTCCTTGTAATTTTTTTAAAAAAATATTGATCACCCGTGCCCAAAATGCCTGTGCTAAACTTAAAAAATACCAAGGCAAACCAAAAATGAAGCTATGTACGCATGAGCACGACCGGAACGTTCTCTTCTGGGTGACAACGACCACGGTTAGGCTTTGACGAGCGTCACCCGAGATAGGACCCACACCGTTTCCAGTCTGGTTCGTCTTCGTATCTCTGGCATGACATCTCCTGCTCTTCTCCCGTTCTCCCTCCTTCGGTCCTCCCAAAGACCAACGACGTCAGAGGCCCTCCTCCGGTCTTACCATTCTTTGCCACGCTAACCGTTCGCTTTTCCATCGCTCCAGATAAATAGACATTGATGATAGAAAGTATTAAATAAATTTAATTTATACTAAACTTTTCTACTTCTGTTTAACTTATTATTATCATACTACAATCTTAAATTCTATAAGCTTTTTGCTTAGTTTGAATATTTAAGCACATAAAAATATTGCTAAATATTAACTAGAGTGTTCTATGTTATGCAACTACAATGTATATTACTGAAACATTTGTGTTGTGCTAAATTTCAATTGTATGTAAAAAAATCTTATTGATTTTGTTTTTGACAAAAGCATAAATCTAAACTAATAATACGGCTTGAGGACGTGATGGTCCAAAAACCGTGGTAGGTTAAAAAACCTTCGTACGTCAATAAAACCCCGAACGGGGCACTTTTCGTTGATACCATGGTACGATCGCAAGAAAAAACCAGCGGCTCTTTAAAAACCGGATCGAACCACCCCCAAACAGGGCACTCCCGTCCGTGTACGTCGTCCGTCCAAAAATCAGCTACTCAGCGGTCCCTTCTTTATCTTCCCCCGACCGAACGGAAAATCAGAGGTCGATAGATTGGAGGCGGCGTAGGGAGGAGAGGAGCGGACGGAGGCCGAGATGGGGCTTGCCGACGTGCTGATGCGGCTAGTGGAGAAGGGTTGTTGGAGACAGCGCGGGAGGCGAGGAGCTGACGGAGGCCGAGATGCAGCTTGCCGGCGTGCTGATGCGGCCTATGCGCCCCCCACGGTCAATGCGCGAATGCCCTCGCCGAAATCAAGGACGCAAACCGCGCCCTCGCAGAAATCACGAACGCAAACCGCGTGCTCGCTGCAATCACCGGCGACCCTCTATGGCTGGACACCGCAGATGCGCCCGGACTCTTCCTGATGCCTCTTCTCCTCTGATACCTCGACCTCCAGGAGTAGATAGCGCGGCGGTCGAGCACTGCGCCCCCGCCCTCTCCGTCTTCATCCCAACCGCGAAGCAGGGCACGTTCCGGCGAGCTGCCCGTCTCCCTCTGCCTGCTGATACGTCTCAAACGTATCTATAATTTTTGATGCTCCATGCTTGTTTTTACACCATTTGCCTTGTGTTTCGTTACACTTCGTGGCGTTTTTTATGCAATTTCTGGAACTAACCTATTGACAAGATGCCACAGTGCCAGTTCCCTGTTTTCTGCTGTTTTTGTGTTTCAGAAGTGATTCACGGGAAATATTCTCAGAATTGGACGAAACAAGTTCCTGAAGTCTTATTTTGCCCGGAAGCTTCCAGAGATCCGAAGAGGTGAAGGAGAGGGGCCACAGACCAGCCTCACACTAGGCCGGCGCGGCCCAGGCCCTGGCCATGCCGCCTAGGTGTGAGGAGGCCTGGGGCCACTCCTGACGACGCCCCTTCGCCTATATAAAGCCTCGGGACGGAAAACCCTAAAAGAGTCGGCAAAATTTCCAGAACAGTTCCGCAGCGCCGCCGCCGTCGAAGACAAATTTCGGGGGACAGAAGTCTCTGTTCCGGCACCCTGCCGGGACGAGGAAGTGCCCCCGGAGCCATCTCCATCGGTCTCCATCGCCGTCTCCGCCGTCTCCATCGACCTCACCGCCATCTCCATCAACCTTGCTGTCTCCTATGATGAGGAGGGAGTAGTTCATCCCCGGGGCTGAGGGCTCTACCGGTAGCTATGTGGTTCACCTCTCTCTCCCATGATGTGATCTTTATGTGATCGTGAGCTTTGTATCATGTTGAATAAGTAGATGTTACTCTTCTTCATTATGTGTACTCTAGTGTGTTATTAAAGTAATCTATTCCTCCTGCCATGGTGTAACGGTGACAGTGCGTGCATCATGGTGGTACTTGGTCTAGGCAACGATTGTGATCTTTTATGGATTATGAGAATAATTATCACTATGATAGTATTGAAGTGATCTATTCCTCCTTTCATGGTGTAATATTGACAGTGTGTGCACCGTGTTAGTACTTGGTCTAAGTTGCAATAATATCTATCTTGAGTTGTGATTTGATTTGGATATCTCTATGAGTGGTGTTTGTCAAGTACTTGATGAACTTTAAGGAGTCCTTCGTAGCCCTACGCAATGATTAGTGTTATTCAATAGGAGAGTAATTCAGAGTACCATAGTGAAGAGAAGTTATTTATTTGTTCAATTATGTTATATTTGTTGGGAGTGTGTCCACTAGTGAAAGTATGATCCCTAGGCCTTGTTTCCAAGCTTTGCACACTGTTTACTTGTTGTTTTGTTACTTGTTTGCTTGCTGCCATTTTTATTCCGGATTGCATTTACTACTTATAATCATCTATACCACTTGTATTTCACTATCTCTTCGCCGAACTAGTGCACCTATACATCTGACAAGTGTATTGGGTGTGTTGGGGACACAAGAGACTTTCTGTATCGTAATTGCAGGGTTGTTTGAGAGGGATAGCTTTGACCTCTTCCTCCCTGAGTTCGATAAACCTTGGGTGATCCACTTAAGGGAAACTTGCTGCTGCTCTACAAACCTCTGCACTTGGAGGCCCAACACTGTCTACAAGAACAGAAGCGTGTGTAGACATCAAGCTCTTTTCTGGCGCCGTTGCCGGGGAGGTAAGGTAAAAGGTACTCACATCCTTTGGCTACTAAGTCTTTTAGTTGCTGGTGAGTGCTCGGAGTTATTTCCTTTAGATTCTGCAATTACATCTTTTTGTTTCTTGTTTTTATTTTCACTAGTTAGGCTTAATGGAAAACAATGAGTTCTTTAGTCTTTTTCCTGAGTTTAGATATGAAGTGTTTGAAGAGAAAATTGAAAAACCTTTGGATCTTAATTTGCATGCTAATAGTGTTGTTAGTATGAATGCTTTGAACACCGTTGTTGCTAATGCTATAGAAAAGTCTAAGCTTGGGGAAGCTGGTTTTGTTAAGCATGATATTTTTAGTTCCCCAGCTTTAGTGGAGAAAATTTGCTCTGATGATATTTTATCTCCCATATGTGATGTTCCTTCTTATGATGATATGTTTGAAGAATATGCTTTGCGAAATAGCTGTTCTCTATCTTGTGATGATACTAAGCCTCTAGTTTATGATGATGAGTATAATATTTTCAGTTCACCTACTTTTGAGGAGAAAATTAGTTATGATTACAATATGCCTCCTAATTTGGATGATTATGGTGATGAGAATAATTATTCTATTGAATTTGCTCCTACTACTATTGTTCCTGTGGTGAGTATTAATTCTTTTATGCATGTGGCTCATCATAGGGATGCTTTATGTGATAGTTATATTGTTAGTTCTATTCATGATGCTACTGAAAGTTATTATGAGAGAGGGAAACATGGTTTGATGGATCTCAAAAATATTGAGTTTCCCCTCTTTATGTTGCAAATCTTGAAGTGGCACTTGTTTTACCTATCCATGCTTGCTACTATGTGCCTCGTTGATTTATTTTCTTACAAGATTCCTATGCATAGGAAGTGGTTTAGATTTAAATGTGTTTCATACTTGCTTTTTGATGCTCTCTATTGCTTTAAGTTCCTATATGGTGCATTTGCCTCAAGCTCTTATATGGCGCCCACATGAGCATCTTTGCAAATTACTGCGCCTAGCTCAAAGGCGTTAAAGAAAAGCACTCTTGGGAGATAACCCAATATTTTCTTTTCAGTACTTTTTCTTTTATTTGAGTCTTGGAAGTTAGTACTACTGTAATGACCTCTCCTTATCATTTATATTTCGTTGTTGTGCCAAGAGAAGCCTCTAATTTGAGTGAGGTAAAGATTTGGGGATGTTGCTGTCCTGAAACTGTTTTCGGTGCTGCACCGTAAAAATTTGTGAAAATTCTTTGTATATCTTTTGGACATGAGATTTCTTGTGCATATGCCCGAGGTTATATCCAAACTTTCGTTAGTTGAACACTTTTTGATTTGAGCAACAGAAAACACCTCAAAAATTCGACCTTTGTCAGCTGTTCTGTTTTGACAGATTTCTTCCAATATTTGTGTTTGCCGCTTTATCGCTTTCTTTTTGAGTTCTTTTGATCACGAAACTTTTGGGGAAGTTGCTACAGTAGTATGTGCTATATATGTGGTGGTTTTGGGTTGAAACCTGAAGCAAAAAGAGGTTGATTATATGTTATGCTTGCACTAATGTTGCTAATAGATTTGTGTTTAGTTTTGTATGAAGCAAGTTTTCAAGTGTGGGGATCGGAGAATGATGAGATGAGTTGAAGAATGGACAAAAGCTCAAGCTTGGGGATGCCCATGCATCACCCCAATAAATATCCAAGAAGTACAAGCGTCAAAGCTTGGGGATGCCCCCGAGGCACCCCCTTCTTCATCGGCAAAAATCAGGTCACCTTTCAAGACACTATATTTTTATTGCTTCATGCACTATGTGTTTTTCTTGGAGCGTCAGTTGTTTTTGTTTTCAGTATTAGTTTAGTTTAGTTTGTTGCAATAAATGGTTAGATCACATCATGTTGTTTTGGAGGGAGATGAATTCCATTTTTCATTTGCCAAGAACACTCTGTTTTTCACTCTTATTGTTTCAACGAGTGTTCTCTTTTTCTGTTACTGCGTTTAGCCTTTGTTTTTCACCTTGATTTTTGTTCAGATCTTGTTTTATCCTTGCATCAAGGTGTATTTGGGTCTCTGGTATTTTCCTCAAAAGAGTTTCCTCAAAAAGGTTTGAATGGTGTTGGAAAAGAGAAAAAAGCTTTATGCAAAAAAGTGGTACAAGAAGGAGCTTGTGTAGACTGCGGCCTAGGCTTTTGCATGTCGTGCTTGATGTCTTTTTGATAGCATGCTTAGTGGTTTTGCTGTAGCATGACTTGTCTCAAATGATTGAGATTGCTTAATGAGCCATTGAAAAAATCATGCGTTGTTTTTATCGTTTGGAAGCATTATTTTGGTTTTCTCCTTGATGCTTTATTTGGGTTGACTTGGCGCATGCTCACACATGTTAGGCTCTTACAAAGTCGCCAATAGCATCTATGATCATTTAGTTTTTGACTTTTTATGCCATCTTACGCTTTTTTTATGTCGATTTGCATGATTATCGCCGTTATTGCTCTCTTAGTTGGTCGCTCCCAGTCTTTTGCTAGCCCTCGCCTTGTACTCAGTATGAGCTCTACTCGTGCATCCAACTTCCAAAAACCAAGTTTGCCATTGTGTCCACTATAAATTCCTATGCATGGTATTTGCAAGCCATTCCAAGTAAATTTTCATGTGCTACCTTTCAAAAAACCTTCAAAATACTTCTCATTTTGTGACACTATTTTCATCTCATGGGGACGTAGTGGTCGGATTTGCTATCTTCCATATTGCTTATTCCAAAAAGAAAAGAAAAAAGAGAAAAAAAAAGAAAATGAAAAAAGGCACTCCTCCATGGAATGTGAATGTTGGTGGGCACCCGATGGAATCGGTTAGCCATGGTTTGAGAAAGGAAAAAAGGTGGGGAGGAGTGCCAAGCTTTATAAAAGAGCACAAAAGTGCCAATCTCTCTCTCAAAAACTTGCTTCATTTTTGTATGGAAGATAGTAAGAACCCCATTGCCAGTCGTTGACAAAGACAACCACCTCTCAAAACCAATTTTTATCTCTCTGTTTTACAAATGAAAAGCTCTAGCACATGTTTAATCACTGCTTCCCTCTGCGAAGGGCCTTTCTTTTACTTTTATGTTGAGTCACCACCTTCTATCTTTATACACCATTAAGAGAGCATAGTTGTCATTCTTAGTATAATGTGCATTGTCCCAAAGTTTTCACTGATTTTGATTCATATTGGTGGCTTCACTTGTTCTTAAATTACTTGTATCTAGTCGCCCTCTTAAACTTGAAGGTGTCCTATGCATTTATGTTTTGCTCTCCATGAAGGACAAGCTGAAAACCATTTGTATGTTTTTCCATATGATTTGAACACATGTTTGACTTTCATTGTTTCATTTTCGTGATCTTTTGTTTGTGTTCTATTTCATGTTATAACATGGTTGCTAAGTTTCTTATTGTCAAGATTATATCTTCATGCCCATGTTTTAAGTTCTTTTGATCCCAGCACTCAATGCTTTACCTATATGATCAAGATTGTGATGGTGCATGTCACCTCAAAAATTATTTCTTTTGTTATCACTTACCTACTCGAGGACGAGCAGGAGTTAAGCTTGGGGATGCTGATACGTCTCAAACGTATCTATAATTTTTGATGCTCCATGCTTGTTTTTACACCATTTGCCTTGTGTTTCGTTACACTTCGTGGCGTTTTTTATGCGATTTCTGGAACTAACCTATTGACAAGATGGCATAGTGCCAGTTCCCTGTTTTCTGCTGTTTTTGTCTTTCAGAAGTGATACACAGGAAATATTCTCGGAATTGGACGAAACAAGTTCCTAAAGTCTTATTTTGCCCGGAAGCTTCCAGAGATCCGAAGAGGTGAAGGAGAGGGGCCAAAGGCCAGCCTCACACTAGGCCAGCGCGGCCCAGGCCCTGGCCGCGCCGCCTAGGTGTGAGGAGGCCTGGGGCCACTCCTGACGACGCCTCTTCGCCTATATAAAGCCTCGGGACGGAAAACCCTAAAAGAGTCGGCAAAATTTCTAGAACAGTTCCGCAGCGCCGCCGCCGTCGAAGACAAATTTTGGGGGACAGAAGTCTCTGTTCCGGCATCCTGCCAGGACGGGGAAGTGCCCCCGGAGCCATCTCCATCGGTCTCCATCGCCGTCTCCGCTGTCTCCATCGACCTCACCGCCATCTCCATCAACCTTGTTGTCTCCTATGATGAGGAGGGAGTAGTTCATCCCCGGGGCTGAGGGCTCTACCGGTAGCTATGTGGTTCACCTCTCTCTCCCATGATGTGATCTTTATGTGATCGTGAGCTTTGTATCATGTTGAATAAGTAGATGTTACTCTTCTTCATTATGTGTACTCTAGTGTGTTATTAAAGTAATCTATTCCTCCTGCCATGGTGTAAAGGTGACAGTGCGTGCATCATGGTGGTACTTGGTCTAGGCTACGATTGTGATCTTTTTATGGATTATAAGAATAATTATCACTATGATAGTATTGAAGTGATCTATTCCTCCTTTCATGGTGTAATGTTGACAGTGTGTGCACCGTGTTAGTATTTGGTCTAAGTTGCAATAATATCTATCTTGAGTTGTGATTTGATTTGGATATCTCTATGAGTGGTGTTTGTCAAGTACTTGATGAACTTTAAGGAGTGCTTCGTAGCCCTACGCAATGATTAGTGTTATTCAATAGGAGAGTAATTCAGAGTACCATAGTGAAGAGAAGTTATTTATTTGTTCAATTATGTTATATTTGTTGGGAGTGTGTCCACTAGTGAAAGTATGATCCCTAGGCCTTGTTTCCAAGCTTTGCACACCGTTTACTTGCTGTTTTGTTACTTGTTTGCTTGCTGCCATTTTTATTCCAGATTGCATTTACTACTTATAATCATCTATACCACTTGTATTTCACTATCTCTTCGCCGAACTAGTGCACCTATACATCTGACAAGTGTATTGGGTGTGTTGGGGACACAAGAGACTTTTTGTATCGTAATGGCAGGGTTGTTTGAGAGGGATAGCTTTGACCTCTTCCTCCCTGAGTTCGATAAACCTTGGGTGATCCACTTAAGGGAAACTTGCTGCTGCTCTACAAACCTCTACACTTGGAGGCCCAACAGTGTCTACAAGAACAGAAGCGTGTGTAGACATCACCTGCCGTGTTCCTCCCGTGGCGCGCGGGTACAGACGAAGGAGGAGGATGGTGCGGGTAGAGACTGAGGAGGACGAGGGGAGGAGCTGCACGAGACCATCAACGCCATGGACGCTCTCTCCTCGCCTGCAGCCAGGTCGACACGCTAACCACGCCCCGGCCACGCCATGGACGCTGCAGGCCAGGGGCGAGCGGGCGTGGGGGCGGCCGACCGCGTGCGGACAGGGAAGAGCGGGCGTAGGGGCAACGGGGATCGACGGCCGGCACGACGACTGGGCGACGCCACGGGCCAAGCCCAAGGGATGGAGGACGACGGCGGTGCTAGCCAAGGATGCGGAAAGTGAAGAGATAGAGGAGAGAGAGAGAGAACATGTGGAGACAGAGGAGAGAGGAGGTGGGTGCGATTTGGGTTCACAGAATGATAGATGGGCCATCCTGCTCTCTGCTGGTGTGGAGTTACATGCCGACACTCCCCACTTCCTTAGAAACTATGTCATGACAGGCCACGACGGCACGACATAATATGATTACTCGGCCGGTCGGGGCAAATCGGACGTGCGCTAGACCTCATATGTGACATGCCAGTACCAGCTGACGCAAAGATATGGGGCTCGATGCTCAATGCATGCCGAAGCTATGGCGATGTCGACACAGCCGTGCTGGCCGCCGAGCGGCTGGTCGAGTTGGAGCCGGACGACGTTGGCAACCTCGTCATGCTGGCCAATGTGTACGCCGCAGCGAGACGGTGGCGCAATGTCGCGAGCACAAGAAAGGCGATAAGGAGCAAGAGCACGCGAAAGACTCCGGGCTGCAGCCTGATCGATGTGGACAACGTGGTGCAGGAGTTTGTCACCGGAGAGGACCTAAAGCCTGAGCTTGGAGGCCTTGTTGGTGTTCTGGACATCCTGGCCTCGCAGCTTGCAGATGAGGATGTTGATTTCATCGATTCTTCGTTGGTGCGCATATGTCTGGACACTGAATCGTTAACATCATGATAAGTGTACTGTTCTAAGAGGAGCATCGATGATTGCTCTGATTTTGTCATGACAGACCAAAGCTATCATCTCGTATCGTAGGAACAACTCCCAACTCCCTGCATTTTTTTTCTCCATGATTCATGGGCTTTCTTTCGCTATCTGCTTTCTCATTATTATTTTTGAACCACAGAACCACATACTAATACTACCTTCGTCTAAAAGTATGTTATTTATAACTTTTAGTCAAAATTAAATCTTACAAAACTCGATAAGTACATATCAGAAGAAAGACATCTGTAATATTGAATAGTACCAATAATATTTTATGATGATTCCAATAACATTGATCTGATTTATAGAAATCAAAATTTTTAGCTATATAATTAACAAAGTTTGACTTTCACATAAAATTATATGTAACATAATTATACAATTTAGGAAAAAAAACAATATATTTAAGTGTGTGAAAAAATATTAAGAGCCCATAGCAACGCACGGGCATTCAACTAGTTTATATAGTGCATAGTACACAATGTATGTGTGTGTATACATGTGTTAGTATATATATATTTTAATATCTTTAAAATTCATGTTACAAAGCTCTAAAGTGTGCTGACAAGGGTATAGCTAATAGAGCCGTTAGTTGAGTACCCCGGAGGCCCGTTAAGCTAGGCCCAATTGTAATGATAGTCGAGATACGAGTCCTTACCGTATGTCGATATTGTAATCTGTATCGAACCCTACCCGATCCTCGAGACCTGGCTACCTATATATAGGGGCCAGGAGGGGACGGTGTAGGCCAGATTGAAAGCAAGCCAGGTTCAACACCCAAGTTTACTTTCGATATACACCTATTTCAACTAACCTTACCTTCGAGTTCATCCGACGCCCTATCTCCCCGATCCTAAGTCCTTCATCTAGGGCATTTGTCGAGTTAACCCCTCGTCAATTGGCGCCGACCGTGGGGACTCTGGGCGTTGGAATCATGAATTCGACGGCTTTTTCGCTTTTAGCCAACAGCAGTACAGAAGTCGACGAAAATCAAGAGACGGAGTTGACAATCGGAAGTTTAAGCATCCTGATCGGGCCATCGGGTTCATCCTGCCTCTTGGATTCGACAAAACCAGACCCGTCGGCAAGTAAGCCTAAAACAGTAGCAATGCTGGAATCATCGGAAGGCTCTTCCAGCGATGTAAACTCGCCGGTCAGCTTAGGAAAAGCACCAATCGCAGAAGGCGACAAAGTTCAAAAACTCGACTTGGAAGAAAAAACACACAACAGTGCAAGGGACTTCGCCACTGGAGGTAGTGGCGTCTCCAAAAAAGTACACCAGCTATACGTCATTATCACCAAAGCAGAAGAAGAAAACAACAACGAAGGAAGTAAAGGGGTCGATAGGCAAGTCGACAAGATAAAGGAGCACAACAAAAAGGAGAAGGAGAAGGTTCACGTCTCAGTAGGAGAGTGGAGGATTATCATGTCAGCTATAAACCATGGCACAGAAGTACCCAAAGGATCGAGAAGAGAAGTTCTAATGGGATATCAGTACGCATTGCACCAACATAGGAAGAAACTAAGAGAGGAAAGAGACATGTTTTTACAGAATAAGAACAGTACGTCAAGGGAAGAGTATTGGGATGATTCTAGTGAGGATTCAGAGTACAGCAGGGAAGGGCGCAGAGACCCAAAGCACAACAGAGGGGCAACAGCGCAAAGAAGAGAGGGAAGGTATTCAAGGAGTATTACTCCACAGCTAGAGGAGGATGAAGAGGACTTCGTGCAAGAAACACCAGAAGCAGCGCTGATAGCAGCACATGCATATTTACTAACCACGCGGCCAGAACCCGGAGATCCGTGGGAAGACATGCACCAAGCCGCAATACGAAGCCTCGGGACAGTGGAAGACAAGATCAGGGGAAAAGGTCCAGAGACAAAGTCGACAAGCTACAAGGAAAGGCGAATGGAGAATTTCAAACACAATATCACACAAAACGAGTCTAGAGAGTCATCAGAAGAAGAAAGGCGACAAAAAGGAAGGAGGACGCAAGAAATATAATAGCGCAGGCTCGAGTAAATAAATCGCGCCACGCCTGGAGGGAAGAAAATTATGAAGACGACGAAAAAGAGATGGGCGCGTTATGCTTTACCCGCAGGGTTTGCAAAACGCGGGTACCTAAAGGATTCAAGTTACCACACGACCAGCAAAAATATGATGGGTCACAAGAACCTACCCTATGGTTATCGGATTATCTGCAGGCAGTACAGATATTAGGGGGAACAAAAGTGACTGCAATGCAAAGTCTGCAATTACACCTCACCGGCGCAGCACGGTCCTGGTTGAATACCCTAACTAATGAATCCATTGGAAGCTGGGGAGAACTCGAAAGCCAATTCGCAAGAAATTTCCGTTCGACATATAAGCGCCCAGCATCACTGGAGGAAGTCAAAGCGTGTGTGCAAAGGAAAGATGAAACTCTACGTTCTTATATACAACGATGGAGTGTAATCAAAAACTCAGCAGAGGACGTCTCCGACGAACGAGCAATAGATGCTTTTTCGGCCGGCCTTCGTCGCTCAGATCTCGTGGAAGAGATAGGAAGAACAAGGCCAACGACAGTAGCTGAGTTAATGGAAGAAGCCAACAAATTCGCTGATGGAGAGGACGCATATAATAACAAAAGAGGACGTTCACCAGAAGTCGACATAACAAGTAGACAGAGGAGATGACACCGCAGCAGGGTAACCAAGGAAGGCGAAATCAGGTAGCCGCGGGTTACGAAGCAAGGGAAGAGGAAGGATATGAAAATAGGAGGTTTCAGGCAAAAGGAACAGAAAAATTGAGGTACTCCGGCCCTTCGGCCGGAGACATGCTATACGGACCTTGCCGAATCCACTACGCGTATCTTGATGGGAAAAGAGTCTCAAATCACCAGATGAAGGATTGTAGAACTTTCCTGAGACTACAAAGCGCCATGGGCCCAAGCCAAGGGGGATGGCAAGGAGAAAAATACGCAAGTTAAGGATATCAGGCACAAAGTCTAGCCAGGCACCTAGAGTCAAAAGTTTACATATCGGCAATGATTCAACCGGTGCCCAAGTCAAAAAAGGAGCGAAAGAGCATATCTAGGCAAGTGAACCTCGCAATATCATCGCCACCAGCCACCACTGAATACTTGCGGTGGTCAGATCAACCAGTTAAGTTCAGCAGAGCAGACCACCCAAGGAAAGTTCCTAGGCCGGGCCACTCGCCAATGGTGTTAAAGGCGCAAATAGGAGGGTACAACATCGGGAGAGTGTTCATGGATGCAGGGAGTGGCATAAACCTAATATATGCTAGAACCCTGAAAGCAATGTGTATCTCACTGACAAGCCTGAAGCCAACAGATTGCTCCTTCCATGGAATAGTACCAGGAGCCGCAAATCACCCTCTGGGGAAAATAGAACTCGACGTCTGCTTCGGCAGTAGCAGCGACTATCGCAGAGAGAAGTTGGAATTTGAAGTTATGGACTGGCCATCACAGTACCACGCAATCCTAGGGCGCCCAGCATTCGCAAAGTTCATGGCAGTACCTCATTACACGTATCTTACGCTAAAAATCCTAGGACCCAAAGGAACAATTACAGTACAAGGGAGCTTTGAAGTAGCCAACACATGCGACAGAGAATTCAATAGGATGGCGCAAACCTTCGGCATGACAGCAGAATATGAGAGGCTAAAAGGAGAAACGGATCATAATGTGATACCCGACGTTGGACGATCCCTGCCAGATCAGGCTTTCGACACAACTCAGGATTCGAAGAAGATCCAGGTCCACCCTACAGACCCAAACAAGATGACATCAATTGCGGTGAACCTGGATCCCGCATAGGAAAGCGCGCTCATTGAGTTCCTCCGTGAGCGCTGGGAAATCTTTGCCTGGTGTCCTTCAGACATGCCAGGGGTTCCCAGGGAACTCGTCGAGCACGCACTAAATGTAGATCCTAAAGCAAAGCCAGTCAAGCAACCATTGCGAAGATTCGATGAACCCAAAAGGAAGGCGATAGCATCAGAATTGCACAGGCTAGAAAACGCCGGATTTATCAGAGAAATAAAAACCTCGAGTTGGGTATCCAATCCAGTCATCGTACCCAAGAAAAACATAGACGTACAAAGAGTATGTGTCGACTACACTTCTCTCAATAAGCATTGTCCAAAGAATCCCTTCCCTCTACCCCGCATCGATCAGATAATTCATTCAACAGCAGGATGCGCAAGGCTTTCCTTTTTGGACGCATATTTTGGCTACAACCAGATCAAGTTGAAAAAAGAAGACGAAGAAAAGACAGCCTTCATCACACCGTATGGGGTGTTTTGCTATCAAGTAATGCCATTCGGCCTAAAAAATGCAGGAGCAACTTATCAACGGATGATGCAAAACTGCCTCGGGGGCCAAATAGGGCGCAACATCCAAGTCTACATTGACGATGTAGTCATCACTACAAGAGAGGAGGAATCCCTTATCAGCGACTTGGCAGAAACCTTCGACAACCTGAGCAGATACAAGCTTAAGCTTAACCCGACAAAGTGTTCCTTCGGCGTATCGGCAGGACAACTCCTAGGGTTCCTGGTGTCAGCACAGGGAATAGAGGCGAACCCAGAGAAGATCCAAGCAATTTTAACAATGGGGAAACCCACGAAACTACACGACGTACAGAAGCTCGCAGGACGCGTCGCGGCACTAAGTCGTTTTGTTGCTCGATTGGGAGAAAAGGCGCTCCCTTTCTATGCACTTATGAAAAAGTCAGATGATCAATTTGAATGGACAACAGAAGCAGACACAGCTTTTGCGCAGTTGAAAAAAGTACTCTCCACGCCACCAGTGCTGGTCGCACCAAAAGAAAAAGAGCCACTACTACTCTACATCACTGCAACCCATCAGGTGGTGAGTACAGTACTAGTAGTCGAAAGAAGTGAAGAAGGAAAAGCCCACAGCGTCCAGAGACTGGTATATTTCATCAGTGAAGTACTATCTCTGACAAAACAGAGGTACCCGTATTATCAAAAGCTTGCATATAGTGTTTTTACAACAGCATGAAAATTGCGACAATACTTTGCGGTGCACCCAATTATAGTGGTCAATGAAGCGCCACTATCGAACATATTGAACAATCCTTCAGCAACAGGACGTGTCTCTTTGTGGGGAGTCGAATTATCTCCCATGGACATCACGTATGAAAAAAGGAAGGCGATCAAGTCGTAAATCTTGCCAGATTTCACAGTAGAATGGCTGGAGCTGCAGAGCACGGGACCGCCAGATTTATCGAGTGTCTGGATAATGTACTTCGACGGTTCTAAGAGAGTCCAAGGCGCAGGAGCAGGAGTAATCTTGATATCGCCTTATGGCGACAAACTGAAGTACATTTTAAGGATGAGTTTTCCGCAGGCCTCTAATAATGAAGCAGAATACGAGGCTTTGTTGCATGGAATGAAGATGACCAAAGCATGTGGAGCAAATCGCCTAAAAATATTTAGGGATTCAAACCTTGTCGTCCAACAAGTTATGAACAGATGCGACACAATTAATGACAACATGATGGCCTATAAGAACCTATATCACTATCTAGAAGGAACATTCGATAGATGCAAAGTCTCGCACATCAGCAGAAACAACAATGAAGAAGCCGACAATTTAGCAAATATCGGGTCACAGTGTTTGCCCGTGCCACCTGGAGTCTTTTGGGAAGAAATAGTGGAAAGATCGATAAAAAGCGTCAGAACTTCGACTACTGCAGTAGACTCGGGGGCTGGGCCAGAACCCGAAGAAGTGATGATGATAGAGGAAACCTGGATGCAGCCATATCTCGCATACATGGTAAATAAACAGTTACCAGAAGATGCAGTGGAAGCCAAGAGAATAACTCGACGATCGAAAGCATTTATTGTGTTACACAGAAATTATACAAAAAGAGCATAACTGGCATGTTGCAGCGTTGCGTAACACCTCAAGAAGGGCAAGTAATATTAAAAGATATACACGCCGGAGTATGTGGCCATCATGCTAGCAGCAGGCCAATAGCAGCAAAAGCGTTTCGAGCAGGATTCTATTGGTTGACAGCCATTGAAGACGCAAAAGATATAGTTCATAAGTGTAAAGCATGTCAAAGATTCGCATCTCGACCGCATGCACCAGCAGCAGATTTACAACCAATACCATTATCCTGGCCCTTTGCATAATGGGGCCTAGATATGGTAGGAAAGCTGCACAAATCCTGCCCAGGAGGGCACGTTTACATGCTAGTAGCAGTCGACAAATTTACCAAGTGGGTGGAAGCAGCCCCGGTAACAACTCAAGATTCGACAGCAGCAATCAATTTCATTAAGTCAATAGTGTTCCGCTTCGGTGTACCATATAGCATCATCACGGACAACGGGACAAACTTCACTTCAAAGGAATTCAAGAGTTACTGCGAAGGATTGGGAATCAAGCTCAAATTTGTATCCGTAGCACACCCGAAGACAAATGGGCAAGTCAAAAAAGTCAATGGCCTAATATGCAATGGGATAAAAAAGAGGCTCTTAGCACCTCTCGAGAAAGCCAAGAGCGCTTGGATAGATGAATTGCCCTCCGTTCTTTGGAGTTTAAGAACCACACCTAACGCAGCAACTCAAGAAACTCCTTTCTTTCTGGTCCATGGCGCAGAAGCCGTGCTTCCAGTTGAAGTTACACAAGAAGCCCCAAGAGTGACGGCATACGACGACGTAACATCAACAGAAACGTTACAGGACGACGTCGATGCACTAGATGAAGCAAAAGATAAAGCATTAGAAAGAGCCACGCAGTATCAATAGATCCTGCGGAACTACCATAGTAGTCGAGTTCGTCCACGATCCTTTGTGGTGGGAGATCTAGTCTTACGACTCAGGCAGGACAGCCATGGCAAACTAGAGTCCCCTTGGATGGGACCTTACATCGTCACAGAAGTGATACCAGGAGGAGCTTATCGACTACAAGACAAGAAGACATGAAAAGATGAGAGCAACCCATGGAATGCGGAGCAGCTGCGACATTTTTACGCATAGAAGAAATCTAGTGGTATCAGTAAACTCGAGTCAACCCTCTGAACCCAGAACATGAGGCCATAGGTCGGGCTCCTTGGGTTGGACTCGACAAATTGTACAAATATTTTACCTCTCCGCTCGGGGGCTTCAACCCTCGGGTCGTACGAAAGAAAGTTTTATCATGATATGGAGATCTTTTACATTACTAGGTTGTGCAGACAACCCGATACTCTTCAAAGTAATATAATTGGTTCACAAAGAACCCGATAAAAATAAAAGCATGCCTCGAAACAACGATTTGTTCCCATGGTCTATTAAAAACATCAAAGCAAAATACGAGTATTCATTACAGATAGCACGGCGGCAAGGCGACTAGAAAAAGAGATTACATAAAGAAGGTTCTAATGGAAGTGAACTTTAGCTTCATACTCCTTCTGGCACTGGGTGCCATCGTAGATTTTCACGTCGAATTTTGACGTGCCAATATGGAAGTCGAAAGTCATGAAGAAGCCTTGGTGGAGGTCATGGTCTTCTGCAAACTGCGACCAACCGCCCTTGAAGTATTGCTTGCCGGCGCCGTCGTACCAAACCTCCACTTCGTATGGAGTTCCTCCACCAGATTGTTCATGAAGAACCGCTTCTCGCAGTTCTCGCCCATCCATGAACTTGGTAAAATTCAGCGGCAAGCGCTAAATCTCACGGCACTGCGCGTTGGCGATGCAAAAGAAAGAGAATATTCTGGGGGAAGCAGGAGAAGCACCAGGAGGAGGAGCGCTTGGACCTGGGGCGGCGCCAGTCACCTTTGGTTTATTCTTGCTACCAGGTGGGCGGCTGGGACGACGCTTCATCGGAGCAGACGACGATGATCCTATAGCAGCAGGAACTGTCTTGTTTTTGCTGCCACGGGGGCGGCCGCGACCCCGCGGCACCGTCGGAGGGCCAAGGTCTAGACGGGACCCATCTGCACCAGGCATATGGAAAAGTGGGAAGAAAAACCCTAGATGGAAAAAGAGGATGATGCGGCGGAGGAAGAATCGGTTTAGGGTTTTTACCCTCACCAAAGCTGCTTTATTTATAAGCACATGTTAACGGGCCTCCGTGATAGCAAAGGCCCATAAACATATTTACAAAGGAGGTAAATTCTGTACATAGCAGACGATAATAACAAAGAAAAAAAAGAATGTATCATCGAAAAGTATGAAAAAACCTCGCCTTGGGCTCGTGGGTTTACAAACAGGAAAAAGCAGAAGGAAGAAGAAGAAGTCAATTTGAGCCTATGATTGACTACAAGTATCCAACCATAGCCTCGGGGGCTACTCCTATCGGGAGCGCTGAGCGCGCACCCGATAGAAAATAAGACAATCAGCAATAAAGATGAAGAAATCTATGAGTCGATCAATCATGCAAACTTCGACTACATAGTCGACAAAATATAGAGCGACTACTCCCATCGGGAGATACTTGGGAGAAGTTAATATAATTCAAAATTCTTCGATATTTTATCAGTCAAAAAAGACTGCGACATGAGATTCTCGAGTTGCGTTATCGCAACGAAACTCGAATGCCGTGATTTATCACGAAGGTAAGACCCCGGGATCCGTCCTGTGTGGCCTGGTATACGCACATGGATGCGCTCTGCTGGTATGTATCCGTGTCTACGACGCGAAGAAAATCCTGGTGGACGCACTGGGTACCCTGAGAATCATTGGGTTTCATTCTTTGTAAGTCATAAATGTGGCAAAAGAGTGGGTTTGACCGGTATCCCGAATTCAAATCCAAGGGGATTGAATTTGAAGTAGGTGGCAAGTATCTGTTCCAGCAGTTAACTGACCTCTTGATCCATCAGAGTTGTCAGGCTTGTTCATCAAAACCCCTTGCAAAATATTATCATAAAAATAAGTCGAAAGACCAAGTCGAAGATTTGAAGATATGAAGATGTCGAAGAATTGATCAAGTCGAAGATTTAAAGATTAGAGATTCAACCCGAATCTGCAATTCTGGTAGAATCTCAGGAGCTACTGACAAGGGTATAGCTAATAGAGCTCGTTAGTTGAGTACCCCTGAGGCCCGTTAAGCTAGGCCCAATTGTAATGATAGTCGAGATACGAGTCCTTACCGTATGTCGATATTGTAATCTGTATCGAACCCTACCCGATCCTCGAGACCTGGCCACCTATATATAGGGGCCAGGAGGGGACGATGTAGGCCAGATTGAAAGCAAGCCAGGTTCAACACCCAAGTTTACTTTCGATATACACCTATTTCGACTAACCTTACCTTCGAGTTCATCCGACGCCCTATCTCCCCGATCCTAAGTCCTTCATCTAGGGCATTTGTCAAGTTAACCCCTCATCATGTGCAATCTAACAAATTCTTTAATAGCGGGTTGTAGAATATAATTGTGTAAATATATTTTTAGAAACTTGTTGTATATATTGAAGCTGTTGGAAAATGTTTCTGAGTACATATGTATATTTTTTACTTGTTATTAAATGGTATCACTTACAATAATGAGATATGAACACATCAATATGGTGGACTATACTTGCATACATACAATTTAGTTATTCGATATATTAGCCTGCAAATGATTTTTTCTGAAAAGAGAAGTTTAGCCCCAGCCTCTACATCAATTGATGCACACAGCCTGCAAATGATGGTATCACCCTAAGTTTATCCATATATTATGATTGCATTGCGGATTGTTGAAGATATTGGAGAGTTGAATGGGAGCGCGAAGACATCTTATTCGAGTATGCGTAGGAATGTTTTCCGAGATAGGTTGCGTCTGTTGGATGCACTACAGGAATCCAGCACGTTGCCGACGGCTTTCGACCCTCAGTGTATACAGCATTGTCGTCGGCGTTTGATACGCCGAGGGCAGCCGTCGGCGTAGACGTCCCTCGGCGGAGGCGTGCTGGCCCTCGGCTTATCGGCGGCCCTCGGCGTACAGGCGCTATGCCGACGGCTGGGAGGGCCCTTGGCGTACTGGCCCTCGGCGTAGCAGCTCACGGCAACCGTCAAGCCAAACGTCAGCTAGGTCATACGCCGACGGCACTGCCCTCGGCGTAGCTGGACACGTGGCGACTGCTCGGCAGTCCGAGCTAGGTCATACGCCGATGGCATTGCCCTCGGCGTACAGGGTGGCCTGTGCCGATGGCCTGGCCCTCGGCGTATGGCTTATCCGAGCCACTATGGTCACCTCTACGCCGACGGCAATGCCCTCGGCGTATAGGGGCCCAGATTTTTTTATTTTCCAGATTTGCTGGTTCCACAGCATCAAATGCACATAAATATATATAAAAACATATATGTCCTACACAGAAATCTGTTGCAAGTGCCATACACATAAATATATAAATTCATAGATGGCATACATAGATGATCAAGTAGCGACACGACAGACAAGTAGCGACACGACAGACAAGTAGCAACACACAAGTAGCAACACGCAAGTATCGACATGCAAGTAGCGACACACATAGTATCTCAAGGCAGAAATCCCTACTACTCTGGAGACGGGGTCGGGGTGAACCCGAGATCTCCCCTAGTGAAAGTAGGTTGCCGACGTTCTGCAAAATTATGCCCAGTAGAAGCTGCAGAAGAACCGCCAGGAGAAGTACCAGTAGGAGAAGTACCACGAGAACGGCCAGGAGAAGGACCATCGGGATGGACCGGTGTCATCTGACGCCCACCCCGCGAGGCAAAGGAAGATGCCGTTCCCTACATGTTCCCTAGATGTTAGCAACTTGCGAGGCAAAGGAAAGCGGCAACCATTGGTTTGGCAAAAGAACTTACCGCCGTCGATGCGTAGTAGGTCCTAGCGAAACTCTCTCTCGATGGCATCAATGGCGCCGGCCCCGGTATGGGAGGCTGCTCCCCTACATCGAAACTCGCTCCAGATCGCATAGCCATCATCGACGCCTGCAAGATAGTTTAGATGTGGGACTTGTCATCTTTTTCAAACTAGGGGAAGTGGGACTTGTCATCTTTTTCAAAAAGAAAGGTTCAGACTTACATGTAGATACGCCATGTAGGCCGTAGTCGCCTCCTGGTGCAGCCGAAAGGCCTCCTAATATTGCTCATGAGCCGCATCGAAGGCCGCCTCGAAAGCAGCCTACCATTTCACAAACAATGAATATCATCAGCACTTAGCCATGCAGGACCGAAAGTCGCAAAGAGGATGGAAATGAGGAAAACTTACATCATATCTGGGTCGACGAGGCTGGTCACGAGGCGGGATAGGGGCGCTGTCAGGGGTGAGGACCGCCTTGAGGCGCGTGAAGCTCGTGGTGAGGGAATGCTTGACCTTTGAATTAAGCACCTTGAGACGGCCATGCTGCAACCCGTGCCCCGACAGGACCAACGACTCCTCGTCGGTCTCCGCGCGTCTAGGGTCATCCACCTCCGGGTGACGAGACTGCACCATCTGGCAGTAGTCCTCTATCTGCTCCCCGGCGTTGCCGTAGTACTGGGGGGCGGCGTCCGGAGGCGCCGAGGCAACGGGCTTCTTCCTACGCATCATGTCATATACCATGACGTCGTGAATCTCCTCCCCTGGCGGTGCCTCGGCCACCTGCATCACGAACAGATATGTTATGCGTATAAAGTAGAAACATGATGGGAAAATAAATGTTATGCATGATTCCATGTATGTACATACCATCTTCCCCTTGAAGCGATCAAAGCTGCGGTTTCCCGCACAGTGTGTTCCACCGTCGCCTCGGTTATCCGAGTTCCGCATCGACACGGCTGCAAACTCCTCGTCTGCCCTGAGCCACCTCGTACTAACCAGCTCCGCCCATGCCTCTCGATGCGCCTCAGCCCATTCAGGGACAACCTGAAAATGCAATACTCAACTCAAGATAATGCAACGGCAACTTAACAGCAATATAGGATCTCATTAACATTTCACTCACCGACATGAAGTCATCCAGCGACATCTCGAAGTCGGGATTAGGATTCCGACCAACAATGTCCTCCTTCTTGACCCTCTTTCCCCTTTCAGCCCAGAACTGACTAGCGGCCATTACCTTATGGTTGTACCACACCTGCGGTGTCAACTTCTCACAAGCTCCAAGCAAAGTCCGGTCCGCCCTCTGCGCATCCTCCTCATCCACGCGATAAAAGCACTTCAATCATGCATAAAACAATTGTGAGAGTCATGAGTTAGCACATTGGTTCATCACTATGAATGAAACTCGAGAAATATGTCTTACCCAAAACTTGGTGATCACAGCCTCAGCAGCTGTCCTGAAGACTACGCCCGGAGCAGCCTGGTAGTCTGCCCAAGTAGTGGCTAGCTTCGGCTCGCCACCGGGGACCATGTCGAGGGGAGTGTATTTCCCCGGCCAGAACTTCCTAATCAGAGCTCCAACCATGCTGTTAGGTAGGCGGCCCTTGCTCCCCGGTGCAAATGTCCAATTGCTGCACATAAATCAAACATTAGTACACATGCCAAATTGTTTATGACCAAAATGAAATTACATGTTCAAAATTGCCAAATTAGTACACTTACCTAACGCCATCAGGAATGATGAGGGTCTTCGCCTCCTGGGTCTTAGGCTCCCTCCTCTCATCAGGGACGCACGATTCCCCACGAGTCCTCAACTTCTTAGGCCTCGCGTCCCCCTCGTCCTCGTCCTTGTCCTCCACCTCGTGTCTAGACTCCGACTCGTGTCTAGAGTCCGACTCGTGTCTAGAGTCCGACTCGTGTCTAGAGTCCGAGTCGTCCCCTCGAGACGGCCCCTCCAGGAACAACTCAGGAGCAACATCGCCAGAAGCGGAGGGTGGTGGGTCAAAGTCCACTCCTCCCCCGCCACCTCGTCCTCGTCGTCCCCCTCATCCTCGTCCTCGTCCTCGTCCTCGTCCTCCTCCCGCACCGGCAAGATCGGGGTAACGCGGATTGGGAGTCAGCTCTCTCCCACTCCGTCTAACATTCTTCTTGCGCTGGTGCATCTCCTTAAGCAAGGTCGCCGAGTTTGCCTTGCCGCTGCTCATATTGTTCAATCACCTGCATTGAGAAAGAGAAAATAATTAAGCACAAAGACATAATAAAATGTTGACAAATAAATACTAAGTATAAAGGCATAATGCAAATAAGAAAGTATGTTGACAATTAAGAAGTATGTTGACAATTAAGAAGTATGTTGACAATTAAGAAGTATGTTGACAAATAAATCCTAAGCATAAAGATATAAAAGACCCTCACCAGTCATCATCACTCTCATTCTCAATTTCAATTTCATTCTCTTTCTCACTATCACTATCACTATCTTTTGAGTAGTAAGTTTGAAGCTCGTCGACGGGTGGAGGCTCATCGATGGGGTCATTCTCCGCATGTAACTTCTCGAGCATATTTATGTCCTTTAGATCCACCACTGCCTCACCACGAGTTTCTGCATCGTCTCCGAGGTCCTCAAGCACTACCGGTTCTAACTCAAAGTGACCAAAGTCCTCTTGCTCTTGATAGAAAATTCCCTCGTATGTTACAGGGTCAATGTTATTGTAATCGTCCTCGGAGGGAATTGGTAGGTTACCATGTGGCGATACCTGGAACACGACTTCCCAGCCCTTGAGCTCCGCTTTCTGGCATGGGTATGGCAAATAATAAACTTGCTTAGCTTGGTGAGCCACAACAAAGACATCGGCTCCGCTATAGGTGGTTGAAGGCCTAACTTCAACTAACCCAATAGACTTGGTACTTCTCTGTCCACCTCTTGGGTCGAACCAATGACACTTGAACACAACGAGATTGAGTTGTATGTTCGTACGATTGAATGTCAGCTCGTATACATTCTCTAACCTTCCGTAGTAATCAAGGCCATCGGCTCCTCCGGTGAAGACCCCAGTATTTACAGTTTTTGGATTCACCTGGCCCTTCTGGTGTGCCTCTGTATGGAAGCGAAATCCATTCACATCATACTTATCATACTTCATGACGTCACGGTTACAACCTTGGGAAACACATATCAACTCATCTGTCATCTCAACATTGCCATCAGCTCCCTACAAGTACAGTTCGAATTTATTGTGTGCATTAATTACGTGGAATAAGAGGGACAAGTCACGTTTTGCAATGTAAGAGAGACATGTTAGAAATTGTCGATGGATTTCGTGTCGCAAGAACACGGGGTACCACGCGACGGACCCAAAGATTCGAACGCAGGGGACTGAACGTGTGAGATCTTGGATCGCAACGAAACACGGTGACGGAAGCCTCGATTGTCGAACGCGCAACGCACTGCAGAGAGGGAGACCGAGCTTTACCCAGGTTCAGGGCCCTCGTGGTGAGGTAAAACCCCTACTTCCTGCCTTCTTGTATTGCAACGCGACACCTCGCGAGGAGTACAAGGCCTTGGTTACAAAGCTCTAGCTGGCCAGAGGTTGAAGAACCTGCGTGCCCAGCTAGCCGCTTGAAGAAGATGAAGATCCGATCCCCTCTAAGGGAGGGCTTCCCCCTCCTTTTATAGCGCCAAGGTCCTCCTTCCCCTTATCTTCTTGCGGAAGGGGTTGCCACACACGGCCAAGGAGGGAGGACAGCTGTAGACTACACTCTTCTGTAGACTCGGTCTTCGCAGGGTAGCGGCGCCGGTCCACAGGAGTGGGTGGAGGAAGCTGACGTCTTCCTCTGGCGCCCTGCACCGTCCACGCTATATTTAGGGGGGTGGCCAACAACCACTGTGCCGCTTTAGGCAGGCACAGCGAAAGTTGGTCTCCTCCCTGTCGGGGGTAGCGTGGGCGGTACGCGGTCTTCTGCCCGTTAGCTTCTTGCTCCGCACGAAAACGTGCTGAGCTAGCGTGGGCGTACCTTCTCTCCTCACCAGCAGGGGCTCGTGAGGAGGTCTTCTGGTCCTTAGCAGTTTCCGTCGTCGTTCTCCTCACGAGGCGCCTCCTCGTGAGGGTCTTCTCCGCGACTTGTACCGCTGATTATCTCCTGGGCTGAAGATGGGCCGATGACGGGGCCCAGGAGCAGGTGGACCGGGATACCCCGGTATCCAGAACACCGACAGTAGCCCCCGGGAGCCCGGCCCAAGTACGCACCCTCTTGAGGAAGCGAAGGGTCGGGGGCCCCCGAAGCTGCTGGGCCCTCTAACGGCACGCGTCAACTGCGCGGTCAGAGGACCATGTGAAGGAGCGGAGATCGTGGGCACGTGGCACCCTTGCAGTTGATGAAGTGAGGCGGCGTGGAGATCGTGCGTAGTGGGGTAACGGGCGTTTTTCGAACCGTCGCGTCAAGGCCGACGCTTCGGAAACCGCACCCCGGCTGCCCCCCTTAAAAGCTTGGCAGAGAAGGCTCCTTCTCCTTTCCCACAGCACACCGCCGCCGCCACCTCCCTTCCGAAGATCTTGCGAATCCAAATCCTCCCAGCCTCCAATCTTCTCGCCGCAACTCGCCCTCTCCAAGAGCCATGGCACCACGCAGGGCCATTGGGGCGGCGAGGTTTTCCGGAGCGGCGCCGCGACCGGCGGCGCCCCTGCTTGAATCCCGCATCAAGAGCAGCCGCGAGCTCCAGACCGTCCGAGAGATGGTCGGGAGCAGCAAAAACGAGTGGGGCGCCACCCGCATCTGGCACGGCCGCGCGCCGCGGGAAACTCTGCCCGCGACGGCGCAGCCCTTCTTCCTCTTCTCCGTCTTCGCCGGCCAGCTGCCGCCATTTTCCCCCTTCTTCCTGGCGATCCTGGAGACCTACGGGATCCAGGCCATCCACCTGCATCCCAAGTCCGTCACCCTGCTGGCGGTCTTCGCCTACGCCTGCGAGGCCTGGATCGGCATCAAGCCGTCGGTGGCGTACTTTCGCCACCTCTTCTCCCTCCGGTCTTCTGGGCTGAACCAGAGTTCCGGATGCGTCTCCTTCATCGCCACCGCCGGAACAGAGGGCGACTTCATCGACTTGAAGTGGATGAAGAAAGTCGAGGACTTCCGGAGCCGATGGTTCTTCGTCGACATCCTCGAAGAATCGGAGCTCTTCCTCGTGACGGGGATCCCTCCCGTCAAGCTCACCACCTGGGCCAGCGAGGCCCTGCCGGAGGAAGCCCTGAAGACGCTCCGCCCGCGGATCCGAGATGTCCGGAAGGCCGGTGTTACAGGGACCATGGTCGGGGTGGAGTTTGTCACCCGACGCATCGCCCCCCTGCAGGACCACCGCCAGGAGATCTCGAGGCACAGGTCCGGAGACGACCTCAGGATCCACATCGGCGAGCTCAACGCAGACGCTCGGGAGGAGGTAATAAGAGCCTTCTTCTCTTCTGCTGCCATCCCCGCCATTCCACGCAATGCCCTCCCGATCTATTGCCTAGGCGCTCGGGAGATCAGTCGCGCTACGGCGGGGGTCTTGAAGTTCAATGCATGGGGTCCGTTCCTTGCCGATGGCGTCGTGCCTGGTCCCCTCCCGAGCGCGTCAGCGGCAAGCTCAGAGCAGGGCTCGGCTGCTCGGGGAGCGGGGCCCTCGGACTCAGGAGACGACGACGACAGCGACGACGACGCGGAGTCCGGTGGGCGGCTGGTCCGCCGGAGGCGTCCTGAGGGCACCGTGGTGCTCTCAGATTCCTCCGATGACGACTCCTCCTCGCCAGACCAGCCCACCGGGGGGGATGCCGACGCGTCCTCCTCACGAGACCTGGAGGAAGAGGGGCGCCGAGCCCGCCTGGAGGCGGAGCGCCGCTCCAAGTTCAACGATGAACGCGCCAGCCGTAATCCCGAGGCCGGGACCTCCCGAGGGAAGAAGCCGGCGGGCGAGTCCTCCGCGCCCCCGCCCCCACCTCCCTCCCTCCCGAGCAAAAGAGGATGGGTGGAGCGGGACGCCTCATGAGTGTTCCTGCACAAAGACTTTACCTTTCGCCTTACCTTTCTCCTGACCTCATTCCCCTCCTTTTTTCCTCTCCAGGGACGCCGAGGAGAAGAAGGACGAGAAGAAGAGGAGGAAGAAGAGGAAGACCGGCCAGACCACGCCGGGTCCTGACCCGGCCGCCACGGCCACACCGACGACGCCGCCGCGCGCCGCCGGAGAAGAAGAGGATCGCGCGTTCGCGGACGCGCAGTCCGCCCCGGGATCCACCGCGGCTCCCAGCACGACCGAGCCCCCTAGCGCAGGGGGCACACCAGAGACCACGGGGGCAGCTCCTGCTGCCCCCTCTGTAGCCAGCACTTCCACCACTCCGGAGGCACCTCCGGCGAGAACCGCCGCACCGCCCAGCTCGGGAACAGCCCCCGAGCCCAGCGGCGAGAAGAGGACGACTTCCACCGCGCCAGAGCCCTCCAGGGCTACATCGCCTCCCCTGCCGGAGATACTGGGGAGGCCCGCGAGGATCGCCGCCGAGCCCCACGCTGCCGACCCATGGGCGAGGGTGCTCGCGGCTGCCACCGGCGCCCTCCGCGACGAGGTTGCCAGGGCGCGTTCTGCCGAGGAGGCGCGCATCGAGGAGGGCTGGGCCCTCCTACACCAAGCCACGGAGAGGTGCCGCCTCCTGGACCAGCGCGCTGCCGAGCGCCGCGAGCGGGCGAGGAAGGAGGCGGAAGAGATCCGCGCCAGCGCGGTCGAGGAAGCCGAAGAAGGTCTGGCGAACGCCAGGGAATCGGCGAGGGGAGTCCTGGCCAGGGCGCACGAAGAGGCCATGAAGATCGTCTCCGAGGCGCGCCAGAAGATTCCCCCCACTGCCGGACCTCCCAACCCAGCCTCGGCTGGGGAGGAGGCCAAGCGGGCAGCTCAACACCTCCTGGACCAGGCCAGGACCAACGCCGACGGCCTGCTCGCCAACGCCCCGCAGAGGCTGGACGAAGTCGAGGACCGAGAGGCCCTCCTCCACGCTTGCGAGGAGAGCGCTGATTCCCGGGCGGAGAGCCTGAGCCTGCAGGAGGCTGGGCTCGCCGTCCGAGAGGCAGAGGCCTGCGAACGCGAGCGGGGACTTCGCCTCCGCGAGGAGCAACTCCATGCCCTCGAGGACCGACTCAACAGGGAGCGAGAGGCCCTCGAGAGCCGGGAGGCGATGGCCAGCCGGTCCAATGACGAGCTGGCCCGGCGCCAAGAAGCGCTGAACCAGCGCGAGGCTTCCCTCCAGGCGAAGATGGACCACATGCTGAACCAGCGGCGAGTCAGCATGGAGCAGGAGTACGAGCGGCGGCGCAACGAGGCCACCGAGGCGTGCCGCGCGGACTTCCGCTCCAAGACCGACGCCGCCCTCCTGATGTACAAACAAAAGCGGGAGGCCCTGGAGCGCCAGGTCCGCGACCTGGAGGCCGAACTGAGAGGGGCGCACGAAGTGCGCCGGGGCGCCGAGCGCGCCCTTGCCGAAGCGGATGCCACCATCGCCTCGCTCCGGCGTGACGTGCAGAGGCTGGAGGAGGAGAACTCGGCCTCGGCTCTGCAAGGCGTGGAGATGGCCGGAGAGGTTCAGGAGCTCAGGGACGCTGAAGAGGAGGCGGGCGTGCTGCGAAGGCAGCGAGTGCAGATGTTCCGCGGGTTCTCAGCCCGCGTCATGGCGGCGGCGCACCGCCTGGGCATCCACGGGCTGAACCTGCCCACTGTCCCTGAGGACGATGGGTCAATCCTGCTCTTCTTCAGCCAGCTGGCTGAAGAGCTGGACGGCGCGTCGTCGAAGGTCCTGGATCTCATCGACGCCGAGTGCCGGGAGCTGCTGGGGATTGCGGGGACGAGGATCTTCTCCAACATCCAGCGCCTCCGCCCCGACCTCAACCTGGAAGAGGTGCTGCGGAGGCCATTGCCTCCTCCGTCGGGAACTCCTGACCGCGCAGCAGAGGCTAGGGCAGGACGTCTTTGCATCGCCTTGCGACGACTGCAGGCCATCTACGCCCGCCCTGGAGCGCCTGCCCCGAGCTCCTCCAGCGGCGACACCTCCGGCTCCGGAGAGTCCGGCAGCGAAGAGGCGACGGACTCCAGCAAGGGGACGTCCTCAAGCTCCAGCGATGGCGCCGACGACAATGAGGGGCGACGCAGCGGCCGCCCAGTAAGCTCCTCCCAGACCTCCTCCAGAAGAACTAGCTTAGCTGCACACTTCGCAGCTGTCAGACATTGCCCTGCTGGGCCAGTTTAAGTTGTAATTGCACTTAAGGCGTTGTTCGCCAAATGGTCCTTATTTGCACCCTTGCACATTTTTCCTTATCTCGCCTTTGCCTGGGGAATGTTCTACGCCGTTCGGGGGCCAGCCTCCGAGCGGGACAGCAGCCTACCGCTTAGTATGCAGCTCGTCGTGCAAGGCTAGCGGGCACTGGCGCTCCAGAGGTGACTGTAATGGCATACAGGACTATCTCCCTGCAGCCCCCCAGGCGTCCAAACACAGCAAAGGCGATCCCAGGAGAAGAAACACAAGGCCGCCGACAAGTACAGCAGTAGACTTAGAGAAATCTACACGAATTGTGCGACTCTCGCGCGCTCGTGCGCCTTCGTGCGAGCGTCGCTCGAGAGGATAAAGCACCATGGATCATATGAGGTGACTGTAGCGGGTCCCTTCCCTAGTCAGAGCTCGATCCGTTATGGGTTTTGCGGGCCTGCTGTTTTCCGGGCGAAGGCCCCAGCGCGAACACCGTGCTCCGGCTCTTTCTCGAGAGGCAGTCGAGCGAAAACTCACGCTCGCGTTGAGCCGCAATTGGTTGACCTCGCGAGACTGGCGAGGCCAAGGCAGACAAATCTTAAAGATTTAGGGAGGATTAAAATCAAGTGAAACCGCCGTTACACTTTGTTCCTCGCGTAGATGAAAGACTCCGTTTCCTCAGGCGAAGGCAAGGGGGTGATGATCCTTGCGCCCCCTTGCCCTATCCTTATGCTCCTGGGGACGGGGCCACCGAGGGCGGGGTAGGCCCACGCGCCCTCTGGCTCAGGTCCCAGGGATGCGTGTTTGTCGAGGAAGTGCTCGCAGAGTTCCCTCCAGGACGAGATGGACCTTGGCGGTAGCCCGCAGAGCCACCGGCGAGGCTTTCCCTTTGTAGCCATCATGAACCAATTGGCCATGACACGCCCATCGCCTCCGGCCGCCCGAACACTGGCCACGTATTGCTGTAGGAACTCCACGGGATCGGAGGTCCCATCGTAACGCGCATCAGTGTCCGGCTTGAAGCGAGGCGGCCATGCCGCATGACGAAGGGGCCCGGCGAGCGCCGCGAAGCCCCCAAAGCCGATGTCGCCGACCTCTGGCTCGCCCTCTCCGATGGCCTCCAGGCCATCGAGGACTTGGAGACGTTCTCGGCGACGACTTGCGTAGACAGCGCGAGGGCAAAGACGGTGATGTCGATCGTCACCCATGTCGACACAGATCTTGAAGAAGACACACCACAGCCCCCTACCTGGCGCGCCAAATGTCGATGGATTTCGTGTCGCAAGAACACGGGGTACCACGCGACGGACCCAAAGATTCGAACGCAGGGGACTGAACGTGTGAGATCTTGGATCGCAACGAAACACGGTGACGGAAGCCTCGATTGTCGAACGCGCAACGCACTGCAGAGAGGGAGACCGAGCTTTACCCAGGTTCAGGGCCCTCGTGGTGAGGTAAAACCCCTACTTCCTGCCTTCTTGTATTGCAATGCGACACCTCGCGAGGAGTACAAGGCCTTGGTTACAAAGCTCTAGCTGGCCAGAGGTTGAAGAACCTGCGTGCCCAGCTAGCTGCTTGAAGAAGATGAAGATCCGATCCCCTCTAAGGGAGGGCTTCCCCCTCCTTTTATAGCGCCAAGGTCCTCCTTCCCCTTATCTTCTTGGGGAAGGGGTTGCCACACACGGCCAAGGAGGGAGGACAACTGTAGACTACACTCTTCTGTAGACTCAGTCTTCGCAGGGTAGCGGCGCCGGTCCATAGGAGTGGGTGGAGGAAGCTGACGTCTTCCTCCGGCGCCCTGCACCGTCCACGCTATATTTAGGGGGGTGGCCAACAACCACTGTGTCGCTTTAGGCAGGCACAGCGAAAGTTGGTCTCCTCCCTGTCGGGGGTAGCGTGGGCGGTACGCGGTCTTCTGCCCGTTAGCTTCTTGCTCCGCACGAAAACGTGCTGAGCTAGCGTGGGCGTACCTTCTCTCCTCACCAGCAGGGGCTCGTGAGGAGGTCTTCTGGTCCTTAGCAGTTTCCGTCGTCGTTCTCCTCACGAGGCGCCTCCTCGTGAGGGTCTTCTCCGCGACTTGTACCGCTGATTATCTCCTGGGCTGAAGATGGGCCGATGACGGGGCCCAGGAGCAGGTGGACCGGGATACCCCGGTATCCAGAACACCGACAGAAATTACTTTTTTCATGAACCAGGATGCAAAGTTTATTTTATTTCCGGGAGCACCCTCTTTTAGTAGAGTGTCCAACTCTGCGGGAGAGGGATCCGTCGTTTCCGACCACTGTTCGTCCGTGAATTCGCTAAAAGGAGAAAATAAGCATTAGACCGAGACCAGGTTAGTAGATGCAAAGTAATTTGTACACCATTTTACCTAATGAACTAGAGCACTTCCTTCATGTTCATAAGCACATAGAGCATAATGCAATCCTTCTCTTCCTTCTCCAATTTATATTTTTGTCCTCTACCAGCCTTGCCACCGGGATATTGGAATAGTTCGAGCTTGGGGTCATTCTTAGGTACATCGACATTGTAACGAGAGACCAGGTTATGCAGAGTGGGAACTTCATCAGGATAATACGTTGTCGCGGCGTCTGCCATCTCCCGAAGGCATGTTGCCTCGCCTATGCATGCTTCAATCTTGGCTTTGTTTCCAGTTATCCTTCGAATATACTTAAACTCTCTCTCAATACAAAACTGCCAATGAAACTGCACCGGGCCACCCAAGAGTGCCTCGTTCGCGAGGTGAACAATGAGATGTGCCATTGGAGTAAAAAACCCTGGCAGAAAGATCATCTCCAAATTGCATAGCAACTCCGGCACTTGAACCTGCAGCTTCTCAATAACCAGAGGACATATCTGCTTAGCACAGAGCGTGCAGAAGAAATGGCTCAACTCTGCAAGCACTTGCCAGATTTTCTCGGGGAGATACCCTCGAACCATCACCGACATCAGCCTCTCAATCCATATATGATAGTCATGACTCTTGAGCCCGGTGACTTTTCCAGTCGAAAGATTGACTCCCTTACTTATATTCGAACAATAACCATCAGGGAACATCACGACGTATTTGAGCTACTTGAATGCCTCCTTCTTTTGGGTGGAATCAAGGCAGAAGTTGGCATGCGGCTTGAACCAATTCTTTCGACGGCCAGTAGGAGGCTGCATGTATAATCTCTTCCTATCATAGAGCTTCTCAACATCAACTCTAGCCTTGACATTATCCTTTGACTTCCCAGGAATGTTCAGGACTGTGTGAAAGAGGGACTCCCCGACATTCTTTTCGGTGTGCATCACATCGATGTTATGGGGAAGTTCGAGGTCCTTGTAATACTCGAGCTTCGTTAAGGCTGCCACATGAGTCCAGTTGTGCATTACACCATATCCCTCAAATTGATGGACATTTCCCGGCTCCGTAGGCACGAGAGCACGTAGCTCGGCATCAACAGCTGCACCATCGAACTTTGGCACCTCTTTTACTTCATGCACAACTTTGCCCTTCTTAAAGTTCTTTATGTCTTCTCTGAACGGATGCCTCCGTTTGAGGAACTGTCGATTCGTGTCAAACGCAACATACTTGCCACCTGAGTTTAGCCAAAGGAACTCAAGCCAGTGCCTGCACACTGGGCATGGCCACTTACCAGCTGTACACCATCCGCATGTTAAGGCGTACCCGGGCATGTCATGCATGGTATACTGCAACCAAACTTTCATGTAGAAGTTTGTCTTTGATGCTCGGTCGTATGTCAACGTCCCGTGGTGCCAAGAGTGGTTCAAATCATCCACAATCGGCTGCATGTAGACACTCAAATTCTTACCCGGGTAGTCGGGCCCTGGAATGATCAGCGACAAAAACATGGTCTTCCTCGTCATTAGGACTCTGGGAGGGAGATTGAGCGGAATAACAAACATGGGCCAACAGCTATAATTAGCAGTCGACATTCCATATGGATTGAAGCCATCTATTGCTATCGCAATTCTGACATTCCGAGCATCAGCTGCCTTATCGGGGTATTTTTCATCGAAGTTCTTCCATGCCTTACCATCAGATGGATGTCCCATCTTCCCCTTATCGATTCTCATCCCCTTCTTGTGCCACGTCATCTGTTTGGCGGTCTCCTCGCTCATGTAAAGCCGCTGGATTCTTTTTATGAATGGGAGATACCAAAGAATCGACTTTGGGATCTTTGACTGTCTCACCCGACCATCCTTTCCCTTTACCTCTTCATACCTGGAGGCCTTACAAATAGTACAATAATTGTCCTCCGCAAACTGTTTCCAAAATAGAAGGCAACCTTTTGGACAACACTCTATCTTTTGATAACCCATGTTGAGATCTGTCATGAGTCTCCTTGTCTCGTGCAGGCTTTGAGGCAGACAATGCCCTTTCGGCAACATGTTACCAGTTGTTCTCATACTAGCTTCGAAGTCGTTACGGGTGGTGGAGTACTGGGACTTGTCGGCTAGACACTAAGAGATGGCATCGAGCTGAGAAATCGACGCACCATCGTACAGAGGCTTCTTAGCCGCGGCCAACATATCATAAAAGGCCTTCGCAGTTGGCTCTGGTTCCTTCGGTTCTGTCGGTTCCTCCGGTTCTGGCGAATCCGGCATGTCGCCATGGATGAGATCTTCTAGAAGATTTCTGACCCCATCGTACTCATTGCCATTGAGCCGCTGCCGCATGACGTCCCCTCTGTCACGCTCATGCTCATCAAAGTCGATATGCGTGACGTAGTGAGACATATACCCATACTGCAGAAGGTGTTTATACATGTCATCTGTTCCTTGACGGTGATGCTTCAAGCAACGACTGCAAGGGCAAAGTGCCCTAACCCGCCCCTTTGTAGCACGCGCTAACTCTTTCACTAATATTTGAGTCTTACATATCCACTCATCTGTTTTATTAGTCGCACTAACACGGCCACTGTACATCCATCCATTGTCAGCCATCCTCTGCTTTATTGCGAGCCGAACCAGAAACATAGCATTTCATATCAAATAATAGCATGAAATTAAAAGCATCATATTTTTATTTTTCTACCGGACAAAACGCATGCATCAACCTATAGCTCTACTAGGTGGGCTCCTAGAAGCCCCCGGATCCGTAGATTGAGTACGTTCTCCATGTTCTACCTCGGTCCGAGGCAGAATTTCGGCAGCACCTCCCCGCTGCTCTCCCGATACACGTCTTGGCAAAATGCCGAGAGGATGTGCATCTGGAGAACAACGGGGAGGCGCTACCGAAATCCTGACTCGGACCGAGGTAGAACACGGAAAACGTACTCAACCTATGGATCCGGGGACTGTCCCGTAAATGCCGCAAGCGTTACGCTTCATAATATGCCGACCTCTAATGCATATTTATCCGCGTAACGCTCGCGGACGGGAAGTGACACCTAGGTTACGCGACTGGACGTGGAAATGGAATCTACTAACATAAAAAAATGCGAGAGAGGGGACGGAGTTCTAGCTCACCCTCGGCGGTAGAGGAAGTAGTCGGACCAGCGGCCTCCAACCAGTGGCTCTCAACGGACCGCGATAGTCCTCGGCGTCCCTCAACGGCCCTCCCCGGGTGCAGGGGCGGCGCGGCGCGATGGTGCGCGGGGTGCAGCGGTGCCGGGGGCACGGGCCACTGGCCTATGCCGGCGCAGCGGTGCCGGGGGCACGGGCCGCCGGACTCTACCGGCATAGCGGTGCTGTCGGCATGGGCTGCAGACCTGTGCCGGCGTAGCGGTGCCGGGGGCAGGGCGGCTGGGCCGGGGCAGGGATGGTAGCGGCCGGGGCGGTGCGGTGGCGGCTGGGACGGTGCCGGCCGAGGCGGTGGCGGGGCAGGGGAACGGCGGGAGGGGCTAGGGCGGTGGCCGTGCGCGCTGGCCAGCCTCTGCAGCAGGGGGGCAGGGGCGGGAGGGGCCGGCCGAGGCGGTTGCGGGGCAGGGGAGCGGCGGGAGGGGCTGGGGCGGTGCTGGCCGGCCTCTGCCGTGGGGGGGTAGGGGCGGGAGGGGCTGGGGCGGGAGCAGCCGGAGGGTGCTGGGGCGATGGCGGCCGGGACGGCAGCGGGAGGGGCGCGCCGGGCCTCGATCTGCAGGTGGAGGTGGCAGTGGCGGGAGGCGCCGAGGCGGTGGAGGTGGCGGAAGGGGTGGGAGGGGCTGGGCCAGGGCGGTGGAGGTGGCGGGAGGGGCGGGAGGGGCTGGGCCGGGGCGGTGGAGGTGGCGGGAGGGAGTGCGGCGGTGCTCGGGAGGAAGAAGAAGGAGGTACGAGAGGGAGAGGCCGACGTGCACGACTTAGATCTAGGGTTGCTATACGCCGACGGCCGAGCCGTCGGCATAGCCCCTCCCCTATACGCCGACGGCCGAGCCGTCGGCATAGCTTTTTTTTTGCGATTTTTTTTGCTAGAAAAAACTATATTAATGAAGGGTAAAATTACAATCAATCATATGTTGTAAATTTCTTCACATGAAATGATAGCGCGCACAACGGGCACCGCGGGATCCACCGAAGGCTTGGGGGAACTCGCACGACGGGTCTAAGGGGGGATCTTGGTCTCTAGTGTGGTTTTCCATGTCCCTATATTCTAACCAAACAAAATGAAGTAAAAAGTTCACTTTACCATGAAATAGGCTCCGGTAGACCCGTAGCGGGAGTTTCCACATACAGATCCTGGATTTCACCAAGTGTTAACAGCCCATGTCTCTGAAGAAGGCCATGCCCGGGACCTACCTATATTGCATGTACCAACCTTGGGTCACACCTATACACATATGTTAGGGACACATGCATGCATGTTTCCTACGTTAGACGATGCTCCGGTGGTCTATATCCGGCGAAACCCTAGATCGAGGGGGTTCGGAGATCTACCCCTATAGCTTTCTCCGTACGAGGCCTCGCCGATGGATCTTCTGCTTTATTTTGGTTTATTTAGAACATATATACATGGAAATCAAAGGTTGGGCTCCCTTTACCATGAAATAGGCTTCGGTAGACCCGTAGCGGGAGTTTCCACGTACAGATCCTGGATTTCACCAAGTGTTAACAGCCCATGTCTCTGAAGAAGGCCATGCCCGGGACCTACCTATATTGCATGTACCAACCTAGGGTCACACCTATACACATATGTTAGGGAAACATGCATGCATGTTTCCTACGTTAGACGATGCTCCGGTGGTCTATATCCGGCGAAACCCTAGACCGAGGGGGTTCGGAGATCTACCCCTATAGCTTTCTCCGTACGAGGCCTCGCCGATGGATCTTCTGCTTTATTTTGGTTTGTTTAGAACATATATACATGGAAAGCAAAGGTTGGGCTCCCTTTGCCATGAAATAGGCTCCGGTAGACCCGTAGCGGGAGTTTCCACGTACATATCCTGGATTTCACCAAGTGTTAACATCCCATGTATGTGAAGAAGGCCATGCCCGGGGACTACCTATATTGCATGTACCAACCTTGGGTCACACCTATACACTTATGTTAGGGACACATGCATGCATGTTTCCTACGTTAGACGATGCTCCAGTGGTCTTTATCCGGCGAAACCCTAGACCGAGGGGGTTCGGAGATCTACCCCTATAGCTTTCTCCGTACAAGGCCTCGGCGATGGATCTTCTGCTTTATTTTGGTTTGTTTAGAACATATATACATGGAAAGCAACGGTTGGGCCCACTTTACCATGAAATAGGCTCCGGTAGACCCGTAGCAGGAGTTTCCACGTATAGATCCTGGATTTCACCTAGTGTTAACAGCCCATGTCTCTGAAGAAGGCCATGCCCGGGACCTACCTATATTGCATGTACCAACCTTGGGTCACACCTATACACATATGATAGGGACACATGCATGCATGTTTCCTACGTTAGACGATGCTCCGGTGGTCTTTATCCGGCGAAACCCTAGACAGAGGGGGTTCAGAGATCTACCCCTATAGCTTTTTCCGTACGAGGCCTCGCCGCTGGATCTTCTGCTTTATTTTGGTTTGTTTAGAACATATATACATGGAAAGCAAAGGTTGGGCCCACTTTACCATGAAATAGGCTCCGGTAGACCCGTAGCGGGAGTTTCCACGTACAGATCCTGGATTTCACCAAGTGTTAACAGCCCATGTATGTGAAGAAGGCCATGCCCGGGGCCTACCTATATTGCATGTACCAACCTTGGGTCACACCTATACACTTATGTTAGGGACACATGCATGCATGTTTCCTACGTTAGACGATGCTCCGGTGGTCTTTATCCGGCGAAACCCTAGACAGAGGGGGTTCGGAGATCTACCCCTATAGCTTTCTCCGTACGAGGCCTCGCCGATGGATCTTCTGCTTTATTTTGGTTTGTTTCGAACATATATACATGGAAAGCAAAGGTTGGGCCCACATTACCATGAAATAGGCTCCGGTACACCTGTAGCGGGAGTTTCCAGGTACAGATCCTGGATTTCACCAAGTGTTAACAACCCATGTATGTGAAGAAGGCCATGCCCGGGGCCTACCTGTATTGCATGTACCAACCTTGGGTCACACCTATACACTTATGTTAGGGACACATGCATGCATGTTTCCTACGTTAGACGATGTTCCGGTGGTCTTTATCCGGCGAAACCCTAGACAGAGGGGGTTCGGAGATCTACCCCTATAGCTTTCTCCGTACGAGGCCTCGCCGATGGATCTTCTACTTTATTTTGGTTTGTTTAGAACATATATACATGGAAAGCAAAGGTTGGGCCCACTTTACCATGAAATAGGCTCCGGTAGACCCGTAGCGGGAGTTTCCACGTACAGATCCTGGATTTCACCAAGTGTTAACAACCCATGTATGTGAAGAAGGCCATGCCCGGGGCCTACCTATATTGCATGTACCAACCTTGGGTCACACCTATACACTTATGTTAGGGACACATGCATGCATGTTTCCTACGTTAGACGATGCTCCGGTGGTCTTTATCCGGCGAAACCCTAGACAGAGGGGGTTCGGAGATCTACCCCTATAGCTTTCTCTGTACGAGGCCTCGCCGATGGATCTTCTGCTTTATTTTGGTTTGTTTAGAACATATATACATGGAAAGCAAAGGTTGGGCCCACTTTACCATGAAATAGGCTCCGGTAGACCCGTAGCGGGAGTTTCCACATACAGATCCTGAATTTCACCAAGTGTTAACAACCCATGTATGTGAAGAAGGCCATGCCCGGGGCCTACCTATATTGCATGTACCAACCTTGGGTCATGTCGGTGTTCTGGATACCGGGGTATCCTGGTCCACCTGCTCCTGGGCCCCGTCATCGGCCCATCTTCAGCCCAGGAGATAATCAACGGTACAAGTCACGGAGAAGACCCTCACGAGGAGGCGCCTCGTGAGGAGAACGACGACGGAAACTGCTAAGGACCAGAAGACCTCCTCACGAGCCCCTGCTAGTGAGGAGAGAAGGTACGCCCATGCCAGCTCAGCACGTTTTCATGCGGAGCAAGAAGCTAACGGGCAGAAGACCGCGTACCGCCCACGCTACCCCCGACAGGGAGGAGACCAACTTTCGATGTGGCTGCCCAAAGCGGCACAGTGGTTGTTGGCCACCCCCCTAAATATAGCGTGGACGGTGCAGGGCGCCAGAGGAAGACGTCAGCTTCCTCCACCCACTCCTGTGGACCGACGCCGCTACCCTACGAAGACCGAGTCTACAGAAGAGTGTAATCTACAGCTGTCCTCCCTCCTTGGCCGTGTGTGGCAACCCCTTCCCCAAGAATATAAGGGGAAGGAGGACCTTGGCGCTATAAAAGGAGGGGGAAGCCCTCCCTTAGAGGGGAGGGGATCTTCATCTTCTTCAAGCGGCTAGCTGGGCACGCAGGTTCTTCAACCTCTGGCCAGCTAGAGCTTTGTAACCAAGGCCTTGTACTCCTCGCGAGGTGTCGCGTTGCAATACAAGAAGGCAGGAAGTAGGGGTTTTACCTCACCATGAGGGCCCTGAACCTGGGTAAAGCTCGGTCTCCCTCTCTGCAGTGCGTTGCGCGTTCGACAATCGAGGCTTCCGTCACCGTGTTTCGTTGCGATCCGAGATCTCACACGTTCAGCCCCCTGCGTTCGAATCTTTGGGTCCGTCGCGTGGTACCCCGTGTTCTTGCGACACGAAATCCATCGACATTTGGCGCGCCAGGTAGGGGGCTGTGGTGTTTTTTCTTCTAGATCTGCTTCGACATGGCCGACGCCAATGCAAGGCTCGAGCGTCTTCGCCGTCGCAACGCTGTTCGGGGGCAAACCGAGCCAATCTTCCGTCGTCACGAAGCTTCGGCCGAGGAGGAAGAGGAAGAAGATCTGGAGTCCTCCTATCTCCCGACCGGGCGTACAGAGCCTTCGCTCTCCTTCACCGCCACCGCCACTTCTCGCGCTCGTTCTGGGAGTCAGCTGTCTCCTGCGCAGGCTCTCGCCATGGCGCAGGAGCTGCTGCGCTATCAACCCACCGACGACGGGCGTGAGGGGTGGCGCGCTCGAATCGCCGAGCTCGTCGCCATCGCCAACGAAGACCCGGCCCTGGGAGGAGCCCAGGGCGCGGGGAACCCAGATCCGGCGGCGGGGCATCGCGCCCTGGGTGCCGGAGATGGGGTAGCCAACAAGGCCAAGAAGGTGGTTTCCCGCGCCGCATCTTCGCCGCGCGGGGAGCCCAGCTGCCAAATCGTCCAACGCGCTCCGGAAGACGCACGCGTCTCCCTCGAGCGCCGCCGCGAAAATCATGACCGCGCCATCGATGACATCGGCGAAGCTGGCAAGAACGTCAGGACCCCCGGCGTCCCAATCTACAACCCCGGGTGTCTCGCCCTCACTCGCCAGCAGCGCTACGTCGTCTGGCCTGACAAGTTCAAGCCGGACATCAGCGCGCGTTATGACGGGACCACAAATCCTGTCGAATTCCTCCAACTTTACGTCGTCGCCGTCCAGGCTGCGCGTGGAGATCAGCGCGCCATGGCCAACTGGTTCCCCATGGCCCTCAAGGACGCTCCGCGAACTTGGCTCATGAATCTTCCTCACGAATCCGTGACTTCGTGGAAGGATTTGTGTCGTCAGTTTGTTGCCAACTTCATGCCCACGTACGAGCGCCCCGCTACCAAGAACGATCTTAAGGCGGTGCGTCAGTACAAGGGCGAAACGCTTCGTCAGTACATCCAGCGCTTCAGTCAGATGAGGAACAAGATCCCCAGGATCTCCAACGAGGAGGTCATCTCCGCGTTCTCCACGGGCGTCTCCGACATCAAGATGCGGGAGAAACTGTCTGTGAATGATGAACTGACTTCCATCGTCAGGCTCTTCGAGATCGCCGACCGCTGCGCCAAGGCTGAGGAGGGGAGGCTCTTCGTGCACAATCTGCCGGAGGCGCCTCCCCCAAAGCCGAAGTCCAAGGACCCCAAGCGAAAGGAGGCTGCTGCCCTCGCGGCGGAGCCAGATCACAAGCAACGCCGCGGGGACCGCTCCGACCGCGATAAAGGTCGACGTCGCCGCTACTGCATTATCCACAAGAAGGACACCCACAATACCGAGGATTGTTGGATTGTCCGGAAGTTTCACGAGGAAAACGGTGTCGCCAAGCATCGCGGGGGCGGCCACAGCAACGGCAAGAGTGGATCCCGGGGCGATCGCCGCGACGACGACCGCGAGGAAGGTCGCCGCCGTGGGGGTCTGTCTTGAGACGATCCCGAGCCGCTGCCGCTGCCCCCACCAGCAAACGATCGTCGGGAGGAGGACCAGGGGGGCTATCAAGAGCCGCGAGACTTCGCCGCTTGCCTCCTGGGTGGAGCTCAGGCTCCTCTGTCAAATCGACACTTCAAGCAGCTGTCGCGAGAAATCGCGGCGGCACAGCCCAGCGTCGGCAATCGTCTAATTAAGTGGTCGACGTGCAAGATTGGCTTCGCCGAGGAGGATCATCCGGCTTCCACAAGGGGTGTGGGCACATTCCCCCTCTTGTGCACGCCAACCATCAACAACGTCGCCGTCAATCGCACTCTCATCGACGGGGGGGCGGGCCTCAACATCATCTCGGTCGAGATCTTCGAGAAGATGCAGGTGCCGTACCACCGGCTCATGCCGACTCGGCCGTTCTTCGGGGTAACCGAGGGATCTACAACGCCAATTGGGCAGGTAAGCCTGCCCGTCACCTTCGGCACCCGGGACAACTACAGGACGGAAAGCCTCGACTTCGACGTCGCCTACATCGCCCTGCCATACAATGCCATCCTCGGCTACCCAGCCTTGGCTAGGTTCATGGCAGCAACGCACCATGGCTTTAACGTCCTGAAGATTCCGGGCGCCAACGGCACGATCACCGTGCGCTGCAATGAGAAGGACGCTCTCCGATCAGTTGAGCATGTCTACCGTGAGGCCGCCACCACGTTCCCCGCCGACGAAGATCTACTGGAACACTCCGGCGACCTCACGAGGAAGAAGCAGCTCGTATCCCAAGAGCGGGCTGCTGCGAAGAAGGCCTCTCTCGAGCCCCACATGTTGGGTTCGACAGGGAAGAAGTTCGCCGCCTCTGCATCGCCTACTCCAAGCGAGGACCTGGTCCATCCAATGCTGGACATGAGCATTGGGGAAGCTGCGGTACCCTCAGGCCGGAGGCCCTAGTTTACCCAAGAGCGCTCGGCAACCAAGAAGGTCCCGCTACATGCTGGGGGCTGCGAAAACTTCGTCACCATCGGGGCAGGGCTTTCCCCCAAATAGGAAAGCGCGCTCGTCACCTTCCTGCGGGCAAATTCTGACATGTTCGCTTGGACTCCGTCAGATATGCCCGGCGTTCCCAGGAAGGTGATTGAGCACCACTTAGCCGTGTGCCCTCAGGCACACCCCGTGAAGCAGAAGACTAGGAAGCAAGCGCAAGAGAAGCAGGACTTCATCGTCAAGGAGATAGAGAAGCTGAAGAAGGCCAAGTTGATACGCGAGGTGGCCCACCCCACCTGGATTGCTAATCCGGTGGTCGTCCCAAAGGCTAACGGCAGTGGGCGCCTCTGCGTGGACTTCACAAGTCTCAACAAGGCCTGTCCCAAGGATCCATATCCTCTCCCGAGGATAGATCAAATCGTCGACTCCACCGCCGGCTGCGACCTCCTTTGCTTCTTGGATGCTTTCTCCGGCTATCATCAGATCAAGATGGCAAAGGAGGACGAGGAGAAGACCGCGTTCATCACGCCCTGTGGGGTGTACTGCTACGTCTGCATGCCCTTCGGCCTGAAGAACGCAGGAGCCACCTTCCAGAGGCTCATGCGCAAGGCCTTGGGGGCTCAGATGGGAAGGAACACGGAGGCCTACGTCGACGACATCGTCGTCAAGACTCGCGAGGGTCGTACCTTCATCAAGGACCTGGAGGAAACATTCGTCAACCTGAGAAAGGTAAACATCAAGCTCAACCCCGCCAAGTGCGCCTTCGGCGTACCGTCGGGAAAACTGTTGGGGTTCCTCGTGTCTCATCGCGGGATAGAGGCGAACCCTGACAAGGTCAAGGCCATCGAAGAAATGCGTCCACCGCGCAATCTCAAGGAGATGCAACGCCTCGCGGGGTGCATGGCAGCCCTGGGGCGTTTCATCGCGAGGAGTGGGGAGAAAGCTTTGCCCTTCTTCAAGCTCATGAAGCGCACCGGGAAGTTCGAGTGGACTCCGGAAGCTGACAAGGCCTTCACCGAGTTGAAAAGGTACCTCACGAGCCCACCGATCATGGTCGCCCCAACGCCTCGCGAACCTTTACTACTCTACATCGCGGCAACTCCAAGGACTGCAAGTACCGTCCTCGTCGCGGAGCGGGACGCTAAGGTGATCGACAAGGTCAATCCTCCCGGCCAGGGGGCTCCTCGCGAGGAAGAGGCCGCTTCGCCTCCTGTCCCTCAAGAGGAGCCGCACGCGGCATCTTCGCCGACCAAGCCGCTCTCTCAGAGCGACGCTCAAAAGCCTCCTGAGGAGGAGCCTTCCGAGGGTGTTGTCAAGGTGCAAAAGCCTGTGTACTTCGTCAGCACGGTACTGCGCGACGCGCGGGAACGCTACACCATGCAGCAAAAGCTTCTCTACACCTTGCTCATCGCCTCGCGGAAGCTACGCCACTACTTCCAGGGCCACCCTATCAAGGTGATAACCGATCGTCCCCTGGAGACCATCCTACGCAATCCCAACGTCACCGGGCGGGTGGCGGAATGGGCCGTGGAGCTTCAGCCTTTCGAGATCTCCTTCAAAACTACAAAGGTAATCAAGAGCAAGGCTTTGGCCGAGTTCACTGCGGAATGGACTGATCCATTCGTCGACGAGCCTCCAGAGGTGGAGTCAACACTCCCTGGAGAGGAGGCCCCAGGCCTTTGGATCATGCACTTCGACGGCGCCTTCAACCTCCCCGGCGCGGGAGCAGGTGCTGTCCTAACCTCTCCCTCTGGAGACAAGCTCTTCTACGCTATGCAGCTCTGCTTTGGGCCTGAGCACAAGGTCTCCAACAACATCGCGGAGTACGAAGGACTACTTGCGGGCCTAAGGGCAGCAAACGCTTTGGGCATCAAGCGCCTCATCGTCAAGGGAGATTCACAACTGGTTGTGAACTTCTCGAACAAGAGCTACACTCCAAAGGATGAGCACATGGCGGCTTATCTCGAGGAGCATCGGGAGATGGAAAAACGCTTCCAAGGCTTGGAGCTGAAGCACATCCCGAGAGGAGAAAATGTGGAAGCCGACGAGATCGCCAAGCGCGCCTCTCATCGCCTGGCGCAGCCTGCCGGCGTCTTTGAGGAGCGTCTCTTCAAACCGTCCGCTTCCCCCTCGACATCCGAATCATCTCCTCCTTCTGCTTTGCCGCCACCGCCGGGGCAGGGGGCACCGGACTGCGGGCCTCCTTCGGGTGACCGCGTCCTTCTGGCATTAGCACGGCAGGAGGGAGTGGATTGGATCATCGAGCTCAAGGCCTACCTCACCAGCAGCAGGCTTCCCGAGGATGAAGAGGAGGCCGAGAGGATCGTGCGGCAAGCTTCGGGCTACTGCGTCAAGGATGGTGATTTGTACCGGCGTCGCCCGAACGGCGTCGCTCTGAAGTGCATATCTACTCACCAAGGCCAAGAGCTTCTCAGGGACATCCACGCCGGCGAGTGTGGCCATCATGCTTCTGCCGCAACTCTATCCGCGAAGGCATACCGAAGCGGGTTCTACTGGCCTTCGGCGCTCGGAGATGCGGCGGAGATGGTCAAGAGGTGCGAGGCGTGCCAATTCCACGCCAAGCAGACTCATCAGCCGGCGCAAGAGCTGCAAACCATCCCACTCACTTGGCCCTTTGCAGTCTGGGGGCTGGACATCATTGGTCCGTTTCCCAGAGCGCAAGGGGGCTACCGCTACCTCTACGTCGCCATCGACAAGTTCATCAAGTGGGTGGAGGTGGAGCCGGTGTGCACCATTCCGGCCAGATCCGCAGTCAAGTTCATCCGTGGGCTGGTCTGTCGCTTTGGTGTGCCTAACCGCATCATCACCGACAACGGCTGCCAGTTCACCAGCGGACTGTTCCGGGAATACTGCGCATCGACCAGCGTCAAGATCTGTTTCGCCTCCGTCGCCCACCCTAGGAGCAATGGTCAAGCCGAGCGCGCCAACACTGAAGTGCTCAAAGGGCTCAAGGCGAAAAGCTTCAACGCCAAGCTCGAAGCCTGCGGCAAAAAATGGTTAGACAACCTCCAATCCATCTTGTGGTCCATCAGGACTACCGCCACCAAACCCACTGGAGAGACCCCTTTCTTCTTGGTCTATGGGGCGGAGGCTGTTCTTCCCACCGACGTCAAGTTCGGGTCGCCAAGGGTGCTCGCCTTCAACGAAACTCGCCAAGAGGACCTCATCAAGGACCGCCTCCTCCTGCTCGAAGAAGCTCGGTGCCAAGCCGCGTTACGCGCCGCGAGGTACCAGCAAGGACTACGCCGCTACCATAGCCACCATGTCCGAGCAAGAACTCTGGAGGTCGGCGACCTGGTGCTGAGGAGAATACTCTCTCGCGAGGGCCTGCACAAGCTGTCTCCAATGTGGGAAGGACCCTTCAAGGTGACGCACATCGCCAGGCCTGGCTCGGCGCGGCTGGAAAACCGCAGAAGGCGTGCCTGTGGGGAACCCGTGGAACATAGCTCATCTGCGAAAGTTCTACCCTTAGGTTCCTCATGAGGAGAAAAAGACCGTTTTCACGGCACTTGTATCAGCTCAATCTGCTCTTAAGCACTGATACTAAGTTATCGCGCAATGTAGCGCCTCTGCTTCGGCATGACATCAAAATGGCATGAAGTCCATTTATTTTCTGTTGTACTCCACGCGGAAGGGGGCTAGGCACGGTGTCTATGCTGGGGCCTTCGCCCGGAAAACAGCAAGCCCGAAAAACCCGAAGGGAGCGAGCTCTGGTCGGGGGTGACGGCCCCGTTAACGATCACCTCTGGATGCCCATGGTGCTTAGTTCCTCGCGAAGTACGCTAGAAAATAAAAAATCTTCGAGGAAAAGTCCAAGGTCTGCCCGAGGCACCCGTTAAGGACCTACCCCTCGTGAGCAACCCTCACGAGGGAGCAAGGACACGTCGATGCATTAGCATCCGCAGGAAGATTCCCTCTACCGAGGAAGGCCTAACGTGGCAGGATCATTGAAGACCAAGGCCGCTCCGATCATCTTGCGAAGGAGACGCAGATCCGGAGGTCCGCGCCAGGCCCTTCACCTCATGAGCAATCCTTGTGAGGTGTCGACGGTCTCTGGGCTCTCTTAAGCGTCGACGTTTTCACGTCCGTGAGGGTCCAGCTTCCCTCAACGACGAGGAAGGCCCCGTGAATCGCCACGCGCGGCAATTTGCTCTTAGCTGCTGGCACAGATAGTGCCGCGCTCCTCCACGACGGAGAAGGTCCCTGTGCCGGTCACAGGGGCATCTTATTCGCCTTCTTTTTTCGTTTGTTTTATCGATTTGTTTTTCCGTTTTCGGGGATTTGGGGTTTTTTCTTTTCCAACTCTTTCTTCAACTTCTTGTCTCAGGAATCGTCCAATGTGCCGTCGACGCCGACCCCGTCTCGAGCTCTGAGGCAAAGGGAGGCTTCCCGTCAATGCCAACAGCTCACTAGGGCTCTCGAGCGAGCGAACGACCAGGACGATGAAGAGCGACAAGGCGATCGACAAGCGGATTTCATTAAAAATCCCCCATTGGGGGAAGGAGCAAAGCACGACGGGGCATACCCCGCCGGCAAGGACTACAAGGCAAAAGAGGGGAGGAGACTAGCTCCCCTCCCCAGAAGACTATCGCACCAGGACCTCCTCTTCACTACGCCGCGAGCTGGGGGTAGGTGCGGCGGACGCCGTCGGCGGTGAAGATCCGCACCGTGGCCTCCAGGGTCCCCAGCTTGAAGCGGAAGACGAGGCGGTCGCCGACGCGGAGGCGACAGCCGAGGGCGAAGGGCCTCCAGCGGCCGGAGAGGACGACGTTGCCGTTCACCCCGAAGAGGATGTCCACAGGCCAGAAGAGATCTGGCCTGCTTTGCTCGCCCAGGGCGATCTCCCCGGCGGCCGGGCCGTGGGCGTGAACCACCCTCCGGATGGCGTCGGGCAGCCGGAGGGAGTTGAAGCCCGGGGCGTCGACGACGACGAGGAGCTCCAGGAAGCGGGACCCCGGGGCGATGAGGGGTCCCAGAAGCGCCGCCGCCAGGTGGCGCGGAGTGGCAACCACTCCATTCACCGGCGGGGCCGGAGGATCTGCAGCAGCGGGAGGAGGGCCTAGGGCGGCCTCCACCTCCCGGAGAGCCCGATCGACGCTCCCCGAGGCGCGGGGAGCAGGCGCCGCCGCCAGCGGCGACGGCGAGTTCAGGGCGCCGCCACGCGCGGGGCCCCTGAGGGCCAGAGCGCCGGAGGTCCCCGAGGCGGCGCGAATCGCCTCGCCCTGCCTCGGCGCGCTGATGCGGAGGGGACCCCCGGCGCCGGGCGTCCACTGGGCTGGGATTTTTGCCCTGCTCCCACTGCCCGGGGGGCGCCCACGGCGCTTCGCCCCAGAGCTTGGACCGGCGGCGGCGGCGGAGTTGGAGGGGTCCATGCTCTCAGGGGAGAAGAAGCAGAAGTGGCACTGGAGGAAGGAGGTGAAGTGCCGAAGGTCTCGAGGAGGACCTATTTAAGGGGAGCGTCCAGCGTCGATGCGTCAAATCCCAGCGCGGGAATCGAAGCGTTGGCGCAGCGCTCTGCAGTCAAGCGACGCATCATTATGATGGTTGACGCCTCGGAGACTGTAGCGTCGCCGCCGTTTCGTCTCACCAGCTGCGGCCACGACACGTGTCCGCAGTCTCTGCCGCTTCACATGGTCCTCTGACCGCGCAGTTGACGCGTGCCGTTGGAGGGCCCAGCAGCTTCGGGGGCCCCCAACCCTTCGCTTCCTCAAGAGGGTGCGTTCTTGGGCCGGGCTCCCGGGGGCTACTGTCGGTGTTCTGGATACCGGGGTATCCCGGTCCACCTGCTCCTGGGCCCCGTCATCGGCCCATCTTCAGCCCAGGAGATAATCAACGGTACAAGTCACGGAGAAGACCCTCACGAGGAGGCGCCTCGTGAGGAGAACGACGACGGAAACTGCTAAGGACCAGAAGACCTCCTCACGAGCCCCTGCTGGTGAGGAGAGAAGGTACGCCCACGCCAGCTCAGCACGTTTTCGTGCGGAGCAAGAAGCTAACGGGCAGAAGACCGCGTACCGCCCACGCTACCCCCGACAGGGAGGAGACCAACTTTCGCTGTGCCTGCCCAAAGCGGCACAGTGGTTGTTGGCCACCCCCCCTAAATATAGCGTGGACGGTGCAGGGCGCCAGAGGAAGACGTCAGCTTCCTCCACCCACTCCTGTGGACCGACGCCGCTACCCTACGAAGACCGAGTCTACAGAAGAGTGTAATCTACAGCTGTCCTCCCTCCTTGGCCGTGTGTGGCAACCCCTTCCCCAAGAATATAAGGGGAAGGAGGACCTTGGCGCTATAAAAGGAGGGGGAAGCCCTCCCTTAGAGGGGAGGGGATCTTCATCTTCTTCAAGCGGCTAGCTGGGCACGCAGGTTCTTCAACCTCTGGCCAGCTAGAGCTTTGTAACCAAGGCCTTGTACTCCTCGCGAGGTGTCACGTTGCAATACAAGAAGGCAGGAAGTAGGGGTTTTACCTCACCACGAGGGCCCTCAACCTGGGTAAAGCTCGGTCTCCCTCTCTGCAGTGCGTTGCGCGTTCGACAATCGAGGCTTCCGTCACCGTGTTTCGTTGCGATCCGAGATCTCACACGTTCAGCCCCCTGCGTTCGAATCTTTGGGTCTGTCGCGTGGTACCCCGTGTTCTTGCGACACGAAATCCATCGACAGGTCACACCTATACACTTATGTTAGGGACACATGCATGCATGTTTCCTACGTTAGACGATGCTCCGGTGGTCTTTATCCGGCGAAACCCTAGACAGAGGGGGTTCGGAGATCTACCCCTAGAGCTTTCTCCGTACGAGGCCTCGCCGATGGATCTTCTGCTTTATTTTGGTTTGTTTAGAACATATATACATGGAAAGCAAAGGTTGGGCCCACTTTACCATGAAATAGGCTCCGGTAGACCCGTAGCGGGAGTTTCCACGTACAGATCCTGGATTTCACCAAGTGTTAACAGCCCATGTATGTGAAGAAGGCCATGCCCGGGGCCTACCTATATTGCATATACCAACCTTGGGTCACACCTATACACTTATGTTAGGGACACATGCATGCATGTTTCCTACGTTAGACGATGCTCCGGTGGTCTTTATCCGGCGAAACCCTAGACAGAGGGGGTTCGGAGATCAGCTCCTATAGCTTTCTCCGTACGAGGCCTCGCCGATGGATCTTCTGCTTTATTTTGGTTTGTTTAGAACATATATACATGGAAAGCAAAGGTTGGGCACACTTTACCATGAAATAGGCTCCGGTAGACCCGTAGCGGGAGTTTCCACGTACAGATCCTGGATTTCACCTAGTGTTAACAGCCCATGTCTCTGAAGAAGGCCATGCCCGGGACCTACCTATATTGCATGTACCAACCTTGGGTCACACCTATACACATATGTTAGGGACATATGCAGGCATGTTTCCTACGTTAGACGATGCTCCGGTGGTCTATATCCGGCGAAACCCTAGACAGAGGGGGTTCGGAGATCTACCCCTATAGCTTTCTCCGTACGAGGCCTCGCCGATGGATCTTCTGCTTTATTTTGGTTTGTTTAGAACATATATACATGGAAAGCAAAGGTTGGGCCCACTTTACCATGAAATAGGCTCCGGTAGACCCGTAGCGGGAGTTTCCACGTACATATCCTGGATTTCACCAAGTGTTAACAGTCCATGTCTCTGAAGAAGGCCATGCCCGGGACCTACCTATATTGCATGTACCAACCTTGGGTCACACCTATACACATATGTTAGGGACACATGCATACATGTTTCCTACTATAGACGATGCTCCGGTGGTCTTTATCCGGCGAAATCCTAGACAGAGGGGGTTCGGAGATCTACCCCTATAGCTTTCTCCGTACGAGGCCTCGCCGATGAATCTTGGGTCCAACCTTGTTTTGTCATGTTGCTATGACCTAACCAAATACAAACCAAGAGAAGGCTACACTTTGCTACCCCCTTACGATGCACATCTAGGGGGGTAGACGGCGCGGGATGCACGAGCTAGGGTTTCGGTGGAAGGGGGATTCCGGTGCCTCGGGGTCCCTAGGGAAGATGCATGTGGCCCTAGCACATTGTTTTTTCATGGGGCTATGACCTAACCAAACACAAATATAATAGGGAGAAATGTCCACCGGGGTACCCCCCCTCCCATCCGGATAATATCTAGTGGGGGGTAGACGATGCCGGGCGCGCGGGGCAGGGTTTCGGAACTACCGCACTCCGGCGTAGGAAAAGCATGGAATCTTTGAACAACTTCTTCAAAATGTGTGAGACATAAAATTTAAATACATGCATATGATAACACTAACACAATTTGTCAACGTGTAGCTGTGAGAGACAAGATTCGCCACGTCATTTCATGCGGATATGTGGAGACTGTTATTTGAAGGGTACGAATTTGTCTAACTGATAAAAAATATAACCATATTTAAATTATTGATATTATTAAAGAAATAAATATAAATACAATACATGACAGTAATAATTAAATAAAATACAGAACAGTATATATGCCGACGGCCGGCAGTACGCCAAGGGTGGCCGTCGGCGTACTCTCTCCTACGCCGAGGGCATTAACTACGCCGACGGCCACGGTGGCGGGGTATCCTGGATACCCTCTACGCCGACGGCACCAACATTTGGCCGTCGGCGACATTGCCCATTCCTGTAGTGATGTAACCACGCATAGGAGTGTACGGCCAGAAGCGACCGCGCTCTTGCCTGTCGTTCAGAGGCTGGAATAAACAACGTACTCCGTGCTTCGTTCTGGGAGTGCCGACATGCCGTACTCCGTCGCCGCGTGGGTGTGGGTGTGTGCGTGTGGTTTCACGCGCGTCCTTCTCGCTAGCGCGCGCGCCACCTATAGCTCGTTTCGAGCAAGGATCGGTAGGTAGATGGGCTTCGTTTTGGCAGAGCACAATTCGGTCCAGATGTTCTTCACGTCAGGGCTGAGCGTAACTCGTTGGCTTCCACGCGGCCGCGCGAGATCTTTTCTGACACGTCAAGTCTAACGGAAAGAACCTATTTAAGCTGGTACTCTTCCTACCAATTTGTCGAGGTGGGACTAAACAAAAGAACACGGACGGCGCAGTGCACTACTGGGTGCACAGTACATAAGGCTGCTGCTCCGTGCTATCCAGCAGAGATATGAGCTTGCTCGCATCCCAACAAAGCACATAGACTGCATGCACACTATTTTCACTACCTGTCAAAGCATGCACCTACTTTGCTTTTGCATATTACCCAGCAAGGAGTCACGTGACTCGAGTGAGATTTACGAAACTATGGAAATCCATGTACTAGGTGACACATAGTCCAGCTGCAATGATAGTGTACACAAAGAAATAAGACCATAATATTAAAAAGGATGCAAAAATAAACCAGCCAAAAAGAAATAATTAGGGATAAAAATATTGACACTGTGGAACAAATATGACTGTAAATGGAACATGGTTAGCACGGAAATAAAAATCGATGAAGAACAAAAATAGACCATGGAACAAAATATGACCGCAAAGGAAAATAAAGGCTATCTCAGAAGAACACATTGAATCTAAACGAGGAGCATAACTATAATATATCAGGAATAAAAATGTAGGAATCGTGGAACAAAACTTGATTGCAAAGAGAAAACAGGTTAGCACGAAGAAACAAATTAAATCTAAATACATAATAAAACTATAGAATATGGGAACAAAAATATATGGACCGTAGAACAAAACATGATTGCAAAGGAACTAAACGACTCTAAATGCGGAACGAAATGTGAGGGAACAAAAAAAAGTGACTGCGGAACAAAAACATGGCTTTAAAGGGAATAAGACAATCGCAAAGGATAAAAAAATTAGGACATAAAATAATAATAATAAGCTACATGAGGAACACAATTTTAGTCTAAGGAACAAGCCACGACTACAATAAAAGAACAAAAATTTAGCACACAGCTACATAAGGAACAAAAATTTAGCATGCGAATACAGAGGGAACAAAAATATAGGCCGCGGAACGAAATGTGAGGGAACAAAAAAAAGTGACTACGGAACAAAAACATGACTACAAAGGAAACAAGGCAACCGGTAAAGGAACAAAAATTTAGGCCACAAGATAAATAAAGGCTACATGAGGAATACAATTTTAGTCCAAGGAACAAGCCATGACTACAATAAAAAAGAACAAAATTTTAGCATGCAACTACATAGGGAACAAAAATTTACCACGCGAATATGGAGGGAACACAAATTTAGACCACGGAACGAAATGTGAGGGAACAAAAATTTACCACGCGAATATGGAGGGAACAAAAATTTAGACCGCGGAACGAAATGTGAGGGAACAAAAAAAATGACTGTGGAACAAAAACATGACTGCAAAGGGAACAAGGCAATCGCAAAGGAATAAAAATTTAGGCCACAAAATAAATAAAGGCTACATGAGGACTAAAATTTTAGTTCAAGAAACAAGCCATGACTACAATAAAAGAACAAAAGTTTAGCACGGAACTACATAGGGAACAAAAATTTAGCACGCGAATACAGAGGGAACAAAAATTTAGGCCGTGGAACAAAATGTGAGGGAACAAAAAAGTGACTGCGGAAAAAAGTGACTACAAAGGTAACAAGGCAATCGTAAAGGAACAAAAATTTAGGCCATAAAATAAATAAAGGCTACATGAGGAACAAAATTTTAGTCCAAGGAATAAGCCACGACTACAATAAAAAGAACAAAATTTTAGCACGAAACCACATAGGGAACAAAAATTTAGCATGCGAATACAAAGGGAACAAAAATTTAGGCTGCAGAACAAAATGTGAGGGAACAAAAAAAATGATTGCAAAGGGAACAAGGCAATCGCAAAGGAACGAAAATTTAGGCCACAAAATAAATAAAGGCTACATGAGGAACAAATTTTTAATCCAACAAACGAGCCACGACTTCAATAAAAGAAAAAAAATTCAGCATGCAACTACATAGGGAACAAAAATTAAGCACACAAATACGGAGGGAACAAAATTTTAGACCGCAGAACAAATTAATACTACATAGGAACAAAAATTTAGTCTGCGGAACAAATCATGACTGCAAAGTGGAAAAAAAATCAGCGTTAGCGAAACAGATCACGACTATAAAGATGGAACAAAAAATTCAGCGTTAGCGGAACAGATCACGACTACAAAGAAAGCAAAATTTTAGGCCTCAAAACAAATCAAGACTATAAAAAAACAAAAAATAAGTCCGCGGAACAAATTACTACTATAAAGAAGGAACAAAAAAATTAATCATTCGTGGAATAAATCACAGAGAGAACACAAATTTCAAAATTAAAATTCCAAACATTATACACTGGAAACTAAAAAGTACATCAAGGAACAAAGTAATTGTGGGACTTATTTTGTAGAATAAAGGGAACAAATCTTTCTAATGAAGTAAAAAGTAATCATATATGTAGGAAGAAAAAATGCCATAAAAAGAAAGAACACAAAATGAAATGAGGTACTTAAAAAGGAAAGTAGAAAAAAAGTTAAAGGGAAAGAAACAAGAAAAGAAGTATACTACTTGTTCCTTAAACGGTAAGACAGAAAATTTTAACTTTAAAAAGAAAATGAAAAATAAAAATGAAAAATGAAAAAGAACAAAGTACGTGAAGTAGTGAAAGAACAAAGGAAAAGAAGCGAAGGAACCAAACCAGAGTACCAGAGTGACTCGGTGAGGAAGAACGACACGAACGAAGCACGAAAAAGCGAACCACTGAAACTCACGTATGGAAAGATAAATGGGCCAGCCCACAACAAACCACCCTTTAGCGAAACGATGCTGGGTAACGCGCACGCGCTACCGTGCAGGTGCAGCCCGGCTACAGTCACGTGACATCAAGCACCGGGTCCACGGGTCTTCTTTGCTTGGAAACTGCGGGCTATTCAGTTTGCGGTCACCAAGTTCCTTGCCACAGGCTCACAAGTGACTTAGTTCGCAGCAATCACCCTGGGGGTTCAAAAGCCCTTAACATATAGCTCAGATGGTCTTTTTTTGGTAAAATTTATTTGAGCCCGAATCCTAGTGTTTGAATTGGGGAGAAAACGTTTGAACTCATAATTCCCGTTCCGCTGCCGCTTGGTGAGCCCACCATGTCAGGTTTACCCGTTATTCTAACAGAACTTGACTTTGTCAGCGTTAGAGTTCCGTTGCCACCGTCTTCTTCCCTGTTCTGTCGTCCTCCCCTGTTCTGTCCGCCCGCCCAGCTCGCCGTCGACCCCTCGTCGTCGCTACGCCGGAATCGAGCTCGCCGTTGCTTCGTCGGAAACGAGCTCCCCGTCGCTGACACCACCCTGGTGCTAGGATCTCCCACATAGTGGCAAGGGCTCCCCAGGTCGCAGTTCCGGCTCCTCCCTTCCCCCATAGATCTGAGCTTCCCAGATAGGAGATCTAGAATCGCTCCCTCTAATATCTCTAATGGCGACGACACCAATGGAAGCGCGGCAATCTCAGAGGAGATCGGCTAGCTGTCTCTAATGGCGACGGCGGCGGTGGCCGTTCCTGTGGACTTGGTGGCGGAACCTCATGAACATCTAGTTTCTTGTTATATTAATTTTCATCAAATTCATCTCTGTAAATGCAAATCTCAAAAATGAAGAACAATAAATGTAAATTTCAGATCTGAAATTAAAGGAGAAACACTAAATCTGAAAGTTCATAATATTTGGTCGTTTCAAACTTACAGAAGCTAGTTAGTAACACAAAAGGCGGCTTTAGCCTTGTCTATACAAAAGCTATTCTTCGGAGTTAGTCTAACACTAACTATACATAACTGAAGAAACTAGGGGAGAGCAGCCTTCTTGGAAGTTGGCATACCAAAATGCTGCGAAGGGCTAAAGTTCATTGCTAAATCAACCGGAACTGAACGATTTCCCTTCCCGCCTAACTCCTGCTGCTTTTTTCCATTCAGCATGCATGTCGTGGCTTCCCCTTCCTCGAGCGGCTGCGCTCGCCCTTGGGGGAGGAGGGCTTTCCGCGCTTCTGGCGGAAAAGTGTCTGGTTGAACCTGACCAGCAGCGCTGCCGCGAGGCATTCTTCAAACAAGTAGTACGGCAGCTCTTCATAGGGGTCGTATTTCCTGGTGAACCGCAGTCGCAATGATAGATCAATGTAGTTGTGGTTCGCCGGTGGCGCATAAACACGCCATATCGTAGAACTCGATATGGCCCGCTTCCTCGCCCGCCGCAAGTTCTTGTTGGGCTTCGACGCCGGGAAGCCGGTGAATGGCCGACGACCACGCTTCCCCAGCTTACCCCACTTCAGCTTCATAGCCCTTACCTCGGACAGAGCCGGTGAGCATCTAGACCTTGGGGAAACCCTCCTCCCCGCCTGCAACGCCCCCGCCGAGAACGCCAACTTGGGGAAGTTCATGACAACCGCTATTGGCAACTGCACATCGGCTTTGACAAGGCAAGTCATTGCCTGCCGGATGGGGGCTTGATATTGGAGCGTCGGCGGCGGTGGTGCCATGAGCTACGACGAGCTTAGGGTTGGGACTGTGAAGTGGGGAGTGAGACAGGGGAGGAAGACGCGTAGCAGCCTTAATCTGCCCCGTAAATAAAATAACAGTTGTCCATGTTTATCTACTTGGGCTTTTACTTCATTTTTCTGGGTCCACTGCCAGTTAGACTGGGATTGCCTTGTGGGGTAAAGTACTAGATACCTCAATCCTAAATCACATTTCCAGTCTCCTTCCACCCAAACCAGCGGCTGCTGGGGGTTGGCCGCCCCGCCCACAGCGACTGCTCGAACCAACGCCGGCCGGGTGGCGTTCGACCTCCACGGCGTCCTGCACGCAGGAATCCCTTCTCAATGTAAGTGTAGGATTTTCCCGTACGGATTGCCCAATGCTCCGATCTATTACTAGTTCAAGGGGCGGCACTAGTTCAAGGGGAATGTTCCAAAAATATTTCTACTTCTGTAATGATAGTTCAGTAATTTCGTAATCGATATTTCACAAAAGGAGTGGTTCATATGGTCACTGAGCCTGCTTGATTGTTCTATAATCAGAACCATATGGTTGCTATGTATGTTGCCCAAACTTGCATGCCCTGCCAAAACATTGGTTACCTATTGTATTTTAGTCTTTGTTCTGTTCGGTTTGTTGCCAAAATATTTAAAATGATTGAATGGGTGCTCTTATTCCAGTTTAAATTGTGTTGTATCTCGGACACAACATTGCTCCATTGTGCTAAAAGGGGAAATCTAGGACATGATCTGGGTGGATCTTTTAAAGCACTGTTGGAAGCTATGCAATGCTACTGGATATATTGACATGTTCTTGTTGAGATGAATTTTAAATGATAATTGAAAGCTATGTCATGCTTTTGGTGATTTCTATATCAAATATTGCATTCCACATCATGTTTTTTGGTGATTTTTATTTGTTATTTAGACGAAGAATATAGATGTGATGAGTTATGGGATGACGGCACCGTGAGTTTGACCTAGAATTCAAAGTTGAGCTAAGGAAATAAAAATAAAATCAAATAATTGGAAAACCAGCGCATAGAGTCATGGTATGTGATGTAGTATCTTGGAAAAATAGCAAACAGGGCATGCCAAGGATTCATAGGCACACTCTTCACAAATTTGGCATGCTTTTGGGAGCTTACGGCACCGTGAGTTTGACCAAGTTTTTCCACATGCTTTTGAAATGGAGGTCAGTTTCTAATGATCATACATAGTTAGGACATGCTCGTGGTGGAGCTTTTTAATTGCTATTGGAAGCTATGTAAAGCTATTGGGTTTAAAATCATGTTCTAGTTTACATATTATAATTGAAAGCTTAGCCATGCTATTGGTTATTTCTATATCAAACATTGCAAGCTACATCATGCTTTTTGGTGATTTATAATTCATTATTTATAAGAAGTAAATAGACGTGATGGGTTATGGGGTTTAGGGCTCACGGCACCGTGAGTTTGACCAAGATTTCAAAAGTGAGCAAAATAAATACAAATAAAATCGAAAAATTGGAAAACCAGCGCATGGAGTCATTGTATGTGATGTAGTACCTTGGAAAAATACCAAACATGGCATGCCAAGGATTCATAGGCAAACTCTGTACAAAATTGGAATGCTTTTATGTCTTTCCAATGAGGTCGGATTCCAATGATTATACATAGTTAGGATATGATCTTGGTGGAGCTTTTAAATTGCTATTGAAAGCTATGTAATGCTATTGGTTATATTGTCATGTTCCTGTTTTAAAATGATAATGAACTGTCCCTCACACAATTACAGGTTACAATGCAACGTCATGAAGCATGCTATGACTGTCCCTCCGACGATGAGAACTGTGTGATTGGGCACAGTCCCAGGACTTAGCAGTACCACACCCATCTAGGACCGGCGCTGACAGATGAAGGTAATAACTTATACATGTCTGGTTATAGAATTTGAGAGATATGACATATATCTCATTCATGAAATAATTTATGTAGGTCCCATCGTTAGGGGTATAAAAGGGGGGCTCTTGACCTAGCACCTTGGGAGCTAAATAACATCGTTTACGGAAATGATGTACCAATGTCTTATGTAAGGATTGGCCTTCTCAAATTGCTCTCACGGAGGCTTGATAGTGATAATCCGGTGATCCCTTTGTATGTCTGCTCTGTCAAGAAGTCTCTGACAGCTAAAGGGAAGTCAAAGATGGTAAGATTTCATTGTGCACAGTGAATACTAACGTGTTTGCTCAACTGCATGACACCCTAGTATCTATACTATCATATCAGGTATTTTCGAAGCCGTACAGCCAGCTCTATCTCAAGCAGTACCTGGAAGCAGGAGATATTATGGTGCCAGCCTGCGCCGATGACCCGTATGCACTTGAAGGTGAAACTGAGCAGGATGTGCATTACGTCGAGCTTCGGATGGGCAACGATGGTCGTGCCCAGATTACAACTAACTGGAGCACACTTGTGACCACCTCACGCATGTCTATTGATGACATGGCTGTGTTCGAGCTTGAACCAGATGAGGAAGTACTGTTTATCCATCTGATGAGTAATGTGTCGATAGGTAAGCCAGTTAAGTGATAACTTGAACTACTAATCTGGTGGTGTATGCATCTGCACCAACTCAACTTATATGCCAGATATTAAGGCTTTGTATGCCAGATATTAAGGCTTTAGTACTAGTTCTGATCGGCTGGTTTATGCTATATATTAAGGCTTGAGTTGTAAAACTTGTATGACATGTTATTCTATATGCTATTACGCTGTGCATTCTCTTATCTAGATTTTGGATGCCATCTATCTAGTCTGTCTAGCCACTAGACCAGATAATTTTGTTTCCGTTTGAATACAACTAAGCTTAATTTATAGACATGTTGACCATGAGAGCATCACAGAAAGCACAACACGTTGCAATCAGTTAATACGAACAATTCAATTCACAAAATCATGTACGAGTTAAGGTACTTCATCATAACAAGATGGTTTTAGTAAATAGAGTATAAGCATGCAGAGAAGAATGCAAGTAATCATAGCCTGCACAACATATTGGCATATGGTTTAGACTACCAGGTGACATAATAATATAATAACATAATTAACTAACTGATAGCAACTGCGCAACATATATAGGCTACATTTTTTCAACATGAATAGACATAGTCTCCTGCCCCACATTCAAGAAGGTGAAGATGCACACATTCCCTTCATCTATCGACGCTTTTTGGAGAACCTTAGGCCAGTTTGCTGTCATCTGGGCAACACCGTTGCCCTGATGGGTGAAGCTTACATTATAGAAACCATCTTGCTCACTGCAATATGTTGGAATGGTGCATGGAAGATAGCGGGCGAGGTGGGCATTGCTGTACTTTGCTGAAAAGTACTGGAGTACAAGAATACAGTCAGTTTTTGAACACGGATTCATGTGCATGAGAAGATTAAAAGAGTCAAGCAGATTACCATTTTTGCCTTCCCACGAAGGACATGTGACTTCTTCATCTCACAGATATAGTATGGAACTGTTGGCCTCAGTTTAGCAACCATTGCATTGAGATCGGCAATCTGGCGACCAGTGAGATTGATATTGCTTGCAAACACACAGTGCTTGTCGAATTCAAAGTCACCAGTTATCTTGGGACCTAGAAAGAAATGCACTACTTAGTGATCTTTATCTCCATAAGAATGTATTAAAAGATCATCAGACCCATGTTAGACAGATTCACACCTCTGCGAATGACGATAGTCTCAGCCGCCCTTGCAGGGCCACGATAGGATGAGAGTGGGCTCGATGTGAGTCTACGTGCCTTGGCTTTAGGTGTCTTGGAAGATGAGATAGTCCTTGGCTCACTAACTGGATCAGTACCTTGATATGAAGGGAGGGGGTAATCCCTATTGGTTGTGGCTTTCTTGCATTTCTTGATAGCATAAGAATCATTGATTTTAAATAGCTTGAAATAATTGACAGAACGGTTCTTCTGGCTAGTACAAGCATCAGTCTAAAAATAGAGATTGTGCTTATTACAATGTTGTGTAGCACCTAAAAACATCATTGCCAGAAATAGGAATTTGTATAACCTACACCTTAGTGGCGATATGGTCAATCATTGGGTCCATCTAGAGACTTGCAAGTTTTTCTGAAAGAAATGGGCACCTATTTAGTGCAGGCATCTATTTCCTTGGAATAATAAACTATGCTATAATTAGAAGTATGTGCTACTACAATTTGCAATGACAGTACATCATTCCATATCCAGTATGAAGTGAAATCTACTACCATATCCAGCGACAACTATCCTACAATAATAGAGTGCGTACAGAGGTTCCCCAGCCGTGCCGCCCATCCCAAAATTTAAACTCGACATAATTCAGCATACTACATAAATTTCATTGAAATTTAGATGGTTTTTACAAAATACGGCGAAATATGAAATAGACTAAAAGAGGTGGTCTTCGTCGGAGTCCTCGCCGGCGGCGAAGTTCACCGATGCGGCTGATGGTGCTGGCGGTGAAGCGTTGGACGGCCCAGCTCCGCCATCGGACAGGCGGCCAGAAACCATCCCGCGGCGGCGACGGTTCTCCTCCGCCGCGCGCTGGCTGCGGTCGCGCTTGGCCTCCTCGAGGGATGAGATGAAGGTGCGGTGCTCCTGCGCTCGCTGCGCCGATGTGTTGAAGGAGGGGAGAGGGTACTGATGCTCACGGCGCTGGCGCTCTGACGCCACCTTCGCGAGCCCTACGGCCATGTCCGCCCAGAAGAGGCGTCTCTCAGCCTCCGGCATCGCAGCCCTCGCCGCTTCGATCTTGCGGTGGTGCGCGTCGGCGCGGGCGGCAGTATGGTCCTTCGCCAGCCTTGCCGCTGCCGCCCTCCTCTCGGCGGCCATGAGCCCCTGCGTCGCCCGGTCGTGGCGGTGCGTCTCGAACGACGCTACGATCGCTCTCTATTCCACGGCGGCCTCCTCCGCCTCCGCGTCCATTGGCAGCTTGGCGAGGAACTCCTCGTCGTCAGATTCCTCCTCCTCCTCGCCCTGCGGCGGAGCTGGGTCTTGCGGCGGCGGCGGCGGCGGTGGAGGTGGGGGTGGTGGTGCTGGTGGCGCGTCGGAACCACCTCGAGGAAGCATGGCGTAGGTTGTCAAGAGATGGCAAGGCATTTTCTACCGGCGGTTGGAGGATGTGAACCTACCGTCGAGGCGACGAGCTATTTATAGCCGGGAACAGGGCGGGAAAACTAAGGAGAAGGGGCGGGAAGTGGCGGGAAGCGCGCGACATGGCATTAATTTCCCGCCGACGCGTGCTGCGACGCGACGGCTCGCTGCCCCGCTGCAAAGCTGTTTTTGTTTGCAGCGCCATTACTGGGCACGGGAGACGAGACGAGTGGAGACGACGAAGCGTCGGTCGTGCCACTGACAGTGGGCCACGCATTACTGGGCGAGTGGAGATGCTCGTAGATCTAGTATGCGATGGAGCAAAGAAAAAAAGGGAGGCGACTTAAAATCACCGTACGTGCTCGAGGCCCACCGCCGGCGATCTAGGAAGAACGCCGGCAAGGTTCCCTTGGAAGCGAGAGGAGAGCAGACGATCTTCTCCGGGGACTAGGAATCGAGCGGCACTTACCAGCCTACCTGCAGCGGAGGAGAGAGGACGGTCTTCTCTGGGGACAGGATTACGGCGCCGCGCAGGGGATTTCGCCACGAGAGCTGCTAGGGGACGGTTTTCTGCAGTGCGCGAGAGGTAGGGGAGTTTGGATTTGGCAGAAATGATGGTAACAGTGGGGCCAGGGGAGTGAAGGCAAGGCAAGAGGTGGGCGAGGAGGACACGTTGCCACGCGGCAGCTAACCAGATGGCGTCGGCGGCGGCTGACTCGTTGCAACAGCTGTGTCGATAACGAGTGGGTCCACGAGCGTGGCAGAATAGAATACAAGCCTTATTCTTAAAAAACAGAAAATACATAATCAGCCCACATTGTCTTATTTTATGACCAGATTAATAGGACCATAATACATGCCATAGGGGAGTTTTCACGAAAAAGCATTAAAATTAGACCTCAAACAGTATAAATTTAGATAAGTAAATAAAATTTTAAAATAATAATTATTCTAACAGTAGAGGAACTATATCTTGACGACATGGTGTTGATTCATGGGGTCAGTGGGAATAATCGGTAAAATTGTTTGCACCATACAGAAGGTCACACGTGCACCATCCCATTCATACATCTTTCCATGGAACCTCACCAAATCTTGGTTCCGCATCTTGATGTAAACATAGCCGTTGTCACCATTTTGGTGAGATTGGACGATCCGCCACCTTGCATCCTGCATCTTGCTGAATAGAACACATGCAACCACATAACCTGCTGGTTGTAGGTTTGGTGTTACAATGGCTTCCAGAATTTTAGTCTGTCGAACACCATATGTCACCCTTAGCTGATAGATGACTATACGGGAGATCCTAGCTTTCTTTGCAGATTTGATATCAATATTTGGTGATTGCGGTTCAGGGTCATCGTCTTCAGGGTCATCGTCTTCGTCATCACCTTTTTTGTTCCCTTCATCCCCTAAAAAATTTCTTGGACTTCCTCCGTCGAGAGAACCATATGGATCCGCGTCAGATTTAGGTTCCGGATCAGAATCTTCTTGCACATCCTCCACCTCTACAACCTTTAGCTTCTAACATATGATACAACACACGTTTAAAATCAAGATATGTTCCTTTTATACGTTTATACATAGTACTAACATATTTTGAAACAAAGACAGTCGTGTGTAGTACATTGTCATCTTTACTAACTCCTTTGGAAGAGCCCTCTCCGGTGAAAGTGCGCTTCTTACCCGCTCCTCCGCCCGCATCCATCGATCAATGGTTAAGTTCAAACTATAATAGGGAGTAAATCATGGTTTACAAGCGGAAATAAAAACTATACGAATCAACCCTAAAATACTGATACATACCTCCGTAGCTTAGCTGAAGACTTGCTAGGAATGGACGTCCCGATATTCACGTATCGGAGTAGTGGAGAATACGAAGGATAATGTTTCTATCCATTAATCTGTTGCAGAAATTTCGGCGGTGATCTCGCTATATCTTGACGACATGGGGAGTGTGCACCATCCCATTCATACATCTTGCTGAATAGAACACACACAACCACATAACCTGGGCAGTGTGCACCAACACGAGAATCAAACCATCTAATTTAGTAAACAAATGCAGTGTGCACCAACATGAGAATTCAGATAACATGGGCACCAGTAATGCAACAACAAACTCCACATACATTAACATAGTCTTAAACATCTGGGTATGATTGCCCAGATTCCACCATACATAATAAAAACAGTCTTCAAACATCACACAGTTTTACTTCATCTCCAGGGGGATAACACAGACTTAAACTAATCTTATGGAAACAGAACATGAAGGCCAACAGCAGGACCGATAACCGGGATGAGGCCACCCTTGAAGAACTTTTCGAGGAATCTGCCATAGGCGGCATGCTTCGCCATGGTGTGGCCCTTGTGCTTCTGCTTGCTGCCTACGCCTACGCCATTCGCGTGCTGGATCATGCTCTTTAAGTTCTTGGTGACGACCTTGCCGCAGAATGGACAAGTTAGCTCCCCGTTGTAAGGGTTAATTGCCCCTAAGTGTGTTTTTGGTAATTAATGACAATCCCTATGGACTAATGTTCTCATTGAGCTTTTTATGAAGGAATTGTTCATAGGAATTGCTTGAAGTCCATGTGTTGGATTCAAGGCTTGCATGCCATGAAGATAACAATATATCTTAAGTATTAGCATCAAGATCATTGAACAAGAAGAGATGAATCCAATATGATCAAGAAGAAGAAATAAAGATGTAGTTCTTGTGTAGAACTCAAGTAATCCATGCTCTAGCTTATGTGCTAAGCCAAGGAATCCCAAGATCTTGAGAGTTTGGTTACATGAGAAGAATTCAAGATATGGCTCTATGTCGAGGTCATGATGGTCACATGAGTTGAGATATGATTGATTAATACCTAGAGCATGCAATCAAATGAAGAATTCTTTATGTGGCTCAAGATATTGTGATAGAGCATGAGAAGATTCAAGGTTGACCAAGGCAAAGATCAAAGATTGGTCAACATATGAAGCATAAGGAATGTGCCACATAGGACCAATCAGTCTTGTGGTATGGTATGGTTTGTCAATTATGCTTTGTGAACTAACCCATTACATATGTGTGTTTGTGTTATCTATGTGGGTTAGGTATTGTGTCATGGATATGCATCACTAGTGAGATTTCATATAGACCATGAAAGGATGACATCAAGTGGTGGTTGTCATCAAGGTTGAGAAGTGCAAGTTTCAAGATAAGCATCTCGAGAAGATCATATGCTTGAAGCTTGTCATTCATTTGGTGATAATGGAATTGTGAAGACATGCCTTAGTGAAGGTATCCCATAGTGGTGTATGGGGGAGCATATTGGAAGTCTTCACGAAGCAACAATGATCAAGTGAAGCATTTCTGCTTGACGGAAGCATGAAGCATCATCATCAAGATCAAGCGGGGTGCGCAAGGCAAAGGTTTGTCCTTGCTAGGTTTTCCTTTTACCGGTCTCAAGGTGTTTATTGGGAGACCGGGTTATAGGATATATAGCTACACTATCAAGAGGGGCTTTTGGTTGGGTAACTTGATCACATCGTTTTAGGGAGCTCAATCCTTTGCATAATTTGCTTCTCCCTACTTTGTTGCTTATTGGTGTTTTTCCATGTGAGGTTCTTGATCTTGTTGTTATCTGTCCAACAAGTCCAAGTTCATTGAAAACGGATTTCATATGCATCTCTTATTGCGTTTTTGGGTTTGGAGGTTTTACCGGTTCTTTCCTATGGGAGGTTCTCACCTCTCCTTATTTGATTTTTTACCTCTTACTAATTCTTGGGCTTTATGTGGTTCATTGGATAGATATTTTTCTTAGCTTTTCAAAAAGTCCAAGTTTGCTAAAATCGGAGTCCGGATGTGAAAGTTATCGCATTTTTTGTGAGGCTATTTTCTGCCGGTTCCGAGCTCGGTTTGGACCGAAAATTCAACCAAAAATCAACCGAAAAGTTGCAGAACTGTTTTCTTGTATTTTCTGTTTTGGGTCCGGTTGGACCGAGTTTTGGACCAGAAATCACCCGAACAAGTGGGAAATGACCCCAACGACCATATTTGACTTTCCATATAAAAGGGGCTTCTTCCCCAATGGTTTTCTAGGGTTCCTAGTGTGTTCTTGAGCATTTCTCTCACCTCCATTGTTGACTCTCTTGAGCTTGCTCCCTCCCTCTTCCCTCCAACGATTCTTGCATATTTTTGAGGGATTTGGTAGAGGAGATCTTGATCTACAATCTCCACCAATTCATTCCTCCTCTAAGTGAGGGGAATCCTTTGAATCAAGATCTTGGGGTCATTGGTTGACCTCCACCCTTGTTCTTCCTCTCTAACTCCTCTATAGCATTTGTTGCCTTGGTGGGATTTGAGAGAGAAGGATTTGAGCACTTCCCCTTGTGTTCTTGCTTTGCATCCTTGCATAGTGTTGAGCTCTCCATTATGATTTGTTCGAGTGAGAGACCGTGAGCTTGTTACTCTTGGAGGGTGACCTCCTAGTTGGCTTAGCGGTTGGTGCCACGGTGACCTCTTCGTGGAAGCTTGTGAAGAGGCCCGGGCTTCCCCTTCGTGGGAGTTGTGAAGTGGTTGTGGAGCTTGCCATCTCCGGAGTGGAGGAAAAGCTAACCATAAGAAGGGGTCCCTAGCTTCGTAGGGGACTCGGAGAAGAAGGTGAGCCTTCGTGGCGTTTGGGGGCCTTCGTGGTTTCCCGCATCTCTCCAACGGTGATTAGCTTACTTTATGTAAGTGAACATCGGGATACATCTTCGTCTCCGCGTGCCTCGGTTATCTCTATATCCGAGTTTATTTCCTTGTGATAGCCATCGTGCTTGAAGTACTTATATCTTGTTTATCACTTGTGAATTATATCTTGTGCTATCTTTCTTAGCTCTAGTTGTTGTTGGTGCACTTAGTTGAGCCTAGCTTATTTAGGTTTTGTGCTTGTAAAATAAACGTTAGTTTAATTCCGCATTCTTACAAGCCAAATCCGTAATATTTTTAAAACGCCTATTCGCCCCCCCCCCTCTAGGCGACATCTCGTCCTTTCAATTGGTATCAGAGCAAGGTCTCTCCTTGTTTAGGCTTCACCGCCTTGAGAGTAAAGATGTCGGCTAGTTATTTAGCGCGCAATGACACAATTATTTTTGATGGCACAAATTATATGCTATGGAGAAATCGCATGCTTTCTAATCTTCGGAATTTGTGTCCAACTATAGAGCGATTTCTAGATGTACGTTTTTCTTCTCCGATAGATCCTCAAAATCTATCTTTAGAGGATGAGAAAAATTTACATCTTGAAGCTCAAGTATCTAATGAAATTTTATTGTCTATGAGCTCCATAGTTTATGTTTGCTTGATGGGTTCAAAGTGCAAGACGTCTCATGAGATATGGACCAAGCTAGAAGAGTCTTTTGGTGGGTCCATTTCTCTTGAGGTTGAAAGTGAACCCAAGGAGCTCTCTTCACCTTCACATCATGAAGAGCTCCAAGTTGCTTCCACATCCAGTCGTGATGATTGTTCAAGTTCTTCCACTTCACCAACATGTGACTTGTCACAAGGTAATGATATGGTGAGTGAAGAAATCAGATGTGATGATGGTAGTCTTGTTCTTTGCACCAATGATTCTATTTCTATAAATCCTAATGGTGTAGAGAGTTTGGACCTAAACACTACTTGCAAGAAATTCTTTACTCATTCTTGTGTTAAAGGTCCTTGCATATCTCCTAGAATTTGCTTGATTAAATTTTGTGATGATATGCTTGTTTCTAGTTGTGACCATACTCAAAATAATTCTATTTCCTCTAGTTGTTGTATGACTAACCATGTAGAGGAAATTAAAGAAAAATTGTGTCACATAATTAAAGAAAAAATCAATAGAAGAACCAAGAAGGTTTCTATCAAGAGAAGGCAATGCTATGAATGCCACGAGTATGGACATCTCGCAAGAGCTTGTCCTACACTCAAAAATGAAGAATGTGCTGATACGTCTCCAACGTATCTATAATTTTTGATGCTCCATGCTTGTTTTTACACCATTTGTCTATTGTTTCGTTACACTTCGTGGCACTTTTATGCATTTTCCGGAACTAACCTATTAACGAGTTGCCACAGTGCCAGTTTCCTATTTTCTGCTGTCTTTGTGTTTCAGAAGTGATACACAGGAAATATTCTCGGAATTGGATGAAACAATGTCGATGGATTTCGTGTCGCAAGAACACGGGGTACCACGCGACGGACCCAAAGATTCGAACGCAGGGGGCTGAACGTGTGAGATCTCGGATCGCAACGAAACACGGTGACGGAAGCCTCGATTGTCGAACGCGCAACGCACTGCAGAGAGGGAGACCGAGCTTTACCCAGGTTCAGGGCCCTCGTGGTGAGGTAAAACCCCTACTTCCTGCCTTCTTGTATTGCGACGCGACACCTCGCGAGGAGTACAAGGCCTTGGTTACAAAGCTCTAGCTGGCCAGAGGTTGAAGAACCTGCGTGCCCAGCTAGCAGCTTGAAGAAGATGAAGATTTCCCTCCAGATCGGATCCCCTCAGAGGGGTGGCCTCTCCCTCCTTTTATATCGCCAAGGTCCTCCTCCCCCTTATCTTCTTGGGGAAGGGGTTGCCACACACGGCCAAGGAGGGAAGACAGCTGTAGACTATGCTCTTCTGTGGACATGGTCTTCGTAGGGTAGTGGCGCCGGTCCACAGGAGTGGGTGGAGGAAGCTGACGTCCTCCTCTGGCGCTCTGCACCATCCACGCTATTTTTAGGGGGGTGGCCAACTACCACTGTGCCGCTTTGGGCAGGCACAGAGAAAGTTGGTCTCCTCCCTGTCGGGGGTAGCGTGGGCGGTACGCGGTCTTCTGCCCGTTGTCTTCTTGCTCCGCACGAAAACGTGCTGAGCTGACGTGGGCGCACCTCCTCTCCTCACCAGCAGGGGCTCGTGAGGAGGTCTTCTGGTCCTTAGCGGTTTCTGTCGTCGTTCTCCTCACGAGGCGCCTCCTCGTGAGGGTCTTCTCCGTAGCTCGCGTAGTTGGTTCTCCCCTGGGCTGAAGATGGGCCGATGACGGGGCCCAGGAGCAGGTGGACCAGGATACCCCGGTATGCAGAACACCGACAGTAGCCCCCGGGAGCTCGGCCCATGAACGCACCCTCTTGAGGAAGCGAAGGGTCGGGGGCCCCCGAAGCTGCTGGGCCCTCCAACGGCACGCGCCAACCGCGCGGTCAGAGGGCCATGTGAAGAAGCAGAGCCTCCAGACACATGGCGCGGCCGCAGCTGGTGAGACGAAACGGCGGGCGACGCTACGGTCTCCGAGGCGTCAGCCCGTCATAATGATGCGTCGCTTGACTGCAGAGCACCACGCCAACGCTTCGATTCCCGCGCAGGGATTTGACGCATCGACGCCGGACGCCCCCCTTAAATAGGTCCTCCTCGAGACCTCCGGCACTTCACCTCCTCCCTCCAGTGCCACTTCTGCTTCCTCGCCCCCAAGCTCATGGATCCCTCCAACTCCTCCGCCGCCATGGGATCGAGCTCCGGGGCGAAGCGCCGCGGACGCCCCCTGGGCAGCGGGAAGAAGGCGAAGGTCCCGGCCCAGTGGACGCCCGGCGCCGGCGGCCCCCTCCGCATTGGCGCGCCGCGGCATGGCGAGGCGAGCCGTGCCGCCGCGGGGACCTCCGGCGCCATGACCCTCAGGGGTCCTGCGCGTGGAGGCGCCCTGAACTTGCCGTCGCCGCTGGTGGCGGCGCCTGCTCCCCGCGCCTCGGGGGGCATCGATCGGGCCCTCCGGGAGGTGGAGGCCGCCCTGGGCCCCCCCTGCTGCAGATCCTCCGGCCCTGCCGGTGAACGGAGTGGTTGCCACTCCGCGCCCCCTGGCGGCGGCGCTGCTGGGACCCCTCATCACTCCGGGGTCCCGCTTCTTGGAGCTCCTCGTCGTCGTCGACGCCTTGGGCCTCAATTCCCTCCGGCTGCCCGACGCCGTCCGGATGGTGGTTCACGCCCACGGCCCGGCCGCCGGGGAGATCGCCCTGGGGGAGCAGAGCAGGCCAGACCCCTTCTGGCCTGTGGACATCCTCTTCGGGGACGGCGGCAATGCCGTCCTCGCCGGCCGCTGGAGGGCTTTCGCCCTCGGCCATCGCCTCCGCGTCGGCGACCACCTCGTCTTCCGCTTCAAGCTGGGGACGCTGGAGGCTACGGTGCGGATCTTCACCGCCGGCGGCGTCCGCCGCACCTACCCCCAGCCCACGGCGCAGTGAAGAGGAGGCCCCGGCGCGATAGTCCTCTGGGGAGGGGAGCTAGTCTCCTTCCCTTTTTTGCCTTGTAGTCCATGCCGGCGGGGTATGCCCCGTCGTGCTTCGCTCCTTCCCCCGCCGGGGGGCTTTTTAATGAAATCCGTTTGCTAATCAGCCTGTTGTTCTTCATTGTCCGGGTCGTTTGTTCGCTCGAGGGCCCTAGTGAGCTGTTGGCATCGACAGGAAGCCTCCCTCCGCCTCAGAGCTCGAAGTGGGTTCGGCGTTGGCGACACATTGGACGATTCCTGAGAGAAGAAGTTGGAGAAAGAGTTGGAAAACAAAAAACCCCAAATCCCCGAAAACGGAAAAACAAATCGACAAAACAAACGAAAAAAGAAGGCGAATAAGATGCCCCTGTGACCGGCACAGGGACCTTCTCCGTCGTGGAGGAGCGCGGCACTATCTGTGCCAGCAGCTAAGAGCAAATTGCCGCGCGTGGCGATTCACGGGGCCTTCCTCGTCGTTGAGGGAAGCTGGACCCTCACGGACGTGAAAACGTCGACGCTTAAGAGAGCCCAGAGACCGTCGACACCTCACAAGGATTGCTCATGAGGTGAAGGGCCTGGCGCGGACCTCCGGATCTGCGTCTCCTTCGCAAGATTGATCGGAGCGGCCTTGGTCTTCAATAATCCTGCCACGTTAGGCCTTCCTCGGTAGAGGGAATCCTCCTGCGGATGCTGGTGCATCGACGCGTCTTTGCTCCCTCGTGAGGGTTGCTCACAAGGGGTAGGTCCTTAGCGGGTGCCATGGGCACACCTTGGACTTTTCCTCGAAGATTTTTTATTTTCTGGCGTACTTCGCGAGGAACTAAGCACCATGGGCATCCAAAGGTGATCGTTAACGGGGCCGTCGCCCCCGACCAGAGCTCGCTCCCTTCGGGTTTTTCGGGCTTGCTGTTTTCCGGGCGAAGGCCCCAGCATAGACACCGTGCCTAGCCCCCTTCCGCGAGGAGTACAACAGAGAATAAATGGACTTCATGCCATTTTGATGTCATGCCGAAGCAGAGGCGCTATATTGCGCATTAACTTAATATCAGTGCTTAAGAGCATTTTGAGCTGATACAAGTGCCGTAAAAACGGTTTTTATCTCCTCGTGAGGAACCTAAGGGTAGAACTTTTGCAGATGAGCTATGTTCCACGGGTTCCCCACCGGCACGCCTTCTGCGGTTTCCAGCCGCGCCGAGCCCGGCCTGGCGATGTGCGTCACCTTGAAGGGTCCTTCCCACATTGGAGACAGCTTGTGCAGGCCCTCGCGAGTGAGTATTCTCCTCAGCACCAGGTCGCCGACCTCCAGAGTTCTTGCTCGAACATGGCGGCTATGGTAGCGGCGTAGTCCTTGCTGGTACCTCGCGGCGCGGAGCGCGGCTTGACACCGAGCTTCTTCGAGCAGGAGGAGGCGGTCCTTGATGAGGTCCTCTTGGCGAATTTTGTCGAAGGCGAGCACCCTTGGCGACCCGAACTTGACGTCGGTGGGAAGAACAGCCTCCACCCCATAGACCAAGAAGAAAGGGGTCTCTCCAGTGGATTTGGTGGCGGTAGTCCTGATGGACCACAAGATGGATGAGAGGTTGTCTAACCATTTTTTGCCGCAGGCTTTGAGCTTGGCGTTGAAGCTTTTCGTCTTGAGTCCTTTGAGCACTTCAGCATTGGCGCGCTCGGCTTGACCATTGCTCCTGGGGTAGGCGACAGAGGCGAAGCAGATTTTGATGCCAGTCGATGCGCAGTATTCCTGGAACAAGCCGCTGGTGAACTGGCTGCCGTTGTCGGTGATTATGCGGTTAGGCACACCAAAGCGACAGACCAGTCCACGGGTGAACTTGACGGCGGACCTGGCAGGGATTGTGCACACCGGTTCCACCTCCACCCACTTGGTGAACTTGTCAATGGCGACGTAGAGGTAGCGATAGCCTCCTTGCGCTCTGGGAAATGGACCGAGGATGTCCAGCCCCCAAACTGCAAAGGGCCAAGTGAGTGGGATGGTTCGCAGCTCTTGCGCCGGCTGATGTATCTGCTTGGCGTGGAATTGGCACACCTCGCACCTCTTGACCATCTCCGCCGCATCTCCGAGCGCCGAAGGCCAGTAGAAGCCGCTTCGATATGCTTTCGCGGTTAGAGTCGCAGCAGAGGCGTGATGCCCGCATTCGCCGGCGTGGATGTCCCTTAGAAGCTCTTGGCCTTGGTGAGTAGATATGCACTTCAGAGCGACGCCATTTAGGCGACGCCGGTACAAGTCACCGTCCTTGACACAGTAGCCTGAAGCTTGCCGCACAATCCTCTCAGCCTCCTCTTCATCCTCGGGGAGCCTGCTGCTGGTGAGGTAGGCCTTGAGCTCGATGATCCAATCCACTCCCTCCTGCCGTGCCAATGCCAGAAGGACACGGTCACCCGAAGGAGGCCCGCAATCCGGAGCCCCCTGCTCCGGTGGTGGCGGCAAAGCAGAAGGAGGAGGTGGTTCGGATGTCGACGGAGAAGCGGACGGCTTGAAGAGACGCTCCTTGAAGACGCCGGCAGGCTGTGCCAGGCGATGAGAGGCGCGCTTGGCGATCTCGTCGGCTTCCACATTTTCTCCTCTCGGGATGTGCTTCAGCTCCAAGCCTTGGAAGCGTTTTTCCATCTTTCGATGCTCCTCGAGATAAGCCGCCATGTGCTCATCCTTTGGAGTGTAGCTCTTGTTTGAGAAGTTCACAACCAGCTGTGAATCCCCCTTGACGATGAGGCGCTTGATGCCCAAAGCATTCGCTGCCCTTAAGCCTACGAGTAGTCCTTCGTATTCCGCGATGTTGTTGGAGACCTTGTGCTCAGGCCCGAAGCAGAGCTGCACAGCGTAGAAGAGTTTGTCTCCAGAGGGAGAGGCTAGGACAGCGCCAGCTCCCGCGCCGGGAAGGTTGAAGGCGCCGTCAAAGTGCATGATCCAGAGGCCCGGGGCCTCCTCTCCAGGGAGAGTCGACTCCACCTCTAGAGGCTCGTCGACGAATGGATCAGTCCATTCCGCAGTGAACTCGGCCAAGGCCTTGCTCTTGATTACCTTTGTAGTTTCGAAGGAGATCTCGAAGGGTTGAAGCTCCACGGCCCACTCCGCCACCCGTCCGGTGACGTTGGGGTTGCGCAGGATGGTCTCCAGGGGGCGATCGGTCACCACCTTAATCGGGTGACCCTGGAAGTAATGACGCAGCTTCCTTGAAGCGATGAGTAAGGTGTAGAGCAGCTTTTGCTGCATGGTGTAGCGTTCCCGCGCGTCGCGCAGCACCGTGCTAACAAAGTACACGGGCTTTTGCACCTTGACGATCCCCTCGGGAGGCCCCTCCTCGGGAGGCTCTGGAGCGTCGCCCTGAGAGGGTGGCTTGGTCGGCGAAGATGCCGCGGGCGGCTCCTCTTGAGGGACGGGAGGCAGGGCGGCCTCTTCCTCGCGAGGAGCCCCCTGGCCGGGAGGATTGACCTTCTCCTTGGCGATTACCTTGGCGTCCCGTTCCGCGACGAGAACGGCACTTGCAGTCCTTGGAGTTGCCGCGATGTAGAGTAGCAAGGGCTCGCGAGCTGTTGGGGCAACCATGATCGGTGGGCTCGTGAGGTACCTTTTCAACTCGGCGAAGGCCTTGTCGGCTTCCGGAGTCCACTCGAACTTTGGGACAGGCCTTGTTGAGACTTGTGAAGTCCACGCAGAGGCGCCCACTGCCGTTAGCCTTTGGGACGACCACCGGATTAGCAATCCAGGTGGGGTGGGCTACCTCGCGTATCAACTTGGCCTCCTTCAGCTTCTCTATTTCCTTGACGATGAAGTCTTGCTTCTCTTGCGCTTGCTTCCTAGTCTTCTGCTTCACGGGGTGTGCCTGAGGGCACACGGCTAAGTGGTGCTCAATCACCTCCCTGGGAACGCCGGGCATATCTGACGGAGTCCAAGCGAACATGTCAGAATTTGCCCGCAGGAAGGTGACGAGCGCGCTTTCCTATTTGGGGGAAAGCCCTGCCCCGATGGTGACGAAGTTTTCGCAGCCCCCAGCCTGTAGCGGGACCTTCTTGGTTGCCGAGCGCTCTTGGGTAAACTGGGGCCTCTGGCCTGAGGGTACCGCAGCTTCCCCAATGCTCATGTCCAGCATTGGATGGACCAGGTCCTCGCTTGGAGTAGGCGATGCAGAGGCGGCGAACTTCTTCCCTGTCGAACCCAGAAGGTGGGGCTCGAAAGAGGCCTTCTTCGCAGCAGCTCGCTCTTGGGATACAAGCTGCTTCTTCCTCGTGAGGTCGCCGGAGTGTTCCAGTAGATCTTCATCGGCGGGGAACATGGTGGCGGCCTCACGGTAGACATGCTCGACTGATCGGAGAGCATCCCGCTCATTGCAGCGCACGGTGATTGTGCCGTTGGCGCCCGGAATCTTGAGGACGTTGAAGCCATGGTGCGTTGCTGCCATGAACCTTGCCAAGGCTGGGTAGCCGAGGATGGCATTGTATGGCAGGGCGATGTAGGCGACGTCGAAGTCAAGGCTTTCCGTCCTGTAGTTGTCCCGGGTGCCGAAGGTGACGGGCAGGCTTACCTGCCCAATTGGCGTTGTAGATCCCTCGGTTACCCCGAAGAACGGCCGAGTTGGCATGAGCCGATGGTACGGCACCTGCATCTTCTCAAAGATCTCGACCGAGATGATGTTGAGGCCCGCCCCTCCGTCGATCAGAGTGCGATTGACGGCGACGTTGTTGATGGTTCGCGTGCACAAGAGGGGGATTGAGCCCACGCCCCTTGTGGAAACCGGATGATCCTCCTCGTCGAAGCCAATCTTGCACGTCGACCACTTCATCAGGCGATTGCCGACGTTGGGCTGTGCCGCCGCGATCTCTCGCGACAGCTGCTTGAAGTGTCGATTTGACAGAGGAGCCTGAGCTCCACCCAGGAGGCAAGCGACGAAGTCTCGCGGCTCTTGATAGCCCCCCTGGTCCTCCTCCCGACGATCGTTTGCTGGTGGGGGCAGCGGCAGTGGCTCGGGATCGTCTCGAGACAGACCCCCACGGCGGCGACCTTCCTCGCGGTCGTCGTCGCGGCGATCGCCCCGGGATCCACTCTTGCCGTTGCTGCGGCCGCCCCCGCGACGCTTGGCGACACCGTTTTCCTCGTGAAACTTCCGGACAATCCAACAATCCTCAGTATTGTGGGTGTCCTTCTTGTGGATAATGCAGTAGCGGCGACGTCGACCTTTATCGCGATCGGAGCGGTCCCCGCGGCGTTGCTTATGATCTGGCTCCGCCGCGAGGGCCGCAGCCTCCTTTCGCTTGGGGTCCTTGGACTTCGGCTTTGGGGGAGGCGCCTCCGGCAGATTGTGCACGAAGAGCCTCCCCTCCTCAGCCTTGGCGCAGCGGTCGGCGATCTCGAAGAGCCTGACGACGGAAGTCAGCTCATCATTCACAGACAGCTTCTCCCGCATCTTGACGTCGGAGACGCCCGTGGAGAACGCGGAGATGACCTCCTCGTTGGAGATCCTGGGGATCTTGTTCCTCATCTGACTGAAGCGCTGGATGTATTGACGAAGCGTCTCGCCCTTGTAGTGACGCACCGCTTTAAGATCGTTCTTAGTTGCGGGGCGCTCGTACGTGGGCATGAAGTTGGCAACGAACTGACGACATAAATCCTTCCACGACGTCACGGATTCGTGAGGAAGATTCATGAGCCAAGTTCGCGGAGCGTCCTTGAGGGCCATGGGGAACCAATTGGCCATGGCGCGCTGATCTCCACGCGCAGCCTGGACGGCGACGACGTAGAGTTGGAGGAATTCGACAGGATTTGTGGTCCCGTCGTAACGCGCGCTGATGTCTGGCTTGAACTTGTCAGGCCAGACGACGTAGCGCTGCTGGCGAGTGAGGGCAAGACACCCGGGGTTGTAGATCGGGACGCCGGGGGTCCTGACGTTCTTGCCAGCTTCGCCGATGTCATCGATGGCGCGGTCATGATTTTCGCGGCGGCGCTCGAGGGAGACGCGTGCGTCTTCCGGAGCGCGTTGGACGATTTGGCAGCTGGGCTCCCCGCGCGGCGAAGATGCGGCGCGGGAAACCACCCTCTTGGCCTTGTTGGCCACCCCATCTCCGGCGCCCGGGGCGCGATGCCCCGCTGCCGGATATGGGCTCCCCGCGCCCTGGGCTCCTCCCAAGGCCGGGTCTTCGTTGGCGATGGCGACGAGCTCGGCGATTCGAGCGCGCCACCCCTCACGCCCGTCGTCGGTGGGTTGATAGCGCAGCAGCTCCTGCGCCATGGCGAGTGCCTGCGCAGGAGACAGCTGACTCCCAGAACGAGCGCGAGAAGTGGCGATGGCGGTGAAGGAGAGCGAAGGCTCTGTCCGCCCGGACGGGAGGTAGGAGGATTCCAGATCTTCCTCCTCTTCCTCCTCGGCCGAAGCTTCATGACGACGAAAGATGGGCTCGGTTTGCCCCCGAACAGCGTTGCGACGGCGAAGACGCTCGAGCCTTGCGTTGGCGTCGGCCATGTCGAAGCAGATCTAGAAGAAAACACACCACAGCCCCCTACCTGGCGCGCCAAATGTCGATGGATTTCGTGTCGCAAGAACACGGGGTACCACGCGACGGACCCAAAGATTCGAACGCAGGGGGCTGAACGTGTGAGATCTCGGATCGCAACGAAACACGGTGACGGAAGCCTCGATTGTCGAACGCGCAACGCACTGCAGAGAGGGAGACCGAGCTTTACCCAGGTTCAGGGCCCTCGTGGTGAGGTAAAACCCGTACTTCCTGCCTTCTTGTATTGCGACGCGACACCTCGCGAGGAGTACAAGGCCTTGGTTACAAAGCTCTAGCTGGCCAGAGGTTGAAGAACCTGCGTGCCCAGCTAGCAGCTTGAAGAAGATGAAGATTTCCCTCCAGATCGGATCCCCTCAGAGGGGTGGCCTCTCCCTCCTTTTATATCGCCAAGGTCCTCCTTCCCCTTATCTTCTTGGGGAAGGGGTTGCCACACATGGCCAAGGAGGGAAGACAGCTGTAGACTACGCTCTTCTGTGGACATGGTCTTCGTAGGGTAGTGGCGCCGGTCCACAGGAGTGGGTGGAGGAAGCTGACGTCCTCCTCTGGCGCTCTGCACCGTCCACGCTATTTTTAGGGGGGTGGCCAACTACCACTGTGCCGCTTTGGGCAGGCACAGAGAAAGTTGGTCTCCTCCCTGTCGGGGGTAGCGTGGGCGGTACGCGGTCTTCTGCCCGTTGTCTTCTTGCTCCGCACGAAAACGTGCTGAGCTGACGTGGGCGCACCTCCTCTCCTCACCAGCAGGGACTCGTGAGGAGGTCTTCTGGTCCTTAGCGGTTTCTGTCGTCGTTCTCCTCACGAGGCGCCTCCTCGTGAGGGTCTTCTCCGTAGCCCGCGTAGTTGGTTCTCCCCTGGGCTGAAGATGGGCCAATGACGGGGCCCAGGAGCAGGTGGACCGGGATACCCCGGTATCCAGAACACCGACAAACAAGTTCCTGAAGTCTTATTTTATCCGGAAGCTTCCAGAGATCCGAAGGAGAGTAGGAGGGGGGCCACTAGGGCCCCACACGCAGGGGTGGCGCGGCCAGGCCCCTGGCCGCGTGGGCCCCGCGTGAGGTCGCCTGGCTCCTCCTCTGACGACGCCCCTTCGCCTATAAAGACCCCCCGACGGAAAAAAAACCTAAGTACCCGATCAGATTTCCAGAACACATCGCGATCCGCCGCCGCCGTCGACCCGAAGATCGGGAGGGTCCAGAAGCTCTTCCCGGCACCCTGCCGGAGAGGGGAATCGCCACCGGAGGTCTCCTTCATCGCCATGCTTGCCTCCGGAGCGATGAGTGAGTAGTCTACCTTGGACTATGGGTCCATAGCAGTAGCTAGATGGTTGTCTTCTCCACCATGTGCTTCATGTTTAGATCTCATGAGCTGCCCTACATGATTGAGATCACCGTTATGTAATTCTACATGTTTGGTTTGTTGGGATCCGATGAATATTGGTGTTTATGATTAAGTTGCTGTACTGAATATTATCTTTTGTTATCTCTATGTTGCTTATGATCTTGCATGCTCTCCGTTGTTAGTAGCTATCTTGGCCGAGTAGTTGCTAGTGACTTCAAGAGGGGGTATTTATGCTCGATAGTGGGTTCATGCCTCTATTTAATCTCGGGGAGTGACAGAAACCTCTAAGGTTGTAGATATGCTGTTGCTACTAGGGAGAAAACAACATTCATGTGCTCAAGGGCATATGCTTTGTTTACATTACACACTTTGCTTAATGCAATTATCCGTTGTTCGCAACTTAATACTACTGGGGTGTTCGGATTGATATCCCCGGGAGTGGATTATTAGTCATAGATGCAGTTGGATGGCGGTCTATGTATTTTGTTGTAATGCCAGAGTAAATCTCATAGTGATCTTCTTGACATATCACGTTTATCTTTATTCTATCAATTGCCCAACTGTAATTTGTTTACCCAGCATGTGTTATTTTATCTATGGAGAGACACCACTAGTGAACTGTGGACCCCGGTCCTATTTACATCATATTGCTATCACCTGTTTACTTTACTTGCACTGTTTACTTTACTCGCATACTATATTGTTTTCCACTCGATACGCTCATAACCTTTGTTTCAAGCAAACCGGTGAGATTGACAACCTCATCGCAAGTTGGGAACAAAGTACTTGGTTGTGTGTGTGCAGGTTCCGCATCACCTTCAGTCGTTTGTCTCTCCTCTCCTGATCGATAAACCTTGGTTTCTTAACTGAGGGAAAACTAGCTGCTATACTCATCATACCTTCCTCTTGGGGTTCCCAACGGGCTGGTTATCCACCACGCACAAGGACAGTCTGCTCCCACGTCAACTATCCACCACCACACGCAGCAGCTAGTTTTCTGGCGCCATTGCCGGGGAGGAAGAGAAGACTTCTGCGAGGGGAGTTTTTCGCACACACATTCTTTACTTTGTTATTGTTTTGCTTTACTTTATTTTATTTTACCTGCATCGTTTTATATCAAAAACCCAAAAAAATTAGAATCCTTGGTAGTTGTTTTTACTTGTTTACTTTCGTTTTGCTGAAATGGCCAATCCTGAAAACACCAAGTTGTGTGACTTTACTAGCACAAACAATAGTGATTTTATCTGCACTCCTATTGCACCACCTGCTATTGCTGCAAACTTTTATGAGATTAAGCTTGCTTTATTGAACCTTGTTATGAAAGAGCAATTTTCTGGTGCTAGTACTGAAGATGCTGCAGCTCATCTCAACAATTTTGTTGAGCTATGTGAGATGCAGAAATATAAGGATGTTGATAGTGATATTATTAAGCTCAAGTTGTTTCCTTTTTCTTTGAGAGGAAAAGCTAAAGATTGGTTGCTGTCTTTGACTAAGAATAGTATTGATTCATGGGCTAAGTGTAAGGATGCTTTTATTGGTAGATACTATCCTCCTGCTAAGATTATAGCTTTGCGTAGCATTATTATGAAGTTTACTCAGTTTGATAATGAACATGTTGCTCAAGCTTGGGAAAGAATGAAATCTATGATAAAGAATTGCCCCACTCATGGACTGACTACTTGGATGATTATCCAAACTTTTTATGCAGGACTGAATTTTTCTTCAAGGAACCTACTTGATTCAGCTGCTGGAGGCACTTTTATGTCCGTTACCTTGGGCGCCGCATCAAAGCTACTTGACAACATGATGGTAAATTATTCCGAATGGCACACCGAGAGAGCTCCACAAGGTAAGAAGGTAAATTCTGTTGAGGAAACCTCTTCCTTGAATGATAAGATTGATACCATTATGGCTATGCTTGCTAATGATAGGACTCATGTTGATCCTAATAATGTTCCTTTGGCCTCTCTGGTTGCTCAAGAAGAGCATGTTGATGTGAATTTCATTAGAAACAATAATTTTAACAACAATGCTTATAGGAACAATTTTGCTAGTAACAATTATAGGCCGTATCCTTCTACCAATGGTAATGGTTATGGTAACTCTTATGGTAATTCCTACTACAACACTAGGGCCGTGCCCTCCGAGCTTGAGGTAATGCTCAAGGACTTCATCGGTAAGCAAACTGCTTTTAACAAGTCTGTTGAGGAAAAGTTAGGCAAAATTGATATTCTTGCTTCTAAAGTTGATAGCCTTGCTCATGATGTTGAACTTCTGAAATTAAAAGTGTTGCCTAATGATGTGAAAGAGAACAATGTTTTTGCTACCGCTAATGCTATTCAAGTTGGAATTGATGAAAATATTAGATTGTTAGCGGAATTACATGCCAGGTGGGAAAGAGAAGATGAGATGGCTAGAGAGATGAAGGTATGTACTATTACTACCTCTAATGATGTTGCTCCTACTGGTAGCAATCCTCTTACTTTGATTGGTGTAGAGAAAACTCCCACTCCTTGTGTTAAAAAACCTAAAACTGCCAAAACTTTTTCTCAAAAGAGTGCTGAAATTTTTCGGAGTGTGGGAGATGATAGCTCTATTTCTTTTAATGATTTTGATATTGATGGCTGCAATATATCTGAAGTTATTTTGTTCTTGCAAAAGCTTGCTTTGACTCCCAATGCTAGTTCTCTAAATATTGCTTTTACTAAGCATATTACCAATGCTCTTATAAAAATTAGGGATGACAAGTTGAAGCAAAAACCTCTGTTCCCAAGTTAGAAGATGGTTGGGAACCCATGATTGATATGCATGTTAATGGTTATGATTGCCATGCTTTATGTGATCTAGGTGCTAGTATTTCTATCATGCCTAGAAAGATTTATGACATGCTTGATTTACCACCGCTTGAAAAATGTTATTTTGATGTTCCTATTGCTGATGTTGCTAAGAAGAAACCTTTGGGAAGAATTAATGATGTTTTTATTCTAGTTAACAATAACCTTGTTCCCGTTGATTTTCTTATTATGGACGTTGAATGCCATGCTTCATGTCCTATTATTTTGGGAAGACCCTTTCTTCGAACTGTAGGTGCCATCATTGATATGAGGGAAGGCACTATCAAATATCAATTCCCACTCAAGAAAGGTATGGAACACTTCCCTAGGAAAAGAAAGAAATTACTTTTTGACTCTATTCTTAGAGCAAATTATGATCTTAATGCTTCATCACTTGATATTACTTGATTCGCAATTTTCTGCGCCTAGCTCAAAGGCGTTAAAGAAAAGCACTCTTGGGAGATAACCCAGTGTTTTCTTTTCAGTACTTTTTCTTTTATTTGAGTCTTGGAAGTCATTACTACTGTAATGACCGCTCCTTATCTTGTTTGTTTCATTTTTTGTGCCAAGAGAAGCCTCTAATTTGAGTGAGGTAAAGATTTGGGGATGTTGCTGTCCTGAAACTATTTTCGGTGCTGCACCGTAAAAATTCGTGAAAATTCTCTGTATATCTTATGGACCTGCAATTTTTTGCATATGCCCCAGGTTATATCCAAACTTTTGTTAGTTGAACACTTTTTGATTTGAGCAACAGAAAACCCCTAAAAAATTCGACCTTTGTCAGTTGTTCAGTTTTGACAGATTTCTGCCAATATTTGTGTTTGCCACTTTATCGCTTTCTTTTGAGTTCTTTTGATCATGGAACTTTTAGAGAAGTTGCTACAGTAGTATTTGCTATATATGTGGTGGTTTTGAGTTTAAACCTGAAGCAAAAAGAGGTTGATTATATGTTATGCTTGCACTAATGTTGCTAATAGATTTGTGTTTAGTTTTGTATGAAGGAAGTTTTCAAGTGTAGGGATTGGAGAATGATGAGATGAGTTGAAGAATGGACAAAAGCTCAAGCTTGGGGATGCCCATGCATCACCCCAAGAAATATCCAAGAAGTACAAGCGTCAAAGCTTAGGGATGCCCCCGAGGCACCCCTTCTTCATCGGCAAAAATCAGGTCACCTTTCAAAACACTATATTTTTATTGCTTCATGCACTATGTGTTTTCCTTGGAGCGTCAGTTGTTTTAGTTTTCTTAGTTAGTTTAGTTTGTTTGTTTGCTGCAATAAATGGTTGGACCCCAACAAATTTCTTTTGGAGAAGTTGCCTTGCTTTTCATTTGCCAAGAACGCTCTAGTTTTCACTCTTATTAAAAATCGAGTGTTCTTCTTTTTCCGCTACTGCTTTTGGTTTCCGTTTTCGCCTTGATTTGCATTCAGACCTTGTCATATCTTTTCATCAAGGTGTATTTTTTCCTCTGATCTTTATTGGTTTTCATCAAAAGAGGTGTTTATAAAAATTTCAAATGGTGTTTGAAAAGAGAAAAAGCTTTGTGCAAAATAGTGGTACAAGAAGGAGCTTGTGTAGACTGCGGCTTAGGCTTTTTCATGTCATGCTTGATGTCTTTTTGATAGTATGCTTAGTGGTTTTGCTGTAGCATGACTTGTCTCAAATAACTGAGATTGCTTAATGAGCCTTTGAAAAATCATGCGTTGTTTTTATTGTATGGAAGCATTATTTTGGTTTTCTCCTTGATGCTTTATTTGGGTTGACTTGGCGCATGCTCACACATGTTAGACTCTTACAAAGTCGCCAATAGCCTTCATGATCATTTAGTTTTTTACTTTTGAAGCCATCTTATGCTTCTTTTAATGTCGCTTTGTCGCTTTGCATGATTATGGCCATTATTGCTCTCTTAGTTGGTCGCTCCCAGTCTTTTGCTAGCCCTCGCCTTGTACTGAGTATGAGCTCTACTCGTGCATCCAACTCCTAAAAACCAAGTTTGCCATTGTGTCCACTATAAATTCCTATGCATGGTATTTGTAAGCCATTCCAAGTAAATTTTCATGTGCTACCTTTCAAAAAAAAAAACCTTCAAAATACTCCTTGTTTTGTGACACTGTTTTCAGATCATGGGGACGTAGTGGTCGGATTTGCTATCTTCCATATTGCTTATTCCAAAAAGAAAAAAAAGAGAAAAAAAAGAAAGAAAAAAGGCACTCCTCCATGGAATGTGAATGTTGGTGGGCACCCGATGGAATCGGTTAGCCATGGTTTGTGAAAGGAAAAAGGTGGGGAGGAGTGCCAAGCTTTATAAAAAAGAGCACAAAAGTGCCAATCTCTCTCTCAAAAACTTGCTTCATTTTTGTATGGAAGATAGTAAGAACCCCATTGCCAGTCGTTGACAAAAGCAACCACCTCTCAAAACCCAATTTTTATCTCTCTGTTTTACAAATGAAAAGCTCTAGCACATGTTTAATCACTGCTTCCCTCTGCGAAGGGCCTTTCTTTTACTTTTATGTTGAGTCACCACCTTCTTTCTTTATGCACCATTAAGAGAGCATAGTTGTCATTCTTAGTGTGATATGCATTGTCCCAAAGTTCATTGATTGATTCATATTGTTGGTTTCACTTGTTCTTAAATTATTTGTATCTAGTCGCCCTCTTAAACTTGAAGGTGTCCTATGCATTTATGTTTTACTCTCTTTGAAGGACAAGCTGAAAACCATTTGTATGTTTTTCCTTATGATTTGAACACACGTTTGACTTTCATTGTTTCATTTTCATGATCTTTTGTTTGTGTTCATTTGCATGTTTACAACATGGTTGCTAAGTTCTTATTGTCATGATTATATCTTCATGCCCATGTTTTAAGTTCTTATGATCCCAGCTCACAAATGCTTACATATATGATCAAGATTTTGTAGGTGCATGTCACCTCAAAAATTATTCTTTGTTATCACTTACCTACTCGAGGACGAGCAGGAGTTAAGCTTGGGGATGCTTGATACGTCTCCAACGTATCTATAATTTTTGATGCTCCATGCTTGTTTTTACACCATTTGTCTATTGTTTCGTTACACTTCGTGGCACTTTTATGCATTTTCCGGAACTAACCTATTAACGAGTTGCCACAGTGCCAGTTTCCTGTTTTCTGCTGTTTTTGTGTTTCAGAAGTGATACACAGGAAATATTCTCGGAATTGGACGAAACAAGTTCCTGAAGTCTTATTTTATCTGGAAGCTTCCAGAGATCCGAAGGAGAGTAGGAGGCGGGCCACCAGGGCCCCACACGCAGGGGTGGCGCGGCCAGGCCCCTGGCCGCGCGGGCCCCTTGTGAGGGCGCCTGGCTCCTCCTCTGACGACGCCCCTTCGCCTATAAAGACCCCCCGACGGAAAAAAAACCTAAGTACCCAATCAGATTTCCAGAACACATCGCGATCCGCCGCCGCTGTCGACCCAAAGATCGGGAGGGTCCAGAAGCTCTTCCCGGCACCCTGCCGGAGAGGGGAATCGCCACCGGAGGTCTCCTTCATCACCATGCTTGCCTCCGGAGCGATGAGTGAGTAGTATACCTTGGACTATGGGTCCATAGCAGTAGCTAGATGGTTGTCTTCTCCACCATATGCTTCATGTTTAGATCTCATGAGCTGCCCTACATGATTGAGATCACCGTTATGTAATTCTACATGTTTGGTTTGTTGGGATCCGATGAATATTGGTGTTTATGATTAAGTTGCTGTACTGAATATTATCTTTTGTTATCTCTATGTTGTTTATGATCTTGCATGCTCTCCGTTGTTAGTAGCTATCTTGGCCGAGTAGTTGCTAGTGACTCCAAGAGGGGGTATTTATGCTCGATAGTGGGTTCATGCCTCTATTTAATCTGGGGGAGTGACAGAAACCTCTAAGGTTGTAGATGTGCTGTTGCTACTAGGGAGAAAACAACATTCATGTTCCATCATCATCTACGCAAGTTCACATGTGCCTTATGGCAAGCGGTTCAAAGGTAACTCCTACTTTGAATCCCGACACATCTCCTTATGATGAGAGTGATGATGATGATGATAATGAAGCTTTCTTGCATGAGATGGGAATTGTGTATGCCTCTCTTCGTGGTAATAATGATGCTCCTGCTAAAGTCAAACACTTAATGGAAACCTTGTTTGAACACAAGGAGACCATTAAGGAATTGAACTCCCTTGTTAATGAGGGGAAACGGAGATTCAATCTCCTCAAGCAAGAGCTATCCGAAGAGAAGCATACTAATTCTTCCCTATCTCAATCAATTAAATCTTATGAGCTTACAAATGCTAAATCTATTAATGATGCTTGTGCTACTAAATCTACTTCTTTTGAAGCATCTATATTAAAGGAGAATGTTGAGCTAAGGGCTCAACTTGAGTTGCTAACATGCAATTATAAGAAATTGGAGGAAAGCCATGAAAAGCTCTCGGGCTCTCATGAGGATCTCCTAATCTCTTATAATAGGCTAAAGTTAGCTCATGAGGTAAGTATCACTAAGAGAACATCTTGTGAGCCTCATTCGGACATTAGCACTACTTTGAACCAAAATTCTATATTATCTTGTGCTAGTCCTAGTAATTTGTCTAGGTATAATATTGCTACATCTTGTGATGAATTACTTGCTATGCCTTGTTGCTCTAACAATGAAGCTTCTACCTCCTCTAGTACTTGTATTACTACTAACTTTGTAGAGGAAATCAAAGAGCTCAAGGCCCAAGTCAGTAGTTTGGAGAAAGACTTGGATAAGCGTCATGAAGGGAATTCCACACTTGATAATATTTTGAGTGTGCAAAAATCCCCTAATGATAAGTGTGGACTTGGATTCAACTCCAATAACAAGAACAAGTCCAAGAGCAACAAGAAGAAGAAGGGCCAAGACCAAGTCAATAATTTGGCCAAGATTGTTTGCTTCAAGTGCAAGATTGAAGGGCATCATGTGAGATCTTGCCCATTGAAGAAGAAGCACTTAAGTGAGAAGCAACAAGGGAAGCGGCCACAAGGTCAAGCTCAAGCACGACCTCAAGTTGAAGATAGGCCACTTCCCAAGAAGAAACAAGATGAAGCTTCCCAAATCAAGAAATCAACGAAGAAGAGAAAGGGAAGCACTTGTTGCTATATTTGCCGTGAGAAGGGGCACTTTGCTTCTTCATGCCTAAGCGGTACCTTATCTAATCCTATTATTGTTGATGATGATTATTCTCTTAGGAAAGATAAGGATGGCAATGTGTTTGCCAAGTTTGTTGGAACTCAAAGTGGTGTCAAGAAAAGAACCATTTGGGTTGCCAAGCCTATTGTGACTAACCTCTTAGGACCCAACTTGGTTGGGGACCAACAAGCTAAAACTTGATCAATAGGTGTTTGTGGAGGGCATTGGAGACTTGGCTACCTCATGAAGAATTAAGGGATCTTCATTAATTTTATTTCATCAAGCCAAGTCATTGACACTATCATCTTATATCCAATGTGCCTCTTTGCGGTAACTTGTACTTAACCTCTTTACATTGTAAGTTACTTGCCCCTTTGCATGTTTTGGTTTTGTACCAAGTATGTGTTTGTATATGTTGTTCCTTATACCTTCTTAACTTGTGTATTCAAGTAGGTGTTGGTTGTTTGGCACATCATATACTTGTGTGTTTGCTTTGAGCCTCTAATGCATCTTGTTGGTATCTTATTTGGCTCTTATCGAGTGATTAATGGAACATGCCATTTTGGGGGAGTGATTTGCCATTGGCACCTCACAATCCTATAAATGTGTGCACATGAGTAATACCACTTAGTATTGATATTGCAAGATTACCTAGTCACTATGTGGTATGCCATGCTCATGAGAACTTCAAATTCTATATCTCCATTAATTATCTCTAGTTGGATTTTATTTGCCTCTTGTAGTAAAGAATTGAATATCACATTATGGGGGAGTAATATGCCTTGTGCATATCACAATCCTAGGAAATGTGAACTTTTGAGGTATTGCCACTTAGTGTTGATATTGTTAATTATCTTGTTCCTAGGTGGCATGTTTGCTCAAACAAGCTCCGCTCTCTCTTAAAAGTTTTTATAGCTCATTTCTTTTGTCTTGGTTTGAGTAAGAATTCTTGGTGCGGTTTCACTCAAATATATTTATATATATATCATAAGTAGGAAGCCGTTTGCTTCTAGTTACTCAAATCATTGCTTTGCATGATTGTTTGACTATTTTTGGAGCTACCAAGAATCCTTTTTCGTGCATGGTGCTTAATTTGAATATTTAACCATATGCCTTTTATTGTGAAGTTGATCTTGAATATCTTTGCAATACACCACCGGAAAATAATTCCAATATGAACTTCTTGTCTTTGACAATTGGTATTCATATATGGGAAATAGTGGGCTAGCCACCATGATAGCTGTGCATATGCATCCCACCGTTGGATCTAGCACATGAAACATGGTGGTCTCTAAGTCTAACACCTCTGTTACTAACGCCGTTATATAGGGAGCACGACATGCATCTTTCACTTTTGTTTATTTTTCTCCTCCATGCACTAGAGATGTTGTTCTAGTTTTGTTTTCATTCACATCCAATGTCAGGACAGGTGCACATGGGGTTTCGGTCCCTATGCCAACTTTTGTTTTACTTTCCAAACCGCACACTGTCCTTGTCTATCATTCCATGCATGCATCTCCATTCCATGCATGCATCTCCAGAGAGTATTAGTTTTCTTTCGACTTTTTTAATCACTTTTTTTGTTGATGCGGTGTTCTTAGGCTATATGGAACCGAAATGGCAGAGTTATAATCTACCCAACGAGGTGGTATACACATCCCAACTTGTAAAGAAGAAAAACATTTACATTGGTAGGCCATGCGGTCATTGTAGCTTTTGGAAACTTTCCACAACACATCGTACCGCCTATACAAAACAAGTGTAGGTTTTGAAAACTTTCCCACAACACCATATGGGAAACTTTCCAAAACACGACTTTGCATGCATGGTCACCCCATGCACAAAAACAAAACCTGACTTTGCATGCATGGTCATCCCATGCACAAAAACAAAACCTGCTGCTCCTTTTGTGTTGGACGGAGATCATTGCTACCTAACGGAGCCACTCCAAGATGTGATCCCGCAGAGCATGTGCTCCCCATCATCCAACGGCTGCTAGGGTATGCACAGCTAGCCACCCGGCTAGCAAATCCGCATCGTATACATGCGTGGTAATTCCTCTAGATCATCTTCACCTTGGAATTTGCCTCTTATTGCCCATATTTCTTGCCAAGAAAATTTTTCTTGACTCCCGTTGTCTTATTGCCTTCTTGAGGATCTTTTTGCTTGACTTTGTCTCATCTCTTGATCCCCAACAAGTGTGTGTTGATGTAAGACAAACCGTTTTTTTTCTTTTGGTACTTGTGCCATTGTGAAGAGTGTAGAGGGTTTGGTTTATTTGTTGGAACCTTGCTCTTTTGGGAGTTAGTTATCTCATTCCTTCTTCTATGATTTATTTGCTTGAATGAGATAAATCTTTGAGCATGCTTTTATTTATTTATTCTTTCATGCTCAATAAGTTGTTAGGTTCATCTGTTGAATTTTATGAATAAATCATTTGTTGATTTGTTCCCTTGATATCATTTGGACAAATAATGTGTTTTACCACACCTTTTTTTTTACCTCCTTGTACTCTTGGTGATTTTGTCTAAATTGTATCTTCTTTGGTTCTTGAAATCTAGGTGCATGCATATTCTCTTTATGCTTAATTTTGTATCTTAGTTGCTTTCTTTGATCCAATATATATGTTATACTCCATCAAATCCTAAATGGCTAAGATGTGCATGAAATTCAAATTCCATCTCTAACTATGCACATATTTATATGGAGTCTATCATATGTATTGTGGTTAGTCTAACCACTTTGGACCCAATAAGTTTGGGGACCAAGATGTACTTGAATGATGTCTTAGGTACATTGGAGATGCAATGGATGCTTGTCTCGTTTATAAGGAAGGTGTTATCACCATATGATTATTGGAGCCAAGCTAGGATGATCGGCGAACTCTTATCTACTACATCACACCATTGCTATCTCGGTAACAAGTATAACATTCATGCATACTTTTCTAGCATCCCAACTCTTGTAGGTTGGTTCTTGGCATCATAATATTTATTTGCAAATGTCGCGGTTCTTGCAAAGGTCTTATAAAGAAATATCTTTATTTCATATGTGAGCAAGTTGAGATGATTGCATATGATGGGAAGTATATAAAATCATGTTTATGATTTACCAATCCCAAATATGCCATTTTAGCAATTTATTGCATATTAATTCCTCAATGCTCTCTCATGTGCAATATAGATAATGTTGCAAGTTGTACCCTTCTTTATTATGCTTATTGCCTTTCAAAGCATCCCGACTATCTTTTGATCCCTTATTGCTAGTTGTGATGTCTTTGATGATTTTACGTGGGGAGTTTATTAATATACCATAATAGAAAATGGAGCCTTGAGCTATATATGCTTTCTAGCAAAGCTATTTGGTATATTCTATGACTCTCTCTTGGATATCATGTCTTCCTTAATTTCAACTAACCTCTTGTGTATACATGTTCCTTTGTGGATTGTTCATCATGATTTTTTGTCCACTTAGAAATGTATATGCATAAGAGTGTTAATTTCTTCCCTTGATATCCTCGTTTTTTGTCGACCATCTTTCTTATCCATTTTGTTCTTGATGGTGTTGGTAAGAACTTGATTTATGAGTGCTTCTTTATTCTTTATTGCTTCTTCTCGCACTCATATCTCGTGAATATTTTTGGACTAAAGTTCACTTTGATAAGCGTATTGATCCTTTTGTATTCTTTGGTGCTCATGTTTTGTTTTAAATGATATAGAGGGAGTGAGGATTCCATGTTTGTGCATATTGTATTCAAATGCAACAAAAATTCAAATTTATGCAAAAACCTTGGGGAGCTTCCTTATTTCATTTAAAGCACCTAGTAGCTCTTATCATCATCTTCTTGTGTCCAATTGGTTCTTTGGGTCTCTTGATTGCTTGCTTCATTCGTTGAAGCTTCCTTCACTATGTCATCTTTTTGCAATCTTTGATCCTCAATATGGTTTGACTTCCTCCAAATATTGTTAATTTGATAAGTGCATATGATTTCACTCATTTTTATGAGAAATGCACATATTGGGGAGGAACTCATACTATATTGGTCTTCTAAATTCCTTCATCCATTTTGGCAATCGTTGCCAATGGGGGAGAAGTTTAGAGGGTTTAAGGGAAATGGTTTTTATACTTAAGTTTGGTTGTGCTTAAGTGTTTGCCTTTCATGCATCTCTTCTTTGTTAGTTGTTTTTGTTTTGCATGGTTGAATATATAGTGTAAACTCCATCAAAGGTTTATCTTGACAATGTATGCAATGAAATTCAAGTTCATCACACGTGCATATATTGTGGGGGAGTTTGCTCTATATATTTTGGTTGTACTCACATCAATCATATTTGTTGTAGTTTATGTGAGTACAATTTGTTTTGATATGCGTTAGTAGCTTCGTGTTACTTGACCCATATCAAATACAACCTCTTGTATGCAATTTATTCCCGGATAAGTTGCATATTAGTTTCTATCATTCATTATATAAACCCTCTTGTTGAGATTGTCATCAATTACCAAAATGGGGGAGATTGTAAGGGTCAATTGCCCCTAAGTGTGTTTTTGGTAATTAATGACAATCCCTATGGACTAATGTTCTCATTGAGCTTTTTATGAAGGAATTGTTCATAGGAATTGCTTGAAGTCCATGTGTTGGATTCAAGGCTTGCATGCCATGAAGATAACAATATATCTTAAGTATTGGCATCAAGATCATTGAACAAGAAGAGATGAATCCAATATGATCAAGAAGAAGAAATAAAGATGTAGTTCTTGTGTAGAACTCAAGTAATCCATGCTCTAGCTTATGTGCTAAGCCAAGGAATCCCAAGATCTTGAGAGTTTGGTTACATGAGAAGAATACAAGATATGGCTCTATGTCGAGGTCATGATGGTCACATGAGTTGAGATATGATTGACTAATACCTAGAGTAAGCAATCAAATGAAGAATTCTTTATGTGGCTCAAGATATTGTGATAGAGCATGAGAAGATTCAAGGTTGACCAAGGCAAAGATCAAAGATTGGTCAACACATGAAGCATAAGGAATGTGCCACATGGGACCAATCAGTCTTGTGGTATGGTATGGTTTGTCAATTATGCTTTGTGAACTAACCCATTACATATGTGTGTTTGTGTTGTCTATGTGGGTTAGGTATTGTGTCATGGATATGCATCACTAGTGAGATTTCATATAGACCATGAAAGGATGACATCAAGTGGTGGTTGTCATCAAGGTTGAGAAGTGCAAGTTTCAAGATAAGCATCTCGAGAAGATCATATGCTTAAAGCTTGTTATCCATTTGGTGATAATGGAATTGTGAAGACATGCCTTAGTGAAGGTATCCCATAGTGGTGTATGGGGAGCATATTGGAAGTCTACACAAAGCAACAATGATCAAGTGAAGCATTCCCGCTTGACGGAAGCATGAAGCATCATCATCAAGATCAAGCGGGGTGCGCAAGGCAAAGGTTTGTCCTTGCTAGGTTTTCCTTTTACCGGTCTCAAGGTGTTTATTGGGAGACCGGGTTATAGGATATATAGCTACACTATCAAGAGGGGCTTTTGGTTGGGTAACTTGATCACATCGTCTTAGGGAGCTCAATCCTTTGCATACTTTGCTTCTCCCTACTTTGTTGCTTATTGGTGTTTTTCCATGTGAGGTTCTTGATCTTGTTGTTAGCTTTCCAACAAGTCCAAGTTCATTGAAAACGGATTTCATATGCATCTCTTATTGCGTTTTTGGGTTTGGAGGTTTTACCGGTTCTTTCCTATGGGAGGTTCTCACCTCTCCTTATTTGATTTTTTACCTCTTACTTATTCTTGGGCTTTATGTGGTTCATTGGATATATATTTTTCTTAGCTTTTCAAAAAGTCCAAGTTTGCTAAAATCGGAGTCCGGATGTGAAAGTTATCGCATTTTTCGTGAGGCTATTTTCTGCCGGTTCCGAGCTCGGTTTGGACCGAAAATCAACCGAAAAGTTGCAGAACTGTTTTCTTGTATTTTCTGTTTTGGGTCCGGTTGGACCGAGTTTTGGACCGGAAATCACCCAAACAAGTGGGAAATGACCCCAACGGCCATATTTGGCTTTCCATATAAAAGGGGCTTCTTCCCTAATGGTTTTCTAGGGTTTCTAGTGTGTTCTTGAGCATTTCTCTCACCTCCATTGTTGACTCTCTTGAGCTTGCTCCCTCCCTCTTCCCTTCAACGATTCTTGCATATTTTTGAGCAGTGGCGGAGCCAGGATATTAAGCTTGTGTAGTCAATCTAAAGTTGTGTAGTCAAATGTATGTATTTATACTATTTTTTTATAATTTTTTGTATAATTTTTGCCTATGTATTCAAAAAGCTATGTAGTCAATTGACTACACAGCTAACACATGGATCCGCCACTGTTTTTGAGGGATTTGGTAGAGGATATCTTGATCTACAATCTCCACCAATTCATTCCTCCTCTAAGTGAGGGGAATCCTTTGAATCAAGATCTTGGGGTCATTGGTTGACCTCCACCCTTGTTCTTCCTCTCTAACTCCTCCATAGCATTTGTTGCCTTGGTGGGATTTGAGAGAGAAGGATTTGAGCACTTCCCCTTGTGTTCTTGCTTTGCATCCTTGCATAGTGTTGAGCTCTCCATTACGATTTGTTCGAGTGAGAGACCGTGAGCTTGTTACTCTTGGAGGGTGACCTCCTAGTTGGCTTAGCGGTTGGTGCCTCGGTGACCTCTTCGTGGAAGATTGTGAAGAGGCTTGGGCTTCCCCTTCGTGGGAGTTGTGAAGTGGTTGTGGAGCTTGCCATCTTCGGAGTTGAGGAAAAGCTAACCATAAGAAGGGGTCCCTAGCTTCGTGGGGGACTCGGAGAAGAAGGTGAGCCTTCGTGGCGTTCGGGGGCCTTCGTGGTTTCCCGCATCTCTCCAACGGTGATTAGCTTACTTTATGTAAGTGAACATCGGGATACATCTTCGTCTCCGCGTGCCTCGGTTATCTCTATATCCGAGTTTATTTCCTTGTGATAGCCATCGTGCTTGAAGTACTTATATCTTGTTTATCACTTGTGAATTATATCTTGTGCTATCTTGCTTAGCTCTAGTTGTTGTTGGTGCACTTAGTTGAGCCTAGCTTATTTAGGTTTTGTGCTTGTAAAATAAACGTTAGTTTAATTCCGCATTCTTACAAGCCAAATCCGTAATAGTTTTTAAAACGCCTATTCACCCCCCCCCTCTAGGCGACATCTCGTCCTTTCACCCGTACCTGCGGAAAGCGATCTTGCCACTCATGAGCCGCTTAAGAACAAAGCGGCTCTTGTGGTCCCTGTCCTCCTTGTCGTGGCCCACGTCGTTAGAGTCGTCCTGTAAATTTTGAAATACATAACAAGTGAGATAAACAGGAGCACAACAGAGATCAAAGGAAATAAGCTGTAAAAAAATAACAATGCTGCCAAAATGATTCTAAATTGTTGCGGTGATAGTACTAACAGAGGCTAGTAATGTAGTGTGACCAATATTTGATGAATCATTTGCAAGCTAAGTACCTTTACACATCCAGAATGTAATATGATAACTATAAACAGATAGATATCATATGAGCAATCATAATCAGTAGAATGAAAGAAGACTTGGATGAATTTTAGTAACTTGTGTTGATCAATCATTTGCAAGGTAACTACATTAACACATTCAGAATATAATCTGATAACTATTAACTGATAGATATCATATGATGTCGGGGGGATGACCCCCGATAGGGTCAAGAGGCTAGAAAGATACAAGGGCTATGATTGACTTTTATGCCGGGTGACCAAGGGAAGGGCCTGGCCGGAATATAGGAGCATCGGCCAGGCCGGCATATATGTATATCCCGGCTGATGTCTGGATATGCCGGATTAACCGGAATACTAACTGGGGTGTGCCGGCATATACTTAGATATGCCGGCCTATCTATTCTGTGTGTTGTGCAGGAGCAGGGGAGGCCGGATTACCCGACCTTCATAGGTCGTTGGTCCGGCATATATGTCCAGGATATGGCCAACGCTCATATCCGGGATACTTAAGTCAACCAAGGTGTCACATCGCTACAATCAAGGAAGAAAACATCCAAGCATGGTAGCAGGGTGATGGCAGGGTGCACAGTGGAGGTTACCTACCCTCACTATGCACAAGTACAAGCTTACCTCAGAGTGGTAAGGTCACAGTCCTGGAAGTACAAGGTACAGCAAGGGGAGTCCCATCGAGAGCAATCAGGGAGAAAGTCATGGGCGTCTGCCCTCGACAGCAAGTCCTGTTTGGAGTGTAGTTGGTGTCTCCTGGTCTTCTATGACCGTTGTAACCCTGGCCACCACTATATAAGGTGGCACAGGGAGTCCTAGAAAAGGGTTGGAGGTTTGTTGGTCACTCTGTGTTCCTACACTTAGCTGTTATTCTTCCTTCTCTAGCAGAGAGCTAGGAAGCACCATTGTTGTTTACTCCATAGATCCAAATATAAAGCAAGTAGAGCAGGAGTAGGGGTGTTATCTCCTTACGAGAGCCCCGAACCTGGGTAGATCTGTGTTCCTTTCTGTCGGGCTCTTTAGCTCGTTCCCCTCTCCCGAATCCTCCAGCATCTAGTCGGCCCCCATTTAAGCCATCCTATGGCATATGTTGTTTCACCACGACGACATTTGGCGCCCACCGTGGGGCCTATCGATATGCTGGGCGGAGTGTTCATTCGGACGGGGTCTGTGATAGCAGTTTCGGGAGTGCGCGTGGTCTCTGGCCTCGTCCAGAGGCTAGGCTTGCTCAGCTTCGTCAGTGACAACGCTGGATGTCTCGGCGGCCGGCCTTTCCCCAGGGATGGCCGGATCATGTCTTTCGGTTCCCACGAGGTGTACGTGGGGACTGAGAGAGTTTGCAGGGAAAAGGTGCTGGTGGCGTCGGATCCTCCGTCACATCGGTTGGCTCACGCTGGGCGTAGCGCTCGCTCAGTAGAGTCGGCCGAGGTGATGATGGCCGGCACATCAGCGCCGCCGGCAGACGGTGCCGGCAAAGCCGCAGCAGCAGCAACAGGAGATACTCCCCCGGAGCCGCCGAAGGCCAAGAGGTCGGCACGTCCTCCGTTGGAGCGTGTCGAGAACCTGGCCGGCACTTCCGCTGTGCCGGCAAGAGGTCAGGTGCTTCTTCCTGTCATCAAGCGACTTCTTGAGCCGGTGCGATCTGGCGATGATCCGGAGCAGACAAGGGAGGTCCTGGAAGGATCTCGTCAGGCCCTCGTCGACGAGGCCCTGGCCATGAACTAGGAGCGCGAACGGTTTAACCGGCAACTCCGTGAGTATGAGGCAGCCCATGGTTTTACTCCTGTAGTAACCCGGCCTAGCCGGATAGATGAGGTTAGAACTAGAGGCAGAGATCTTAACACTGAGCTAGGCAAAGATGCTAGGGCTAAGAGTCATACTGCAACTAGTACTGTGCCTAAGGTAATTTATAGCTCCCCAGTAAAGAACCTTAGAGCAGCAGCCGAGGTAGCTAAGGACTTAGCTAATTTGTCCGGCGAAGCACTGCATGAGCAGCAAGCCCGGCTTAACCATCTTTTGTCTGAAGCTACTAAGCAGCAGGAGGCCTTTAAGAAGGCAAACCCAGGTGCCGGGGCGTCCCAGTACATTGCGTCGGTAGGAGGTGTCGGCGCTAGATCGAGGGGCGAGGCTTCGTCCCCGCATCCAAGTGCCCGGCGTGCCGGAAGTGTGACCTCTGGCCGCCGGGACAAGCAGATCCAAGTGTATGATCCGGCAATCGCCGGAAAGCAGGCAATAGTGCAGAAGAGTGCCGGACAGGCTGACAAGTACGTCGGCAGCAAGAAGGCTGGCCAGAATGTGCCGGTCGGGCATGGGCCAGCGTCGGCCGATGGTGGCCGGAGTAACAGTGCAGCCCGGCGTCAGCAGCAGGGCGCCAGAGGTGCAGTGCGGCAGCAAGGTGCAGGTCAACCGGGACATCGTGAAGATGATGGCAATTCCGCCCTTGTCAGGGCGGGATATCAGCAGCAGCATCAGCAAGGCCGGCATACTGAGCAGTATCAGCCGGAGCAGCAGCATGAGAAAGTGATCGCGGGCCCAATTGCGTCCCGGCTAGGACCTCGGTCCTTAGCAGCAAGTGATGCGCGCTTCAAGCTGGACAGGATTCACCAAACGGAGTTGGTGGAGAGACAAGGAGCTCCGGGTCCTATGTGCTTTGGACCCCGGATCATGGGTGAGCCGGTACCTTACTTCTTCCAGCTCGCGCGTGGCGCGAGGACATATAACGGCAGTACAAAGCCGGAAGATTGGTTGGAGGATTACTCCACCGCAGTGAACATTGCTGGAGGAAACCTCAGATGGGCGGTACGATATGTACCGCAAATGCTAGAAGGACCAGCCAGGATATGGCTGAACAATCTGCCGGCTGGAAGTATCAATGGCTAGGTTGATTTCGAGGAGCAGTTTGTGTCAAACTTCACCAGCACATACAAGAGGCCGAATCGTCCTCAGCAGCTGGCTAACTGCCGGCAAGGAGTGAATGAGACTGATCGTGACTACCTGACCAGGTGGTGCACCTTGCGCAATTCCTGCGAAGGAATTGTCGAGCAGCAGGCCATCATGTGGTTTGCACATGGGTGCCGGCATGGCACCATGTTCTGGCAAAAGCTGCAGAGGGAAATGCCGGCCACGTTGGCCGAAACAATCAAGATCGCTGATAGTTATGCTCTAGGAGATCCCATGCAGCCCACCCTCGATTCGCAAGGACAGGGGCAGACCCAGGGGAACACCATCAGCGCCGGGAGACCAGGGCAATACTATCGCTCTGATAACCGGAACAAGAGAAGAGATGAAAGGCCGGATCACCGGTATGGGGCAGCACAAGTAGCGGCTGTGGAGGAAGAGCAAGAGGGTGCCGGCAGTAACCAGCGTCCGAGATATGAGGGCTATCAGCAGCCTCAGCAGCAACAACCGCAGCAGCCACCGCAGCCCTTCCAGAAGAAGAATGTCTGGATCAACAAGAACGCCGGCGGAGCCGCCGGCCAGAAGAAGCAGTGGCCGAAGTATACAGTAGGTTTGGCCATGGACAAACCTTGTGTGTTTCACACATTCCAGCCGGGTAAGCCGGCGAATCATTTGACCAGAAACTGTTCGTGGCTGGACGACATATTGGCCGGTCGTGCAGGTCCTTGGGGACCGGCTAGACCACCTGTCCCGGCAGCCCCGTCGCCGTTGATAGGTGCCAATACAATTGCAGTCCCGCCCAGGCCGGCTAATCCCGGGAACCAGAGCAACGCCGGAAATGCCGGCATAAATCAAGTAGACCAGAGCTATAATCCGGGATATAATGCCGGAGGCCCAGCAGCGGGCCGAAATGAGTACAAGGAACATGATCAGAGCTACATGGTCTTTGAGACCGAAAGAACAGACAAGCAGAGCCTGTACCGGCGGTGTCTAGAGGTAAATGCCGTTATGTCGGCAGTACCGAAGCTAATGTACTGGTCTGACCAGGCCATTGGCTGGGACAGGGCAGATCATCCCAGGATCATGCCAAACCCCGGCGGGTATGCTCTGGTGATGGATCCGACATTTGTCGGGCCGGCTAATAACGTGAGGTTCAGCAAGGTCCTCATTGACAATGGTAGCAGCATCAACATCATGTACCGAGATACGATGCAGAAGCTGGGCATCAAGGAGAATATGCTGGAGCCAAGCAAGACCACATTCCACGGCATTGTGCCGGGGCTTTCGTGTGCGCCGATGGGCAAGATCCGGTTGGATGTCATGTTTGGCAGCCGGGATAACTGCAGGGTGGAGAACCTCATGTTCGAGGTGGTTTATCTGGAGAGTCCCTACCATGCTTTGCTGGGGAGTGCTGACTGGTGAAAGCAGGCGTCCTTGTGCGTGGTAAATGACCAGCCCGTTGGGAACCCCAAGAGGAAAGTATGATGAGTGCAGCGGCAAGTTTTCCCTCAGTTATGAAACCAAGGTTTATCGATCAGGAGAAGGGAGACGGTGACGACTGAAGGTGTTTGTGGAACCTGCACACACACAGACAAATACTTTGTTCCCAACTTGCGATGAGGTTGTCAATCTCACCGGTTTGCTTGAAACAAAGGTTATGAGTGTATCGAGTGGAAAACAGTAGTAATATGCTAGTAAAGTAAACAGTGCGGGAATAGTAAACAGGTGATTGCAATATGATTAAAATAGGACCGGGGTCCACAGTTCACTAGTGGTGTCTCTCCATAGATAAATAACATGCTGGGTAAACAAATTACAGTTGGGCAATTGATAGAATAAAGATAACGTGATATGTCAAGAAGATCACTATGAGATTCACTCTGGGCATTACAACAAAATACATAGACCGCCATCCAACTGCATCTATGACTAATAATCCACCCCCGGGGATATCATCCGAACACCCTAGAAGTATTAAGTTGCGAACAACAGATAATTGCATTAAGCAAAGTGTGTAATGTAAACAAAGCATATGCCCTCGAGCATATGAATGTTGTTTTCTCCCTAGTAGCAACAGCACATCTACCACCTTAGAGGTTTCTGTCACTCCCCCAGGTGAAATAGAGGCATGAACCCACTATCGAGCATAAATACCCCCTCTTGGAGTCACTAGCAACTACTCGGCCAAGATAGCCACTAACAACGGAGAGCATGCAAGATCATAAACATCATAGAGATAATATAAGATAAAATTCAGTGCAGCAACTCAATCATAAACACCAATATTCATCGGATTCCAACAAACCAACATCATAGTATTACATAACGGTGATCTCAATCATGTAGGGCAGCTCATGAGATCTAAACATGAAGCACATGGTGGAGAAGACAACCATCTAGCTACTGCTATGGACCCATAGTCCAAGGTAGACTACTCACTCATCGCTCCGGAGGCAATCATGGCGATGAAGGAGACCTCCGGTGGCGATTCCCCTCTCCGGCAGGGTGCCGGGAAGAGCTTCTGGACCCTCCCGATCTTTGGGTCGACGGCGGCGGCGGATCGCGATGTATTCTGGAAAACTCGTCCCTCCCCTAGGTTTTTCTCGTCAGGGGGTATATGTAGGCGAAAGGGGGCTGTCAGAGGTGGAGCCACGGGCCCTCACACGGGGGTGGCGCGGCCAGGGGCTAGGCCGCGCCGCCCCTGTGTGTGGGGGCCTCGTGGCCCCCCTCCGTCAGGTCTTCGGATGTTTGGGAGCTCCCCGATGAAATATGACTTCAGGAACTTGTTTCGTCCAATTCGGAGAATATTTCCTGTGTATCACTTCTGAAACCAAAAACAGCAGAAAACAGGGAACTGGCACTATGGCACTTCGTTAATAGGTTAGTTCCGGAAAGCGTATAAAAATGCCACTAAGTGTAACGAAACAATAGGCAAATGGTGTAAAACAAAGCATGGAGCATCAAAAATTATAGATACGTTTGAGACGTATCAAGCATCCCCAAGCTTAACTCCTGCTCGTCCTCGAGTAGGTAAGTGATAACAAAAGAATAATTTTTGAGGTGACATGCACCTACACAATCTTGATCATATATGTAAGCATTGATGAGCTGGGATCAATAGAACTTAAAACATGGGCATGAAAGATATAATCATGACAATAAGAACTTAGCAACCATGTTGTAAACATGCAAATGAACACAAACAAAAGATCATGATAATGAAACAATGAAAGTCAAATGTGTGTTCAAATCATAAGGAAAACATGCAAGTGGTTTTCAGCTTGTCCTTCAAAGAGAGCAAAACATAAATGCATAGGACACCTCAAAGTTTAAGAGGGCGACTAGATACAAATAATTTAAGAACAAGTGAAACCAACAATATGAGTCAATCAATGAACCTTGGGACAATGCATATCACACTAAGAATGACAACTATGCTCTCTTAATGGTGCATAAAGAAAGAAGGTGGTGACTCAACATAAAAGTAAAAGAAAGGCCCTTCGCAGAGGGAAGCAGTGATTTAAACATGTGCTAGAGCTTTTCATTTTGTAAAACAGAGATAAAACTTGATTTTGAGAGGTGGTTGTCTTTGTCAACGACTGGCAATGGGGTTCTTACTATCTTCCATACAAAAATAAAGCAAGTTTTTGAGAGAGAGATTGGCACTTTGGTGCTCTTTTTATAAAACTTGGCACTCCTCCCCACCTTTTCCTTTCACATACCATGGCTAACCGATTCCATCGGGTGCCCACCAACATTCACATTCTTGGAGGAGTGCCTTTTTTTCTTTTTTTCTCTTTTTTTTTCTTTTTGGACTAAACAATATGGAAGATAGCAAATCCGACCACTACGTCCCCATGAGCTGAAAACAGTGTCACAAAACGAGAAGTATTTTGAAGGTTTTTGAAAGGTAGCACACGAAAATTTTACTTTGGAATGGCTTAAAAATACCATGCATAGGAATTTATAGTGGACACAATGGAAAACTTTGGCTTTTAGGAGTTGGATGCACGAGTAGAGCTCATACTCAGTACAAGGCGAGGGCTAGCAAAAGACTGGGAGCGACCAACTAAGAGAGCAATAATGGCCATAATCATGCAAAGCGACAAAGCGACATTAAAAGAAGCATACGATGGCATCAAAAGTCAAAAACTAAATGATCATGAAGGCTAATGGCGACTTTGGAAGAGTCTAACATGTGTGAGCATGCGCCAAGTCAACCCAAATAAAGCATCAAGGAGAAAACCAAAATAATGCTTCCATATAATAAAAACAACGCATGATTTTTTTCAAAGGCTCATTAAGCAATCTCAGTTATTTGAGACAAGTCATGCTACAGCAAAACCACTAAGCATACTATCAAAAAGACATCTAGCATGACATGAAAAAGCCTAAGCCGCAGTCTACACAAGCTCCTTCTTGTACCACTATTTTGCACAAAGCTTTTTCTCTTTTCCAACACCATTTGAAAATTTTAAAACAACCTCTTTTGATGAAAACCAATAAAGTTCAGAGGCAAAAATGCACCTTGATGAAGAGATATGACAAGATCTGAACGCATATCAAGGCGAAAACGAAAACCAAAAGCAGTAGCAGAAAAACTAGAATGCTCGATTTATAAGAGTGAAAACTAGAGGATTCTTTGCAAATGAAAACGAGTACATCTCCTCCAAAGGAAATTTGTTGGGGTCCAACCATTTATTGCAGCAAACAAACAAACTAAGCAAACTAAGAAAACTAAAACAACTGACGCTCCAAGAAAAACACATAGTGCATGAAGCAATAAAAATATAGTGTTTTGAAAGGTGACCTGATTTTTGTCGATGAAGAAGGGGTGCCTCGGGGGCATCCCCAAGCTTTGACGCTTGTACTTCTTGGATATTTCTTGGGGTGCTGGGCATCCCCAAGCTTGAGCTTTTGTCCATTCTTCCACTCATCTCATCATTCTCCAATCCCTACACTTGAAAACTTCCTTCATACAAAACTAAACACAATTCTATTAGCAACATTAGTGTAAGCATAAAATATATTCATCCTCTTTAAGCTTCAGGTTTCAACCCAAAACCACCACATATAAAGTATATACTACTGTAGCAACTTCCACAAGAGTTCCATGATCAAAAAGAACTCAAAAGAAAGCGATAAAGTGGCAAAAACAAATATTGGCAGAAATCTGTCAAAACTGGACAGCTGGTAATGGACGAATTTTTGAGGGATTTTCCGTTGCTCAAATCAAAAAGTGTTCAACTAAGAAAAGTTTGGATATAACCTGGGGCATATGCACAAGAAATCGCAGGTCCAAAAGATAAACAGAGAATTTTCACGAATTTTTACGGTGCAGCACCGAAAACAGTTTCAGGACAGCAATAACCCCAAATCTTTACCTCACTCAAATTAGAGGCTTCTCTTGGCACAAAAACGAAATAAACAAGATAAAGAGCGGTCATTACAGTAGTAATGACTTCTAAGACTCAAATAAAAGAAAAAGTACTGAAAGTAAACATTGGGTTATCTCCCAAGAGTGCTTTTCTTTAACGCCTTTGAGCTAGGCGCAGAAAATTGCGAATCAAGTAATATCAATAGATGCAGCACTAGGATCAGAGCGTGCCTTACCTCTCCCTTTCTTACCTTTGCTCTTGACTCTAGGAAAAACATGGTTATTGCAAGGTGGAGTAGTAAATGTTATATTGCCTTTTCCCACATCGATAACGGCGCCAAGGAGCTTCAGAATGGATCTTCCAAGTGTGATTTGTCCTTTTCCTACACATTCAATAACAAGATAATCAGTAGATATCATTCTTCCTAGGATTTTTGTAAAGACTCCTTCAGCTATTCCAAGGGGAGATATGGTGGCATTGTTAGTAAGAAAAATTTCTTCTCCTCCCTCAGAAAGCTTCCAAAGGCTCAAAGATTCATAAACATCCTTTGGCATGAGACAAAATTCAGACATAATATCACAACGAGCATGAAAAGTTTCACCACTAATGGTGATTTTTATTGTAGGATACCAGCTCGAAGGTTCAGTATTTGTTGGCACATAATCAAAATGCTGGCGCAAAGTATTGTAGCAAGAATTTAAACTAGCAGTTTGAGTCTCAAGAGTATTAAGTCTATTTAAAATGCTCACAAGAGAGGAATCAAAATAGGTTGGCATGCTATAAATTGTAATCAACTTTCTTATAATATTGAAGGCGTGATCTCCATCACAATGAAGGAAATCTCCTTCTGCAGTAGCATCCAAAGCATATCTATAACGAAGAGAAAGTCCAAAGTAGAAACTACTAAGAAGCAAACTCAAAGCCATTTTAGGTTCAGTTTTTCCATGCCATTCATAAATTCTAGACCAAGCTTCTTTAAAGCTTTCCTCATCTTTCTGCTTAAAAGTAAAGATCATGTCCGCGGGGGACATAGTAGTAGCAACTAAACTAGACATGATAAACTAAAGTAAGGTAAAAACAACTACCAAGGATTCTAATTTTTTTGGGTTTTTGATATAAAAAGCAATGCAGGTAAATAAATAAAGTAAAGCAAAACAATAACAAAGTAAAGAATGTGTGTGCGAAGAACTCCCCTCGCAGAAGTCTTCTCTTCCTTCCCCGGCAACGGCGCCAGAAAAAGTGTTGCTGACTGGTGAAAGCAGGCGTCCTTGTGCGTGGTAAATGACCAGCCCGTTGGGAACCCCAAGAGGAAAGTATGATGAGTGCAGCGGCAAGTTTTCCCTCAGTTATGAAACCAAGGTTTATCGATCAGGAGAAGGGAGACGGTGACGATTGAAGGTGTTTGTGGAACCTGCACACACACAGACAAATACTTTGTTCCCAACTTGCGATGAGGTTGTCAATCTCACCGGTTTGCTTGAAACAAAGGTTATGAGTGTATCGAGTGGAAAACAGTAGTAATATGCTAGTAAAGTAAACAGTGCGGGAATAGTAAACAGGTGATTGCAATATGATTAAAATAGGACCGGGGTCCATAGTTCACTAGTGGTGTCTCTCCATAGATAAATAACATGCTGGGTAAACAAATTACAGTTGGGCAATTGATAGAATAAAGATAACGTGATATGTCAAGAAGATCACTATGAGATTCACTCTGGGCATTACAACAAAATACATAGACCACCATCCAACTGCATCTATGACTAATAATCCACCCCCGGGGATATCATCCGAACACCCTAGAAGTATTAAGTTGCGAACAACAGATAATTGCATTAAGCAAAGTGTGTAATGTAAACAAAGCATATGCCCTCGAGCATATGAATGTTGTTTTCTCCCTAGTAGCAACAGCACATCTACCACCTTAGAGGTTTCTGTCACTCCCCCAGGTGAAATAGAGGCATGAACCCACTATCGAGCATAAATACCCCCTCTTGGAGTCACTAGCAACTACTCGGCCAAGATAGCCACTAACAACGGAGAGCATGCAAGATCATAAACATCATAGAGATAATATAAGATATAATTCAGTGCAGCAACTCAATCATAAACACCAATATTCATCGGATCCCAACAAACCAACATCATAGTATTACATAACGGTGATCTCAATCATGTAGGGCAGCTCATGAGATCTAAACATGAAGCACATGGTGGAGAAGACAACCATCTAGCTACTGCTATGGACCCATAGTCCAAGGTAGACTACTCACTCATCGCTCTGGAGGCAATCATGGCGATGAAGGAGACCTCCGGTGGCGATTCCCCTCTCCGGCAGGGTGCCGGGAAGAGCTTCTGGACCCTCCCGATCTTCGGGTCGACGGCGGCGGCGGATCGCGATGTATTCTGGAAAACTCGTCCCTCCCCTAGGTTTTTCTCGTCAGGGGGTATATGTAGGCGAAAGGGGGCTGTCAGAGGTGGAGCCACGGGCCCTCACACGGGGGTGGCGTGGCCAGGGGCTAGGCCGCGCTGCCCCTGTGTGTGGGGGCCTCGTGGCCCCCCTCCGTCAGGTCTTCGGATGTTTGGGAGCTCCCCGATGAAATATGACTTCAGGAACTTGTTTCGTCCAATTCGGAGAATATTTCCTGTGTATCACTTCTGAAACCAAAAACAGCAGAAAACAGGGAACTGGCACTGTGGCACTTCGTTAATAGGTTAGTTCCGGAAAGCGTATAAAAATGCCACTAAGTGTAACGAAACAATAGGCAAATGGTGTAAAACAAAGCATGGAGCATCAAAAATTATAGATACGTTTGAGACGTATCAGGGAGGCCGGCATTGGCAAAATTCATGGCCTCCACGCATGTTGCGTATCTGAAGATGAAAATGCCGGGGCCCAAGGGAGTGATCACCATCATTGGTGATTACAAGCGCTCGATGGCATGCGCAACCGCCGGGTCTAACCTGGCCGAGACTCTGATCATTGCAGAGGAAAAGAAGAGGCTCAAGCGAGCAGTGGAGATTGCGGAAACGGTCGTGGCCGGCAAATCTATGCCGGGCATGGCAAATCCCGGTGGCAGTGCTACTTTTCAAGCAGGCAAGGAGGTAAAAAAAGGTGCCTCTGGATGAAGCTTTCCCGGAGCGTCATGCCCTGGTTGGGACAAGTTTGGATCCCAAATAGGAAAGCGAGCGCATCAGCTTCCTCCGTGAGAATCGGGATATCTTTGCATGGTCTACTTCAGACTTGCAAGGTGTGCCGAGGGAGCTGGCTGAGCACGCATTGCATGTGCGACCGGATGCTAAGCCGGTAAAGCAGCCACTCCGGCGGAATGCCGGCGATAGAAGGAAAGCTATATGGGAGGAAGTGGCCAGGCTCTTAGCCTCCGGCTTTATCAAAGAAGTGCTTCATCCGGACTGGGTGTCTAATCCGGTTTTGGTGGAAAAGAAGAAGGATGAGCCCGCCATAGTGAAAGTATGGCGGATGTGTGTTGATTACACCAACTTGAATAAGGCATGTCCTAAAGATCCATTCCCGCTCCCTCGAATCGATCAAGTGATTGATTCCACAGCTGGATGTGAACTGTTATCATTTGTAGATGCCTATTCTGGTTTCCACCAGATCCCCTTGTATGAGCCGGATCAAATAAAGACATCCTTTATTACCCCGTACGGGGCTTATTGCTATCTCACTATGCCGTTCGGTTTGAGAAATGCCGGCGCAACTTACCAGAGATGTATGCAGAAGTGTTTGCATGATCAAATAGATAAAAATGTCCAGGTATATGTCGACGATATCGTCATAAAAACCAAGGAAAGTAAGACTCTCATAGATGATCTCCGGGAAACCTTCGTAAATTTGAGGAGGTTCCGGATGAAGTTAAATCCGGCAAAGTGTACCTTCGGTGTGCCGGCGGGCAAGTTGCTCGGCTTCCTTGTATCCAGCCGGGGCATTGAGGTAAATCCCGGCAAGATTCGTGCCATAGAAAGGATGAAGCCGCCGACAGATTTGAAGGAAGTACAGAAGTTCGCTGGGTGCCTTGCATCCCTGAGCCGTTTCATAAGCCGGCTGGGAGAGAAAGCATTGCCGTTATATCAGTTGATGAAGAAGTCCGACACATTTGTCTGGACAACGCAAGCAGATGCTGCTTTCAAGGAATTGAAACAGATGTTGTCAACAGCGTCGGTACTAGCATCTCCAATGCCCCGGGAGCCAATGTTGCTCTATATAGCGGCAACCAACAGGGTTGTCAGCGCTGTGGTGGTAGTAGAGCGAGAGGAAGGAGGCAAAACCGTGCAGCGGCCGGTATATTATCTGAGTGAAGTCCTCTCCACCTCAAAGCAAAACTACCCACACTATCAGAAGATGACTTATGGAGTCTATATGGCGGCCAAGAAGCTCAAGCATTACTTCCAAGAGCATCCAATCCGGGTAGTGGCCGAGGCCCCTATCTCGGAGATCATAAGTAACAAAGATGCCAGTGGCAGAATTGCCAAGTGGGCAATAGAGTTGTCGCCATATACACCTCAATATGATAAGAGGGATACAATCAAGTCCCAGGTGTTGGCTGACTTCTTTATTGACTAGGCCGAGATACAATATGAGCCACCATTGCCAGATGCGAATTACTGGAGGATGCATTTCGATGGCTCCAAGACAATCCATGGCTTGGGTGCCGGCATAGTTCTCAGTTCGCCAAAGAATGACCAATTAAGATATGTCCTACAGATTCATTTTGCAGCATCAAATAATGTGGCGGAATATGAGGCACTCGTGCATGGCCTGAAGGTGTCTAAGGACATAGGAATTCGCCGGATTATGTGTTTCGGTGATTCTGACTTGGTGATTCAGCAATGTTCCGACATATGGGACGCGCATGATGCTAACATGGGATCCTACCGTTTCCTGGTACAGCAGTTAAGTGGTTACTTTGAAGGTTGTGAGTTCCGGCATGTTCTCCGGGCTCAGAACGATGCAGCCGATACATTGTCCAAGCTGGGGTCTTCCAGAGATTCAATCCCGCCCGGCATTTCTTTGGAGCATCTGAGGAAGCCATCGATCAAACCCTCGCCTGAGTCATCTTCCATTTATGTCCCGCCAGGTCCGGAGGAAGCAGTTCCGATGGAGATAGATACCGGAGCCAGGTTAGATAACCCAGGGACTGTTTCCACAGTCCCGGGGACTGGGCCGGCATACGCTGTGAGTGCGGTATTCCGGAGCAGAGCAAAGGGCAAGGGTAAGATGTACCAAGAGGTTGTGCCGGTATACCCGGGGACTGCTCCGGCATACCCGGGACTAATCCCACAGTCCCGGGGACTTCGCAGCCCATGGAGATCGATTATGTGTCGGTCGAAATGATGGAGATAGATCAGGCAGTGTTCACTGTCAGGGAAGTGCCCTCATGGGCACGTCCTATTATGAATTTCTTGGTAGATGGTCAAGTGCCGGCGGATGAAGCCGAGGCACGCCGAATTGCAAGGAGATCCAAAGGGTATACCATAATAAACAAAGAAATATACAAGAGAAGTGTCACCGGAGTATTGCAGAGATGTGTCGAATCTGCAGAAGGTCTGGAGATGCTCCGGGAAATTCATCAGGGGGAGTGTGGTCACCATGCTTCATCCAGGGCATTGGTGGCAAAGGTATTCCGGCATGGCTTCTATTGGCCGACGGCACTGCAAGAGGCAGAAGATTTGGTCCGGAAATGCAATGGGTGTCAAAGGTATGCCCACCAGATTCATCAGCCGGCATCTGCCTTGAAAACTATCCCAATAACCTGGCCCTTTGCTGTTTGGGGCCTGGACATGGTCGGGGCTTTTAAGCCGGCCAGAGGAAAGATGACCCATATCCTGGTCATGGTGGACAAGTTCACCAAATGGATTGAAGTGAAGCCCATAAGCAAGTGTGATGGTCACACAGCAGTGAAATTCTTGAAAGATATAATCTTGAGATATGGTGTTCCCCATGGCATCATCACTGATAATGGGTCAAACTTTGCCCAAGGGCCATTTGCTAGGTTTTGTGAAGAGGTGGGAATCCGGCTGGACATTGCGTCGGTCGCTCACCCTTGTACCAATGGCCAAGTAGAGAGGTCAAATGGTCTAGTGTTATCCGGCATAAAACCTCGGCTGATAGAGCCCCTGGAGAAAACTCCGGGATGTTGGCTAGATGAGCTGCCAGCAGTGCTGTGGAGTTTAAGAACAACTCCGAATAGGTCAACAGGCTACACGCCATTTTTCCTGGTGTATGGAGCAGAAGCTGTGCTTCCAACAGATGTAATACATGATGCACCAAGAGTAGTGCTATATACTGAGGAAGAGGCTAAAGAAGCCAGGGAAAATGATGTGGATCTGCTAGAGGAAGCAAGAGATATAACTCTGTCGAGAACAGCAATATATCAGTAGAACCTCAGACGCTATCATGCGCAGAAGGTAAATCCAAGGAGATTTCAAGAGGGAGATCTAGTACTCCGGCTAAAGCAAGGAACAGAAGGCCGGCATAAGTTAACTCCTCCTTGGGAGGGGCCATTCATTGTGAGCAGAGCTCTGCACAATGATGCCTACTATCTTATAGATGCGCAGGACCCCAAGAAGGATAAGGCGGACAGGTCTGGAGAAGAAACCAAGAGGCCATGGAACATAGCTCTACTCCGCCCGTTTTACTCCTGAGCAACACAATGTATGTATTTCCATATTTTCCTTTGTGTGCCGGCACAAGAATAGTAAATGAAATGCCGGCATCCCGAAGAAGCCGGGTCACTGCCTCCGAGATATATTGGTTGTTTATTTACAGTTTTTTGTTATATGCCGGCTGGCTTGATTCGAATGTTTCCTATGTCGGCCTAGTAATGTGTCGGCATCAAAGGCCACTCTTCGACTTAGCTGCTGTCCGAAACCCGGCTTCATGGCTAGCAAGAGTAGATGCCAGAGATTGTCTACACATGGAAAACGGCTAAGGAAGTGTAAAGCAAGCGAACCAACATTTTTGTTAAAGCTAAAGTTAAAATTTGAAGTGTCGGATGATTTGAAGTCTACGTTTCAAAGTTAAAGTACTGTATGTTCAACGAAGCAACCTTGAGACTCATAAGTCGAAAACCAATTAAGGTAGACAAGAAGCCAAGGTTATGAAGTTGGGGAAACAGGAAAACAAACTCGGTGACTTAGCCAAAGATGATCCGGCGTTAATAACAAGCAAACCGAGATAAAACTTGTTCAGGTAGCAAACCAAAGGAAATTAAACGTGTATATTACATCTGCACCCGGCATACCGGGGATCTGATAAAACTTAAAGTTTTTGTGCTGCAAAGTTAAGGAGCAGCGGCAGAAGCAGAGCCGCCGGCTGGAGGAGCTGTAGCGGTGGAGATGTCGGCCTCAGGAGTGCCGGATCCAGCAGACGGAATGGAGCCATCACCTCCGCCCGGGACAGACGCCTGTTCCGGAGCATCAGTGTCGGCCTCTTCGGTTTCCCCTTCATCTTGGCTGGAGTCCGAGCCCTCAGCATCAGCAGCTTCCTTGGCGGCGTCTTCCGTTGTCTTCTCCGGCTCGCGGATGTCCCGGACGAAGGCGTCGGTGTCGGCATAGTCCACATAGCTGTGGGCCAACTCCCGGCGCCGGCGGATATGTTCCGGATCCGTGGTCCAGATGGATCCTTCGCGCACGGTGCGCAAAGTCTCCAGGTCTGCTTTCTCATACCAGGAGAGGAAGTAGCTGAGAGCTTCATCAGCTCCTACCCTCGCGCCGGAATCTCGCCATTCCCGGAGGCGAACCTTGGCAAGCTGCAGATCATTGCCGAGATCAACAGGGTCAGTGGGCGTCCTCTGTCCCGGCCAGAGGGCAGAGAATGCCTCATGGGCGCCATAGAAGAGTTCTTCGGTGTAGAGCGTCATGGCGTTCTTCCGGGATTGCAAAGCCAGCAGCTGCTCCGACATGTCCCAGTTGGCCGAGTCAACCGGAACACCCCGGTTTTCTTGATCCAACTGCAGAGCCCTCTCAACGTCTTCGACGGAAGCGGGGAACATGTCTGGGAAATAGAAATAAGGATTAGCAAAAGTAAATTATGCCGGAAGAGAGCATGATATGTCGGGCAGGATAAGGAAAAGAGGATTTGAAGCTTACTGGCAAGGTCAGCATTAAGCTGGGCAACTGTGACCTCCCATTTGGTCGCCTGCTCCTTCAGGCTGGACAATTCGGCATGAGCAGTAGAGGCATCAGACTCGGAAGCAACGAGCAGGTCCTGGGTCTTCTTCAGTTGGCCCTCCCTCTGTTCCTTCTCGTCCAGAAGCTCGGAGATCCGGCCCTTCAGCTGCTCAACTTCAGCCTTGTGAGCGGTATCCCGGTCATCCAGTTGCTTGGCCACATCCACGGACGACATACAGTCCTGGTGGCGTGCCTCCAGTCCAGCCTTCTCATCTGCAACAGTTTGAAGTTAAAAGGATTTGAAAATAGATAGCACTAACAAAGATTAAAGGATTTGAAGTGCAAGATGCTAGTTGAAAATTAGCAGAATTCGGCATACCTGTCAGCTCCTTCACCCTCTTGAGAAGCTCGGCGACTTGTTCTTCAGTGCCAGCTGAAGAATGTCGGCACAAGGTTATGTGTCGGCAGGAATAGTATTGCAAAGTAAAAAGAGGAAAGATATCCGGCATATAGCGGCATGCCGGCGAAATTTACCTCTCTTGGACAGCTCCAGCTGAAGCTTGCTATGCTCGTCGGATAACTTCCGATGCTTGCATACCAAGTCATGAAACATGTCGGCCCGAGTGTTGTTCATGCGCTGCAAAAGTGCCGGGATTTAAAAAGTCAGCAGAGAAAATTGGGCATGATAATTAAGTTGAAGATTCTATCAAGTGATCGTTCTTTTGAAGACCCGGCACAGGTGCTGCGCACCTATCCCGGCTCTCGGTGACTAGGATTTGAAGCTCGAATCGAGCTCATATCTCGGTCAAGAGGATTTGAAAAATAATTGAAATGGGAAATTGATAGAAACCCGGCACAGGTGCTGCGCACCTATCCCGGCTCTCGGTGACTAGGATTTGACGCTCGGATCGAACTCATATGTCGGCAGTTAATTCAAAAGAAGCTAGCTAAAGGACTATGAGAAAATCCCGGATGTTCGTATCCCGGACAGCCGACATTTTCGGGGACTGGGGATATGTGTATAGGTAGAAAGGACTTACGTTGGTAGCATCGGCCAATCGGTGAAGTCTCTGCTGGAGGCTGAGGAGCTCGCAGGCGGTCGGTAGGGGCTTCGCGGCCAGGATATCTGCTGGGCTGCCAGTAGCCGCGGCTTCGGCCATCTTCTTGCTGCTGGAGTCCGCGGTGTCCATGCTGCCAGCATCGTTCCACTTGGTGCAATGCTCCGTGAGAGAGCCGAGGCTTTGGTCACTCTTTGTCACCAGGGGGACGATGCCCTCAAGTTCTGGCGTGTCGAAGAAGTTGCGCCGGTAGCCAGGCCGGGCTGCTGCCCTGCCAAGATGCTGGGCCAGAGCAGAGCTGGTCCGGGACGCTGCTTTAGGAGGAGCAGTGGCGGCGGAAGGCGTGCCGGACTTGCTAGGCTGGAACTTGAGAGTGCCGGGCTTGGCCTGGGCGGTGGTCTTGGCCGGGGCAGTGGCTTTGGCCGAGGCAGTAGCCTTGGTCGGCGCAGGAGTCTTCTCAGAGGATGGAGTCTCGGGTGCAGGCTGTTCCGGTGCGGCCGGTGAAGCTTGGCCAGCTGGGGCAGGTTCCGGAATAGTCCGGACTTCTGGCACAGCAGGGCCCTTTCCTTTAAGATCTATGCCGGCGCTCGTGTCCCTTGCGCCGGCGTCTTTAGTTGTGCCGGCATCGCTGGTGGGCACGCCGGAGTCTGGGGCTTCTTGGTGGGCTCCTGTGTCCATGTGGACATCAGGAGCCGGAGGTTCCTGTTGAGCCCCCGAGTCCATGTGGACTTCGGGGGCAGAGTTGTCTTGTTCCGGCGGAGGATCGTCCTTCGCCGGGGAGGTGGTCTTGTCGGGCGCAGGCGAAGATGCCGGCGCCGGGGAGGTCGTATGACTGGCAGAGGGTGTGTCGGAGGTAGCAGGGGCCGCGGGCTTGGTAACCTTCGGGCCGCCACTCGAGCCAGAAGCTTGTTCCGGCGCAAGAGGAGCTCTGAAAAGGAGATAACACCAAGTTAATAATCAAAGAAAGAGATATGTCGGAGGAGATACAAAGAAAGGAAACTTACCCCGCGGCAACAGGCCTCGGTTTCTTCTGGATAGGCACGCCGACCTTCTGCCTCTTCGGCTTCTGAGGTGTGTCGGGCTGGGGCTTCACCCCTCGCTTCCGGCCGGCACGTCCGCCGGTGGAAGGAGGTCCCTGGTTCAGAGGGGCGGCATCGACGACCATATCGTCTGGGATAGCTGAGGACGGCATTGGAAACTCGTAAGCAATAGGTGTTTCTGGAAAGGCATATGCAAGTGGCATCGGGTCATAGTACAGCAGGATCTCCTCGTCAGAATCAATCTCACTCCGGTCTTGAGTATAATGCCGGGATGAAGAGGCCTTACCCGCGGCAGCTGCGGCACGGGTGTTCCGGGGTAACTTGTCCCAGTGATCCGGATCTTCAACATCCGCAACAGTGCGGTCTGCCGCGATCTTGATCCGGGAGTTCTCCATGGCTTGGAAGCTGAATTTCTGTATAAAAGCAAAGTCAAGTGATCAAACAAGGGAATATGGCGGTAAATAGAAATATCTCGGTCCGAACAGGATATGTGTCGATAAATAGATATGTGTCGGCTTAACTATCTATGTGCCGGGCAAAAGAGCATGAGTCGGCCAGAGTATTTACCGTCGGGGCAGGCCTATCCCGGCTGTATGGTTCCAGCCCCCAGGCAAAGGTGGCCTGAGAGGACTTGCAGACGTCCTTGATCCGCCGCAGAATGTCGGCCGGAGTCAGCTCATGTGTGGAATGCCGGGTGGGGTCCATGGGCCCGCTCATCTGGCAGATCTTGTGCGACCGGCGCTGCAGGGGGGACACGTGCCGGCTGATATAGCATGCCACCAGATCTTGAGGGGTAAGGCTCTATGCCGGCATAGCCTTCGCAAAAAGCAGCGAAGGCGGAGAGGATCATCACGGCATTGGCCGGGATATGATGAGGTTGTAGATCGTAGGTGTCGAGGATGTCCCGAAAGAAGTCCGACACCGGCAAGCCGAAACCCCGCTCGAAGTGAGCGATGAAGACGACGCGTTCGCCGGGTTCGGGTGCCGGCGCAGTCTCTCCTGCCGGTAGCCGGCATGCAACTCCCTCCAGCACTCTCCTGGTGGAGGTGACCCAGGATATGTCGGCCGGGGTAACCTCCGACCCCTCCCAGCCGGAGCGTCCTTGGACCCGGGCCGAGTTATCTTCCTCCGAGGCCGAGGTACCCGTCATGCTTGATGATGCCATCTTGATGGCCGGGACAAGGCGTGAGAGCCGGAGTCCCGTGATGTTAATCCTATCAAAGCCGGAGAAAAGAGGGAGGTTAGTCTCTCCGGCATACCGCCCTCACCAATGTTAGCAGAGATACAAGATCTACCGAGGCAGTTAAAAATAGAAACAAACAAGGGTAAAACTTCTAAGGAAGAACACCTGCGAGCGTTGCTAGCAATGCTAGTCAAATCAACGGGAAAACAAGCAGAGAAACTGCGACAGATCTATGCAAGTGTGGCTACCGGTGCAAAGCTACCGAAAAGCGTGAAAGAGGAAGAACAGAGGGAAAGAGGAACTCACCGGAGCTTGGTCGACGGCGGCGGAACGGAGGCGACGAGCGTGCGGGAGGAGGTCCAATCTCCCAGCAGTGTCGCGAAGGAGAGATGCGGCGGCGGCGGCGTCGTCGACAGAGATGTCGGGCGTGGTAGAAGCGTCGGCGTCGGCGGGGAGCAGGTCGACGGCGGCGGCGATGCTGTTCTCTGTTCTTCGTTCCGGCGGTGGAGCGCAGGAGGCAGAGGAGCAGAGGAGGAAGACGATGGTGGGGGGGTAAAAAGAGAAGTTTACCCCTGCCGCCCTATTTATATGCCTGCCAGGTAAGGGTCGTGGGGAGGATAGTGCTCCACTCCCCCGACCGTTTCTGAGGCGAGCCGCCACGTGGCGGCACGGAGTGGGGCGGCGGTTCCTGTAACCGTGCCATGACGCAATGATGGCGAGGAGTAACTGCACTGTGAACCGTCACATCGTGTGTGACCGTTCGAGATGACAGGACGGTTCCAAGTTTCGATGCAAACTGTCAGGCGTGGCTTCTCGAGGAAGACTCGTCTATATGTCGGAATAACTGCCCGATGTATATGTTCCGTCCGGAATACCCTCGGGACTGGCCGGAATAACATTGGGATAAGGAACAGTGGCCGGGATATGTGCGGATGTCCCGGCATATAATCCGATCATCCGCATATACCGGAGAACCGGAGTATAATGAAAAGAAGATATGTTGAAACCTGTCAAGGCTCCACAGTTATGGCTGGGGAACCTCGGCAGCTTCGGGGACTAGTGTCGGGGGGATGACCCCCGATAGGGTCAAGAGGCTAGAAAGATACAAGGGCTATGATTGACTTTTATGCCGGGTGACCAAGGGAAGGGCCTGGCCGGAATATAGGAGCATCGGCCAGGCCGGCATATATGTATATCCCGGCTGATGTCTGGATATGCCGGATTAACCGGAATACTAACTGGGGTGTGCCGGCATATACTTAGATATGCCGGCCTATCTATTCTGTGTGTTGTGCAGGAGCAGGGGAGGCCGGATTACCCGACCTTCATAGGTCGTTGGTCCGGCATATATGTCCAGGATATGGCCAACGCTCATATCCGGGATACTTAAGTCAACCAAGGTGTCACATCGCTACAATCAAGGAAGAAAACATCCAAGCATGGTAGCAGGGTGATGGCAGGGTGCACAGTGGAGGTTACCTACCCTCACTATGCACAAGTACAAGCTTACCTCAGAGTGGTAAGGTCACAGTCCTGGAAGTACAAGGTACAGCAAGGGGAGTCCCATCGAGAGCAATCAGGGAGAAAGTCATGGGCGTCTGCCCTCGACAGCAAGTCCTGTTTGGAGTGTAGTTGGTGTCTCCTGGTCTTCTATGACCGTTGTAACCCTGGCCACCACTATATAAGGTGGCACAGGGAGTCCTAGAAAAGGGTTGGAGGTTTGTTGGTCACTCTGTGTTCCTACACTTAGCTGTTATTCTTCCTTCTCTAGCAGAGAGCTAGGAAGCACCATTGTTGTTTACTCCATAGATCCAAATATAAAGCAAGTAGAGCAGGAGTAGGGGTGTTATCTCCTTACGAGAGCCCCGAACCTGGGTAGATCTGTGTTCCTTTCTGTCGGGCTCTTTAGCTTGTTCCCCTCTCCCGAATCCTCCAGCATCTAGTCGGCCCCCATTTAAGCCATCCTATGGCATATGTTGTTTCACCACGACGACATATGAGCAATCACAATGTGAACAGTACGACGAACAGAGGGGATCGATCAGAACAGGTCAAAACCTCGGTGCTGTCGTCGGAGGCCTCCTCCTTGAACGGTACTGCTTCTTTGCGGTCTTCTTCAACCATGTACTCGATGGAGTCAGGGTCGTAGCCGGCGTAGTAGTCCTCGTCCGGCACGACGATGACTTAGCCTGCATGCTGGTTCTGCAGATCTGCCGCAGGAGCCACGGGGTCCTCCATCTCCATTTCGTCGACGGCGACCACGATCGGTACGGTGGAGGCCGCAACGGTGACGGCGCGCCGAGGAGCGGCTGGTGCTCCCGAAGAAGACTCGCCCGCCACCGCGGCGACGACCGCGGGTGCATCGCCAGAGCCTCCAACCGCACTAGACTGCGGCTCGTCTTCGCGAGCGCGCTTCATCTTGCAAATGCACTAAGGAATGAGATTGGTGGTGCGGTGGTGGAGCGGATTGGGGTTCTTCGGCAGATTGGGGAAGAAGTGGCCGATGGTGGGAGAGACGATGAGACCAATGTGTTATATAGATGCTGGCGGTTTGGTTTCCTCTCGTGGACGCGTGGGTGTGGAATCGTGTAGTCGTGCATGACATGTGGGACCCCCGTCGCTTTGTTTTTGAGAGAAGAGGAAATTGGGGAAGCTATTGTTTTGGGATCCAATTGTTTTCCAGGCCGCGAGATCGTGGGATAAATAGTGCACGACGTGTCGCTGGCACGCCGCGTAAGTAAATGCAGTGTAGCGCTTTGGGGGTGATTTGGAAGTTGAACCCCCCACGCGAGCCCACGTCGCTTCGTTTATGAGAGAAGAGGAAGTTGGGGAAGCAATTGTTTTGCAGGCACGCCGCGGTAAATGCCAGTCTAGCGCTTTCGAAATTGAACCAGTCGCTTCGTTTCGTTTCTGAGAGAGCGCTAGACCGACGTGTCACCGCGGGCCTCGGTAATCTGGCCCACTTGTAAGTGAGAGGCTGGTATCGTGGGTAAGGATGTACGTACGTTTACCGCCAGGCAGCAATTAAAGAGTCTCGTTGTTGGGTCCCCTCGTTGTTTGACTATAGGCAGCAGAGCGACAGTCTGAAAAAGGAGATAGCATGCAAGGGGGGAATAAATCCGCTCTCGTCTGACTCGCGGAAGGAATAGAGAACAAAATCTTACCATTGAAATGCTTCTCATCGAGGTCACCTGCTCCATGAGCCAAACGAGTGAGACAAACTAGTCCAGGTTTAGCATCCAAAGCGTGTGGGGACCCACTTGTCTGGGTAAGGTTTGGTCCGACGTGTGTTTGGGGACCCACTTGTCAATAGTGTTTCGGGCCTTCGTGGGGCCACATGTCATTAGGGTTAGGTTTGTGGCTAGTGGAAAAACCCAAGCAACCGACACGTGGTAGCAAGTTGTGCGTAGCAGCGGGTTGAGAATTGACAGGGCAGCGAGATTTCAAAGGCAAGTAAATTGACGAGACATGACGCAGTCTGACAAGGCGTGCTCAAGAGATCTCAGTAGCATCATCATCGCTCACTCTACTCTGGCGACTAGTTCAGTAGATGGAGGAGTTCCCTTCCATGGGTAGCTTGCAACTAGACTCAGTGCTGATGTGGCATTGCATGTACACATGACATCATTTAGCGTGTCTCGATCTTTATGAAAAATTTGAAAATTTCACACATTTTGACTGAATCTCACAGAAATTAATGAAACTTTCAAACAGCAAACTTTGGAACCATGGTCCCATTTTGCACTGGGGCTACAAGAAATGCACACCAGGAAAATTGGGGAAAAATACAGGGAGGTCCCCTGGGGGTGTGGAACCCTAGAACCAAGACCAAACCATGGTTCCCACCCAACCTGGCAGACATCGATGGCACCGCGAGTTTGACCTAGATCTCGGAGGGGGGCCTAGGGAATTCAGAAAATATCAAAAAATGGAAAAACTGTGCATGGAGTCATGGTGAGTGATGCATCACCTAGGAAAAATACCAAACATGCCATCCCAAGGGTTCACATGTGGACTCTCTCACAGAGGGGTGCTTCCAGACAGGAGTTCTCTTGGTCTTCCTTGGCAGATGACAATGGTTTGTGCAAGTTCCACAGCACACTTTGGAACCATGGTCCCATTTTTGGTGGAGATGTGCATCTTTGCATTCCCAACCACTGTTGCAACTAGTGTTTTTGCAGTTTCTATATAAAAAATGCATTTCCCATTTTTCGGGTGCCCGGAGGGGTCGAAACAGGTGCTTTTTTGTGAAGGGGCCACCAAGAGCAGTGTGCAAAACATCACCACTCTAATTTTCATGGGTGGGGGACCCACCAGGGGTGCCACATCCAGGAGGTTTGGAATTATCTCGGCCTGCTGCCATATAATGAATTATTTTTGCCCTAAATCCTTTTTAATCCAATTTTGCACTGGGGCTACAAGAAATGCACACCAGGAAAATTGGGGAAAAATACAGGGAGGTCCCCTGGGGTGTGGGACCCTAGAACCAAGACCAAACCATGGTTCCCACCCCACCTGGTAGACATCGATGGCACCACGAGTTTGACCTAGATCTCGGAGGGGGGCCTAGGGAATTCAGAAAAAATCAAAAAAAAATGGAAAAACAGTGCATGGAGTCATGGTGAGTGATGCATCACCTAGGAAAAATACCAAACATGCCATCCCAAGGGTTCACATGTGGACTCTCTCATAGAGGGGTGCTTCCAGACAGGAGTTCTCTTGGTCTTCCTTGGCAGATGACCATGGTTTGTGCAAGTCCCACAGCAAACTTTGGAAACATGGTCCCATTTTTGGTGGAGATGTGCATCTTTGCATTCCCAACCACTGTTGCAACTTGTGTTTTTGCAGTTTCCACATAAAAAATTTATTTCCCATTCTTCGGGTGCCCGGAGGGGTCGAAACAGGTGCTTTTTTGTGAAGGGGCCACCAAGGGCAGTGTGCAAAACATCACCACTCTAATTTTCATGGGTGGGGGACCCACCAGGGGTGCCACATCCAGGAGTTTAGGAATTATCTCGGCCTGCTGCCATATAATGAATTATTTTTGCCCTAAATCCTTTTTAATCCAATTTTGCACTGGGGCTACAAGAAATGCACACCAGGAAAATTGGGGAAAAATACAGGGAGGTCCCCTGGGGGTGTGGGACCCTAGAACCAAGACCAAACCATGGTTCCCACCCCACCTGGCAGACATCGATGGCACCACGAGTTTGACCTAGATCTCGGAGGGGGGCCTATGGAATTCAGAAAAAATCAAAAAAAAATGGAAAAACAGTGCATGGAGTCATGGTGAGTGATGCATCACCTAGGAAAAATACCAAACATGCCATCCCAATGGTTCACATGTGGACTCTCTCACAGAGGGGTGCTTTCCAGACAGGAGTTCTTTTGGTCTTCCTTGGCAGATGACCATGGTTTGTGCAAGTTCCACAGCAAACTTTGGAACCATGGTCCCATTTTTGGTGGAGATGTGCATCTTTGCATTCCCAACCACTGTTGCAACTAGTGTTTTTGCATTTTCCACATAAAAATGCATTTCCCATTTTTCGGGTGCCCGGAGGGGTTGAAACAGGTGCTTTTTTGTGAAGGGGCCACCAAGGGGTGGGGGACCCACCAGGGGTGCCACATCCAGGAGGTTAGGAATTATCTCGGCCTGCTGCCATATAATGAATTATTTTTGCCCTAAATCTTTTTTAATCCAATTTTGCAGTGGGGCTACAAGAAATGCACACCAGGAAAATTGGGGAAAATACAGGGAGGTCCCCTGGGGGTGTGGGACCCTAGAACTAAGACCAAACCATGGTTCCCACCCTACCTGGCAGACATCGATGGCACCGCGAGTTTGACCTAGATCTCGGAGGGGGTCCTAGGGAATTCAGAAAAAATAAAAAAAAATGGAAAAACCGTGCATGGAGTCATGGTGAGTGATGCATTACCTAGGAAAAATACCAAACATGCCATCCCAATCATGATAAATAGAATAACGCTACATTTTCCATTTTTCCTGTGGCCGGAGGTGTCAAAACAGGTGTGTGGGTCCTTCAAAAAGACTTTATTTAAAAAACACCCCGTGGATCCTCTAACTTCCACACCCTAACTTTTCTGACTTTGGGTCACTGACAGTAGGCCCCACGTGTTGTGGGCCCTACTTACCAGTGACACAAAATGGCTTGATTAAGTGGCGGTTCCTGGCCTACAAAATGCGCAGCAGCCGGGCCACCCGCAGCAGCCTCCCGAGCTAGCCAGTCAATCAGCTATCCTTCTTCTTCTACCTCTTCTTCTACAAAAATCACGGGCATGGATGCACGCCGGGTGAGGAGATAGATGTACATGTACGGCTGGGCGTGTGCGTCGTGTCGCCGCTTAGCTTGGACCCAATGCAGAGTCCCATCGAGTTCAATGCCCAGTCCCATCGTGGCAGTGCGCAGTGAAAAAGCAAGGGGCTACTGCTTCCTATTCGTTCGTACTTACGGTGACCCTTCGTCGACAAGGTACCAAGGGCTACGCTTAGATTCAAACGGACGGCCGAGATTGCTTGAGATGGTGCCCAGGAGGCAAGGACACGGTGGTTAGCTGAAGCTGGTCCTTGACCCTCCCACCATTCTGCAGAAACCCACTTCCTCTGCTTCCTCCTGGGGTCCCTTCCTCCTGCCTTCCTTGCCCCTCCCTCCATTCTACGATGAAGCCATGCCTCCCAAGAAGTGGACCCGACCGGTGTTGAAGACCGATGGGGTCAAGACTAGGGCGGCGGAGAGGAAGGAGTTAACCCGCCGGCAGGCAGATCTCCATGCAAGCAGCCTAATTAGTCAGGCCGAAGCCGTCCTCTCTTTCTGCGCACCAACGGATGAGGGGGACATTGTCTCCCCCGGGTGGGTTTAGGGTTAACGACGCCTTGATCTTCCGTTTGTTTGTTCTTTCCAACTTCGTAACCTATTTGATTTTGTAGGCCCCCAAAATTGACGGATAAGAAGCTGCCCATGAAGACCATGGACCCGTCAATGGACTTCCTGATCAAGCCCGTTCCCCGGCTAAGCAAGGTAATCGCATGCCATCTAGTGTACTTGCTGATCAAGCCCGTTTACCATTGTTCATAACCTGCCTTTGGCAATGCGGCTAGGTGCTACGCATGTAGATCTGTATAGATTCAGTGTATAGATTCACTCATTGTTAACCGTATCTAGTTTACTTTGAAAACTATAAAAATAACTATATATTTGTGAAAAGAGGCAGTATTAGCATTGATCTCTTTTATTGCATGCCCTAAACTCCGGTGCAGGAAGCGAAGGAGAAGATCGAGGCAGATGTGGCCGCACTAAATGTCAAGATACAGAGCCAACTGGCCGAGAAACATTCCCTCGAGCTGCACTGTGCTAGCCTAGGCTCACATTTGGATCAGGAGAAGGAGAAATCCCGAACTTTGGCGCATGAGGTTGATAAGCTCATGGCTGCGAAAGACTTGCTATCGGGGCATATGGACTACCTTGTGAAGACGCAGGAGCAGATGAAAATGTTGCTGGACAAGGATAGGTTGACCATCAAGGCGCTGGAGGTGGAAAATCTGAAGCTAAATGCCACGTGCAGCGACCTTCGTGTGCAAATCACCAAGGGCCTCAAAGAGCAGATCAAGCAGAGCGAGAGGACCGTGGTAGCCTATGAGGCCAGAGACAAGTCCAGAGATCTCTTGAAGCTGATGACCGAGAGCACTCGCAAAGCAGCCGGTCTGCTCGAGGCTATTAAGAAGGAGAATATCATGCTAAAAGACAAGATCAATGAGTCCGAGCGCCTCCAGCAGGATCAGGTTGCCTCCAAGTAAGAGGAGATACGATGTAGTCTGCGCACTATGTTTCATCGTCTTGTATGTCTGAACTTTGTGTTAAGTAGCCTGAATCTTATGTTATCTGAACTAGTAGTGAAATGTTAACTGAACTATGATGTTGCGTTAATTCTCTCTGTTATATGGAAGCGATTGTTGTACATACGCTATTGCTTATAGATAACTTGAAATGCTAAATTACATGGACATAACTTATTCATCTAAAATTTGTTTCAATCTATCTAACTTGTCCTTATTAACTGCTGCTTGCTTCAAGAGATCTGCAATGCAGTTCTCCAGCCTTTTTTTCTCCTCCTTCAGCTGGTCCCTTTGCTTTTCTGCCTTGAGCTTCAGAAAGATCTGAATATCTAGAAGATTTTTCAAAATGGATCCCACCTTCCTATCGGTCATTGTTTTCTGGAGTTCTTCGGCCATATTGTTGTTTATTTCTTCGATCTCCTTCTTATCCTGTGATAGCTTGTAACATTCATCAGCAGCAGCACAAGCATCACTAATTCTCCCAATACTTTCCGATTTATACAACTCCCATAACTTGACCAAACATTTCTTCAGTGCGCCAGGCCACTCCGGATCAATCCACTCCACTATTCCACACTTTGGACCATCCTAATGATCAGCAGCATAGTATAACAAATATAAGAAACTATGAAATAAAGAGAGAACAACGCTATTCAAACATTCATTTAACAATATAAATAATCCAAACCTCCTTTGCACATCCTATAAACCTTTTCCCTGTGTTAGTGCCTTCGAAGGCAACAAATTTCCTTAGTTTCAACCCATGGTCACATGGTGCCTCCCTCTCGATCGCCAAACCATCCCAATCTGGGTCGTACATGGTCTGTGGCACCTAAAACAAAACCTAAACCTAAATTCCTAACCCCATAAACCAACACGTCGAATAAAAGGAACTCACATTGGTCCGGCAGTAGTCGAAATCGGAGAGAAGGCTGCCGCTATCGCTGCCGCTGCCGTAGCTTGTATCGTCGCCATCATTACAAGACAGCATGGTGAAGGAAGGAGAGAGGGGGTAGAACTAGAGGAAGGAGAGAGAGGTGGTAGAGCCGGCATGCGAGGTAGTGACTCAACGGTCAGTTTGAACATAAATATCTTGTTCTGCCTACTACCCATGCCTCCTACTACCCATGCCTCAGTGGAAATAAATAATTTATACGGTTTCGAAAGGAAAAGAACACATAAGTTGGCAATTGAGTTTGGATAAATCAGGTAAATTATGAAGAACAATGACTGTCCCCTACTAGTTGGTATTTTTTATAATATTTGATTTTTAGTTTTTAATATTTCAATTAAGCATAGTTTTACTCTTCAAAATTTGAAATGTATTTTACAAATGTGAATCTACACAGTACAAGGCATGTAGATACACGACATGATTTGTTTGTAATATAATACAACAAGTGATGTAAACAACGCTTATTATTTCAGCAGTCATTTTATTACAACATCTCAATATCCCAGAAATGCATTTATTACATTCTCGCATCATAGTTCTACAATAAAATTACAAATTGACACTAGTTTTCAGAAAAAGTTTGAGGCAGACAATATGAGATACAATATTTTCTAAGATACAACAGCTTATTGCATGGAGCAACTACAGCACACTCACAAACATTTACAGAGTGATGCAGAATGAAGGAGATGAATCAAATAGTGACCAGAATTGGGTTGCACTTCTCACTGTAACATACCAGCACCTATGAAGCGGGAAGCTCAAAACTTCAAGATGACAGCTCTACAACAGTCTCATCATCTCCAACCATTTCTGAAATTGTAACAACAAAAAATACCTTCTTACTCAATTTCTTCCTTCGGAAAACCTGCATGAGATCGTCATCTTTAACAATGTCGATGAAATCCCTCTTCTTAAAGTGCCACCAACGTAAACGTGCCTGCTGATTAGGGCCCCAAGGACATCTCTGCTTTAGCCGCTCAAGAATCTGGTCAACAGTAACTGTCTTGGGATCTACCATTATTTCCATATGATCGTTCTGCACAGCAAATTCTTGGCCATCATCTAGTACTGCAGTATAAGGATCCACTTGCAAAGCAATTAGATACATTTGTGAATGGTCAATAGCTGCTAGTTTACAAGCATCCATACCACTAGGAGCACTGATGTCTACGCACTTCTATTCTTGTAGACACTTGTTGGGCCTCCAAGTGAAGAGGTTTGTAGAATAGCAGCAAGTTTCCCTTAAGTGGATCACCCAAGGTTTATCGAACTCAGGGAGGTTAGAGGTCAAAGCTATCCCTCTCAAGCAACCCTGCAATTACGATACAGAAAGTCTCTTGTGTCCCCAACACACCCAATACACTTGTCAGATGTATAGGTGCACTAGTTCGGCGAAGAGATAGTGAAATACAAGTGGTAGTGATGATTATAAGTAGTAAATACAATCTGGAATAAAAATCGATGCGAGCAAACATGTAACAAAACAGCAAGTAAATGGTGTGCAATGCTTGGAAACAAGGCCTAGGGATCATACTTTCACTAGCGGACACACTCCCAACAAATATAGCATGATTGAACAAATAAACAACTTCCTTCACTATGGTACTCTGAATTACTCTCCTATTGAATAACACTAATCATTGTGTAGTGGCTACAGAAGCACCCCTTAAAGTTCATCAAGTACTTGACAAACACCACTCATAGAGATATCCAAATCAAAGCACAACTCAAGATAGATATTATTGCAACTTAGACCAAGTACTAACACGGTGCACACACTGTCAACATTACACCATGAAAGGAGGAATAGATCACTTCAATACTATCATAGCAATAATTACTCTCATAATCCACAAGAGATCACAATCATAGCCTAAACCAAGTACCACCATGATGCACGCACTGTCACCGTTACACCATGGCAGGAGGAATAGATTACTTTAATAATACCACTAGAGTACACATAATATCTGAATAACAACATCTACTTGTTCAACATGATACAAAACTCACGATCACATAAAGTTCACATCATGGGAGAGAGAGGTGAACCACATAGCTACCGGTAGAGCCCTCAGCCCCGGGGATGAACTACTCCCTCCTCATCATAGGAGACATCAATGTTGATGGAGATGGCGGTGAGGTCGATGGAGACGGCGGAGACGGCGATGGAGACCGATGGAGATGGCTCCGGGGGCACTTCCCCGTCCCAGCAGGGTGCCGGAACAGAGACTTCTGTCCCCCGAAATTTGTCGACGGCGGCGGCGGAACTGCGGAACTCTTTCTGGAAAATTGCCGACCCTTTTAGGGTTTTCCGTCCCGAGGCTTTATATAGGCGAAGGGGCGTCGTCAGAGGGGGAGCCAGGTGCCCTCACACGGGGCTCGCGCGGCCAGGGGCCTGGCCGCGCCACCCCTGTGTGTGGGGCCCTGGTGGCCCCACTCCTTCTCTCCTTCGGATCTCTGGAAGCTTCCGGGTAAAATAAGACTTCAGGAACTTATTTCGTCCAATTCTGAGAATATTTCCTGTGTATCACTTCTGAAACACAAAAACAGCAGAAAACAGGGAACTGGCACTGTGGCAACTTGTTAATAGGTTAGTTCCGAAAAATGCATAAAAGTGCCACGAAGTGTAACGAAACAATAGGCAAATGGTGTAAAAACAAGCATGGAGCATCAAAAATTATAGATACGTTGGAGACGTATCAAGCATCCCCAAGCTTAACTCCTGCTCGTCCTCGAGTAGGTAAGTGATAACAAAGAATAATTTTTGAGGTGACATGCACCTACACAATCTTGATATATATGTAAGCATTTGTGAGCTGGGATCATAAGAACTTAAAACATGGGCATGAAAGATATAATCTTGATAGTAGAAAGTTAGCAACCATGTTGTAAACATGCAAATGAACACAAACAAAAGATGATGAATAATGAAACAATGAAAGTCAAACGTGTGTTCAAATCATAAGGAAAAACATACAAATAGTTTTCAGCTTGTCCTTCAAAGAGAGCAAAACATAAATGCATAGGACACCTTCAAGTTTAAGAGGGCGACTAGATACAAATAATTTAAGAACAAGTGAAACCATGATCATGAATCAATCAATGAAAACTTTGGGACAATGCACATTATACTCAGAATGGAAACTATGCTCTCTTAATGGTGCATAAAGAAAGAAGGTGGTGACTCAACATAAAAGTAGAAGAAAGGCCCTTCGCAGAGGGAAGCAGTGATTGCAAGTTTTATAACCTTCAAAAATTATGGTACTTACCGGCTTTGAGCTCTCATTGCCCCCATCATAAGCATCTTGAATGGTTAAAGTTAATGCGAGAACAATTATGATGCATATGCTTGACAAATCATAAGTTGAAAACCTCATGTCCCATAAATACGAGTACCCAAACCTCATGCTACTTTACTTAGAGTCCCAAGCAAGGCTCTTGTCATAGTAAGTATATGCATATCATTGAGAACCGCCAATGGGGTACCTCCGTGCCCGATGACATGGAACAAGCCCACACCAAAATGACAGGACAAGCAGACAATGAACACCTCGACATCTCTTTTATTTGCCTTTTGTTTAGCTTTTTATTGTGAGATGCGTCGTCGAATGTTCACCATGGGTATGCTGCAAATTTCCACCATGAATTATGCATGGCTTAGATTGGTGGCCCGGCGTTTCCCTAACACATATACAAACTCCATGATCCCCACAAGATTCCCAATTCATTTCACACCGCGGGCATCCATAAACAAAAGATCACGATATCAACTCAAATAAGAAGTGCAATGTTGAAAGCTTGCCCCATGACAGCATGGATGGGCTAGAATCCAACTTAAAACTTGCAAGCATAACAACTCAACATAAGAGACCACAATGTCAAATTTTTAAGAACAGGAAAAAGTAAAGTGTGCCTTCCGGTTCGTGAGAGCTTTACTGACCGAATTTCGCATAACACTCGTAAGAGTTTAATTTGAAGAGAAAATGAAAGCAAGTCAAATTTACTTGGAATATCAAATTGCTAGTAGGTATGTATGGTGGACACTTTGGAAAACTTTGGCTTTTAGGAGTTGGATGCACGAGTAGAGCTCATACTCAGTACAAGGCGAGGGCTAGCAAAAGACTGGGAGCGACCAACTAAGAGAGCAATAATGGCCATAATCATGCAAAGCGACAAATCGACATTAAAAGAAGCATAAGATGGCATCAAAAGTCAAAAACTAAATGATCATGAAGGCTATAGGCGACTTTGTAAGAGTCAAACATGTGTGAGCATGTGCCAAGTCAACCCAAATAAAGCATCAAAGGAGAAAACCAAATAAATGCTTCCATATAATAAAAACAACGCATGATTTTTTCAAAGGCTCATTAAGCAATCTCAGTTATTTGAGACAAGTCATGCTACAGCAAAACCACTAAGCATACTATCAAAAAGACATCAAGCATGACATGAAAAAGCCTAAGCCGCAGTCTACACAAGCTCCTTCTTGTGCCACTTTTTTGCATAAAGCTTTTTCTCTTTTCCAACACCATTTGAAATTTTTAAAGACACCTCTTTTGATAAAAACCAATAAAGACCAGAGGCAAAAATACACCTTGATGAAAAGATATAACAAGATCTGAACGCAAATCAAGGCGAAAATCAAAAGCTAAACGTAGTAGCAGAAAAAGAGAACACTCATTGAACGATAAGAGTGAAAACTAGAGTGTTCTTGGCAAACGAAAAGCGAGTTCATCTCCTCCAAAAGAAACATGATGTGATCAAACCATTTATTGCAACAAACAAAAATAAACTAATAAAGAAAACTAAAACAACTGACGCTCCAAGAAAAACACATAGTGCATGAAGCAATAAAAATATAGTGTCTTGAAAGGTGACCTGATTTTTACCGATGAAGAAGGGGTGCCTCGGGGGCATCCCCAAGCTTTGACGCTTGTACTTCTTGGATATTTCTTGGGGTGATGCATGGGCATCCCCAAGCTTGAGCTTTTGTCCATTCTTCAACTCATCTCATCACTCTCCGATCCCTACACTTGAAAACTTCCTTCATACAAAAGTAAACACAAATCTATTAGCAACATTAGTGTAAGCATAACATTGAATCAACCCTTTTTTGCTTCAGGTTTCAACTCAAAACCACCACATATATAGCAAATACTACTGTAGCAACTTCCCAAAAAAGTTCCATGATCAAAAGAACTCAAAAGAAAGCGATAAAGTGGCAAACACAAATATTGGCAGAAATCTGTCAAAACTGAACAGCTGACAAAGGTCAAATTTTTGAGGGGTTTTGTGTTGCTCAATTCAAAAAGTGTTCAACTAACTAAAGTTTGGATATAACCTGGGGCATATGTACAAGAAATCGCAGGTCCAAAAGATATACAGAGAATTTTCACGAATTTTTACGGTGCAGCACCGAAAACAGTTTTAGGACATCAACATCCCCAAATCTTTACCTCACTCAAATTAGAGGCTTCTCTTGGCACAAAAACAGAATAAACAAGATAAGGAGCGGTCATTACAGTAGTAATGACTTCCAAGACTCAAATAAAAGAAAAAGTACTGAAAAGAAAACATTGGGTTATCTCCCAAGAGTGCTTTTCTTTAACGCCTTTGAGCTAGGCGCAGTAATTTGCAAAGATGCTCATGTGGGCGCCATATAAGAGCTTGAGGCAAATGCGCCATATAGGAACTTAAAGCAATAGAGAGCATCAAAAAGTAAATGTGAAAGACATTTATATCTGAACCACTTCCTATGCATAGGAATCTTGTAAGAAAATAAATCAACGAGGCACATAGTAGCAAGCATGGGTAGATAAAACAAGTGCCACTTCAAGATTTGCAACATAAAGAGGGGAAACTTAATATTGTTGAGATCCATCAAACCATGTTTCCCTCTCTCATAATAACTTTCAGTAGCATCATGAATAGAACTAACAATATAAATATCACATAAAACATCCCTATTATGAGCCACATGCATAAAAGAATTAATACTCACCACAGGAACAATACTAGTAGGAGCAGATTCAACAGAATAATTATTCTCATCACCATAATCATCATAAATAGGAGGCATATTGTAATCATAACTAATTTTCTCCTCAAAAGTAGGTGAACTGAAAATATTATACTCATCATCATAACCATCATAAACTAGAGGTTTAGTATCATCACAAGCTAGAGAACAGCTATTTCGCAAAGCATATTCTTCAAACATATCATCATAAGAAGGAACATCACATATGGGAGATAAAATATCATCAGAGCAAACTTTCTCCACTAAAGCTGGGGAACTAAAAATATCATGCTTAACAAAACCAGCTTCCCCAAGCTTAGACTTTTCTATAGCATTAGCAACAACGGTGTTCAAAGCATTCATACTAACAACACTATTAGCATGCAAATTAAGCTCCAAAGGTTTTTCAATTTTCTCTTCAAACATTTCATATCTAAACTCATGAAAAAGACTAGAGAACTCATTGTTTTCCATTTAAGCCTAACTAGTGAATATAAAAACAAGAAACAAAAAGATGTAATTGCAGAATCTAAAGGAAATAACTCTGAGTACTCACACAGGAGGATGCGAGTACCTTTTACCTTACCTCCCTGGCAACGGCGCCAGAAAAGAGCTTGATGTCTACGCACTTCTATTCTTGTAGACACTTGTTGGGCCTCCAAGTGCAGAGGTTTGTAGAACAGCAGCAAGTTTCCCTTAAGTGGATCACCCAAGGTTTATCGAACTCAGGGAGGTTAGAGGTCAAAGCTATCCCTCTCAAGCAACCCTGCAATTACGATACAGAAAGTCTCTTGTGTCCCCAACACACCCAATACACTTGTCAGATGTATAGGTGCACTAGTTCGGCGAAGATATAGTGAAATACAAGTGGTAGTGATGATTATAAGTAGTAAATACAATCTGGAATAAAAATCGCTGCGAGCAAACATGTAACAAAACAGCAAGTAAACGGTGTGCAATGCTTGGAAACAAGGCCTAGGGATCATACTTTCACTAGCGGACACACTCCCAACAAATATAGCATGATTGAACAAATAAACAACTTCCTTCACTATGGTACTCTGAATTACTCTCCTATTGAATAACACTAATCATTGTGTAGTGGCTTCAGAAGCACCCCTTAAAGTTCATCAAGTACTTGACAAACACCACTCATAGAGATATCCAAATCAAAGCACAACTCAAGATAGATATTATTGCAACTTAGACCAAGTACTAACACGGTGCACACACTGTCAACATTATACCATGAAAGGAGGAATAGATCACTTCAATACTATCATAGCAATAATTACTCTCATAATCCACAAGAGATCACAATCATAGCCTAAACCAAGTACCACCATGATGCACGCACTGTCACCGTTACACCATGGCAGGAGGAATAGATTACTTTAATAATACCACTAGAGTACACATAATATCTGAATAATAACATCTACTTGTTCAACATGATACAAAGCTCACGATCACATAAAGATCACATCATGGGAGAGACAGGTGAACCACATAGCTACCGGTAGAGCCCTGAGCCCCGGGGATGAACTACTCCCTCCTCATCATAGGAGACAGCAAGGTTGATGGAGATGGCGGTGAGGTCGATGGAGACGGCGGAAACGGCGATGGAGACCGATGGAGATGGCTCCGGGGGCACTTCCCCGTCCCAGCAGGGTGCCGGAATAGAGACTTCTGTCCCCCGAAATTTTTCGACGGCGGCGGCGGAACTGCGGAACTCTTTCTGGAAAATTGCCGACCCTTTTAGGGTTTTCCGTCCCGAGGCTTTATATAGGCGAAGGGGCGTCGTCAGAGGGGGAGCCAGGCGCCCTCACACGGGGCTCGCGCGGCCAGGGGCCTGGCCGCGCCACCCCTGTGTGTGGGGCCCTGGTGGCCCCACTCCTTCTCTCCTTCGGATCTCTGGAAGCTTCCGGGTAAAATAAGACTTCAGGAACTTGTTTCGTCCAATTCCGAGAATATTTCCTGTGTATCACTTCTGAAACACAAAAACATCAGAAAACAGGGAACTAGCACTGTGGCAACTTGTTAATAGGTTAGTTCCGAAAAATGCATAAAAGTGTCACGAAGTGTAACGAAACAATAGGCAAATGGTGTAAAAACAAGCATGGAGCATCAAAAATTATAGATACGTTGGAGACGTATCAAGCACCACCATCTGGATCAACACCTTTGGCACCTAACTATGCTTCTGGTGCATCAACATCATCAACCATAACAAAGAGATCCAACTGATGAGTATCCTTATACTTCTCCCAAATCTGCAACAGCTGATGGGAGTGCTCAAGTTGTTCGTACACCTGATTCATGTTCATCCACACAAACTTAGCCTTCTGTTTGGATCCCCAAGGAATCCTAGCGTGAAGAATGGCAACAAGCTGCGAAACAGACACAATCTCACTGCAATTCACATTCATTTGCACAGACTACAAAGCCACACACCTCTCCAAGCCATAATCTAATCTAACAATGTACTGATGCACTCGAACATTTATTTTGTATGTGTTCTCTGAATCATCGCTGTCTCAAAAATATTGGGAAACAACAGATACAAATTAGTTGCTTCTTTCTAATCATACCACAATTTGGGAAAACATAAGACAAAAAGTATGTTTTCTGCTTTTAGATAAATTGGAGCCTTCAGATCTGAACATAATTTGAGATGACTTCCATAAGATAAAAAATCTGGGTTTGCATGTTGGTTGGTTTGATAGAGATTGAGGATTACTTGCATACAAAATAATACCACAATTTCGGATAACATATGACAAAAATCAGTCAGTTTCTTCTCTACAATTGTTCAGATACTGACGGACAGTTACTCCTGCCGTTTCATAAAACATCTTAGTGCTATCGGGATGTAAGAGAGGGATCTGAAATATTCACCTCTGCTTTCTGGCGCTCACAGTCACAGTAGAAGGCCCAATTCCGTTCATCTTTGGGATTTGGTCTTTTCCTCCAATCTGCAGGCGGCGCCGCGCCAGCGACGCCGGAGGGCTACCGCTCCGATTGCTCTTGGTCGGCGGCGCCACCGCCGGGCCGGCTCTTCACTTGGTCGGCGGCGTCACCGCCATCGGGCAAGCTTTCTGCTTCTCGCTGCTCCCCGCTGTTGGCTTGTTGCAAGATATCTGGCTGCTTTCCTGGCTTGCAGCTCCAGCAATCGCCGCTCCTGATGGTGATGGTGCCTCTCGTTTCCTGCTGGTAGACATGCGCCGCCGCCGGAATTCGACTGCAACCTAGGGGAGGTCCAGGGTTGGAAGGACAAAAAAGGAGATTTGTTCGTACTGAGAGTTGCAGGTGGAGTTGACATACTGTCAACTAACGAGACAACATAACGGAGAAATCTGACAAGCAGGACCCACTCGCTCGGCACATAACGGAGAAATACTGACATGCGGGACCGCAATGGGCCCAAAACGGGAGTAGTCACAGCAATATTTGGTTTGCCCTCATTTTGTTCAGAATGGGCCCTCTGAGGAATTACCTACCCAACTTTTTAAATCGCGTCTATTACAAGCAATAAAGATATCTGTGAGCCTGTGCCAAGTAACTCGGTGACCGCAAACAAAATCGCCCGCGGTAACTCATATATAAAGCTTTCTGCGTCAAGTATCCTGTTTCCTTCCGCGCACCCTGCTCGCTTCGAGGGCTTGGCCCATTTACTGGTTCCGTATTATTTCGCAAGCTCGTTAGCTTTGTCTTTTTTTTTGGCTCGCTGCTCCTCTGAAAAAAAAAGTACTTGAAGCTTTTTTCTGTCAATTTTGAAAAATGGTGAAATCAGTAAATGTTCCTATGTTTAAACAAACGTACGAGTTATTTAAATGTACAAGGATGTAAAAAATGTTCAAGACTTTTAGAGATCTTTAACAATTTAAAAATGTTTATAAATTTGAAAAACTATTTTATGACCTTAAAATATTTATAATTGTAAAAGTGCGCACGAATTTACAAAATATTCACAATTTTGCAAATGATGAAGTTAAAATCATTCGTTCGAAAATGTCCATGAATTTTGAAGTACTTAAAGTGTTAAAAAAATGAAAATTATCGTGAATTAAAAAAAGGAAAAAGAGAAAGTAAAAATAGAAACAGTAAAAATTGAAAGTTTTCACCGGAAACCGCACAACCCAAACTCGTAGCTGTCTGCATCCGTTAAAAGTTCCTGGAATGACGGCAGTGGCACTCCAACAGCCCCTCACGGCCCCTCTACGCCACCATTCGGCCAAGAGCCACAGTAATGAAGGATTTGGGCAGGGGACCAGATCCGCAAGCAACCACCACTATCCATCTCCAGCGCAACTCGCTGGGCCATGGAGGCGACAACCGTCGCACGCAATCTCCCTAGCCGCACTGCCCCAGATGCACCAAAGGGTCACCACCGCAAACCGCATTCCCAGGAACCGTTGGGATCTTGCAAGCCCCCACCGCGAACAACGTCAACAATAGTGCGGTAGGGGAGACACTGAGATTGATGGCTTCTAGCGGTGCTAGGGTTGGACCCCTGGTCATCACCCTTGGAAGCGGCACGAGGGGATACAACATACTTTTTGGCCAATATCCAACAACGCTAAGGTGATGATTATCACAATAATGTAAAAAAGATTATGTTTTACAAATAGGAAGTATTAATCAAGAATAACTTAGCATTTTGATAACATGCAACGGAGCCTTTTTTTTAGAATGGAACCTGATCTAGCTTCAAGATAAATTGAGCCCTCAGAATATGCCTTATTGTCACTATTCATTAGAGAGTCACCGTCAAGTACATGGGAATAGGAAGATGGTTAAGAGATAAGAGAATGGCTTGCATCATCCTTGTTTGCTACAGTCAAAGGATAAGCTAGGCCATTCCTAGGAACTGTATAATGCAGTCTTATCTCTGTATGATGAACTCAATCCACTTTGATAAATGGCCAGGTTCAACCTCTGTATGATGAAATGATCTCTCTTTTGATAAATTTATATTGAATTTTTATACCTTTTCTATAACTTTTTTGAAGAGTACGATTTTCTATCACTTTGTTGGCATATATAGTTAATACAAATATTAATCATAGTCTTATTTATTATACAATTGGTATAATACTACCATTGAAAGATTTGTATTGTGATAAATTTAAATTGTATGTTGTAACCAAATTTCTCCTTAAATTGATTATCGAAAGTTGCATGAATTATATGATTTATAAGTTTACATTTGTGTGTGCGCATGCGTTCGCGTGTTCGTGTATATTTTAAATATACTAAAACATCATGGTACAGATCTCTTAACCTTATAGTATAACATATATTTTTAATGGTGTCTGCTGGTGTATGCTTATATAAGCATATGTGTAGAAACTTTGAGTAAATTGGATAATTTGCAATGTATTTCCATACGAGTTGCACTCTAGCAAATTTGCCAAAAAAAGGTTCACCACGTTTTGTACTTCCTATTAAAATATCATCACTTAATCACCCACGAACGTAAAAAAAAATTGTTGACACTTTTTGCATACATACAAGTTGAATATGTTATATGCTAGAATGCAAGATCATGTCAGTTTCTCACGTAAGAAAATATATGGACAGTGAGTTGTGGAAAATAATAGAGTTGTGTGAAGAAGAACCTCGTTTGAGGATTAAAAACAAAGTAGTTTACCTAGATTCAGGCTCAAAGAAGGTTAAAAGCTACATTACCTTACGGATATGATATTTACAAGGGGTGATAATTATATTGGATCTATAATGCCAAGTCATAAGCATCTAGACATATATATGGTTGTTTCTATGGTTGATAGCCTTCTTATTACACAAAGGAACGAGTATTAAGGTGATGGCATGGAACATTTAGGGCTCCCAATAATTCTTTACTACTAGATCATATGGACATGCATTCCATTTGCTTAGTATAGATTCAAAAATGGTTGCTAAAGTAAGTTTAGTTCTTTATAGTTTTTCTAGGGTTTAAGTCCTAATTTTGAAGTAATGGAAAAATTGAGTTAATAACTTTTTATGATGTGGATAAAGCATTTTAAGGAAAATAGTTAATTATTGGATTAGAATTAAGAAATAACTTTATAATACAAGGTAATACTTATTTCAGATTTTTCTTAATTTTTAGTATTTACAATTATTTTAGGAGAGTAGTTTTAGGGTTTTAAATCCTACTCGATAAAGTTTTAAAATTAATATTTATTTTTAATACTAAAATATTAATTATAATAGTATTATTTAAGTATCCAAAATTTCATTTGGTATTTGAAATATTTGTTTGAATTATTTTCATTTGGTTTTGAATTTAAGTTCAAAACACTACTTAAGCATGTTTTCAAATTTGATTCAAAATTATTTCACACAAGCATTAAAGATTATAAATTAAATAGATAGATTATAAATTTTAAATTTTTTGATATATTGTTCATATTTTTATGATTTAAAATGAATTAGATATCAATTTTCTAAGTTTTTGCTATTTTTGGAATTTGGTAATTAATAGAAAACACTTTTTATACCGCGACATACTCTAGCCATTCCACTAACAGGTGTGGTCGGTTGCTAGGTCGTTTGCCACGAGGGCATGACCGAGTCAAACAGTTTGACTGGGCGCAGCTCGATGCTGGCGATTGCCGGAGACATCATTTTGGAGCTACTACAATGCTATGCGGGTGTGTGCGCGACTCAGCATGCTTCACTGAACGATTTAGAGGTGGCGCGGCCAGCGAATGGTCACCGGAGCTAATCCGGTGACAAGGCCGAGCGGCGGACGACGGCGGCCTACTACGAGCGGACCAACCAGGGCACTCGAGAGATATCAGAGAGGCTCGGGAGATCTTAAAGCTTACCACGAACGCTTTGAGGAGCTCAAGAAGGCCAGTGAAGGTCGGAATCGCCGACGAGCTTGATGGCAAGCTCCGGCCATCGGTGAAAGGGAATAGCTTCTTCGCGGCCATTGAGTACAAATGATCTGACTCCTTTGGCTGAGATGCTCGACTCGTTGCGGCGGAGCTCTAGGGCCACACAGCGGGTCTTCGGGTGGCCCCCGTCGCCGGCGAGAGAGTGTGGCTGATACGTCCATTTTGCATCACTATTTTGTATCATAATTTACTGTTATTAATTGATATATTTCACATTTAGAGATGATATTTATGTTGTTTTCTCTGTTTTTGCATGTTTGATGATTATTGGAGGATTGCTGCCGGAGTCAGGATTCTGCTGGAAAAAGGACCGTCAAGACACCATGTTTCGGAAGATCAGGAAATTCCAGAAAATACCAGAAAATTATATTTTGCCAGAAGACTGAAGAAGCCAGAAGGAGGAGGCGTGAGGAGCCACAGGGCAGGCTCACACACAGGGGGCGCGGGCCCACCCCTGGCCGCGTCGGCCGCAACCTTCTGGTGGATGAGGTAGTCATCGACGGAGCGGTCCCCTTGCTGAACGTTGCAGAATTCCTCGGCGAGGTAAACCTTGTACGGCCACCCAGACCGTGTAGGCGGTGGCGACAGGAGCGTGGGCGGAGGTCGAGGTAGGCATGACAAGGTCGATGATGTCCGGAGCCATGGAGCCATAGAGCCAGCAGAGAACCATGGCATCGAGCCAGAGCCATGTGGCGTCCCTGGAGAGCGTGGAGGAGGTGAGGTGATCCTCGAGGGCGTAGGTGGTGACGGCCATGGAGAATAAGGTACGACACTTGGGGAAGACGTTCGACTTGAAATCGAGGACGACCGGAATGAGAGACCGGACTTCTGGATGGCGATGGCCTGTGCCCAGAGGTGGGCGTCGGGGTGGGGGGCGACGATGTTGGCCGCCATGGGGAGAGAGGAGGTAGGCAGCGGCCGGCGGCTAGGGTTGAGAAGGAGGAGGAGCGGAAGCAATAGGATGAGTTTAGGCTAATATCATGTGAGAGAATTGACCATACTTAGGCCTTTCCATTTCATATGTATTTATACAAGAATTATAATCCTAATCATAAATGAGAGATCATAAAATAATAAGGATTCTCCACGATTCAGAGTATCAAAAAGTTATATCACATAATGTTACATATCTCTGTCACTTAATGTGGCATATCTCTAACAGATTGTCTTCATCCTCCCAGAATTGAACAAGGTTCCAACCCTAACAATGCAAATTTTTGCAATAGACTGTGTTGCCGTTTTTGGAAACCTAACAATGCAAGTCCATTATTATTTCAGTAGTGAGTAGTGACTATGTTGCCGTTCTGCAATGCGTCCAGCGGTGATGTTCATACAAAAACACTTACTCCAAATAAAGACAATTTTATTTGTTGTTGAAAAGCGGTACGCCTACTGATTAGTATGGTATTTCCTCCAATCGGAAATAAATGTCGATGATTTTATACTAATTTAATATAAAGTTTATACTAGGTCACCGACAGTTATTTCCGATCAGAGGGAATAATAATATTTTATGGAAAAATTTGATAATAACCGAAGAACGACATGTACGGTACACAAAGCAAGACACATACCTGGAATAATCCATGGCCAGGGAACTCCCACCAAGGCAAACTCTGGCTGGATGCAGTTTGGTTCCATACGTTAGGCGATTTACACAGAATTAACCCAAACTTCAAACTATTTCAAATAATAAACCAATTTTGAAAATATTTCACACGAATAACCCCTTTTGGCCACGCCATTCACGGTGGCGTGGCAGAAGGTGGTGCCACGCCACTGGTAGTGGCGAGGCAGGTGTAGCCACGTCAGCTGAGCGGGTCCCGCCCTGCAAGTGCGGCGCCACTGGTAGTGGCGCGGCAGAAGTGCTTGCGGTGCCACTGGGAGTGGCGCGGCAGAAGTGCTTGCGGCGCCACTACCAGTGGCACCGCACTTTAGGGTTAGGGTTCCCGCCCAGCCCCGAGCTGGGCTCCTCCCTCATCTCTTCACAGCAAAGGCGGCTGCTCTCTCTCCCCCTCTCAATCCTCCCACCCAAAACCACCCAAATCGAAGCTTTTCTCCGTGGATTTCTCCTTCCCCAAGTCTCCTAAGGTCAACATGAAATTCACAAATATATCGGCATACAATCTCAATAGCAAGTAAATACCACAAAGCTCATGCTCAAAAATTCAAATATATCACAAACATCATATCCAAGCATCATATTGGAACACAAGATCATATATCAATCAAACATCTAGATCATATATTCGGGCACAACCTAACTAGATAGCATAAAACATAGTGTCATACACAAGCACAAGTTCAAATCGAGATTACTAAACATGGCAAGTTCATATAGCTAGATAGCATAAAACACAAGCACTACTTTCTTCCACGCTTCCCTCCTCCCCTACGCGGAGCAATCTTCTTCCGTGCCTCCAACACGAAATTATCATCGTCGGAATCAGAGACTTCTTCCGTGACCACCTTCTTCTTTGTCTTCTCCTTAAAATCATGTGGTGTGTACTTGTCCCTATGCACACCTTTGTTCTTTCTCTTCGATGGTAGGGGATCCTCTTGTTCCTCTTCATCCTCTTGTTCCGGCGTGGATTCCTCGTCCGCGGAGGCTGATATGGCCTGAGACTGGGACGGCGATGGCGTTGATGCAATCTCAGGATCACGGCAACCAAGAAGGTTTCCTAATCTCCGTAACTTCTGGCCCTGACGCTATAAGAAGAAAAAGGAAAAGCACCGCAAATAGTCACATGCATTGTAATGGTCTCATGGTCTTAAAGTTTCAAAAGAAACTAGCAACATGTAGTACTTGGCATTTAGCAATGGCTAGGCAATAAAGTAGGATGAATCAGGATGCAAATTTATTAAGGAATATCACAAGTAGTGCATTATCCAGCATTTTACAAACTTATTCTAGATCGCATAACAACTACTTTCTCCATTCATGAATAGAAGACGTTTTAACAAGCTAAATCAGCTACTAGTCAAAAAAGGTCAAAATATGTTCATACCTTCACGAATTCTCGCAATCTTGAATAGCCATCTTTGTTCTCCGGCAATTCCAAAGCCACCTCGAATTCATCAGCTTGCTTCTGGATCTCCGTGCGCTACCATGTATACAAGTGCCAAGTGGAGATAGTAGTGAGATTACAAGTGCCAAGTGCCAAGTGGAGATAGTAGCTAGATAGCATAAAACACAAGCACTACTTTCTCCATTCATGAATACAAGTGCCAAGTGGAGATAGTAGTGAGATTACAAAAAGAAGAACAAGCTTACCACAAAGTTAATCGCGGGAGCAAAAGGGACTTGGCGCCCTTCTCTGACAAGCTTATTGTAAGCAAGATTGCCAAGCTGGTCGAACGGCAAAGGTTCTTCCAAAATGGCATCCGTGTAGGCATCCGGAAGAAGCTGCAAACGAGTCCGCGGTTGAAACCAACGGAGATAGTTGTTGAAAGCAACATCAGAATGGTCACAAAAATCGCCTCCTTTTGCCCGCTTAGCCTCCGCCACACGTTGTTGAAACGTCCTGATATGCTTCTTGTGAATATTGGGCCAATCCGTCTTCCGATGTTTGATCCTGTCATAGCTGCATATTAAAATAGCACACTGTCAACAAACAAGAAGTACATTACAAAATGGCGGAACGGCGGAAATAAGATTCATACCGGTGAAGCATACGATCAGTGTCCTCATACATCGGCGGGCACTCTTGAAATAAACCAAACTGACGCATAACCCGCTGCGTCAACTGATGTTCAACAGCCCACATGCATATCAACGGGCAACGCATATACCACAGATTTCTTTCAGCCGTGCAAGCAGGGTTAAGGTCCCAGGCAGCGTCACCGAAAGCATATCCTTTGCCGTATGGCTGCCATATCACCTACAACATGCCCAATAATGAAGACCCTAAATACCGGAAATGAGAGAGTGAGGGAATAGAGTTTTTTACCTGCTCAGGGGTTAGGTTGTCAAACTCGTTGGTGTATTGTTGATATGCTTGTTGTGGGTCAGAAGTAAACTCAGAATGCACGTCCCAATAGTAAGCATATGTGGGATACCGGTCGCGGTCGTCACCATCGTGCCATTCTTTACGAGGGCCAATTTTCGGCCGTCCAACAGGGAAGCGTTCCCAACTCCACAACGAAAGAAGAAGCAGGGAACCACCAATACAAGCTTGTGTATCTGTCCTACAACAAGCATCGTCAAGCTGCACATGGTATGAAAGCAAACATCAATAACAAGAATGTAGCCAAAATGGAGAGCAAATGTACGGAGTGGACAAAACAGCTCATTACCTGACGATACAACCAAGCCAAAGCAGCAGTGCCCCAGCTCCACTTCTTATCCATGACGGTGAGCGCCTTCAGCCAATGCCAGTGCGCGGTCTTCCCACTAGCGTCATTGAACAGAGTCCGTGTGATAACATACCACACGTACACGCGGGCGTAGATCTTGACGACATCCTCATCGGCATCCTCAGGGCACGTATTGAAGTTATCTGAGATCCATTTGAAAGTAGCCCCGGCGGTGACCCTCAACTTTACTCCTTTATCGTTGAAAGTATCCCCGGGGCACGCCCCAATAAGATCTAGCATCTTCCCGCGCCAATCATCACAGGCTGTATCGATACAAAGAGGAGCCCCCTCGATGGGGAGCGCAAGCATCATCGCCATGTCCTCTAGCGTGACCGTCATCTCGCCGGTCCGGAGGTGAAAGGTGTGGGTCTCCGGCCTCCACCGATCCACAAGCGCGGTGATCGCGGCAGTATTCACGTTGAGTGTGGTCCGGGTGACCATATGGATGAACGGTAGAAGCCCTAGATTGCGGATGTAGGGGGTGTACCGCTCATCGTAGTTCATCGGCGTTGACGACATCTGCGAGTACCTAAGTCGCAATGGTCCAAGAACCTGCAAACACACGAGCTTCATTATCACATATCAAATCAACCATACCTATATTACATTGAGTAATTGGTTTTAAAATTACCTTCTTCTTCTCCGTCATCAAATAGGCACGGTGACGAACATCAACTTCATCATCGAGAATGCTTTCATTGGTTAACTCCTCCATCCTAAACAATCCGACTATAATGTGAGCATATATGCACATAAGTCATACAATTCTTCTATAATAATTTATCTCCAACATTTCATCTAAAACTATACAATTCAACTAAAATTAACTTCAACTATAAAATTTATCTACAACTCATCCAATTAACATATATGTGAGCATCTATGCACATAATCAAATAATTAATGTACAAAAAATTCATATAATATGCAAATAATAATTCTACATGTCTACATTTGCACATCACAACTAATCTAAATTTGCTAGTTAAATAACAAGCTACATAACATATAAATTAATACATTACAACTAGGGTTCCCAAATTCTACCATATTCAAACAAATTGCACATTACAACTCCACCATACAAATTAATACAAATCCATCCATCACTAACTAGGGTTCCCAAATCCATCCATCAAAAACATTGATTTCAATCAACCATATCAATCCATGCATCAACCATATCAATCCATGAATCAACACTCAAACTAGGGGATTAGAGAAGGGGATGAGGGAGAAGAGCAAGGGGATTGGAGGGAGAATACCTTGATGAAGATCTTGAGCAAGGGGAGTCTTCTTCTTGGTGGAGATTTAGAGAAGGGAAGGAGAGAGAGGAGGAGCCGCCGGCGCCGCCCTAGGTGAGGGAGAGAGAGGTGGGGAGGGAGGGAGAAGTGAGGGAGGGAGGAGAGGTGGGCCGGCCGGGTGGGCATCTAACCCTAAAGTGCAACGCCACTAGGAGTGGCGCCGCACGCACCTCTGCCGCGCCACTCATAGTGGCGCCGCACTTCCTGCCACGCCACCGGCAGTGGCGACGCAACGCCTTATGCCATGCCACCCTCACTGGCGCGGCCAAAAGGGGTTATTTGTGTGAAATATTTTCAAAAGTGGTTTATTATTTGAAATAGTTTGAAGTTTGAGTTAATTTTGTTTAAATTGCCCATACGTTAGTCCGAATCCATCACGTTTTCGCAAATTCCAAACCAAATTATCCCAATTAACTTCTACACAACAAACTTGGCAGCTACGTATAAGTCCCTCCCCTGCCAAAGCAAATTAACAAGGACCCTTGGCAACCAACTTGGTATCGGACCCCATCAGCTTACAAGTACACGCGAGAGAGGGTCGTGTCTCCTGTGTACGCCGTGCAGTGGAAGGAAAGCGGAGCAGAGAAATCCATGGCCAGGGAACGTTACCTCTCCACGGACGTGCTGCTCGACATCCTGCAACGGCTGCCGCCGAGCTCCCGCCGCCGTGCTCGCCTGGTCTGCCGGCATTGGCGCGACGCCGTCGATAATGGCACCACGGAGATGCAGAGCCACGCCAAGCCCCTCATATGGGACACGCGCAAGGCCATCGCCTACGTCGTCGACGACATCTCATCGGCATCGAAGGAGACCCACCAGCACATCACAGCCTATTACTTTGGAAACGTGCAAATGGTCAGCACGTGCAACGGCCTGGTCTGCTTGTGCAGCAACAAGGAGCCCGGTGGTGCCATCACGGTGGTTAACCCTGTCACCTGGGAGAAGCTGACCTTACCGCCGTTGCGTCACGCCAGGTTGTTCGTCGGGAAACACATTCGACCGGAGTGGGATAAGGCGTACAACTTCGGGTATCACCCGATCACAGGGCGGTACACGGTGTTGCACGTCCCATGTAGTTTTGACCGCGTTTATGAGTTTGACACCGTACACGTGCTCACATTTGGCAAGGGGTCATGGCAAGAGGTGCAAGTGAACCCTAGCGGCACAAAGTGCAATCTTGGTGCTGGCATCATCAGCATTGATGGAACAACCCACTGGATCACCGAAGGCGGCTCTGCAAGGATCATGTGTTTTGACCTTGAACACAAGCGTGTTACCTCCACCAGGCCACTGCCCATGATGCCGGCCGGGCGTGATCGGTACCACCTGACAGAGGTGCACGGGAGGTTGGGGTTCGCCGTCTGGGACGGCTCGGTGACGACAGAGGTGTGGGTTCTGGATAAAGAGACCTGGAGCCGTTGGTACAGCCTTAGACGGCAGGACATCCCTCGGCCATACTTTGCGTATGGTGAGTATGTCATGACACATGAGTCATCGTCATTTTACGGGCACCACCGAAAAGGCATGTTGTTATCTGGTGGACGCAGCGTGGTACATGTCGGTCACCGCGACAAGGGTACGCTTGTTGCAAAGATTCGAGGAGAGCACTATTGCTACCGAACTTATTCCTACGTCAAGACCACAGAGCCACTCAATGTTTTTAGACGAAAATCTTTGCGTTGACACGCTATAATAATCAAGATGATGGAGCCACTCAATTGTTTTAGGCGAAAACCTCCGTGTTGACACGATGAATTTATATGTAAGGATATTGCAATGGTCTTTTTGTTGATTTGCTACTGACTTTTCTTGATATAGATAATGATCGTGTTCACTATGATTTAGTTCTCTACTTTTATATAACTTTTTCCTGAACACCTGCAATAAATCATGAAACAATATAGGAACCTAACAAATTCAACACTTGCCCGTACTCCATGAGTTACAATAGTCTTCATGTCGTTCTCATTCTTGCAGATGTCAACATAAAATCCACGTAAATATTCACTTGTAGAAAGCTACTCCCAGAGCCACCGCCCGAGGGGCGAGATCCCGCCGCTATCATCATCGCCTGGAATTTGCCGAGCGTGACCCACGGTGTTGGCAAGGGACATGGAAAATGGGAAGGCGGGTCGTGTGGCGTAGACGCCTAGGTCGCCTCCTGTGCCGTCTAACCCTAGGCAACACGAGGAACTTTCGGGATTCTTTGCACCAATATACATGTATCATCGGAACCAGGTTTTCTAAGGAAGGGGGAGGGGGGCAAAATATCAATGATCACAGTCTAGACAAACTCGGTCCCAAAGCAGCGATGAAATCAAAAATAAATACTACTGCCGTTCAAACTCTGCTACCGTTCATCAGTAGTTTCAGACTTCGAATAAACATGAACACGACAATGTTTCAGTTAGTTCAGACTTTGTCATTTTGGATAAGTTCTGTTAATGTTTTTTCAGCTCAGTCTTAATTAGTTGGAATAGATTTCATTTTCTTTAGAATGAATTTCGGCAAGGCCATAACCAACTTTGTTTAGAATGAATTTCGGCAAGTCCATAACTAATTTTGTTTGTATAAAAACCAAGGCCATTACAAGTGTCTATTCTTAATTAAGATAAGATGGGCCATGCATCAATTAGAGGCCGGGGTCACCCCATTTCGGAAAAAAAGATGGCCAAAACAATTTTCATACACTGTCACGGACGTTGTCTTCAGCTTTATTTACATGATGCTTGAGGCAAATGGAAATGTATCAGAAGTTTTTCGTCGGCTTTTAACCATCCTACACATTCAATATATGTTTTTACCATGAATATTTAAGGTGGGATATGTACAAATGGGAGACTTAAAATACTCATCGTATAAATAGAATGAAGCACTACGTTACTTTTGTATGAAAGCATAAACTAAAAACCAATATAACCACGCATGTACCTCTAGATGATACATCATGACTGTGTTATCACATTAAAACACGAACAACAGAAATAATAATAAAACTTTACACGGTAGACATCCATTTTGAAAATAATAATGACAACAAATGGTGGAACAAGACGAAAACAGATACAAAATTGAACCTGTCAAACAGCCAACTTAAAAAAAAAAACCTGTCAAACAGCCATGGTTGCATACCAACATCATGCACACCCTTTGACAAGTTTCAACTTTCCAATACATATATCTGAATCGAATGAACAATGCAAACCCTTCAAGAGCAACAATAAGTCAGCTTGATAGATATAGAGGTGTTGTCGATATTACGTGAACGAAGAAGGATGACGAGGGAACACAAAACTAAGAAAGTATAATGGTTGATGACCTTCGGGAGGTGATAGATGTATATGAGCCGTGGAACGAAAACGGACAGTAAAACAACAATTCCATACCTTTAAAGTTAATACAAAATTAATGTATCTTTGAATCAGTTCAAGCCATAATCCATACCCATACCTGAAAAAAAAGACTTCAACATGTTACTGGTAGCTTAATTTGGTTATATTTTGTGTGAATACAAAGTACTCAATAAGTGCATAAATAGATAATAAATACTGCATAAAACATGATACCAACTTGTATCCTTTAATACTTGTTATATGGCAATTGGCTATGTATGTCTGCATGCTCTCTGCTTTCACTTTCTTTGCGTATACAGGTATCACGATGAATGAACACTCGTCGGTATTCACTCACTCTAACTTGTAGAGACTACCTACAATATGGGTCTCAACCCATCATCAACGGTCTTAAGGTGCCTACCTCAGTAGGCCACAACACTATGCACTGTGTGTAAGTTGATATGCAAGCAAAACTTCATTGATTGCCATATCCACTTGGTCTCCACAAGTATAACCAATATCCATCCACTAGAAAAATTAACAAGTGCCAGAAAGTAAAAATCAACTAAAGGACATAATTGATAAGCTGTGTAGTTTGACCTTTGTATGATGAACGTAATCCACTATGATAAATTTATACTAAATTTTTATACCTCTTGATGATTTTTTTATTGAAGATCTTAATTTTCTATTACTTTGTTGGTGTAGTAAATACAAAACATTAATCATAGTCTTATTTTTTATACAATTATTATACATATCACTAAAACATCTATATTGTGCTAAATTTGAATTATATGTTGTAACCTAATTTCTCCTTAAAGTGATTTTTGAAAGTTGCTTAAATTATATAGTGTATAGTTTACATTTGTGTGTATGTGCACGTGCGTGCATTCATGTATTCGTTTATATTTAAATATACTAAAACATCATGGTAGAGATCTCTTGACCTTATAATATAATTTCTATCTTACTAGTAGCCACTAGTGTATGGTTATGTTATCATATTTGTAGAAACTTCAAGTATAAATTAAATCATTAGCAATGTACGCCCGATGGTACCGTACAAGTTGCATTCTAGCATTTTCTCCCACACGTCTCTCTCTCCTCACCCCTCTCTTTGTGAGAGCTCCACCAACACCGCCCGACTCCCCCTCCTCTTCTCCGGAAGCTCCACCACTCGTGAGTGGGGATGGGAGGGAGCTACTCCATGTACAAAGTTCTTCTAATAGTAGCCCTAGGTTTAGCTTGTATGTTGCCTTTGTGTAGGCAGACGCTATGCTGTTGGGGAGTTCGCCATTGTGAAGGGTAGTCTTTGGTAGTGGGAGTTTCTTTTGCTACTGGTTTTGCTCCGCTAGATAGAGATATATATGATTGTACACGACCCTAGCAGATCAATGAATATTGTCATCTATTCAATCACTACTATCTAGTTATCTCACCAATACACACCATACTCCTCATGCCCTCGTATACATGTTGGATCAAAACAAGTAATAAAGAATATAGTGATAATATGCATCCACTCATACATCAAGAACATAATAACATATCACATCTCATTAATCATCCAATAATACAAAGATCCACCACATAGAAATTACATACTATGCATCATAATCATGTTGGGCAGCTCATAAGATGTCTAAACAATGAAGTACATGAGAGAAATAGGACAAGCTACTGCCAAAAACCCATAGTCCAGAGGTGGACTACTTCCTCTTCACGGCGGTGATGATGGTGTTGACGTCGGAGAGGGTGGAGAAGCGTCAGGGGGCGACTCCGGCAGCGTTTCCCCCTCCAGTCTTTGCTGGAACAGCCTCTGTTTCTGTGTTTCATGTTTCTCCGCAGCCTCCTGATCGCGATCATTGAGGGGGTCTTTATATAGATGTTTTTAGGTTAGGCTGAGCATCTGGAGACAAAGATGGACGGCAGCGGAGGCTCGAGGCCCAAACGAGGTTGGGTGGCGTGGCCTGGCTGGGGGCCTGTGCCACCTGTACCCGTTTGGCCTCTGGGCCTCATCTCATTAACTTCTTCTCCTCCAGGTGCTTCTCGTGGTAAAATATTAATGCCCGAAAAATCCCAGGTCAATTTGAGTCCGGGAAGGTCCCTAAAACGCAAAAATACGCAAAACAGGGTTTTCCTGTCCTACAGAGTTATAACCAAAATACGGGAGATCGATGGAAAATCCCCATAAAACATTATAAAACATGATTATAACAACTAATAACATTATAATATGTAGGAATATGCATCAATAAACTACAAAGATCATGCATGTATTTTACATGCATTAGTGGGGCGACAAGATCTGGTGACATTGGGATGGTTCACTGTGGAAATTCCAAGGAATGACAAGTTGCACCGCAGCTACTCAAGGTCGATGGGGCCACTCCACACACCTTAGTTGGATGCTTTGTAGGTCTACCTTCATCAAGTTCGGAGGATCTTCATCCTCAATGTGGAAATCTTCATGGCTCTTTCTGAAAGGACACAGATGTCGCCTAGAGGGGGGGGGGTGAATAGGCGATATCAAATTTTACGAATGGCTTGAACAAAAGCGGAATTAAACTAGCGTTTATTTTGTCAAGCACATAAAACCTAAATAAACTAGGCCCACCTATGTGCACCAACAACTTATGCTAAGCAATACAAGTAACAAGGTGATAGCAAGATATATGACTTCAAGCACGAGGGCTATCACAATGTAAAGTGCATAAGTAAAGAGCTCGGGTATAGAAATAACCGAGGCACGCGGAGACGATGATGTATTCCCGAGTTCCTCCCTTGAAAGGGAGTACGTCTCATTGGAGGGGTGTGGTATCGCCACAAAGGCCTAACCAACGCCACAAAGGCCTCACCCTATTCTCATGTGTGAGCTTGCGCCACAAAGGCCTAGCTCACTCTTCCACTAAGGGGTTTCTCAAGGCGGAACCGGGCCTTTACACAAAGCTTGGGGCACGCATCCACAACTTAATTGGAGGCTCCCAAGAATAGCCACAAAGGCACCACAAAGCCACAAAGCCGTCTAGGGTTCCAAGAACCCAAGAGTAATAAGCTCACAAACTTTCACTTACTCGAATCTCCGGGGAGAACTCAAACCGATGCAACTTATGCAATGGCAAGAGCACACAAGGTGCTCAAATCCTTCTCACTCAAATCCTACCAAAGCAACTAATGCTATGGAGAGATATGAGAGGAAGAACAAATGGAGGAAAACCACACAAGTCTCCAAGATCTAGATCCCAAGATGTTCCCCTCACTTAGAGGAGAGATTGATTGGTGGAGTTGTAGATCTAGATCTTCTCTTTCAAATCCCTCAACAAGATTCAAGAAATATGGGAGGGATAGAGAGTAATTGCAAGCTCTTGAAGGTCAAAACAATGGAGGAGAGAGAGACAAGCAACCAGCCCCAAGGAGGAAGAAGGGGAGGGGTATTTATACCCCCCACGAAATATGGCCGTTGCAGGACTTGGAGGGGCGGATTATCCGGCCAAAATATGGCCGGAATATCCGGCTGGCCGGATTATCCGCCCCCTATACTGGGTGACGCCGACTCTGGTCCTTAGCAAAAATTCCGAAACGAAATCTTCGAGGGGGGGGGCGGATTATCCGCCCCCCTGGCCGGAATTTCCGGCCCCGTATCTGGGTGACGCCGAGCAGAAACTGCAATACGAAAACGGTGATAACTTTTTCATCCGGACTCCGTTTTCGATGATCTTGGGCTCGTTGGAATCACCACAACGAGCTCTACAACTTCATCCATAGAAACATCATAGTCCAACAAGGGAGTATAAAACCAAATGATGAAAGGTTTGACCTCTCTTTGAAGGCAAATCGGTAAAACCTCCAAACATCAAAAACGCAATAAGAGCTTCATGCAAAATCCGTTTTTGATGAGCTAGAGCTTGTCATGGAAATAACCACAAGCTCTAGAACCTCACATGGATAAAACCCAAATAAGAACCAAGAAAGATGATGCCAAGTATGCAAAGGTTTGAGCTCTCTCCGAACGATACAATTAAGTTACTCACTCGAGAGCCCCTCTTGATAGTACGGCTACCGATCCTATAACCCGGTCTCACAAATAACACCATGATACCGGTAAGAAAGAAACCCTAACACTATCATACCTTTGCCTTGAGCATTCCACTTGAGGTGGATAAAGACGATCTTGATCTTCTCAAGTTGGACCACCTTTCTTGATTGAGCTTGCTTGGTGAAGTCTTGCGGATTGCTCCCCCATACTCTACTATGGAAGAGACTATCTTTAAGCATATATTCACCTATCCATGATCACAATATAGATGGCAAGCTTCAAGCATATGTTCTCTTCTAGTTGCTCATCTTGAACTTGCGCTTTGACTTGATCAATCCTCGAATCAATTCTTCTTTCTCCATAATGATGGTGTCTTGAGGATACACATAAGAGCTCACTCAATCTTATTCTTCAAGACACACTTGACATAAGCTCAACTCCCTTAAGACCAATCTTTGGATCACTCCTTGAATAACACCTTGGTCAACACATAATCTTCTTCTTACAACCTTGACTCCAACAAATGGTTCAAGCATTGTCTATGGACAAGTCCTACACATATAACTCAATGCAACCATTAGTCCATAGGGATTGTCATTAATTACCAAAACCACACATGGGGCTCGATATGATCTTTCACTTTCCCCGGTGGTGCAGTCGTCAACTGTTTGCTTCGAGGCTCTCTAGTGACATAGGTGGAGAGGGACCGGATCCCTTTTTCAGAATTTTTGTGAGGTCCTTTCTACAAATGTGTGGCCCATGTTGTAATTTCAATTTTTCTTGGGGTACTCCTTGTAACTGTATCGCACCTTAATGAATGAAGCTTCTAGGTCCTCAACTATTATCCCATTTAAAAAATTGCATTCTAGCATATTTGCACGAAAAGGTCCATCGCTTTTGTATTTCATATTGAAATATCTTCACTTAATCACCCAAATATTAAAACGTGGTGGAAACTTTGTGCATACATACAAGTTGATTATATTATATGATAGAATGCAACTCGTATGGTACCAATTAGGGGTGTACCTGAGCTCATGTTAGTTTCTCAAGATAATTAAGTTATCGATGGTGAGTTTAATGCATATCTTGCAATGTAATTGCAAGTAGTGGAAAATAATAGGTGGCTGGCGACTGGGAAAGTCCACACAAAGCGATCCTTTAGTGCAGGGGCCTTGTTTGCGAAGATGAGGGCGATCTGGAACCTCTTCAGGGATCTGATCCGCAGGGAGGCTGGGGAGAACATGTTTATCTTCTAGATGCACTACCTAGGAGACTAGAAAAAGGTAGTTCATCAAGGGTCATGGACCTTCCGTGGATGGGCGCTGCTCATAAAAGATTATGATGGAAAAGAGGATCCAGAGAAGGTAATTTTTGGGGGTCTGTATGTGTGGGCACAAATCCATGGCATACCTGAGCTCCATAGGAAGACGGCGGTGGTTGATGGTCTAGCACAAAGAGTGGGGAAGGCGGAAGAGGTGCAGATGACCCCCAAAATTATTTTTTGAAGGCAAATATGTGCGAATTTGAGTGCTGATTGACATGGGGAAGCCTCTAATACGTTTGGTCTCGCTCAACGTGCAAGACGAAGGAAGGAAGAGATTAGCAGTGAAATATGAGAAACTGCCTTTTTCTACAAATGGTGTGGTATACTTGGCCATGATCACGAGGAGTGTGGTGATGGGGTTTGGGAGGCGAAGGATTTGCAATACGGTGAATGGATGCTTGCAACTCACCCAGTGTCCACTTCGGTAGAACCTCAATGCTTTGCTCCACGTGAACCAGTTTGTGGTGGTTGGTATGGTCGTGGAGGGCTGAATCAAAAACCAAGGAAAAGGTCCTCTCAGAATGCTTTGTTAGATAAGGAGGAGGAAAGTGGAGAGTCTGGGGAGAGCCCTTTAAAATCCATACCGATTAAAGAAAAAGTTGGACCTAGATGATGACACTGTGTTGGGTATTCCTGCCCTTGACAGTGGAAAAGGCCTGGATGCACCTCCACCACCCCCTGGCTATGTGAATCCCCGTGATCGTGCGAAGCAGAATAAGACAAGTGGATCAGCAAATGACTTGGCAACATCGGCGGCCACCCTGGAGGTGGACCACCAGGCCCAATGACCACATTTGGTTGGAACGGCCATGGTTTGAGGCAATCGGCGACCGTTCAAGTGCTTGTTTGTCTTGTATAGACATATAAGCCATGTCTAGTTTTCATCTGTGAGACTAGACAAAGCAAGGAGAGAGTCAAAAATCTTCAATTCCGGATTGGAATGAAAGGATGTTTTCAAGTTAAGGGTAATGGAAAAGGTGGTGGACTTACTTTACTTCAGTGATAGGCATATAGATGTTCATGTCGGCGGTGGCCCTTTTGAGCAGATGTGGAGGGGGACTTTTGTTAATGCTGAGCCGAAACCCATAGATCATCATAAGATGTGGGCAAAGCTACGGCAAATTAAACTGAACTCGGATAGGCCGTGGCTAACGATGGGTGACTTCAACGAAGCAATGTGGCAAGACGAGCATTTATCTCAAACGCCTCGCTTGAAAAGGCTGATGCTTGATTTCCGTGAGGTCCTCTCACATTGTGACTTGCACAACTTGGGATTTGTTGGTACTCCTTGGACCTTCGATAATAAGTAGAAAGGTGCTCGTAATGTCAATGTCCATTTAGACAGGGTGGTGGCCTCACTAGCGTGGTCTAATCTATTTGTGGAACACCGATTGAGACATATTTCTTCTTCATGATCAGACCATACTCCTCTCTGATGAACATGCAACCAATAACAGACCAATGCGGACTATTTGGTGTTATGAGGTTATGTGGAAAAGGGAACCTTCCCTACCTACAGGCAGTGGCGGAGCGTGAAAGCATGGGACAAAATTCTTAACATCTTTATAGACCGGGCCAGATTAAGCAAACTGGAGCAAATATTGATGAATATATGTGCTAATTAACCTGGAGTTAGTATTCTTTATTTTTTTAAGACTGGACCACGGCCTTGTATGGCCTCCAAGACGCTACGCCCCTGCCTGCAGCTGTGGAGGAAGCTTGGTCTCGGAGGGTACCCAGACATGACTTAGGAGATGTCTCCACATCGTTGTGGTTGGTCGTGGACGACATCTATATGTGGAAAAATGTACACTTCAAATCGGTCCCTCGAGAGATTGAGAAGAAACGTGAAGATCTAGAAAGGCTTCGCCAGCTAAAGGATGAGGAGAGTGTTGCGAAGGAAATTGGCCTAGAAAAACAGATGGATGAACTCCTTTACTGTGAGGAAATTATGTGGATGCAACACTCCCGAATTGCATGGTTAAGTGAAGGAGATCGAAACACCAAGTACTTTCACCGCAGGGCTTCCTGGTGAAGGAAGAAAAATAGTATTCGCAAGCTCAAGTGGAGTGATGGTACTTGGACGACTGATACAGGAGAAATGGAGAAAATATCAAGAGAGTTCTTTTAGATTGGCATGAATACAAGATATGATCATGTGGATCTAAATATCATCATCGATCTGTTGGATCAATGTGTCGATGATGACATGAATGCAAAATTGTGTGCACCATTTACGGAGAAGGAAATAAGTGACGCCCTATTTTAGATTGGCCCTCTTAAGACGTCATGGCCAGATGGCTTTCCTGGCCGCTTTTTGTAGCATAATTGGGGCCTCCTGCGTGATGATGTGATCCGATCAGTACAACAGTTCTTTAATGATGGAATTATGCAAGAGGGAGTAAATGATATGGCTATAGTTTTGATCCCTAAAAAGAATGATTCGGAGGAGCTTAAAGATTTTTGTCCGATCAGTTTATGCAATGTGATTTTCAAGGTGGTCTCTATCTAAGTGTCTTGTTAATCGTCTTCGGCCGATGTTGCAAGATATCATATCACCAACGCAAAGGGCTTTTATTCCAGGACGTCTTATAACAGATAATGCGCCGATGGCGTTTGAGTGCATCCACTCAATACAAACAGGATCTGCGACCCGTAGGAATTTTTGTGCATACAAATTGGATATGGCCAAAGCGTATGATCGTGTTGATTGGAGATTTTTGGAAGGGGTTTTAGCGAAGTTGGGCTTTCATAGTCAATGGATTCGGTGAGTAATGGCTTGTGTTACCATCGTGCGGTATTCGATTCACTTTAGTGGACATTTATTGGACCCCTCCACTCCTACACATGGTATTCTACAAAGTGATCCTCTTTCACCATACTTATTCCTATTTGTTGTTGATGATTTGTCTTGGCTCATTAGAAAGGAGATTGAAAATAATGCGCTAAAGGAGCTTCACATTTGTCGAAGAGCACCGAGGATCTCTCACCTCTTATTTGCGGATGATAGCCTCTTATTTTTTGAAGACACGATTGAGCAAGCTAACATAGTGAAAGGTATTCTCAATCGCTGTGAACCAAGCACGGGCCAGTTGGTGAGTTTGGGAAAATGCTCCATGTTTTATGGTTACCAATGCAACTCTGATGTGCATACCGCTATACAAGGCATCCTAAAGTATGATACCCTTTGTTTTGAAGAAAAATATTTTGGGCTTCCAATGCCTGAAGGTCTTTTGAAGAGTGGTAAGTTCAAATCCACAAAAGAAAATTCTCTAAGCATGCTTGTGATTGGTCGGAAAAATACATGTCGTCGGGTGCAAAAGAGATTCTCATTAAGTCAGTGCTCCCAACCATATATACTTATGCCATGGGAGTTTTTAAGTTTCTAGTTGGTCTGATTGATGATCTCACACAAATCATTTGGAACTTTTGGTGGGGAGATGAGGAGGATAGACGGAGAATGCATTGGATTTCGTGGGACAAGATGGATAGACCTAAGTCTCAAGGCGGTGTTGGGTTCAGAGATCTCAGATTGTTCAATCAGGCGCTCCTACCACGGCAGGTTTGGCGACTGATTCAATACCCTAATAGCTTGTGTGCATGACTGCTGAAGGCTAGATATTATCCCTCTGTTGATCTCCTTGATACTGCCTTTATTCAAAACCAGTCACAGACCTGGCAGGGCATCATTCACGGGCTGGAGCTCCTAAACAAAAGTGTGATATGGAGAATCGGCTCTAGTTCTTAAGTGAAGATTTTTCGGGATAATTGGCTGCCCCGTCCAGATGCTATGAAACTAGAAGGGAGGAGAGGCAACTCTCGCATGAAATGGGTGTCTGAGCTGATAAACCCACAAACCAGAACATGGGATGAGATGGTTGTTAGTGAGTGCTGCTTACCATATGATGCAAAATCAATTCTGTCCACCAAGCTACCTGCGAGAGCCTGCGATGATTTCATTGCTTGGAGCGGAGAAAGCAACGGCATGTTCAACATTTGGTCCGCATACCATATGGGTATCCAACCTACTTTGGAGAAACTGAACCAAGGGCAGCCCAGCTCTGAAACTTCCGGGGACCGGAGTGTTTGGAATCTCATCTGGAAAGCGACATGACCCCATAAGCTATGGGTTTTTGCATGGAAAGCGGCAACGTCCACGCTTGCGGTACGTACAGGCCTTCACCGCCGCATTCCCGAGAAGGAACCTGTCTGCACCGTATGTGGATGTGAGGACGAGGATGATCAGCATGCACTAGTCTGTTGCACTCTTGCCCGAGCGTTGCTTGAGGAGATGAGGAAACTATGGAATTTACCACCGGAGGGAGACTTCCTGAAGTCGGGAAAGGATTGGCTCTTGCACCTGTTGATGCCTCGATGGATATCAGACCAAAGATCATTTTTCTCCTGTGGCGTGTCTGGCACCACCAAAACAATGTAGTCACGTCGATGGCAAAGATTCTATCATAGCTTCGGCGCGGTACATCTCTAACTACCTGCAATCCTTTTTGTCAGTTACAAAGCCAAACCTTCCAGGCCAAACCATGTCTGAGGGCCCTCATGTATGGGCAGCACCTCTGGAAGGAAGACTAAAAGCAAATGTCGATGCGGGCTGGGATGAGCTAACAAAGGCAGCAGGTATTGGTATCGTCATTTGGGATTATTTAGGTCATCTGGTGGTCTCTGTTTGGAGATTTATTCAATCATGTGCCAGTGCAGAGGAGGCGGAAATGATGGCTTGCCTGAAAGGCCTAAAACATCTAGTTGACCTCCGGAGATGGCCAGCGACCTTAGAATCTGATTGCCTACGTGTTATCCAAATGGTGTCGGGCAAAGACCATGAAATGTCGAGCAGCTGGGCTCTTGTCAATGAAGTCAGAGAATTGTGGATGATTTATCAAGATATAGCTATTAGAAAGGTGGATCGCGTGAGCAATGGTGTTGCACATGTGCTGGCGCAATTAGGCAAAGCTGATTTTAGCGGTGTGTTGCATGACTCGGCTTCTGAGTGTGTTCAGAACTTGATTATAAACGATGTAATTGAACTATGATTGAAGCAGCAAGTTTCAGACGCACTCTTTTCCTTATTAGGTACCTAAGGGGATAATCTAAAAAAAGGGTACCTAAGGGGATTAGAATTTTTTTAATGGGGTGGCTTGCTAGCTACTATATTAATCGTTTACCTTAAAAAAAGGTTGTGCTTCAAAAAATTGTAATGAGCAACAAAACTGATATCGATGGATTCCTTTAGTTTTGCCCGGTTGCCCCAGCATGCGTACGTGTACACGCCGGCTAGGGGAGGCAGATACACACAGGCCTCTCATTTTTCGGGGCCGTGGTGCGCGCCGTCGTCGGGAGGGCGCGCCACGACGGCGAATGGCAGTTGCGCCCGGAAATCACGTTGCCCCACGGCTACTTTCTCTCCAACTACCTTTCTCCCTCTCACCTGATCTCCGCTTCACAGTGCAAGTGCATCCATCGTACCAAGGACAAGCGCAGTGTCCAAATTACCACCACCTTTCTGCCAATCCTACATTCCTACTGCACATTTCCTTCCTTCCACTGGTTGATCTGCAGATCATAAGCAGCAGCACAGTCGGTTGAGGTCTGCTGCTTGCTACCATATCTCTGATTTTTCATGTGCCACAACAGTATTCACGAGGTGGGCAGCGAGAGATCGAGGAAGATGGTGCTGGTGGAGAGCATTGGCAAGTACAGGGTCGGCCGGACCATCGGCGAGGGCGCCTTCGCCAAGGTCAGGCTCGCCGTTGACACCGAGACCGGCTGCACCGTCGCCGTGAAGGTCATCAACAGGGACACCGTGCTCAGGAACAACCTCATGTATCAGGTACGTCTGTGAGGCGTGAGCTAGCTGCAGAGTGCCTGATCCTGCGTGTTGCCGTATTCAACTGATCTTTTGTTTGTTGTAAATGCATTGCTTGGGTTTTGAAGGTGAAGCGAGAGATCAGCGCGATGAAGCTTCTCAATCACCCCAACATTGTCAAGATACACGAGGTAAATAGATGGGATTCTGTATTTAAATCTTGTCTGAATTTTGCAGAACCTCGGTCATTTTCTTAAGCATTTGGATCAGTACTGAAACACAGCTGTCTTAGGCAGTCTCACTCCATGCACTAAAACCAAAAGCCGGCTAGAATTTCAGTTAGGTTTCGCTAAAGTTCACACTTTCAACTAGCAATTTTATGATAGGTGAGGCGCAGTTTTAGGTGCCGATATTAAAAGATATTCAGGAAAGCGAGAATTAGCATGACTAATTTGGTTTACCATTACATTTATTTGGTTTCCCATACATAATCCAACAAGGAGCATACAATTTTAAAGCAGAAACCATTTTCTTGTGCATTATTTTCTTAAGCCTTTGGATCAGTACTGAAACTCAACTGTCTTAGGCAGTCTCACTTCAAGCACTAAAACCAAAAGCTGGGCTAGAATTTCAGTTATGTTTCCCTAAAGTTCACACTTTCAACTAGAAATTTTATGATAGGTGAGGCGCAGTTTTAGGTGCCGATATTAGAAGATATTCAGGAAAGCGAGAATTAGCATGACTAATTTGGTTTACCATTACATAAATTTAGTTTCCCATACATAATCCAACAAGGAGCATACAATTTTAAAGCAGAAACTATTTTCTTGTGGGAAAATGAGACGATATCCCTGGGTGTACGTACTCCCACATTCAATATACCACATAGATGAGTCAATTATACCTATTTATAATTTTTAATATACTTCATTAGTTAATACCAGATACCTCAAAGTGAGTTTTATGAAAAATTTCATCTGAGTATATATACCTCATATTATTTGCGTATATACTGCATTTATGCACGTAAAAGTGATATATTAAAAAAGTAAGGGTTCCGATGGAATTTTTGCATACTACTTATATTGAGGTATATTAGAATAATTAAAGAGGTATATTAAAAATGATAAAGAGGTATAATACCCTTGTATATGAGGTATATTGAATATGGGAGTATGTACACCCAGGAGTATATAAGATGAGTCCCTTGCACGCAGGTGATCGCGACGAAGAAAAAGATATACCTGGTGATGGAGTATGTTGCAGGAGGGCAGCTCTCTGACAAGCTAGTAAGATAGTCAAGTTATTGAGTACAGTTTCAAGACTTACTCAAACTTAATTTAATTTGAATTTTCTGTTTAAGAGTTACCACAAGAGGTTGGATGAGAGGGAAGCAAAGAAGTACTTCTACCAGCTAATTGATGCTGTGGACTATTGCCACCGGAGAGGTGTATTCCACAGGGACCTCAAGGTCAATATATTGTTTCTTATCCCCTAATTACTAATTACAACTTCATAGTACTCTTGTCTAGTTATCTTCCTTACTGGAATAGTTCGTATTAGGTATTGTATGACTGAGTTACTATACTTCCTGATGGTGTACACAGCCAGAAAACCTTTTGCTAGATAATCAAGGCAATCTCAAGGTATCTGATTTTGGACTCAGTGTTCTTGGGAAGGTAAGAACTTGCAAAGATTATGAGCTCATTCATTTGAGTTTTCCATGTAGCTTTCTATTAAATTTTCTCTGATTCAGCCAGGGCAGTTGCTATCCACATCGTGTGGCTCACCGTGTTATGTTGCTCCTGAGGTAATTATAGAGATCATAGCACTGCCGGAAAAACAAGAGCATGCCATAGCCTACTAGCTAAGCTGCATCACATGTCCCACGAAATTTGTCATCAGCATTGCCAACTTATGATTTTATATGATCTGATAGGTGATTCAGCACAAAACTTACGAGGGGGCAGCTGCGGACATCTGGTCCTGCGGCGTGATCCTGTTTGAACTTCTTGCTGGTTATCTGCCATTCCAAGATCACAGCTTAACAAACTTGTACCGAAGGGTAAGCACAAATATCTGCATCCAATACCACCTTTTGATGTGTTGCACCTTGCTTATTAGATATTTCCTTACTGACAATTGTTGGCGTGAAAGATATCTCGAGGACAGTTTGCTTTCCCGCTATGGATCACCCTGCCTCAGAAGAAGATTATCTTGAGCATACTGGATCCATCTCCTATAACGGTAATCCCATGCAAAATGTTATGCAGTTCTATGTGAGGAATTAGACAGATACATGTATTCAGTTCACTAACAAGATCATCTTCTAATTATGATATAGAGAGCAAAGATAAGCGATATTTTCAGTGAAAAGTGGTTCCAAGAGGGCTACAATCCATCAAAAAGGACAATAGAGAGTGTAGATGATTGTGTTGATCTTGAAGAGGCCGGCACAGACAGTGATAGCAGCCACAGCACAGAGGTAAAAGAGTAGTAAACACTGCTCTGGAACACACACACACACACACACATTGGTTATTTCTTTCACCCTGTACCTGTCATTTCCTACCCCTAGTTGCAACGATTTCCCTTGTGTGTAGGTCAGGGGATCTGAAGTAGCAATTTCAGAGCCACGGTTCATCAATGCTTTCCAATTGATAGCAACGTGCAGCGATCTTGACTTGTCAGGACTCTTCCAGGAGCAGGTGCAGTTTCCAGATCTTCGGATCAACTTGGTTTATGTATGTGACCTACACCAAACCATGGTTGTAGGTTGATCTGAATTTCAGGGACTAACTTGACTGATGATGCATGGTCGCCAGAAAAAAAAGCTTGGCTCGCCGCACACGGTGCCAGAGACACTGGAGATTATCTCAGTTGCAGCCCGAGATGTGAGCTTGTCAGTAAGGAGAATGGGCAGCTCCGTGGTAATTAACTAGAGTGCAACAATAATTGGGTTCAGCTTCTTGATCATGCTCTTCAGAAATCCCAGCCAAGTTCTTTTAGCCTGGTTTCTCATTGTGGCACAGGTCAAACTTCAGGACATCGGATTGCTATCAAGAAGCTTGCTGGATCTTACTTTGTCGGCAGAGGTAAAATACCGTACTGTGTCTCCTCTTCTACCACTGGAGAAATCAACACCGAGAATTTGCACACTACAGGTGGCATTTTCAAAAGTGCAGCCTTGCAGTGGCATCAATTTTTTTTTCCTTATTTGACATGATGAGAGATGCAGGTGATCGAGGTGACCCAAGCACACTGTGTTGTCGAAGTGTCCAAGTCCACCGGTGATCTGATAGCATACAAAGAGGCATGTCAATTTTGATGTTTGTTTCATTTCTGTCTGATCTCACCTCAAGAATATGAAGTATAGTTTACTGATCAGCAATGCAATGTAACACATGCAGTTCTGCAGAAGCTTGTGGAGACTGCTCAATGAAGGGTAGCGGCAGCCTGGCAGCTCATCTGATCTGGAAATAGTCTGAATAACAGGATTATTAATTCTGTTAAAAGAGCACAGTGGAGTAGCTACCAGAACCTGCAAGAGAGATTACAGATAGACCGTACCGATGGCGGGTGGTGCCCCTTGCACAGAGCGAGCACTTGGTACTCAATGATTGTAATGCTACCCTGATTAATCAAAATCTCTCTGTAATATCCCGAACAAAATATGAGGTATGATTTTGATGATTGGAATTTGAACCAAAGCATCTAATGTCACAGAAACTTTGTGGTATAAGCCATTCCACGACAAAGGATCATATTGCTCTACTTATGTGACTCATACATAGTGTATCACAGCATCCATCACTTACGGATGTTCTTTTACAAGTAAATAACCCAAAAGAAACATGTCAGACAAATCCGGCGTATTCAGAGCCAAGAGTGAAGTATTACATGTTCCTACTGCAACGCCTGCGCCATGGTTGAGCGATGAGAGAGCTGTTGCTCATACAGGGACCTGAATATCTGATATTTGGCATCGTGGTATTTCTTCACCCTGGGATCCGAAGAAGGATGCACAACCTTCAAAAAATGAACTTTCTGGTTTATAAACAAAAAATAAAAATGGAAAGTTCTAATTGAGAATGTATGCACTTTAAGGAAGAAAATGGGGCATTGTTACTATTAGCATACTTCCTAAGGTGTCTAACAATACGAATACAAAAGTGGAGCCGGTTAATTTATTTTCTTCTTTAAAAATAGGAAGGTTTGGGACATGCCTTTCCTGCTGCATTCAGTGACTTCATTGCATCACGAACACCAGAAAACTTCTTCGCAGCAACAGCACCCAGAATAGAAGCACCTAAAAGCACAGACTCGTTCTCTCTAGGAAGTATTATTGGACATCCTGCAAAGAACAAGTTAAGTTTCACAAAGTAGGGAGAAGAGGATACGGAGAGAGGTTACTGCAGGAAGATGAGATTTACCAATGATATCTGCATGCTCCTGGATATACAAGGAGTTCTTTGCAAGTCCGCCACAGGCAAGAAGAGTGTCGATCTAATACATGGAGAAAAAAATTATATTCTAGACACCCAATTATATAGCAAACTTAGAATCCTTGGTAGCAAATAAGTACCTTGTGTCCATGAGCATTGCAATGCTCCACGATATGACGAGTTCCATAAGCAATACCCTGAATCGTTGCTAGGTACAGAAGAGCTAGATGCTTTTCACTTGTATCAAGTGTCAAGCCACAAATCACTCCTTTGGATTTTGGATCAGCAACAGGGGACCTAACCATCAGAACGGTTTTAAATTCAGGTGCAGTGGAAGTGTATCATTTTGTGTCAGGTAAACACAAAACCAAAATAATGAGGGGGGAAAGTAAGAACTTGTGTGCAGCTTCGCAAGTGTGTCAGGGAAATATTAACCAAAACATTGAGGATAAATAATAAAATTAAGCAAATGCTGCCTTTTTGTATATTAAGCAGTGTCAAGTAGATATTAACCAAAATAGAGGGGAAATGACAAAATTGTAAGCAGCTGATCAGGTGTGTAATGTCACAATTCTGGTAGATTTAATTTCTTAGGAATAACTGGGATTGCTAGCTGTCTAAGTGTTTTCGGTTGCCACATTATTAGTTGAGTAAATCTCATTTTATGGCAAGAAAAAATAACTACTTTTATAATTACAGTACATAAAGCTAAAATGCATCCAGTGTTCACCATCTGGACTGAACTAGTTGCTACAGATGTCAGGGACCTGTTAATTCTACATTGCGGCTGGTTGGACAGGTAAAGGAGACTGGTTTATCTGGTCTGAGATCTTTATGTGTCAAATTGCGAAGTTGTGATGAAAAGACCTAGATAACAAGCATTCTTCTTTATGAACGGAAGTTTAACGATTTTCTTACCGGTTTCCATGAAAATCTGGAAGGACATGGGTATCTTGACTCAAGGCAGAAAGAAAGGGCATATTTTGTTCTTGTGACATTGAAAATAATAACTTGTTCATCAACTCAAATATGGAGACACCTGTATAATTGGAGAACACAATCACAACATTTTCATGGTACAGCTTCAAGGATTATATACTTGAGCAAATATGGAAAACTTACTTTGAGAAGCAGCATGATTAGCTAGAAGGGGAGCAGCAACATGGTTTTGAACAATGTAGTCAAGCAGAGCACCAGTTGCACTTTGTCCACCTTCTGTGAGCCAATACTCAGGAACCATCGCTGAATATGGAAGCGCAATATACACATAGTCAACATAGTCCACGAAAGATACTGGAGAATGAAGTAAAAAAATGCTGGCAAGAAACATATGGAAGTGAATGATAGGGTTACTGTACCAGACCAAAATGGCCCCCAGACACCAGGGATAAATAGCTTATTCTTTGACACAGCCATGTGGCATGTAGATGTCCCACATACCAATACCATGCGACGGCATATTTCTTCTTCATCAGACACTTCAATGAAATGTTTTCTGATAAATATAAATATCTAGAAGTACTTTATGCAGAAAACTATGGATGAATCAACACTAACAGTCAGCTTTAGATTCTACATCTGGCACACTTTCCATCACTCCAACACCACCAGCATGAGCATCAATGAGCGAAGTACCAACAGGTGTCCCAGGTAGCAAGCCTAACTCCTGATAATTGGATCCATTCAACATTAAAAAGGCAATTACTTAAAATTGATAGCACGTGCATTTCTTTATAGAAGTTACAGAGAAAGAACCTAGATAATGGATCACATTATTATTACATGACATGGTTACTTAACTATAAATTAAACTTACAGAATTCCATATGAAATCAATAGCAATGTGAATTTGCTTGCCTTTGCAGCAGCAGGTGTCAAACCGGAACCTAGAGGATGGCCCGGAAACGCAACACTGCGTCCTATTTCGATTGCATAAGTGCAGTGGTGTATTAGAAAATCAATGACACTGAATGGCACATTAATTTAGTACAAAAGGGGAAACTGAACAAGCATTCAACCTATTTTCGCACAATTCCCTTTCACAAGTTCCCCCAGGCCTATTTCTTCCCAAAAGACTTCATCCCATCCACATGCTTGCATATCGCGTGAATCTGATTCCTTCCACTGCCCCATGTGTGCATGTCCAAGATATGTCCATTTGCAAACTGTTGTGCATAAGCTGCGGGTGTCATCACCAGTCGCTCTAGAAAATGAACAGCCAAAGCAGAATATGTTATGAAAGTTTACAGCAGAGTCAGACTTAGAAACTGGAACTCACCTATATGCTAACCAGTCACTAAGGTCCATCCACCTACATACCATAGACCAAGACTCTTGCAGATTTTCCTTTACCCACAAAAGCTGTACAAAAATAATTATAGAATTACATTGGAGATAATCAGACAATCACAATGGTATCAATTTCTTAACCACTTTTCTCAGTAGGAAGAAGGTCAGAAGGTCAGATTTACGTTTATGCATGCTATAATCAAATTTAGAGACTTTCCACGTTTAGCACAGTCTTAAACTCTTGTCCAGTCGCATAGGGTGACAACAATAGTCAACATTTCTAACAGCATGATTATCAGTTTCTGTAAATGGTGCATCGGGGAATCAGGGGTTGGTACAATACATGATGTGAATCATATTGCATGGAAGAGACACGGTTACCTTTGGAGCTTGCATTTCTGGAGAAACACCCCCACCACAGTACTGCAATACCGGTGAATTGCGAGCATTAATTCGATCAGCCTGATCAACAGCCCTATGGTCCATCCACACGATGATGTTCCTTCTTGCATCACCACTCCAAGAAACCGAAACAGGGGAACCATCAGCGTCGACAGCAACTGCAAGCAGCAGGCTATGTTATTGTCAAGTCACTAAAATTTTCCCAGACACCTCAAACACAAAATTCCCCATTCAAAAGTTAACTCAAGCAGAAGATACGGAGATCAAGGCAAACCAAGGGAGCAAGTAGCGGCGAAGCCAAGGCCGACGACATCCTCAGGGGCTACGTTGGCCAGAGAGCATGCAGATTTTACAGCAGCACAAACCGCAAGCCAGATATCCGTCGACGATTGCTGGTGGTGAACCACCCAGAATTAGCAAGGTGGTATCTGATTCATGTACCAATCATGTAATACATGAAATGGATCACAAATTACCAACCTCAATGCAGTCTTTCTCTTTCCACATCTGTATGGGGCTGCTGGCGGAACCTAGCAACTTACCCTTCTCATCAAACAGGCCTGCATCAACATATAACAATTTACAACACTAGCCTAATTACCTGCTAATTACAGTGCCTGCCAAAAGTGAACTCCTTTATCAAGTTCTGAAACACTCGATGATAAGAATGCACCCTTAAAACCTATCTCAAATTACCCTCCAGCACATCCGAAGAAAAAAGATGGAATGAGAATTAAAGGAAACTCAACAAACTTCCTCCGCTCCCGTGAAACAAACATTCAGTTCATCAGCGGACAGTTACTATTTCTCCCAGTTCTAAAAAAAATACCTAGGAAAGTGAAATTTCTTCCAGGCGAGACCAGTTGCTTCCCTACATAAGCAGCGCTCCTACTACTCAATCACTACTCGCAAATCAAAAAAACGGGCGAGGTCTGTCTACTATTTGATAGCCAAGAAAAATGGAGGGGGCGTTGGCTCAAAGGAGTCAGAGGATGACGAGCCTGCGCGAGCGCTGCCAGTGCCGACGTCGACGCCGAGGAAGACGCCGCCGCGGGACATGCTGCCGGCGGCGACGACCGGAGAAGGAGAGCTTCCACGTGGGCTGAGCCTGTGTTTGGCCTCTGTTTGATCTGATCCGTTCGCGCTGGCCCACTTGCCAGATCGGGAATAAGAGTCAAGGTAAATCCAAAAGTTGAGTCAAGCATACCAGACAGGCTGGACCGTCCGATACCACATACAGGTCTTTGGTATTTAGCCTAAAAAAAAGGTCTTTGGTATTCACTAAGGCCTTGTTTGGATACAGGAGTTTAGCCAAACCCATTTTCCGTAATCCAAAATAACCGTGTAACTAACTAAAATTCTGTTTGGGTGGAGTAACTAAAACGTGAAGAAGGAAAACTCGGTTTCCACAAAACCAGGAAAACGAGTATTGACAAAAACAACTAATACTCGTTTTTGGGAAAACGCGATTACACAATCCACGATACTACAACGGATCTCGAGCAGGGTCCTGGGCGGCGACTGCCCGGTGGCCTGGTCATCTATGTCTGCGACCGTCGGTGAGCACCGGCGGAGACCACACCGCCTCGTACAGCTAGTCGAGCTCTAGGTCGCCGTGCTCACCGACGATCCCCGCACCTGCGCGCCGCTGCACGCACGCCCATGTCTGGCTCCTGGCAATGGTGGGTGGTGAGCTCGACGACTCCTTGCCGGAGATGGCCAGGCTCCCGGCCACCTCGGCACCACTGCCGGCGGGCACACCACCTACGACTATTCAGGGCCGTCCGTCTCGCCAGCTACAAGCACATCCGCAAGGACTAGGTGCCGCCTGCACGCAGCAGCGACGCCCGGCCTGAGCGGCGGCGCAGTGGTCGTGGTCAAGGAGCGCCGCCGTTCATGCCGAGTTGCCGACGTTGGGCATCTTCTCGCGTTACACAAGGAGTGCACGTCGATATCCCGTCGAAGTGCTGGAAGATCCTGGCATCCTGCCTAGGACTTCCTGACGCTGCTGTCGGTCCCATACGATACGATGTGCTGCTCATGACGGCGACCGGGTGCCGAGACTTTTCTCGTCGGACAGGCCGCAGAGCAGTCTGCTCAGGCTTCAGTCGTGAGCCTACGTGCATCAAGGCAGGCGGTGTCCAGGACTCTCCCCAGAAGGTAGGGAGCGGCAGGAGCAAGGCGGCCATAGGAATCGGGAAGTGGAAGGTCATGTCGTCATTAGATCACGGAAAGAGAAGATACTCCCAGGATATTTTTTTAGACCAGTTTTATCATTTTCTAGCCCAAACATAGTTTTCGTCGAACTGATTAGTAACAGAAAAATTATCAAAACTGGTTCTGCTAAAAATCGGCTGAAAACTCGTTTCCTATAAACCCACCTTTAATACTCGCTATCCAAAGAACCACTAAAGGGAGATACATATTGGACGAGATCGTAGTTATTCATGTAAAGTTTAACATGAACTGAAGTTGAGCAAGCTAACTCGAATCCTTCACAAACTTAACTTTGAGAAGGAACATGACAAAATTGATTGGGATCCCGGAAGAGGTCATGACCAAAAAAATGTTTTGATGCCAGTTGGATCGTGCAGACATAAAACAGGGGCACTTGGCCATAAACATTAATGGGAAGCAAGAGGCCCTTTCTTCAAAACTTTCAGTGGAACAGGTTGGTTCCTTACTTCAGTCAACACGGCCTGAGCAAGTTACACCATGCAGATGATACATATACTGTGATCTTGTTTGAAAATATTTTGCACATGAAGGTTTTTCTTTACAGGAATGAAAATCAACTATCACAAAAGTGGATTTTCTGTGATGGATCGTGACAGAATAGAGCAAGAAAGGGGCTATAAGTGTGCTACATATTTCGACAACAATGGATCATCTTGTCCTACAATCAAATTTGAAGACATTGTACAACCTCTTCTACCATGGAAGCAAAACTGATTGCATGTAAATAAGCAAAATACCGAACCTTTCAAAAAAAATGTAAATAACCCAAGAAAACATGGTGACAAATCCATCGCTTAGATAAACAAGAATGCAGCGTCCAGCTCGCTTGATATGTGTCATCTCACTTAACCCTAGTGCAATGCCCGAGCCATGATTGAGCGATGGGAGAGCTGTTGCTCATACAGGGACCTGAATATCTGATATTTCCCATCATGGTATTTCTTCAGCTTAGGATCCGAAGACGGATGCACAACCTTTAAAATGAATATTTGTGATTTAGAAACAGCAAGTGGGAACAAGATACACGAGTAAAGAATAATCCTGATTAGTTAGGGGCTGTTTGGGCCCTTAGTCTTTTGCTTCTCCTTTCTCTTTAGTTTCCTTTTGGCTGTTTATTTTTGTTCTGATTGCATAGCTTTGACATCTGGACGTAATACGAAGTGACATGCATTTTTGACGCGTGTTGGGGGAAAAGGATATACCTTCCCTGGTGCATTCAGTGCTCTCATTGCATCACGAATGCCAGAGAACTTCTTCGCAGCAACAGCACCCAGAATAGCAGAGCCTAACAGCACAGACTCGTTCTCTCTAGGAAGTACTATTGGACATCCTGTAAAGAACAAGTTAATTTTCAAAGGGTAGGGAGAGCAAATTTTACTGCAAGAAGAGGATACTTGCCCACGATATCTGCATGTTCTTGGATATACAAGGAGTTCTTTGCAAGTCCACCACAGGCAAGAAGAGTGTCGATCTGTTATACACATGACGAAAAAATTATATATATTCTAGGCACCGACTTCTAGACCAAGTTACTTTTTGGATCATTGGCAACAAATGAATACCTTGTGCCCATGAGCATTGCAATGCTCCACGATATGACGAGTACCGTAAGCAATGCCCTGGATTGTTGCAAGGTACAAAAGTGCCATATGTTTCTCACTTGTATCAAGTGTCAAGCCACATATTACCCCTTTAGATTTTGGATCAGCCACAGGAGACCTAACGATTATAATAGTTTTTACATTCATATCAACTGCAACAGAAGTGTGCAATCTGGTGCCAAGTGAACATTAACCAACAATTTAAGGGGGAAATAATAATTCATGTGCAAGTGATAGCTAAAGCCAACTAATAATTGTTTGAGTCACATAGTAAAAAGATTAAATGTGAGACTGCTCCCACGCGTTGCCCCGTGCGGCGGCCGAGGGAACCCTAGATCAACCGCCAACGGGGCTCCCCCCCCCCCCCCCTCGCCGCCGCCACAGGGCGTGGCTGGGCAAAGCCCTTGCCGGCACTGGAGGCGGCGAGGCCTCCTGCCCTAGGACACCGACGCGGGTGGCTCACAAGAAAAAACCTTGCAATTGCAAGAAAAAAGAGGAGTCTGATCAAGTACTTGATGAGCTACTGGAGATCGAATTGCAGATGGATAAATCTGCTGAAACCCAGTAAATAACCTTGCTCAGGTAGACAACTTCAATCATGCTAGATAAATATCGAACGGTGGCTAATTAACAGGAGAGCAAGGCTTATTGGAATGCTTGGGTGAACGCTAGGAAGAGTATGGACTCACTAGAACTCAATCTTAGGTGCCTTTCCCCTACTAGCTTTCCAAAACATCACTAGCAATATAAGGAAGCATTATTCAGGGAAGTACTCTTCTTCTAGTGAAGTCAATGTAGCGTAGGCAGCTTTCATAATAGTGTTCGCTTCAACGAGACGGCGGCATTTGCAGCTTTGCATGGCTTGGAGGCGTGGAGGAGGGCAAAGAAGGATGCAGAGATGGCCGGAGGCGGCGGCGGTGTTGCATCTCCTTGGCTCGATTTGCAAGCCTGATCTAGGGCTACCTCGGGCTCATCTGGGCCACAGGTCGGTCTGCTCGTTCCTTGTCGGGAGCCGGCCAGCGGTGTGGGGACTGCTGGATCAGCATGAATAAAGGAGGTAATCCTAGGGTTCCTCCTCGCGCCAAGATGAGGATCTGCTGGATGCCCGTCTCCATGGATCTGGCAGGAGTGTCGTGTTCCGGAAGGCTCCGCCGGCGAACTCCACTAGGCGTGTCATGGGCGCGTCATGTCTGGAGATTGCTGGATTGGATGGGATTCGGTCGAGCGCATCCGTGTTTTTATCTGACCGTTTGGTTTCACAAGGACCGCTACGAAGCTCTGCTGGCTGTTACCATCATGCGACACAATTTCTCTTTCCATGGTGAAGTCAGCTAGCGGAGAATGTCATGGAAGCCGAGTTCTAGGGACTAGCAATGGTGGTTCGAGTCTTTGTGGCAAAGAGGAACTTTCTTTGTGATTTGTGACTCGTAGCAGCGGCATGGAAAGTGGGGGCGACAGTACAGGAGAAGTTCAAGGTCCTACCTTGCAAGGTGAAAATCCAAGGTCTGGCCTTAATTGGTTCTATCTGGCAATGGCCTTGTTGCATTGTTTTGTGAGCGCGAAATTTTTTCCAGGGTGAAACCTAAGATCTATGATGGGGCGACGACGGCGCTTGTGCACTGTTTCCTTCTTGGAGGCGTCGCTTATGGAGAAGCCAGATTTCTGGTGCTATCTTGGTGATGTTAGTGCTGCTCCTACAAAGACTTATCTTTTTTGTAATTCTTCTTCTTTTTTTGGATGTGTGCATCCTTATTGCCACTAGAGCACTACGTTGTAGCTGGTATCTTCTCGATATTAATATATACTCCTTATCAAAAAAATGTAAATAGGCAAATAAAAAATTTCAAGGCAGCCAGCATTCTTGGTTAAGCACAGAATCCACAATCCTTACCGATTTCCATGAAAATCTGGAAGAACATGGGTGTCTTGACTCAATGCAGACAGAAAAGGCATATTTTGTTCATGTGACATCGAAAGCAATATCTTGTTCAGCAACTCATAAATGGACAGATCTGCACATTTGAGAAGAATACTACATACCTTTTACATGGTACAACTTCAAAGATAATCTGCTTCAGCAAACATGAAACTTACTTTGGGAAGTAGCTTGAATAGCCAGAAGGGGAGCTGCAGGATGGTTTTGAATAATGTAATCAAGTAAAGCACCAGTTGCACTCTGGCCACATTCTGTGAGCCAAAACTCAGGTATCATCGCTGATTGTGGAATCGCAAGATAAACATTAAACCATTAACTAACATAGACAACATAAGATGCAACGAACCAAGGGCAGAAACAAGTAGAAACAAACTAACAGAGATGCTGGAGAGGACCAAATGGAAGAAAATAATAAAATATTGAAGACAACTGTACCAGACAAAAATGGCCCCCAGACACCAGGGATAAATAGCTTTTCCTTTGAAACGGCCATGTGGCATGTAGATGTCCCGCAAACCAAAACCATGCGATGGCATATTGCTTCTTCATCAAACACTGCAAACAAAATGCTCCACATAATATTTTGCGTGGTGTGCTTATCTTTGGCTTGTGTACATATACTTGCTCACTAGCAATGCATTGATCGCTGCAACCCTTTTCCTTTTTTTAGGGGGAAAAATGTTCCACAATCCACATAGATAAATGTGAAGTTAGACGTAGTTCGTTTCTTTAGGAGAGACAGAGGGGAAGCAGCACTTACTGTCAGCTTTAAATTCTGCATTCGGCACACTTTCCATGACTCCAACACCACCAGCATAAGCATCAAGAATTGAAGTTCCAACCGGAGTTCTAGGAAGCAAGCCTAACTCCTGAAATTGGAGGGAAGCAAAGTCAAACAATGATAACTAATAGCACAGACATTTATTTTTAACATTAAAAAGGTAAGAAAGTACTTAGGTAATTGATTGCCTTGTTCATGCATGATAGAACCATTTACCATAAGAGAGGCAATTTGTTGATCACGGGGTTAGCTACACACCCATGTGTTCATGGCGATTCAAGCCATATGAACCCATTTTAGCTTGTTTTCTGGTGTACAAAAGTGGTTTCAGAATTTTTTAAAAAAAAATTCATCAAAGTCAACTCACAACTGATTTTTGTTGACTTTTTAATTTGCGAGTTGCCTTTGAACGAATTGTAAACCACTTTTGTACACCAAAATTCCGTGTTCTACTAGGAAAACAAGCTAAAATAGGTTCATATTGCTTGAATCGCCATACAACACATGGGGTGTGTAGCTACCCCGTGAACAGCAAGTCTTTTTCGTTTACCATAAAGACAACTTAAATAGTGTCAATTTAAATCAATAGTAAAACCGATTTGCTTGCCTTTGCAGAAGTACGTGTCAAACCAGAACCTAGAGGATGACCAGGAAATGCAACGCTGTTTCCTACTTGGATTGCACAAAAAAATTAAGTAATGGCGTATTAGAAAACTAATAACTACATATCATACACTGGGTTTAGCACAAAAAGGGAATGAAAATATGCATTCAACCTATTTTTGCACGGCTCCCTTCATAAAGGTCTCCCAAGCCTATTTCTGCCCAGAAGACTTCATCCCTTCCAAATGGTTCCATATCAGATGAATCTGATGCCCTCCACTGCTCCATGTGTGATAAGCTGCGGGTGTCATCACCAGTCGCCCTAGAAAGTAAACAACCAAATCAAAACATGTTAGAAATTCAAACTGTAGCTTATTATATAATCAGGATTCAATTTCAAACTCACCGATATGTTAACCAGTTACTAAGGTCCATCCACCTCCATACCTTAGACCAAGACTCTTGCATATTTTCCTTTACCCATAAAAGCTGTAAATTTGTAGTCAAAATATGATACCAGCAATGGAGTTAACCGTAAAATACACAACACATCTATTATTTAAAGCACTGCTCAGTACTAAATAATTCAAAACTATGTTGGTTTCGGTACTATATAAGCAAAACATCATATTTTGAAGGAGTCAAGAAGAGAACATTGTGCTGTTCAGTTTTCAAAATGCTAGAGTTCTTAATTTCTGAAAATTTCAAGCCAAACTTTTAGGAAGGTAGAGCAACAACATGGTACTACATTATCAAGCAGTCAACACAGGGTTGAGATCTCCAACAAGATTATTAGAAGTTTTTACAAATGATGAACCACGAAGTCATGAGAATCATATGCCTGAAAATAAAAACAGTTACCTTTGGAGCTTGCATTTCTGGGGAGACAGCTCCACCATAAAATTGCAATACCGGTGAATCGTAAGAACTAATTCGCTCAGCCTGGTCGACAGCCCTATGGTCCATCCACACGAGGATGTCTCTTCTTGAATCACCATTCGACGAAACAGAAACAGGAGAACTATCAACACCGACAGCAACTGCAAGCAACCATCCTCTGTCATCAACTTGGTAAAGGTTCTATTCACCTCAGACACAAAATTCTCCATTCAACCCACAAGGCACGTGGCTAATATGGAGATCAGAACAAACCAAGGGAGCAAGTAGCGGTGAAGCCAAGGCCGGCGACATCCTCAGGGGCAACATTTGCCAGTGAGCATGTGGATCTTACAGCAGCACACACTGCATGCCAGATATCCGTTGAAGATTGCTGGCGGCAAAAACAACTGAGAATTAATAAGATAGCATTTACTTTGTATATTGATCATGCAGTACACTGTATTGATAAACATAGAAGTTGCCAACCTCTACACAATCTTTATCTTTCCACATCTGTATAGGATTGCTTGCGGACCCAAGAAGCTTACCCTTCTCATCAAAGAGGCCTGCAAAAACAGACAACAAGCAATTTACAACGCCAAGCCAATGAAATTAAGTCCTAGTTTAGGTTTCTATATGATCAATGGCAAGGAAGCAACACCTATCCCACAGCATTCTGTTAACAAACAATTTACAACAATACAATGAACTTCTTTTTAACCAAAGAAGAAAAATGACTCCTATTTAACTACAATATGTTCAGAGGCAAGAAACTATCTGATAACCTGTTCACATTAACCTCCATCACAGGAAATCAGTAAGAGAGTGTTAAAGAAAACTGAACATACTTCCTTGCATTTTCTTTAAAAAACATACTTCCACCGATGAAGATTGCATTTAGTTCATCACTGGAGTGGATTCCCAATAAATATATTTCCTTCCATTTTCTCTAGCGAATGGTTACTTCGGTACAAACACAACATCAGTATTAATGGCACGTTTGGTTCCTTAGCATAATCCGTTATAGTCTTGTTGAGCCAGGTTATGCGCTCGGTACCGTGAAAACAGCCTTGCTTTTGGGGGCAGCAAGCCTCGCCATACAAGAAAAAGTCGCTCGGCCGAGTGAGCTGAATCAGCTTGCCTCGACAGCAATAGCCCCTAATATTTTCTTATCCCCTAACCAGATCCTCGAATTCATCTCATTCCTACGTTTTCTTTTTTCCACTCTCGACGCAGGCTGCGATCGATCGAGCGGAGCTGCCGATTCTGTCAACGCCTGCAGCTGGAGACGAGCTCCAAATCTGGTATCTGGAAGCAAACGACAGGAGATATGAAAGTATGTCCCTACTCTACTCCTAGTTGATCCTGAACTGGTCCATCAGTTGATTGCCCCCAAAAGCAACGGCACCAATCCATATAACTAGCCTCGCTCTTGCCAGCAAAAGCGATGCAACCAAATGCCTAGATGTGGCAAGCTCCGCGGAGTCGAGCTAAGCTAGCTGGGCTATTCCCATCTGAGCTATCAACCAAACTAGCCTCCAATCTCACCCTAATATGGAAAATCCGACATTACTACAGTACTACCAGAAATGCGAGAGAACAAGGAGAGGGGTTTTGAACGCAGCAAACCCGCGCGAGCGCTGCCGGTGCCGACGTCGACGCCGAGGAATAGGCCACCGCGGGACATGACGCCGGCGGCGGAGCAGCCGAAGCAGGGGACGAGTGGGCCTCTCGTAGGGTGTAGGCTGCGTCAGGCCTTTTTGGCTAGGTCGTTGGTCCGATCCCTGCTGGGCTAGGATGTAGGCCCACTCTCGTGTTTAAATACTCTCTGGAGCCATCGTTCCACGTGATACTACTGCACGACAAACCAGATTGATCTCTCGCCCCTTGACCTCGTCTTCTTTTAGTATTGTTCCGGTGTCGCCTCTCCTTCCTTCCTCCGCCAGCGTTGGCTGTCGGGGAAAGGAGAGAGGTGCTCGGTCCCACTTTTTTTATGTAAATTCGATATTATGAGTTGTGTTTATGTGTATAGACTTTATACTTTGTGTTTGTAGAAGTGAATCGTCGGTGTGGAGCGATCGATGGCTCAGTTCGGACGTCCTTCTTCTCCATCTGAATGTCGTCTTCGCTGTCGCCGGTCAAGGAGGGGATGGATCTAGAGCCTTTCCACTCAATAACCTCTTGGGATGGTGAGTCCCCGCTTTCCCTTTTCAAAAAAATCCATGCAATCTTTGTTTCTGTTCGCGCGGTTATCGTCTTACAGTCCGTTCAATCCCGGCATTCCAATCCTAAATCATCATTCCTGCTTCCTTCCATTTTTGGGAAAGAGGGTATGGAAGAGGAGCATGTTATCTACTTTTATCGTTTGGCTCCTCTCTATTCTTCTTCTGACGATGCTTGTCACGATTTTCCTATGTGTCAGAAGAGGACCCTTTTTAGCCGGAGACGTCATGGGGAGTACCTGCCCAGCTTTGGGCCTCGGTGAGTTGCGGTTGGTTGTGGTGGCGTCATTGCTGCAACCTTCTTAATTTCAGGTGTCCAATTCGACATTGGAAGAACTTGGGTTACATGATGAGTGGCACGGTTTTTTGTTGTTGTTTCAAGCGTTGAAGCTCACAAGATGTGTTGGCTTTGGTGTTCTTGTTCTCTTTGCGGGTTGGAGGAGCCGAATTTGCCTTCCCGGCAGTGCTAGTAGCAACCATGATCGATGGTCGGCGTTGAGGCTTTATGGCGGACCCCTAGATGGCATGTGTCGCCGTGGTCGCTGGAGATGTTTTTCTCGACACGTGGAGCTCGATGCCTCGTGCTAGCTAAGGGCCTATTTGTAATGTTGTGTTTGACTCCCAGAATCTCCGTTCCAGCCAAGATTGCGGAAGTAGATGGTGTTGGACAGGGATTCAGAAACTCTGCAGCACGATGGCGTGCAGCGGTGGTGAGATCTCCCACCTACGCAGCCCTTCGGGAGGCCATGCGGAAGAGAGAGAGGAGGGTGGAGGTGGCCGGCGGCCAGGTGGAGGTGGAGGGCGACGGCCAGGTGGAGAAGGGCTCGTGGAACTTGTGTGTTCTCCTCCTCCCATGGGGCCCCCTTTATATAGGGGGGAGGAGTGCACCCTTACCCCTCCACCAAGGCAGCCAAGGCGAGGGCTAGGGCGGCGGCGGCAAGGATGGGGCCAGGCCGTCTGGCCCCCTAAAACCCTAACCCTGGCCGGCTAGGGCTAGGGCCCAAGGAGCCCCTCCTTTTTATTTCCTTGATGAGCTTCTTTTCAGAAAAAGACCCATTAGGTGTTTTCCCTATTTTTCATTATTTAATTAATATTAATTCATTTAATTAATATCAATTAACTCATAATTAAATCCCATCACTCCAAAACACTTCCAGAATTCATCAAAACTCTTTCAAACTCCACCAAAAATATTTTGGACTCCACCAAAACTATTTCAGAATCTGCCGAAATTATTTCGAACTTAGTTGGAACTATTCCCTCTCTCATAAATCATCACACGATGTTTCTGAATATTACCAAACCATCTCGAGCATTGAGATCCCTTAAGTGTGTTACCCAATGGTTTGAGAACGCTATAGACATTACCGAGAACTCTCTCTAGTAAATGATCATCAATCAGATCTAGAGATCCGTGATGATCCTTATGCATTCTACGAAGTTCTTTTAGTCGCTGAACCGTAAGTGTCAATGTACCTTTCCCTTTTCTTCGCTGATACTAGGATAACCTAAGATCTGATTGTTGGTATTCCCAATACCTCATTCGATCTTATTACCGGCTATTGCTGTTTACTCGTACCATGATAATCCATCTTCATGACCTAGTCACATGCTGCGCAGCTTCGATGTATTCTCACCGAGTGGGCCCAGAGCATCATATCCGTCATGCAGATGAGCAAATCCCACTATTGGTCTATATGCCTCAACCTACCCCTTTCGAAACCCAAGAGACACCTTTTCGGTCACCCTGCTACGGTGTGAAGATTGATGCAATCAAAGGTTCCTCCGAAAATAGTAAATATAACCTCACGGTCTAAGGATTAAGTTACAACACTTTCTTCATATTGCAACGTGAACATCATGACACGATCATGTTGCAATACTAACGTTGGGTAAGTCCACCATGGCATTTACCAAATGGCATGATTTCATTGTCAATTGGCGTAATGCTCCATGATCGGGAAACCTCAATCATCAGTTGACCAATGAACTAGTAAATAGAGGATTACTAGGGACTCTTTATCATTTAATACCACACCTATATCAATGTTTCCAATTGATATAGTTATAGCATAGTATTAAACTTATTATGAACTATAAGAAATATGCAAATAAGTCAATTATTATATTCCTCTAGGGCATATTTGCTTCAGTACCTATGATACATACAATGAATTATCTATGCATAATGCATTGTCTATCATGTAATGAGGTTCTTGACACCACCGAGTGTTGGTAGATGGGAGAGATGTGAAAGCACATAAATTTATAAATCATTGCACTAGTACTTAGGATATTTTCCTATAGAGTATGATGTATGTGTATAAAGTGGTGTCCAAGGTGACAACCGGCATAAGCATTGAGCGACAAAAACAGTGTAGAAAGCATCCTTTATCCAGGGGTTAAAAGGGAGATGTATGACGTGGTGGAGTGATAGTCCACGCTCTGGGATGACACCAGAACACATATGGGTACTTCTCTCAACTATGTATTTTAGGACATATAGCCGCCATATAGTTAAAGCATAACACTTGTATTTACTTTTATCATCTAATATATGATCATCACCATAAAGAGAGAGGGGATTGAGTGAACCATGAACCCAAGTCCATTATTCCCATTAGGGCAAACCTCTTGCCTTGTCCTCCTGAATTTAGAGGATTGGGACACTTTTTACTATTTTGTTACCTTTTACTTTATTGCATTGAATCAACCTCCGTTGTTACTTTAAATAGTATAGTGCATAAACAACTAGAATTGTGAAACTCTGCTAGTTGGAGAGAGCAATAGATTCTACTTCTTGCTCCTGCGGATTGATACTCATACTTTCATATTGAGAGGTTCTACCGTGATCCCCTATACTTGGAGGTTATCAAGTATTTTTGTCTGGTGCCGTTGCCGGGGAGCGTAGCGCTTAAGCTTTTATTATTGTGTGCACTAGATTTTAGTTTTACTTTTAGTTTTGCTTCTTGCATTTGTTTTACTTTCAACTTGTTTTATATCTTGCAAACATCTAAGCTTGGGGAGGTTTACTTCTTTAACTTTTTGGTTGTGAGTTTGTTTTTAGTTTATTTTTGCATCTTAGTTTAATTTACTTTCAGTTTTTTTCTTTACTTTTATTATACACAAAAATCCATAAAAATTAGTTTAGTCCTAGTTTATGCATACTAAACCATGGGCAAACTTCCTAGTATCTCTGTGGTTGATGATTATGTTGAGATTATGAAAACTTACTATTATTATCAATCATCCAAGAAAGGAAACAAAATGGATGATTTGCTTAGATATCTCAACCATTTAGCCGTTGATTTTTGTGAACTATATGATGTGACTTGTTGCACTAGGGAATGCTATAAACACTCTAATTATCAATACAAACATAATAGTGATCCTATAATTGCTTCTTATTGGAAGAGTAGACGCTTGTGCCATGTTATAGAACAGGTTGAGAAGTATATTGCTTATATTGGATCCCATGAGCTAGACTCTCTTACTAATGAAAAAGTTGAAACTAGTAAAGAGGCGCGTATGATAAAACGTGACCTATACGTTATCCTCCAATTTTGCATGTATTAGATATAAAGAAAGAACTCTTGTTGCCATGGAAAGTACTAATGTTTTGCAGGAAGAAGATGATGAAAACATAAGCATGGAAGAGGAAGTATGTGAGGAGGAGAAAGAAGAAGATATGGTTCAACCTAAGCTTGGGGATGTTTTGTAACCTCTCAAAGATGACAGTGACACTCAAACTCAAAACTCAATTGTCATTTTTGAAAATCCATGCCCTTCTTCTACTAGTGGAATTATTGATAATAATGAGTGTCATTTGGATGTCCTATATGATAATGCTTTATATGATGGTTCTATACTTATTGATAACTCCCCATGTATACATGAGAATAAAAATGATGAACTTGCTGGTTGTGATGATGCTCTTATTCATGAGAGTCCCATATTATTCTTGAAATCTCCTATTTACACCATAGAGGAGAAATATGTTATGTTGAGAAGTACCTATGTGGTTTGCAAATTTATTATAAAAAATCTTATTGCAGCCATGATACTATTAAAAATGGCAATAGTAACTACTTTGAAAGAGGAAAGCATGCTAATGAATTCCATAATAAATTTGATGATCCTCTTTATTTTCCAAAAAAATTCAAGATGCATGATTCAAATAGTCACTTCATTAAATTTTCTTCTAGTAATTGCAACTATTATAAAAGAGGAGGTTATGAGTGCCCTCTATATGACACTAATAATTATAAGTTGCATTTACCTATTGTAGATATGCATTGGTATACTCTTATTGATTCATTCATGTATAAGATCCCAATGCATAGGAAGAAAGTTAGACTTCGATATTACTTGTTGCATACTTTATAGTGTGCACTATTATGCTTTAGAGTGTTAGATGTGTTTATTTGTATGATCACACCTTGGGACCCAGGTATTTTATCATTTTGTCTTTTTTCTAATGATGAGAAGGGGAAAATCAAGAATCATTACTTCATACAACATCGTTGCCCCTACTAAAAAGGTATGAAAGGCCTAGCTATATGGCTACAAAGAAAGCGCTTTGCGGGAGGCAACCCGGTTATATTTCTTTTGAAGTTTTATTTTTGAGTCCTTGCTGTAGCAAAGAGTTTGTTTAGTGTGTCTACTATATCATAAAATAAAGTGCCAATTTTTACCCATCATGGATATTTTAAAGTTCCAATACTTATTCGGAGTTCCTGAAATCTGCACAACATTTTTTAGTGCCCTGTAACTCCTATGGACCTGCAAAATTTATTGAAGTTGCAACTTTTCATCCTTATATGCACAAAAATCATCACAAATTCGTGACATGTTTAAGGGGGCGAAAAAATTCACCAAGCTTCTGCGGTTTTTATTGATAGATTCTGTCTTTTGTTGTTTCAAGCATTGATTTGAGTCTCAAGATGATTCTTTTTGAGTCTTTTGATATTTAGTGAATGTTGGAAACTTAATACACTCTCTGGAAACCATACACCAAATTTTATTTGGGTTTTTCTTTGCAGCACACATATTATCTTTATGCCCTCTAATGTCAACCACTCTAGAAATGAGATGGGAAATAGTTTTGTGGTGAAAGTTTTTCACATGGAAGGAATAATCATCAAACAAGGAGTCATCTAAGTAATGGACAACACCATAAGCTTGGGTATGCCCCATGGAAACCCCTAGACCTATCAACTCCTCGGTTTGTATACTATTCTTGCCTTGTTTTTTTTTGCATAATTTTACCGTTGCATAAACTTGGAGCGTCTGCATCTAATTTTTAGTCTTTAGTTCACATCTTTTGTTTTGAATAAATAGACCACCATCTATAGGTATACTTTATTTATATGATAATGCTAGTGGAGAAAAATAAAAGTTAACTTTGGAAGGAAAGGGAGATAGTAATGCAATTCTATGCTTCATGTGCTTTGATTGAATAGTAATTTGATAGTGCCATATTTAGTGCCATTTCTTGTTTGCACATTGATGGTTAACTTTGAGTTACTTAGTTCATTAATAAATGTGTAGAATTATGGACATTATGCATGTTTGTGACATTATACCTTTACAATGGCCAAGAAAAGAAAGAAAAAGAAAGCAATAAAAAGACTTGTATATCTGAATACCTTGAGCCATACTTCTCTGCAAAATCTCCACCATACCTACCTATATAGAAAAAATTCTATTCCAATTATAGTATATATGACATGTCTTTGCATTCAAAATCATACTTCTTTTTACTGTGCAATTCAAAGCTCATGGGAAAGTAGTAGTCTACGGTGGAGTTCATTTATGTAAGTTGCATGTTTGACATTTTATTAGTTGGGGTTAAGTTAAACCATGTTGTCATGGAACAAGACTTTCAATGTTCATTTAGTTGTTGTCATACACCTTGGGTTATGCATATCTTTCTGGTGTGAAATGAGTGGGGGTTATCATGTTAAAGATTTGAGTGTGCATATTTGTTAGAGAAGAGCATTGGGCCGCTAACCGAAACCATACTTAATCATGGTAGAAGTGTACTTCCTCATTAGCTTAAACAAGTTTAATTTACTACTCAGTTGGTACTTTAAGAGGAGTTCATTTGTCTTTTGTCCTGTCGTCCCGGTATGTATTGCCTTTGCAAAAATATGAAAATCCAAAAGGCACTATGTACATGTGGCATGGAGGTACCCCTTTGCGAGCACTTGGTTGAAACTGTATGCACACAATAAAAATCTATGGTAATTCCAAAGTTGAGTAGTGCATGGTGGAAGGTACTATTAACAACGGGATATGAGACTTATAACTAGTAAAGTGATGATTATGTAAACCATATTTGCTCTTCACTACCATTGACTTGAGTTGCACAATTCTAAAATTTATTTTTTATTTATCATCAAAGCTTGGCACATATATTCACTACTTACTTTCAGTGGCCCTTGTTCAAAAGAAAAGAAAAGAGAAGAAAGAAAGAAAGAAAGAAAGAAAGAAAGAAAAAGTTCCAAGCACAAGCACTTGCATGTTTAATGTCCATTGTATTTTCATTTGTTTTTGCACTTTGTCATTGATTGTTGGACATCATTGAGTTGAACTAGAAGTACCACTTGATATCAAATTTGCTTGTTATTGTTCATTAAATATTGAATTATTGATCATATGTATTACTACTTGTTATTTTCATAGAAGTAATAAACTCCAAAGTTCTTGTTTAGTTTTATCACCTTCATACTCGAGTACGAGCATGGGTTAAGCTTGGGGATGTTGATGCATGCAAAATTCATGCATCAACTTTGTAGTTTTTTGTTGCATATTCCAACATATTTACATGTTATGAGATGTTATAACCATGTTTCGCATTGAGTTTTGGGGATTTTTCAAACAACCCTCTCTCTTTTGGTTTTAACTTTTTCTGGCAGAAAACGCTTTTTCTAGCGTTTTTGACTCTCTAGGAGCTACGAGACTCTAAATGAAGCTAGGTCAACGGAAGAAGTTAGATAATTTCTATATGAATAAAACTAGATAAAGTATAGGTCCGGGGGCCCAACGAGCTGTAAATGACAAGCCCAACAAGTCAGACCATGCCACCTATGCTGTTTTGCGCCTCGAGTGTCCGATGCCGTCCGTTTTCACGTGGTTCTCTTTGTCTTGACCTAAAACCAACTATATAAAGGGTCCCTGGATGTTCCCAAAGGGGGACGGTGGAGAAAACATGAAAGACACAAAACAAAAGCTGCTATCAGTCGCCGGAGGAAGATTAGAGGGGGGACCACTGCCAGAATCGCCTCCGGCCGCCTCGCCTCCATCACCAATGCCTCCACCTGCTTGCTCTCCACCATGGGGGGAGTAGTTCACCCCCTGGACTATGGGTTAGTGGTGGTAACTTGGTCCAATTGGTCTATGTATTGTCATTGTCCGTATGATGTGCCTTGCATGATTATGGAACTATCTATGTAATTTCTATGGTGCTTATTGTGTTATGAGATGATATTTGTTATGCATCTACTATTGTGTTGAGACTTTATGGTTTGTCATACTTTGGGATTGTACTTATGATACATGCAATGAATTATCTATGCATAATGCCTTATCTATCATGTAATGAGGTGCTTGACACTGATACGTCTCAAACGTATCTATAATTTTTGATGCTTCATGCTTGTTTTTACACCATTTGCTTAGTGTTTCGTTACACTTCGTGGCATTTTTATGCATTTTCCGGAACTAACCTATTAACAAGATGCCACAGTGCCAGTTCCCTGTTTTCTGCTATTTTTGTGTTTCAGAAAAGTTACATAGGAAATATTCTCAGAATTGGATGAAACAAAAGCCAAACATGCAGAAATTTACCGAAGCTTCCAGAGGACCGAAGAGGAGACGGAGAGGGGCCACGAGCCGGCCACACAACAGGGCGGCGCGGCCCAGGCCCTGGCCGCGCCCCCTATGTGTGAGACCGCCTTGGTCCACTTCTGACGCTGCCCCTTCGCCTATAAAGACCTCCCGACGGGAAAAACCTAAGTACCCGATCAATTTTCCAGAAACACATTGTGATCCGCCGCCGTCGTCGACCCGAGATCGGGAGGGTCCAGAAGCTCTTCCCGGCACCCTGCCGGAGAGGGGAATCGCCACCGGAGGTCTTCTTCATCGCCATGCTTGCCTCCGGCGCGATGAGTGAGTAGTCTACCTTGGACTATGGGTCCATAGCAGTAGCTAGATGGTTGTCTTCTCCACCATGTGCTTCATGTTTAGATCTCGTGAGATACTTTACATGATCGAGACTACCTTTATGTAATTCTACATGTTGTGTTTGTTGGGATCCGATGAATATTGGTGTTATGATTGAGTTGATGTGCTGAATATTATCTTATGTTATCTCTATATTTGTTTATGATCTTGCATGCTCTCCGTTGTTAGTAGCTATCTTGGCCGAGTAGATACTAGTGACTTCAAGAGAGGGTATTTATGCTCGATAGTTGGGTTCATGCCTCTATTTAATCTGGGGGAGTGACAGAAACCTCTAAGGTTGTAGATGTGTTGTTGCCACTAGGGAGAAAACAAGATTCTTATGTCCAAGGGCATATGCTTTGTTTACATTACACACTTTGCTTAATGCAGTTATCTGTTGTTCGCAACTTAATACTCGAGGGGTGTTCGGACGATATCCCCGCGAGTGGATTATTAGTCATAGATGCAGTTGGATGGCGGTCTATGTATTTTGTTGTAATGCCCAGAGTAAATCTCACAGTGATCCTCTCGACATATGCACATTATCTTTATTCTATCAATTGCCCAACTGTAATTTGTTTACCCAGCATGCGTTATTTATCTTATGGAGCGACACCACTAGTGAACTGTGGACCCTGGTCCTATTTCCTTTACATTGCTATCACCTGTTTACTTTACTCGCACTGTTTACTTTACTCGCATACTACTATTGTTTTCCACTCGATACGCTCATTCCTTTGTTTACAGCAAACCGGTGAGATTGACAACCACATTGTAAGTTGGGAACAAAGTACTTGGTTGTGTTGTGTGCAGGTTCCGCGTTGCAGCTGGCAAAGCAAAGCACAGGACGAGGCGCCCTAAAAATTGTCCGGAGCTGTCGCGAAGCTAGCAAGCATCACCTTCTTGAGTTTGGCTTTTTCCTACTGGATTGATAACCTTGGTTTCATAACTGAGGGAAAACTTGCTGCTATATTCATCATACCTTCTCTTGGGGTTTCCAACTGGCCGGTCATTTATATCATCAACTACACGCCAACAAGTTCTCTGACACTATTCAACACTGCGCCATCAGACACCACGAGTGTTGGTAGATGGAAGATATGTGAAAGCACATAAATTTATAAATCATTGCACTGGTACTTAGGATATTTTCCTATATATTATGATGTATATGGGTAAAGTGGTGTCCGAGGTGACAGCCGGCATAAGCATCGAGCGACAAAAATGATGTAGAAAACATCCTTTATCCGAGGGTAAAAAGGGAGAAATATGACGTGGTGGAGTGATAGTCCACGCTCTGGGGTGACACCAGAACACATATGGGTACTTCTTTCAAATATGTGTTTTAGTACATATAGCTGCCATATAGTTAAAGAATAACACTTGTATTTACTTTTATCATCTAATACATGATCATCACCATAGAGAGAGGGGATTGAGTGAACCATGAACCCAGGTCCATTGTTCCCATTAGCGCAAACCTCTTGTCTTGTCCTCTTGAATTTAGGGGATTAGGACACTTTTTACTATTTTGTTACCTTTTACTATATTGCATTAAATCAACCTCCCTTATTACTTTAAATACTTTAGTGCATAAACAACTAGAATTGTGCCACTTTAGTTGGAGAGAGTAATAGCTTTTCCTTCTTGCTCCTGCGGATCGATACTCATACTTTCATATTGAGAGGTGCTATAGTGATCTCCTACATTGGGGGGTTATCACTGGCTCGTAGCCTCTATGACAAGCCGCGGGGAGCTAGCGAGGGACACAATTGCTTTTTATTTAAGTATCCAGATACCCGATTGCTTTTTATTTATGTACCTAGGGACCTAATTGCTTTTCAATAATGTATGGAGGGACCTGATTGCTTTTTATTAATGTATTTAGGGACCTGATTGCTTTTTATATATGTATCTAAGGACTATATTGCTTTGTAAAGTTAGCCTCAGAGCATCCCTAGTCAGATACTCCAAATAATGTACGTCAACATCAATTTGGGGCACTATATTAGAGGCATCAGACACAATTTTACATTCGGAGAGGGTGCTCTCTAGTCGAAGACTCCAAATACTGCTGATTCTACTCCAGGAATGCATGCCTCGAGTAGGTTGGTCTCGGCGGTGTGCTCCAGCTCGGCATGTGAGCTCCAGCTTTTTGGTTGTCGCGCTCAGGTGGCGGTTGGCTATGTGCCTAGCTTCATCCCAAGCATCCCAGCTTGCGAGCTCCCAGGCAGCTGATACGTCTCAAACGTATCTATAATTTTTGATGCTCCATGCTTGTTTATGCACCATTTGCTTTGTGTTTTGCTTACACTTCGTATCGTTTTTATGCATTTTTCGGAACTAACCTATTAACGAGATGTCATAGTGCCAGTTCCCTATTTTCTGCTATTTTTGTGTTTCAGAAAAGTTGCACAGGAAATATTCTCAGAATTGGACGAAACAAAAGCTGAAGTCCCTAATTACCTGACACGAAGATGGAGTCCAAAGGAGAGCAGGAGACGGACCAGGGGCTAGCCACACCTTGTGGTGGTGCGGGCCAGCCCTAGGCCGCGCCACCAGGGGGTGTGACCGCCTGGTCCACCCCCTGAGATCGCCCTTCCGCCTATTTAATCCCCTCGACGAGAAAACCCTAGTGGCCCGAACTCTTTTCCAGAAAATATACTGCAAGCCGCCGCTGTTGTCGACGCAAGATCGGGAGGGTCTAGAAGCTCTTCCCGGCACCCTGCCAGAGAGGAGAATCACCACCGGAGGCCTTCTTCATCACCATGCTTGCCTCCGGAGTGATGTGTGAGTAGTCTACCTTGGACTACGGGTCCATAACAGTAGCTAGATGGATGTCTTCTCCTCCATGTGCTTCATGTTTAGATCTTGTGAGCTGCCTATCATGATCAAGATCATCATTATGTAATTCTACATGTTGTGTTTGTTGGGATCCAATGAATATTGAGTACTATGTCAAGTTGATTTGTGATTTATCATCTCTATGTTGTTTATGATCTTGCATGCTCTCTGTTGCTAGTAGATATCTTGGCTGAGTAGATGCTAGTGACTCCAAGAGGGAGTATTTATGCTCGATAGTGGGTTCATGCCTCTAGTAATCTGGGAGAGTGACAATAACTTCTAAGGTTGTAGATGTGTTGTTGCTACTAGGGAGAAAACAACAATCTTGTGTTCAAGGACATTTGTATTGTTTACATTACACACTTTGCTTAAGGCAATAATCTATTGCTTGCAACTTAATACCCAACGGTTGTTTGGATGATATCCGGCGGGTGGATTATTAGTCATAGATGCAGTTGGATTTACGGTCTATGTATTATGTTGTAATGCCCAAGTGAATCTCATAGTGATCCTCATGACATGTACATGCATTGCTTGCATTCTTTATTCTGTTAATTGCCCAACTGTAATTTGTTTACCCAGCATGTTATTTATCCTTATGGAGAGACACCTCTAGTGAACTATGGACCTCAGTCCATTCTTTTACATTCATATTACCGTTTACTTTCTACAAGCATTATTTACTTTTTGCAAACAAATATCTTTTACCACACGATATGTTTTAATCCTTTGTTTACAGCAAACCGGTGAGATTGACAACCTCACTGCAAGTTGGGGCAAAGTACTTTGGGTGTGTTGTGTGCAGGTTCCACGTTGCTGCTGGTGCCAGAGCTATGCCCAAATAGGCGCCATAAACAAATTGTCTGGAAGCCGTCGCCAAGCCAGCTAGCATCAACCTTCAGAAGTGGTTTCTTTCTCCTACTGGTTTGATTAAACCTTGGTTTCATACTGAGGGAAACTTGCCGCTGTGCTCATCATACCTTCCTCTTGGGGTTCCCAACTGGGTGGCTAGCACCGCTACCAATCAAGCATTTTTCTAGCACCGTTGTCGGGGATTGAAGAAGAAGAAGCTCCCACGTCAACCATGCGCCATCAAAGCATTTTTCTGGCACTGTTGCCGGGGAGAAAGAGGATTTCTGCAAGGGAAGTCTCTCGCTTCCAATCTTTTACTTTGTTATTGTTTTGCTTACTTTCTTTACTTTATTTTTGCTTGCATCTTTTTATCAAAAATACAAAAAAAATTAGTTCCTTTATAGTTGTTATTTTTGCTTGTCTGCTTTTAGTCTTGCTAGAATGGGTACTTCTGAGAACACCAAGTTGTGTGACTTTACTAGCACAAACAACAATGATTTCATTTGCACTCCTATTGCGCCACCTGCTCCTGAGGCAAAGTTTTATGAAATTAAAGCTGCTTTGTTGAATCTTGTTATGAAAGAGCAATTTTCTGGTGCTAGTACTGATGATGCTGCAGCTCATCTCAACAATTTTGTTGAGCTATGTGAGATGCAAAAGTATAAGGATGTAGATGGAGATATTATTAAGCTTAAGTTGTTTCCTTTCTCTTTGAGAGGAGGAGCTAGGGATTGGTTGCTATCTTTGCCTAGAAATAGTATTGATCTTGGGTTAAGTGTAAGGATGCTTTTATTGGAAAATATTATCCTCCCGCTAAGATTATATCTTTGAGAAGTGATATTATGAGGTTTAAACAGTTTGATAATGAACATGTTGCTCAAGCTTGGGAAAGAATGAAATCTTTGATAAAATAATTGTCCCACTCATGGACTGACTACTTGGATGATTATCCAAACCTTTTATGCAGGAATAAATTTTTCTTCAAGAAATCTCTTGGATTCAGCTGCTGGAGGTACCTTTATGTCCATCACCTTGGGCGCCGCAACGAAGCTCCTTGATAATATGATGGTAAATTATTCTGAGTGGCACACTGAGAGAGCTCCACAAGGTAAGAAGGTAAATTCTGTTGAAGAAACCTCTTCCTTGAGTGATAAGATTGATACCATTATGGCTATGCTTGCTAATGATAGAGCTCATGTTGATCCTAGTAATGTTCCTTTAGCCTCTTTGGTTTCTCAAGAAGAGCATGTTGATGTAAACTTTATTAGAAATAATAATTTCAATAATAGTGTGTATAGGAATAATTTTGCTAGCAACAATTATAAGCCATATCCTTCTAATAGTGATAATGGCTATCTTGGTAGACCTAGAATGCCTAGTGAAGAAAGGATTTTAGAAATTGAAAGGGCTACTAAGAATTTTATGCAAATGCAATATGAGCAGAACAGGTTGTTCGCCAAAACCATGGAGGAGCAATCTGCCTTGTTGAAGACTATTAGTCATCAACTTGAGAATTTGAATAGGGATATTCCTGAGTTGCAAGCTAAGGTTTCTAATGCTGAAACCAGTATTTCATCTTTGTCTGATGCGCAATCTTCTTTTATTAATAGAATGGCTGCTAAACCTGATCCCTTTGCTGTTACTAATGCCATTCAAGTTAGAATTGATGATAATGTTAGGATGTTAGCAGAATTGCATGCTAGGTGAGAAAGAGAAGATGAGATGGCTAGAAAAATGAAGGTTTGTACTATTACCACCACTAGTGACATTGTTTCAAATGCTAGCAAACCTCCTTCTTTTAATGGTAGAGTGATTGGTGTAGAGAAAATTCCTACTCCTTGTGCAAAATTGCCTAAAACTATAGAAACTTTTTCTAATAAAAGTGCTGAAATTTTTCAGAGTATGGGGGACAATAGTTCTACTACCTTTAATGATTTTGATGTTGATGGCTGCAATATTTCTAAAGTAATTTTGTTCTTGCAAAAGCTTGCTAGAAGTCCTAATGCTAGTTCTATGAATGTTGCTTTTACAAAGCATATTACAAATGCTCTCATGCAAATTAGAGAGGATAAGTTGAAACAAAAAGTTTCTATTCCTAAAAAGTTAGAAGATGGTTGGGAGCCCATCATTGAGATGAATGTGAATGATTTTTATTGTAATGCTTTATGTGATCTTGGTGCAAGTATTTCTATTATGCCTAGAAAAATTTATGATATGCTTGGTTTACCACCGTTAGAAAATTGTTATTTTGATGTTCCTCTTGCTGATGTTGCTAAGAAGAAACCTTTGGGAAGGATTAATGATGTTCTTATTATGGTTAACAATAACCTTGTTCCCGTTGATTTCCTTGTTTTGGATATTGAATGCAATGCTTCTTGTCCTATTATTTTGGAAAGACCTTTTCTTAGAACTATTGGTGCTATTATTGATATGAAGGAAGACACCATTAAATATCAATTCCCACTCAAGAAAGGTATGGAACACTTCCCTAGAAAGAGAAAGAAGTTAATTTTTGAATCTATCCTTAGAGCAAATTATGAACTTGATGCTTCATCACTTGAAAATACTTGATTTCCAATTTTTGCACCTAGCTCAAAGGCGTTAAAGAAAAGCACTCTTGGGAGATAACCCAATGTTTTCTTTTCAGTACTTTTTCTTTTTGTTGAGTCTTGGAAGTTATTACTACTATAATGACCTCTCCTTTTCATTTTTTTTTCGTTTTTGTGCCAAGAAGAACCTCTAATTGGAGGATGGTAAGATTTTGGGAAGTTGCTGTCCTAAAACAGATTTCTGCGATGTACCATAAAAATTCGTGGAAATTCTCAGAACGTCTTTTTGATCTGCGATTTCTTGTGCACATGCCCCAGGTTATTGTCTAACTTTCATTAGTTTTGCACTCTTCGATTTGAGCAACAGAAGATTTTCAAAAAAATCGATCTTTACTAGCTGATCTGTTTTGACAGATTTCTGCCACTATTTGCATTTGCCTCTTCATCTCTTTCTTTTTGAGTTCTCTTGATCACGGAACTTTTGAGAGAGTTGCTACAGTAGCTTATGCTTTAATGGGTATTATACTTGAGTTGAAACTGAACCAAAGAGTGGATTTACTATCTTGCATACACTAATGTTGCTAATAAGAATTGTGTGAAGTTTTGTATGAAGGAAGTTTTCAAGTGTATGGAAAGGAGAATGATGAGATGAGATGAAGTATGGACAAAAGCTCAAGCTTGGCTATGCCCATGTCACTCCAATAAATATCCAAGAAGTACAAGCGTCAAAGCTTGGGGATGCCCCGGTGACAAGGGTATAGCTAATAGAGTCTGTTACTTGTGTACCCCTGAGGCCCGCTATGTTAGGCCCAAGAATAATCATAGTCAAAATACGAATCAATATCATATACAGACACTGTAATATATATTGAACCCGACCGGTTCCTTGAGACCTGGCCACCTATATATAGGGGCCGGGAGAGGCCGGTCAAGGACAGATGGAGAGTAAGCCAAGTTCACCACCACATTTCTTCTCGATACACGCCTCGTTTGACTGATCTTTACCTTCGAGTTCATCTGATGCCCTATTCCCCCAATCCTAAGTCCTTCATCTTGGACATTTGTCGAGTTAACCCTCGTCAATTGGCGCCGACCATGGGGACTCGGGGCGTTGGAATCATGAATTCGACGGCTTTTTTGCTTTTAGCCCACAGCAATCCAGAAGTCGACGGAAACCAAGAGATGGACCTAACGATCGGAAGCCAGAACTTTCATGTCAAATCTTCGGGTTCGATTCGCCTTTCAGATCCAGCGAAACCGGGTCCGTCGGCAAGTGAAACCAAGACAATCACAGTGTCCGAATCATCGGTGGGCTCTTCCAGCGAGGTAAATGATACGTCTCCAACGTATCTATAATTTTTTATGCTCCATGCTTGTTTTTACACCATTTGCCTACTGTTTCGTTACACTTCGTGGCACTTTTATGCATTTTCCGGAACTAACCTATTAACAAGTTGCCACAGTGCCAGTTCCCTGTTTTCTGCTGTTTTTGTGTTTCAGAAGTGCTACACAGGAAATATTCTCGGAATTGGACGAAACAAGTTCCTAAAGTCTTATTTTTCCCGGAAGCTTCCAGTGATCTGAAGAGGAGACGGAGAGGGGCCACAGGCCACCCTCACACAAGGGCGGCGCGGCCCAGCCCCTGGCCATGCCCCCTATGTGTGAGGATGCCTGGGTCCACTTCTGACAATGCCCCTTCGCCTATAAAGACCCCCCGACGGAAAAAACCTAAGTACCCGATCACTTTTCCAGAACACATCGCGATCCGCCGCCGCCGTCGACCCGCAGATCGGGAGGGTCCAGAAGCTCTTCCCGGCACCCTGCCGGAGAGGAGAATCGCCACCGGAGGTCTTCTTCATCGCCATGCTTGCCTCCAGAGTGATGAGTGAGTAGTCTACCTTGGACTATGGGTCCATAGCAGTAGCTAGATGGTTGTCTCCTTCACCATGTGCTTCATGTTAAGATCTCATGAGCTGCCCTACATGATTGAGATCACCGTTATGTAATTCTACATGTTTGGTTTGTTGGGATCCGATGAATATTGGTGTTATGATTGAGTTGCTATACTGAAATATATCTTATGTTATCTCTATGTTGTTTATGATCTTGCATGCTCTCCGTTGTTAGTAGCTATCTTGGCCGAGTAGTTGCTAGTGACTCCAAGAGGGGGTATTTATGCTCGATAGTGGGTTCATGCCTCTATTTAACCTGGGGGAGTGACAGAAACCTCTAAGGTTGTAGATGTGATGTTGCTACTAGGGAGAAAATAACATTCATATGCTCAAGGGCATATGCTTTGTTTATATTACACACTTTGCTTAATGCAATTATCTGTTGTTCGCAACTTAATACTCATGGGGTGTTCGGATGATATCCCCGGGAGTGGATTATTAGTCATAGATGCAGTTGGATGGCGGTCTATGTATTTTGTTGTAATGCCCAGAGTAAATCTCATAGTGATCTTCTTGACATATCACGTTTATCTTTATTCTATCAATTGCCCAACTGTAATTTGTTTACCCTGCATGTGTTATTTATCTTATGGAGAGACACCACTAGTGAACTGTGGACCCCGGTCCTATTTCCATCATATTACTATCACCTGTTTACTTTACTCGCATTGTTTACTTTACTCGCATACTTCTACTGTTTTCCACTCGATACGCTCATAACCTTTGTTTCAAGGAAACCGATGAGATTGACAACCTCATCGCAAGTTGGGAACAAAGTATTTGGTTGTGTTGTGTGCAGGTTCCGCGTTGCAGCTAGCAAGCAAAGCTTGGACGAGGCGCCATATATAAATTGTCCGAAGCTGTCGCAAACTAGCAAGCATCGCCTACAGTCATATTGTCTGCTCTTCTCCTGCTCGATAAACCTTGGTTTCTTAACTGAGGGAAAATCTGCTGCTATATTCATCACACCTTCCTCTTGGGGTTCCCAACAGGCTGGTCATTCACCACGCAACAAGCAACAATTTTCTGGCGCCGTTGCCGGGGAAGAGTGGAAGACCTCTGCAAGGGGAGTTTTTCGCACACACATCCTTTACTTTGTTATTGTTTTGCTTTACTTTATTTATTTTACTTGCATTGTTTTATCAAAAACCCAAAAAAATTAGAATCCTTGGTAGTTATTTTTACTTGTCTTGATTTATCATGCTTTCTATCAATGGTTGGTTTCTTTGAAACTAAATCTTTTTGGCAAGGTGGGTTCACGGAAGAGCAGCAAAATTATTATGATGAACACCGCTTGTCACAAAAAGGGAAACACTTATGGGAACAAATCAATAGATTATATATCATTGCTAGAAATGTGTGCTCTACTTATAATGTTACTTATTGCTTTGATGAATCTTGTTGTTGTAGGAGGTATAAACACCTCCCTTTTCAATGTGAGTATAATGATGATGTTACCATATCTTCTTATATTAATGGAAACTAGCTGAGTAGCCCGCGCATTTGCGCGGCTAGATTTTTGATTTATTGTTACTTATATATTCATGTTTATTTTTCTCACCTAGGTATTTGATCTCACAAACAAATATATTTACTATGTGTTGTTATAATATATTTCGGTTTTACTTTTATTCGTGATATTTGACTCACAATGAAATATCGATCGATGCAATTAGCCAGTGATTAGATGTCAATTGAATAGATTGAAGCAAAGATTATAAATCTTGACGAAATACAATACCAGGTGTAATTTGTTGCCGATTTCTTACAAAGTGAAGACTAATGTGAGTCCATATATAGGCTTTCATACCGATCTGTATTTTTTTCCTCTTTGACCGCTCCTCATCCCTTTCAGCATTTGAATATTCTGCAATTTCTCGCTAAAATAAACAAAGCAACTCTTCCTAACAGTCCCTAGCCTCGATTTCAGGTATACCTATATAATGTAATATATCCAGATATTTTTTGCTAGTAAAACGACATTCTCACTCACTTAGAGTTTACAACTTATTCCTCTTAATTGTTCCCCTGTTTTGCATTGGATACTGTTTCCTGACATTGCCCACGTCTACCGCGTCATAAACATCATCGAGCAATTACAATTGGCAATGTAAATATTTTGGATGAACACGGTACGTACCTTTTTTGTGTCTTAATTTCCTATGGCACCATGACCTGTATGGATTCATTGTTTAAAGCCTGTCTTTTCTCATCAGTTGGGCCGACTTCTGATACGTACTAATTGCTCTATCTACCATACGTACGATGCATATTTGCAAGGTCTTGCCTGTACTTCATGAAATCCTTTGATGACCAACGCATGCACCACATGTTGCTCAAGGAGAAAACTGAACCTACTTGAATCGACTTGAGGCAATGGGCTGTCACTTTCACTGATTATTTAGAAGCAAGTGGATGCTAAACTGGGTAATCGACACACGTGATTGGAAAATAATGGTAGCCCAGCTGTTGCAAACCGCAGGGCCTGATAGGTAGCCCGATCTTCTGCTGCCAACGTGATGTGTTTCTCATCACAGTCTCCATCGATCCTATGTCCTCACCGCCGCACACCGTACACTTCACAGGCTTTGTCGCTTCACCGGATTAAAATTGTCGACGCTCCTGCCGTGTAGACTTACTCATTCACAGGCTTTGTCGCTTCGCCGGAGCAAGATCGTCAGCGCTCTGGCCATCGTCGTCGGGGGACGAAGCCATCTCCAATTTCTCTTCAATTCAGATGCCATCCGCTTGTGTTGCAGCTAGGCAGATCGTGATCTAGGCTTAGCTAAGAAGACATTGCTGCTTCTTGATGTGGCAGAGCGAGGCCGCCGGTCGCTCGGCCTTAATTTTACTTATTGAAGCTAGCTAGAGTAGCAAGATTGCCCCGGAGAGCAATCGCATCTATTCCTGACATGAGAACGTGAGCTTTTTTTTTAACGCATGAGAACGTGAGCCTGCTACAGCTTGCGATGTGATTTGATTATATTTCGTTAGCATACCATGACGTCGTGACGGTCTCCAATTCTATTTTCCAGTCGTGCATTGAGCGGACAATAAATGTCCCTGCACCATACATTTCCTTGTATGATACCTTCACGCGATCTATGATAATCCCGACTCCCGAGTCTCTTTTGATCGCATCGATCGCCACCATTTATACCTCTTATATTTAGCGTGGCAAATCTACACCGTTGATTGTTAGTTGTTTTAATAATATAATAGATTATGACTTTATGATGTGGAACAAATTGAAAAATTTATTGCTTGGAAGGGTGCATTCGAACTTGCTTATTTGCTTGAAAATACTGATGATGCACCTTATAAATATGAGGTTTATGATATACTCACATTTTGCTTTGATAATTACAAGGAAGGAAATGGCTATATTCTTAAATATCTTAATAGATGCTCTCCAACGAAAGAGACTAATGCCTTGAAGGAGCCTATGGAAGAAGAAATTGGAAGCTCATTGGATGAAAAAGAAGAGGAAAGTGATGATCAAGAGGAGGAAGAATGGAGTTACCCATGTCTACCTCCCAATAAGAGTAACTCTTTAACTAATACCTTATTTGATCGCCCTCCATGCTTAACAAAGGAGGGTGAGTGTGATATTTATATTGTTGAGTTTGTTCATGATGCTACTGAAAATTATTATGAGAGAGGAAAGTATGGTTGTTGGAATTCTCATGTTACTAAAACACATCTCTTTACATTGGAAGTTCCGAAGCTGCTCTTGTTTTATCTACCCATACTTGTTACTATGTGCTTCTTTAATTTATTTTCTTACAAGATTCCTATGTATAGAAAGTGGGTGATACGTCTCAAACGTATCTATAATTTTTGATGCTTCATGCTTGTTTTTACACCATTTGCCTATTGTTTCGTTACACTTAGTGGCACTTTTATGCATTTTCCGGAACTAACCTATTAACAAGCGCCACAGTGCCAGTTTCCTGTTTTCTGCTGTTTTTGTGTTTCAGAAGTGATACACAGGAAATATTCTCGGAATTGGACGAAACAAGTTCCTGAAGTCTTATTTTACCCGGAAGCTTCCAGAGATCCGAAGAGGAGTAGGAGGGGGGCCACCAGGGCCCCACACGTAGGGGTGGCGCGGCCAGCCCCCTGGCCGCGCCGGGCCCGCGTGAGGGCGCCTGGCTCCTCCCCTGACGACGCCCCTTCGCCTATATAAAGCCTCGGGACGGAAAACCCTAAGAGAGTCGGCAAATTTCCAGAAAGAGTTCCGTAGTTCCGCCGCCGCCACCGACGAATTTCGGGGGACAGAAGTCTCTGTTCCGGCACCCTGCCGGGACGGGGAAGTGCCCCCGGAGCCATCTCCATCGGTCTCCATCGCCGTCTCCGCCGTCTCCATCGACCTCACCGCCATCTCCATCAACCTTGTTGTCTCCTATGATGAGGAGGGAGTAGTTCATCCCCGGGGCTAAGGGCTCTACCGGTAGCTATGTGGTTCACCTCTCTCTCCCATGATGTGATCTTTATGTGATCGTGAGCTTTGTATCATGTTGAACAAGTAGATGTTATTATTCAGATATTATGCTACTCCTATGCTTAATTGTTATAGTGTACTCTAGTGATGTTATTAAAGTAATCTATTCCTCCTGCCATGGTGTAACGGTGACAGTGCGTGCATCGTGGTGGTACTTCGTTTAGGCTATGATCATGATCTCTTGTGGATTATGAGAGTAATTATTACTATGATAGTATTGAGTGATCTATTCCTCCTTTCATGGTGTAAAGTTGACAGTGTGTGCACCGTGTTAGTACTTGGTCTAAGTCGCAATGATTTCTATCTTGAATTGTGATCTGATTTGGATGTCTCTATGAGTGGTGTTTGTCAAGTACTTGATGAACTTTAAGGGGTGCTTCTGTAGCCACTACGCAATGATTAGTGTTATTCAATAGGAGAGTAATTTAGAGTACCATAGTGAAGAGAAGTTATCTATTTGTTCAATCATGTTATATTTGTTGGGAGTGTGTCCACTAGTGAAAGTATGATCCCTAGGCCTTGTTTCCAAGCATTGCACATCGTTTACTTGCTATTTTATTACTTGTTTGCTCGCAGCGATATTTATTTCACATCACGTTTGCTACTTATAATCATCTATACCACTTGTATTTTACTATCTCTTCGCCGAACTAGTGCACCTATACATTTGACAAGTGTATTGGGTGTGTTGGGGACACAAGAGACTTTCTGTATCGTAATTGCAGGGTTGCTTGAGAGGGATAGCTTTGACCTCTAACCTCCCTGAGTTCGATAAACCTTGGGTGATCCACTTAAGGGAAACTTGCGGCTGTTCTACAAACATCTGCACTTGGAGGCCCAACAAGTGTCTACAAGAATAGAAGTGCGTAGACATCAAGCTCTTTTCTGGCGCCGTTGCCGGGGAGGTAAGGTAAAAGGTACTCGCATTCTCCTGTGTGAGTGCTCGAAGTTATTTCCTTTAGATTCTGCAATTACATCTTTTTGTTTCTTGTTTTTATTTTCACTAGTTAGGCTTAATGGAAAACAAAGAGTTCTGTAGTCTTTTTCCTGAGTTTAGATATGAAGTGTTTGAAGAGAAAATTGAAAAACCTTTGGAGCTTATTTCGCATAGCAATGTTATTAGTACGAATGCTTTGAATACCGTTATTGCTAATGCTATAGAAAAGTCTAAGCTTGGGGAAGCTGGTTTTGTTAAGCATGATATTTTTAGTTCCCCAGCTTTAGTGGAGAAAGTTTGCTCTGATGATATTTTATCTCCCATATGTGATGTTCCTTCTTATGATGATATGTTTGATGAGTATGCTTTGCGACATAGTAGTTCTCTAGCTTGTGATGATGGGTATAATATTTTCAGTTCACCTACTATTGAGGATAAAATTAGTTATGATTACAATATGCCTCCTATTTATGATGATTATGGTGATGAGAATAATTATTCTATTGAATTTGCTCCTACTACTATTGTTCCTGTGGTGAGTATTAATTCTTTTATGCATGTGGCTCATGATAGGGATGTTTTATGTGATAGTTATATTGTTAGTTCTATTCATGATGCTACTGAAACTTATTATGAGAGAGGGAAACATGGTTTGATGGATCTCAACAATATTAAGTTTCCCCTCTTTATGTTGCAAATCTTGAAGTGGCACTTGTTTTATCTATCCATGCTTGCTACTATGTGCCTCGTTGATTTATTTTCTTACAAGATTCCTATGCATAGGAAGTGGTTCAGATATAAATGTCTTTCACATTTGCTTTTTGATGCTCTCTTTTGCTTTAAGTTCCTATATGGCGCCTTTGCCTCAAGCTCTTATATGGCTCCCACATGAGCATCTTTGCAAATTACTGCGCCTAGCTCAAAGGCGTTAAAGAAAAGCACTCTTGGGAGATAACCCAATGTTTTTACTTTCAGTACTTTTACTTTTATTTGAGTCTTGGAAGTTATTACTACTGTAATGACCGCTCCTTATCATTTTTATTTCGTTTTTGTGCCAAGAGAAGCCTCTAATTCGAGTGAGGTAAAGATTTGGGGATGTTGCTGTCCTGAAACTGTTTTCGGTGCTGCACCGTAAAAATTCGTATAAATTCTCTGTTTATCTTTTGGACCTGCGATTTCTTGTGCATATGCCCCAGGTTATATCCAAACTTTCGTTAGTTGAACACTTTTTTATTTGAGCAACAGAAAACTCCTCAAAAATTCGACCTTTGTCAGCTGTTCAGTTTTGACAGATTTCTGCCAATATTTGTGTTTGCCACTTTATCGCTTTCTTTTGAGTTTTTTTGATCATGGAACTTTTGGGGAAGTTGCTACAGTAGTATATGCTATATATGTGGTGGTTTTAGGTTGAAACCTGAAGCAAAAAGAGGTTGATTATATGTTATGCTTACACTAATGTTGCTAATAGATTTGTGTTTAGTTTTGTATGAAGGAAGTTTTCAAGTGTAGGGATCGGAGAATGATGAGATGAGTTGAAGAATGGACAAAAGCTCAAGCTTGGGGATACCCATGCGTCACCCCAATAAATATCCAAGAAGTACAAGCGTCAAAGCTTGGGGATGCCCCCGAGGCACCCCTTCTTCATCGGCAAAAATCAGGTCACCTTTCAAAACACTATATTTTTATTGCTTCATGCACTATGTGTTTTTCTTGGAGCGTCAGTTGTTTTTGTTTTTAGTATTAGTTTAGTTTAGTTTGCTGCAATAAATGGTTAGATCACATCATGTTTTTTATGGAGGAGATGAACTCGCTTTTCATTTGCCAAGAACACTCTAGTTTTTCACTCTTATCGTTTCAATGAGTGTTCTCTTTTTCTGCTACTGCTTTTGGTTTTCGTTTTCACCTTGATTTGCATTCAGATCTTCTTATATTTATTTATCAAGGTGTATTTTTGCCTCTGGACCATGTTGGTTTTCCTCAAAAGGGTTGGATTAAAAAATAATAATGGTGTTGGAAAAGAGAAAAAGCTTTATGCAAAAAAGTGGTACAAGAAGGAGCTTGTGTAGACTGCGGCTTAGGCTTTTGCATGTCGTGCTTGATGTCTTTTTGATAGTATGCTTAGTGGTTTTGCTGTAGCATGACTTGTCTCAAATAACTGAGATTGCTTAATGAGCCTTTGAAAAAATCATGCGTTGTTTTTATTGTATGGAAGCATTATTTTGGTTTTCTCCTTGATGCTTTATTTGGGTTGACTTGGCGCATGCTCACACATGTTAGACTCATACAAAGTCGCCATAGCCTCTATGATCATTTAGTTTTTGACTTTTGATGCCATCTTATGTTTTTTTTAATGTTGCTTTATCGCTTTGCATGATTATGGCCATTATTGCTCTCTTAGTTGGTCGCTCCCAGTCTTTTGCTAGCCCTCATTTTGTACTGAGTATGAGCTCTACTCATGCATCCAACTCCTAAAAACCAAGTTTGCCATTGTGTCCACTATAAATTCCTATGCATGGTATTTGTAAGCCATTCCAAGTAAATTTGCATGTGCTACCTTTGAAAAAACCTTCAAAACACTTCTAGTTTTGTGACACTGTTTTCAGCTCATGGGGACGTAGTGGTCGGATTTGCTATCTTCCATATTGCTTATTCCAAAAAGAAAAAAAAAAGAGAAAAAAGAAAGAAAAAAAGGCACTCCTCCATGGAATGTGAATGTTGGTGGGCACCCGATGGAATCGGTTAGCCATGGTTTGTGAAAGGAAAAAAGGTGGGAGGAGTGCCAAGCTTTATAAAAAGAGCACAAAAGTGCCAATCTCTCTCTCAAAAACTTGCTTCATTTTTGTATGGAAGATAGTAAGAACCCCATTGCCAGTCGTTGACAAAGACAACCACCTCTCAAAACCAATTTTTTATCTCTCTGTTTTACAAATGAAAAGCTCTAGCACATGTTTAATCACTGCTTCCCTCTGCGAAGGGCCTTTCTTTTACTTTTATGTTGAGTCACCACCTTCTTTCTTTATGCACCATTAAGAGAGCATAGTTGTCATTCTGAGTATAATGTGCATTGTCCCAAAGTTTTCATTGATTGATTCATATTGTTGGTTTCACTTGTTCTCAAATTATTTGTATCTAGTCGCTCTCTTAAACTTGAAGGTGTCCTATGCATTTATGTTTTGCTCTCCATGAAGGACAAGCTGAAAACCATTTGTATGTTTTTTCTTATGATTTGAACACACGTTTGACTTTCATTGTTTCATTTTCATGATCTTTTGTTTGTGTTCATTTTCATGTTTATAACATGGTTGCTAAGTTCTTATTGTCAAGATTATATCTTTCATGCCCATGTTTTAAGTTCTTATGATCCCAGCTCACCAATGCTTACATATATGATCAAGATTGTGTAGGTGCATGTCACCTGAAAAATTATTCTTTGTTATCACTTACCTACTCGAGGACGAGCAGGAGTTAAGCTTGGGGATGCTTGATACGTCTCAAACGTATCTATAATTTTTGATGCTCCCTGCTTGTTTTTACACCATTTGCCTATTGTTTCGTTACACTTAGTGGCACTTTTATGCATTTTCCGAAACTAACCTATTAACAAGCGCCACAGTGCCAGTTTCCTGTTTTCTGCTGTTTTTGTGTTTCAGAAGTGATACACAGGAAATATTCTCGGAATTGGACGAAACAAGTTCCTGAAGTCTTATTTTACCCGGAAGCTTCCAGAGATCTGAAGAGGAGTAGGAGGGGGGCCACCAGGGCCCCACACGCAGGGGTGGCGCGGCCAGCCCCTGGCCGCGCCGGGCCCGCGTGAGGGCGCCTGGCTCCTCCCCTGACGACGCCCCTTCGCCTATATAAAGCCTCGGGACGGAAAACCCTAAGAGAGTCGGCAAATTTCCAGAAAGAGTTCCGTAGTTCCGCCGCCACCACCGACGAATTTCGGGGGACAGAAGTCTCTGTTCCGGCACCCTGCCGGGACGGGGAAGTGCCCCCGGAGCCATCTCCATCGGTCTCCATCGCCGTCTCCGCCGTCTCCATCGACCTCACCGCCATCTCCATCAACCTTGCTGTCTCCTATGATGAGGAGGGAGTAGTTCATCCCCGGGGCTAAGGGCTCTACCGGTAGCTATGTGGTTCACCTCTCTCTCCCATGATGTGATCTTTATGTGATCGTGAGCTTTGTATCATGTTGAACAAATAGATGTTATTATTCAGATATTATGCTACTCCTATGCTTAATTGTTATAGTGTACTCTAGTGATGTTATTAAAGTAATCTATTCCTCCTGCCATGGTGTAACGGTGATAGTGCGTGCATCGTGGTGGTACTTCGTTTAGGCTATGATCGTGATCTCTTGTGGATTATGAGAGTAATTATTACTATGATAGTATTGAGTGATCTATTCCTCCTTTCATGGTGTAAAGTTGACAGTGTGTGCACCGTGTTAGTACTTGGTCTAAGTCGCAATGATTTCTATCTTGAATTGTGATCTGATTTGGATGTCTCTATGAGTGGTGTTTGTCAAGTACTTGATGAACTTTAAGGGGTGCTTCTGTAGCCACTACGCAATGATTAGTGTTATTCAATAGGAGAGTAATTTAGAGTACCATAGTGAAGAGAAGTTATCTATTTGTTCAATCATGTTATATTTGTTGGGAGTGTGTCCACTAGTGAAAGTATGATCCCTAGGCCTTGTTTCCAAGCATTGCACATCGTTTACTTGCTATTTTATTACTTGTTTGCTCGCAGCGATATTTATTTCACATCACGTTTGCTACTTATAATCATCTATACCACTTGTATTTTACTATCTCTTCGCCGAACTAGTGCACCTATACATTTGACAAGTGTATTGGGTGTGTTGGGGACACAAGAGACTTTCTGTATCGTAATTGCAGGGTTGCTTGAGAGGGATAGCTTTGACCTCTAACCTCCCTGAGTTCGATAAACCTTAGGTGATCCACTTAAGGGAAACTTGCCGCTGTTCTACAAACCTCTGCACTTGGAGACCCAACAAGTGTCTACAAGAATAGAAGTGCGTAGACATCAGTGGGTTAGACTTAAATTTGTTTTATATTTGCCCCTTGATGCTCTCTTTTGCTTCAATTCATATTTCTTACGTGAGCATCTTCTCAAATTACTGAGCCTAGCTCAAAGGCGTTAAAGAAAAACACTCTTGGGAGATAACCCAATGTTTTATTTCCAGTACTTTTTCTTTTATTTGAGTCTTGGAAGTCATTACTACTGTAATGACCGCTCATTATCCTTTTTATTTTATTGTTGTGCCAAGAGAAGCCTCTAATTCGAGTGAGGTAAAGATTTGGGGATGTTGCTGTCCTGAAACTGTTTTCGGTGCTGCACCGTAAAAATTCGTATAAATTCTCTGTATATCTTTTGGACCTGCGATTTCTTGTGCATATGCCCCAGGTTATATCCAAACTTTTGTTAGTTGAACTCTTTTTGATTTGAGCAACATAAAACCCCTCAAAAATTTGACCTTTGTTAGCTGTTCTGTTTTGACAGATTTCTGCCAATATTTGTGTTTGCCGCTTTATCGCTTTCTTTTGAGTTCTATTTATCACGGAACTTTTGGGGAAGTTGATACAGTAGTATATGATATATATGTGGTGGTTTTGGGTTGAAACCTGAAGAAAAAAGAGGTTGATTATATGTTATGCTTGCACTAATGTTGCTAATAGAATTGTGTTTAGTTTTGTATGAAGGAAGTTTTCAAGTGTAGGGATTGGAGAATGATGAGATGAGTTGAAGAATGGACAAAAGCTCAAGCTTGGGGATGCCCATGCATCACCCCAAGAAATATCCAAGAAGTACAAGCGTCAAAGCTTGGGGATGCCCCCGAGGCACCCCTTCTTCATCGGCAAAAATCAGGTCACCTTTCAACACACTATATTTTTATTGCTTCATGCACTATGTGTTTTTCTTGGAGCGTCAGTTGTTTTAGTTTTCTTAGTTAGCTTAGTTTTGTTTTCTGCAATAAATGGTTGGACCCCAACAAATTTCCTTTGGAGGAGATGTGCTCGTTTTCATTTGCCAAGAACGCTCTAGTTTTCACTCTTATCAAAAACCGAGTGTTCTTCTTTTTCCGCTACTGCTTTTGGTTTTCGTTTTCGCCTTGATTTGCATTCAGACCTTGTCATATCTTTTCATCAAGGTGTATTTTTTTCCTCTGATCTTTATTGGTTTTCATCAAAAGAGGTGTTTATAAACATTTCAAATGGTGTTGGAAAAGAGAAAAAGCTTTGTGCAAAATAGTGGTACAAGAAGGAGCTTGTGTAGACTGCGGCTTAAGCTTTTTCATGTCATGCTTGATGTATTTTTGATAGTATGCTTAGTGGTTTTTGCTGTAGAATGACTTGTCTCAAATAACTTAGATTGCTTAATGAGCCTTTGAAAAAATCATGTGTTGTTTTTATTGTTTGGAAGCATTATTTTGGTTTTCTCCTTGATGCTTTATTTGGGTTGACTTGGCGCATGCTCACACATGTTAGACTCTTACAAAGTCGCCAATAGCCTCTATGATCATTTAGTTTTTGACTTTTGATGCCATCTTATGCTTCTTTTAATGTCGCTTTGTCGCTTTGCATGATTATGGCCATTATTGCTCTCTTAGTTGGTCGCTCCCAGTCTTTTGCTAGCCCTCGCCTTGTACTGAGTATGAGCTCTACTCGTGCATCCAACTCCTGAAAGCCAAAGTTTTCCAAAGTGTCCACCATACATACCTACTAGCAATTTGCTATTCCAAGTAAATTTGACTTGCTTTTATCTTCTCTTCAAATTAAACTCTTACCAGTGTTATGCGAAAATTGGTCAGTAAAGCTCTCACGAACCGGAAGGCACACTTTACTTTTTCCTTGTTCTTAAAAATTTGACATTGTGCTCTCTTATGTTGAGTTGTTATGCTTGCAAGTTGTAAGTTGGAGACTAGCCCAACCATGCCGACATGGGGCAAGCTTTCAACATTGCACTTCTCTTTTGAGTTGATATCGTGATCTTTTGTTTATGGATGCCCGTGGTGTGAAATGAATTGGGAATCTTGTGGGGATCATGGAGTTTGTATATGTGTTAGGGAAACGCCTGGGCCGCCAATCTAAGCCATGCATAATTCATGGTGGAAATTTGGAGCATACCCATGGTGGACATTCGACGACGCATCTCACAATAAAAAGCTAAACAAATGGCAAATAAAAGAGATGTCGAGGTGTTCATTGTCTGCTTGTCCTGTCATTTTGATGTGGGCTTGTTCCATATCATCGGGCACGGAGGTACCCCGTTGGCGGTTTTCGATGATACATATATACTTACAATGACAAGAGCCTTGCTTGGGACTCTAAGTTGAGTAGCATGAGGTTTGGGTACTCGTATTCACGGGACACGAGGTTTTCGACTTATGATTTGTCAAGTATATGCATCATAATTGTTCTCGCATTAACTCTAACCATTCAAGATGTTTATGATGGGGGCAATGAGAGCTCAAAGCCGGTAAGTACCATAATTTTTGAAGGTTATAAAACTTGCAATCACTGCTTCCCTCTGCGAAGGGTCTTTCTTCTACTTTTATGTTGTGTCACCACCTTCTATCTTTATGTACCACTAGCATGGTGTCCCTCGTAAATGGGAGGGCATTTTTCTCATTTTTTTAAAAGTAAATGAGATTCAAATCATTTGATTTTTAAGATCTGTAGTTTGTCAAATCTACAGACTAAGATCTTACTTTATGTACTTCTAGCTCAATTCTCCTTTTTTGGTTCATTATATTATTTGCTAAATAATATACATATGGTATGTCACAAATATAATTTCTATAAATAGCCACTAAAATTTGAACTAATTGACCATAATTTGTAGTTCCGAAGCTATCAAATTTCAACCATTGTTGGTCTTACTCACAACCCATGGCCACATGTTTAGCTCATCACACATCTATACAATATATATTGTTTGGGCAAAGAATATATGTTCAACACATCTACACAATATATTGTTTGGGCAAAGAATATTTGGTTCAACGTGCACTCAAAATCTCTCTACCATTGCCTAAATTTCATAGTGAGTGTGGATGATTCGTATGTAACATTGTGTTCTCCTTCTCGACACACATCAATATTTACGGTAAGTTTTTATTTGTTGGTGCTACTCATGTCATGTATTTATAAACTATTTTTGTAGCTTTCACATCTAAGTTAAGAAAGGTATTGTTTATAAATTGTAAAAAAGTACTAAAAAATTCTCTCGTTTGACATGTGTTTTATAGCTTTTTATTTATGTCTGTATCATTTAGTGTGAAATGACTTACTACATAATTGACATGATTTTTCTTCCATTCCAAAACCACAACAATTCTTAGTTTCTCGTACAATATACTTAAGTGCACACAATGTTTTTTAATTAGCACCGATTGGAGATTCTTTTTTGTGTGATCCTCATGCAAGAATATACTCTTTGATCTTTCTGGTGTACCAAGTTTGTGTCGTTGTGAATTGTATCTAACGGTAGTTCATGTGAATTGTATCAAGTATATTCCTATATATCACCTGATTATATTAGAGTTAAAATGGTATGCATGTTATGGTCCCTCGTGCCTGCATATTTGATGTTTCAGCCCTACTATTTGATTGAGTGTCGGCATGTAGCTGTGCTTTTATCAATAATTCAATCAATGGGAGCTGGTGCCTTTTGAAGCACTTCGATTGTCTGAGTCAAGACCCCTAGAGAGGTCTGGTTAGCCTTTACTACAATGAAGTCGAGTTGACAGCGTAGGAAGACATGGCATGAAGGATTTGATTCTTCCAACTATGGCAAGTTTTCATCATTGTGAGTTATGTAACTAAATACCTAATTTGTCTGCCTAAATTCTTTCATGTTACTACTACCAAACACATTTATGTTATTCATCAGAGGCATGTTATATCCATATTATTCATCGGTCCGTTTGCACCTCTAATTTCTTACTATCGGATTTTCATTGAGACCAAATGCCTATCTTTATATAAAGTTTGCTTAAAAATTCAGTTATTTTTTGGATGAATTTTATTTCATATTTATTTTAAATTTCATATGTAAAATATTGTTGCCTTTTTAAAATTTCTAAACTGCGTCTAGTATGAATTTCTAAAGTTTCTCGCCTTGATTTTTCATACTATGAAATTCTGAAGTTGATTTGCCCAAGTTTTTTTCAACTAATAAAGAGATGTACGTATGAAAAAAAGCAGCATGAAAAGTCCTCTTTGGCTCTATGTTTTATTTTTATTTCATTCCTAAGCTTTTCACTACGTATTCTATCTTCCATCGGGTATGTGGCTTTACGTATACCTTTTGCATGCAAACTCTTTCTTTACGTATACCTTCATTGTTTTTTCTAGCATAGTGGCCCTCGCAAATGCGAGCGCATGGTTTAGAAGTGTCTGAAAAATACCTTTTATTGTTCCCACAGAAAGAATAATGCAACAATGACCATATGGGCATTTTGTACACTCTAATATATAAAATAAGTGCATAGAATTGATTTATACCGCAATAAAAGATGGTTCTTTTACTCGATGTTTCCTCGGTGTGAGGTTAAATCAGGTCATACTTGCCTATTTAGATAGACAGGGTAAATGAAACCTATATGTGGATGTATAAATAATAATTTCTCACTAATATTATTTAGTTATAGTTAGTAAGATCGATTAGTCATGGCCTACTATAAATATGATAGATTACGTTGCTAAGATGATGTCATGGACAAGTATGAAGATATGTCACTTCATGTTACAAATAAGGTTTAATAGATAATTAAGTATTGTAAGCAAATATTGGTTTTGGTCAGATGGCTGATTTATTGTTCAACGTTCAATTTTTTGGGTTCCTTAACTGTGCTTTAATATGATTATTGTGGTTGTTACAAACACATATGAGGATGAGATATACGTGGAGAAAAAACTATTAAAATACATAACATTGTATGATAATTTGATCGGGTCCTTGTGTATAACCATCTGAATATTTAGATAACTCTTAATAGACTAACAAAAAAAGGTTGTTAGCAAGGTAAATAACTGAAACTACACATGTTGAATGGTAGGGCAAGTACATAAAAGAGAATTTCGTTTTATCTTAACATGCATTATTGTATGATATTATGATAATTCTGAAGTCACCAACATCTTCCTTTCTCTCGGAGTTTGTGATACAACTGATTCTCCAATTTTGACACTTTCATTGTGAAACATTTCTAATTAAACACCACTTAAGAATTTAATTAAGTTCAAGAATATTTAAAAATATATAAGAAATTATGTAGTTTTACACCCTCCATTAAATTTAAAATATTGTTGTATTTGTAAAACCACGTTCATTTAAATCTTAGAAATTCATGATTTCATTGTCACTTTAAGCAATTCAATAGTGACTTCTCAATTAAACATACCACCAATATTCACTGTAGTGCTCAAACAAATACATGTTGACACATCTAATTAATCAATGCATGTTTGCAATTCGATAAGTTGTTATTGACATCGGTCACCTGAGTGTAATTGGAGAGTAGGGGTGGGTTGCTTTGATAGTTCAATATGACAAGGTCACATATTAGACCTGCTAGATTGGCCATGCAAAACAACTATAAAACGGAAATTCTGTATTAGTCGAAAACGGAAACTTCCGTTTCCGCATCTGTTCCACCGGAAAACGCAGTTCCGTTTCCGTTTCCACTTCCGCCAAAAAATTTCCGTTTCCATTTCCGTTCCGCAGATTTCCGTTTTTGTTTTCATATTTTCATTCCGTTTCTGTTTTTCCGCGGAAAAGTCGAAAAGTTTCCGCTCCACTTTCATCCCTACCTGAGACTACATATTGCAATACCCAAAAAAATAGAATGTTCATTTTTTATGTTAAAATTTTCATTTAGATTTATATTTAGTTCCACCATGTTACATGAGTGCAACGTATTCTTTCTTATAGATGTTTTTTTCCCAAATTTAGCTCATTAAACTTGTAATAGATTTGTATTTTCAGAATTTTATAATGTATTGTAGAAAAAAATATTTTCATAAATAAAATCTGTCAAATTAATGGTAACAAAGTTCACCATCCACGTTATGTATGTAAAAACGAAATACAGCAGGTAGCTGATATCACCGTTGCCAGAATTTCCTGAACAATGGCATCATGCATGATGTCATCGCATGCAATATCAAGACTAACCGGATTATGTTCGGTTTAAATCGTATGGCTTTGGAACTGTTTAGGATAGATTCGTGTCCAGCTGCACATGCCTCGATTACGACCATAATTTTTTTCCTTTTGTAGATACGTGTCAAATAATCATGTGTACACGTCTATGTTGTACGTAACACTTTTTATAGTTTAATCTTAGACGTTGAAATTAAGATCAACACATTATATATTTTTAGCCTATGTGGATTAACATGGTGGCTCTATTTTAGAACCTCGTATTGTGCTTTTAGTATATAGTAGATTAAGAGAGCATAGTTGTCATTCTTAGTATAATGTGCATTGTCCCAAAGCTTTTCATTGATTGATTCGTATTGTTGGTTTCACTTGTTCTCAAATTATTTGTATCTAGTCGCCCTCTTAAACTTGAAGGTGTCCTATGCATTTATGTTTTGCTCTCTATGAAGGACAAGCTGAAAACCATTTGTATGTTTTTCCTTATGATTTGAACACACGTTTGACTTTCATTGTTTCATTTTCATGATCTTTTGTTTGTGTTCATTTTCATGTTTACAACATGGTTGCTAAGTTCTTATTGTTAAGATTATATCTTCATGCCCATGTTTAAGTTCTTATGATCCCAGCTCACAAATGCTTACATATATGATCAAGATTGTGTAGGTGCATGTCACCTCAAAAATTATTCTTTTGTTATCACTTACCTACTCGAGGACGAGCAGGAGTTAAGCTTGGGGATGCTTGATACGTCTCCAACGTATCTATAATTTTTGATGCTCCATGCTTGTTTTTACACCATTTGCCTACTGTTTCGTTATACTTCGTGGAACTTTTATGCATTTTCCGGAACTAACCTATTAACAAGTCGCCACAGTGCCAGTTCCCTATTTTCTGCTGTTTTTGTGTTTCAGAAGTGATACACAGGAAATATTCTCGGAATTGGACGAAACAAGTTCCTGAAGTCTTATTTTTCCCGGAAGCTTCCAGAGATCCGAAGAGGAGACGGAGTGGGGCCATGAGGTGGCCACACACCAGGGCGGCGCGGCCCAGGCCCTGGCCGTGCCCCCTACGTGTGAGACCGCCTCGGTCCACTTCTGACGATGCCCCTTCGCCTATAAAGACCCCCCGACGGAAAAAACCTAAGTACCCGATCAATTTTCCAGAACACATCGCGATCCGCCGCCGCCGTCGACCCAAAGATCGGGTGGGTCTAGAAGCTCTTCCCGGCACCCTGCCGGAGAGGGGAATCGCCACCAGAGCGATGAGTGAGTAGTCTACCTTGGACTATGGGTCCATAGCAGTAGCTAGATGGTTGTCTCCTCCACCATGTGCTTCATGTTTAGATCTCATGAGCTGCCCTACATGATTGAGATCACCGTTATGTAATTCTACATGTTTGGTTTGTTGGGATCCGATGAATATTGGTGTTATGATTGAGTTGCTATACTGAAATATATCTTTTGTTATCTCTATGTTGTTTATGATCTTGCATGCTCTCCGTTGTTAGTAGCTATCTTGGCCGAGTATTTGCTAGTGACTCCAAGAGGGGGTATTTATGCTCGGTAGTGGGTTCATGCCTCTATTTAACCTGGGGGAGTGATAGAAACCTCTAAGGTTGTAGATGTGCTGTTGCTACTAGGGAGAAAACAACATTCATATGCTCAAGGGCATATGCTTTGTTTACATTACACACTTTACTTAATGCAATTATCTGTTGTTCGCAACTTAATACTTGTGGAGTTCTCGGATTGATTCGCCACAAGTGGATTATTAGTCATAGATGCAGTTGGATGGCGGTCTATGTATTTTGTTGTAATGCCCAGAGTAAATCTCATAGTGATCTTCTTGACATATCACGTTTATCTTTATTCTATCAATTGCCCAACTGTAATTTGTTTACCCAGCATGTGTTATTTATCTTATGGAGAGACACCACTAGTGAACTGTGGACCCCGGTCCTATTTCCATCATATTGCTATCACCTGTTTACTTTACTCACACTGTTTACTTTACTCGCATACTTCTACTGTTTTCCACTCGATACGCTCATAACCTTTGTTTCAAGCAAACCGGTGAGATTGACAACCTCATCGCAAGTTGGGAACAAAGTATTTGGTTGTGTTGTGTGCAGGTTCCGCGTTGCAGCTAGCAAGCAAAGCTTGGACGAGGCGCTATATATAAATTGTCCAAAGCTGTCGCAAACTAGCAAGCATCACCTACAGTCGTATTGTCTACTCTTCTCCTGATCGATAAACCTTGGTTTCTTAACTGAGGGAAAATCTGCTGCTATATTCATCACACCTTCCTCTTGGGGTTCCCAACGGGCTAGTCATTCACCACGCAACAAGCAACAAGCAGTTCCGAGATGTTTGATTAGTTGGCACATTAGTGCTCTTTTATAGCTTGGCACTCCTCCCCACCTTTCCTTTCTCAAACCATGGCTAACCGATTCCATCGGGTGCCAACCAACTTTCACATACCATGGAGGAGTGCCTTTTTCTTTTCTTTTTGAGATTGTAATAGTCTGACCAGCTCCCTTGCAAAATTAATGACGAGCAGATGAAGCTGCCTAGTTGAGGGGTACTCAATTTAGTATGGAAGATAACAAACCCATCCACTACGTCCTCATGAGCTAAAAATAGTGGCACAAAATGAGAAGTGTTTGAAGGTTTTTGAAAGGTAACACATGAAAATTTACTTGGAATGGCTTGAAATACCATGCATAGGAATTTATAGTGGACTCTTTGGAAGTGACTTGGTTTTTCGGAGTTGGATGCACGAGAAGCATTTCCTCTCAGTACAGGTCTTTGGCTAGCAAGGTTGGGTAGCAAGCATAAGAGTTGCATGAAACAAACAAACATACATATAATAAGAACAATCATGCAAACTTCCTTGAAGGTACAACGATTTTAACTTTGAGAATAATAATGCTTATAAGCCAAACATGAAGGAAAACTGAAGTGATGTATCTACAAGCACTTCTTCATCTTTTCTACTCAAACCTCAAGGTAATGTTGCTACTGACCAAGCTAAGTTTGCCAAAACCAACTAAATTTACTCATGCTCCCAAAGTGATACTAATACTAATCAACAAGACTAATCATATAAGAAACATTGCAAACTAAAATAAAGTGTGCGGAAAGTAAACGATAAAACTTCTCATTAATATTTCATTACCGCAACTCACACCAAGGGATACATAGATAACCAACTAAGGAGGATACTTCCACGCTGCAAACTATTCTATAAGATAGCTTCTCTATTCATGATATGACTCTACTTGAAAAGTAAATGAGTAAAAGGTAATGATGTGATACCGCGGCACTCCCCAAGCTTGGAACAAGCCAATGGGATGCCGATACCATGATGAATTACTCCTTCAGCGGTGGTGGGTAGTCTTTAATAAGCTTCTCAGTCAAATCTTTCAGATCATCAATCTTGTGACTGAGGTTACGAATCATCTCTGAATTGTGCTCAACACGGCTCATGAACCTATCAGCTAGAGAATCCCAGCTCTTGGAATTATTTCCCCATCCTTCCTCACTCTTGGAACTTTCTTTTCCTGCACTGTTAGAACGGTTTATATCCCAACCAGAGGGTAATCGTGACCTAGGCACCTTTTGAATCTAATGTTCATGTATTAGAGTATGGAAAGGGTTGTTGCTTGACGAAGATGCTCGAGGAGCTAAGATGTGGCGCGGCACACCCCCTCCGGTTCTCATACGTGCGCTCTTCTTGAACTTGTCATGACTTGTCACCACCTCAATGCTTGCGATCATGGTGCTCGGGCGTGAACTTTGATCTTCTTCCATCTCTTCTTCCTCGGCCTCACTTTCAACTTCTTCCTTCAGCAGAAAGTCTTGGTGGTCATCTTCTGGAGGTGTCTTCTCCTTGTCGTCGCTTGAAGAAGCCATGGTGCTCTCAAAACTTAAGATCAACTCCTGACAGAAATAGCTCGAAACAAAACACGATGAGAAAATGATATATAGACCTCGGGGACTCCGGGGGGTTATATAGGCAAAAATTATACATCGAGATGAAATCACAGGAGGAAACCGGGACGGAAACGAGCTCCGGGGTGGACTCACCATAGGGCGGCGCGGCCTAGGGTGGGCCCGCGCCCCCTGGTGGTGAGGAGCCACCGGACTCCGTCTCCTGCCCGTTTTTGTCTTGCGATTTTTCATATTTAGCAAAAACAATAAAAATATTAATGGAAAAGTTTTTCGCGAACCTTTTCTGACTAGAACTGTTACCTATTCGAAAACGAACTCTGCAGGTTCCTGCAAATTGTCCTGGATGAATTCTTCTGGAGAAACTGTTTCAATTACATCAACATCTTCATTATAAGAATCTCCAGCAATATAATGTTTGAGTCTTTGCCCATTCACCACTTGTGTAGTGTCATCTTTCAATGAAGCAATCTTTATCGCACCTGAGCGGTACACTTCCACAATAACATATGGTCCTTCCCATTTAGAGAGTAATTTCCCTGCAAAAAATCTGAGACGAGACCTATACAATAGAACTTTCTCACCAACATGAAACTCTCTTTTAAGAATTCTCTTATCATGCCATTGCTTGACTTTCTCTTTGAAAAGTCTGGCATTCTCATAGGCTTCATTTCTCCACTCATCTAGAGAACTCAAATCTAACAACCTTTTCTTACCGGCAAGTTTAAAATCCCTATTAAGCTCTTTCACTGCCCAAAAAGCTTTGTGTTCTAATTCTAAGGGCAAGTGACACGCTTTTCCGTAAACCATCTTGTAAGGAGACATGCCCATGGGGTTCTTATAAGCAGTTCTATAAGCCCATTGCTTATAGAAAGGATTGGGCCACTTGCTGCAATTATTACTACTGTCTTTTATTTACTCGCACTTTATTTATTTGCATTACCAAATACCACTGAAAACCCGTTTGCTAGTATTTACAGTGAATCCTTGATCAAAACCACTAGTCAACACCTTCTGCTCCTCATTGGGTTCGACACTCTTATTTATCGAAAGTACTACGATACACGCCCTATACTTGTGGGTCATCACTCACCATCGGCACTCTTCGTAGGTATGGCTTCTACCCACTTGGTATCATAATCAACAGCAACAAGTATGTGAGTATAGCCTTTTGAAGGAGGAAAAGGACCCATAAAGTCAAATCCCCAACAATCAAATGGTTCAATAACAAGAGTGCAACTCATAGGCATTTCATTACGTCTAGAAATATTACCAACTCTTTGACATTCATCGCAAGATAAAACATACCTTCTAGCATCTTTAAAGAGGGTTGGCCAATAAAAACCTGATTGTAGAACCTTTTGTGCGGTTCTATCTCCATAATGATGTCCTCCATAAGCGCTTCCATGGCATTTCCTCAATATTTCTTGTTGCTCATATTCTGGTACGCATCTTCGCATAATACCATCAACTCCTTCTTTATATAAATGTGGGTCATCCCAAAAGTAATGCCTCAAATCGTAAAAGAATTTTCTTCTTTGCTGAGCTGTAAAGGTTGGAGGCAAATACTTGGAAACAATAAAGTTAGCATAATCAGCATACCAAGGAAGGTCTCGCGAAGTTACATTTATTGAAGCCAACTGTTCATTTGGAAAACTATCATTAACAGGAATAGGATCAAAAGAAATGTTTTCCAATCTAGACAAGTTGTCAGCCACAGGATTTTCAGCACCTTTCCTATCTACGATATGCAAATCAAAGTCTTGTAAAAGCAACACCCATCTAATAAGCCTAGGCTTAGCGTCCTTCTTCGTCATAAGATATCTAATAGCAGCGTGATCAGTATGAATAGTAACTTTAGAATCAACAATGTAAGGTCTAAACTTATCACATGCAAAAACAACAACAAGAAACTCTTTCTCAGTGGTAGCATAATTCTTCTGAGCAGCATCAAGAGTCTTACTAGCATAATGAATAACATTCAACTTATTATCTACGCGCTGTCTAAGAACAGCACCAACAGCAAAATCACTAGCATCACACATAATTTCAAAGGGTAAATTCCAATCAGGTGGTTGAACAATAGGAGCAGTAGTTAAAGCCTTCTTAAGAGTTTCAAAAGCTTCCTTACAATCATCATCAAAGACAAATGGTACATTTTTTTGAAGAAGATTAGTAAGAGGCTTTGAAATCTTAGAGAAATCTTTAATAAACCTCCTATAGAAACCAGCATGACCAAGAATACTACGAATACCTTTAACATCTCTGGGACAAGGCATCTTCTCAATTGCCTCAACTTTTGCTCTGTCAACTTCAATACCTCTTTCAGAAATTTTATGTCCAAGGACAATTCCTTCATTCACCATAAAGTGGCATTTCTCCCAATTAAGAACAAGATTAGTTTCTTCACACCTCTGCAAAACTTTATCAAGATTGTGCAAACAATTATCAAAAGAAGTTCCATAGACAGAGAAATCGTCCATGAAAACCTCCACAATTTCTTCACAAAAACCATGAAAAATAGCAGACATGCATCTTTGAAAAGTAGCAGGAGCATTGCATAAACCAAACGGCATACGTCTATAAGCATAAGTTCCATAAGGACAAGTAAAAGTGGTTTTCTCCTGATCTTCCCTTTTAACAACAATCTGAGAGAAACCGGAATAACCATCAAGAAAACAAAAGTGTGTCTTCTTAGACAACCTCTCTAGCATTTGATCTATAAACGGTAAAGGATAATAATCTTTCTTGGTAACTTTGTTTACCTTTCTAAAATCAATGCACATTCTATAACCAACTACTACCCTTTGAGGAATAAGCTCGTTATTCTCATTAGGCACAACAGTCATACCTCCTTTCTTAGGAACACAATGAACAGGACTAACCCATCTACTATCAGCAATAGGATAAATAATACCAGCATCAAGGAGCTTCAATACCTCATTTCTTACCACTTCCTTCATCTTGGGAATTAAGCGGCGTTGATGTTCGACAACTGGCTTTGCGTCTTCCTCCATATTAATAGCATGCTGACATAAAGTGGGAGAAATCCCTTTTAAATCATCGAGAGTATATCCCATAGCTCCTCGATGTTTCCTCAATATCTCCAATAACCTTTCTTCTTCCTTTCCTGAAAGTTTAGAACTGATAATAACAGGATATATTTTCTTACCATCTATATAAGCATATTTAAGATCATCAGGTAAAGGTTTTAATTCAAAAACATGATCTTTCTTAGGTGGCAAAGTGGTACCAAGATCCTCCACGGGTAAATTGTGCTTGATCAACGGTTGTTGACGAAGGAAAATATCATCAATATCTTCTCTTTCCTTCCTGAAAACATCACTTTCATGGTCCTCCATGAATTGCTGCAGAGCATTATTAGGAGCAAGAGCAATAGAAGCAAGCTGTTCAACTCGAAAATTTTCATCAGGCATGTCATTTTCATAAGAAGTCTTAGCAAACTTGGAAAAATTAAACTCATAAGACTCTCCATTAAACTTAGTGAAAATTTTCTCCTTCTTACAGTCTATCACAGCACCACAAGTATTCAAAAAGGGTCTACCAAAAATAATAGGACAAGTTTTACTAGCCTCCTTACCAAGTACTAGGAAATCAGTGGGATATTTGGTCTTACCGCAAAGAACTTCCACATCTCGAACAATACCCAGAGGCCAAACAGTCTCTCTATTAGCAAGCTGAACAACCACATCAATATCTTCAAGTTGACAAGCGCCAATCTCATGCATAATTTCTCTGTAGAGCTCTAAAGGAATGGCACTTGAACTAGCACCAATGTCGCATAAACCATAATAGCAATGATCGCCAATCCTGACAGAAATAACAGGAACACTTGTTTTCCTATGCCTTTTAGGATGTGAGATAATGTTAGAAGCATCTTCTCAAAAGAGAACATATTCATCCCCTACATCTTTAGTAACAAGGTCCTTCAATATAGCTACAGGAGACTTAATAGTAATTTGCTCATCAGGCTCTACAGCTTTCTTAGTACTTTTATTAGACACACTTACCAAAGTAGAATACTCTTTTACCTTAGCAGGGAAAGGTGTCTTCTCAAAATAAGGTTCAGGCACAATGCTATCAACAGTACAAACTTCAGTAGCTGCAGCAGGAATATGACTAATAGAATATTTATAAGGCGCATGATATTTGTTCCAATCTTTCTTTGGAACATCAAGATAAGAGGCAAAAGCCTTAAGACAATTAGCAAGTATTTGAGAATCAAGACCATAAGCAATGCTAACACTATGAAAGTCACCGGTTCCCATAAAAGTTTTAATGCATTCATAATCATAATTTATACCTGACTTCCTACCTTTGTCATTTTCCCATCCTTCAGCATTTTCTTGGATACGGTCAAGGAGATTCCACTTAGCATCTTCCTTCATATGAGTAAATGATCCAAAATAGGAAGCATCCAAGTAATCCTTATCATGAAGAGCAAGCCTTGCATAAAAATTATCAATAACAATATTATTGGGGAGCTCATGAATGGGACATTTGAGCATTAGTAACTTCAATCTCCCCCCACGCTTGGGCAATACTTTCTCCATCATGAGGCCAAACGTTATATATTCGATTACGATCTTTATGAATTTCACTTGGAGGATAAAACTTGGAATAAAAGAGAGGCACAATTTACTCCCATGCAATAGATGGACCATCTTTAAGCAGCCGATACCACTCCTCAGCTCTGCCTTTCAATGATAAAGAGAATAGCTTCCTCTTGACCTAGCTCGGTGAAATACCTGCACACTTGAACAACTCGCATAATTCATGTATAAAAAGTAAGTGATCACCCGGATGGACAGTTCCATCTCCTGAATAGCAGTTATCCATATCACGTTCAACAATTTTCATAGGTATTTGAAAAGGATCTAATTGAGCAGGTGGTGGTGGTGGTGGTTCATCCACATGTGCAGCAGTGGTAGAAGTGTTCCCAAATAGGAAACCAAATGGAGAATTATCCATAGCAAAATAAAATAAAAGTAAAAGACAAAAATAAAAACAATACTCACAGCGACGGTTACCTTTACCAAATCCACTCTTCAATAGCGCTTCACTCCCCGGCAACGGCGCCAGAAAATAGTCTTGATGACCCACAAGTATAGGGGGTGTATTGTAGTACTTTCGATAAATAAGAGTGTCAAACCCAACGAGGAGCAGAAGGTGTTGACAAGTGGTTTTGATCAAGGATTCACTGTAAATACTAGCAAACGGGTTTTTAGGGGTATTTGGTAATGCAAGTAAATAAAGTATGAGTAAATAAAAGACAATAGTAATAATTGCTGCAAGTGGCCCAATCCTTTCTAGAGCAAAGGACAAGCCGGTTGTGTAACTTATGATGACCAAACGTTCTCGAGGACACGCTGGAGTTTCTGTCAAGTGCTTTCGCTTCATACCGCTAAATAATCTTTACTGGTTTGATAAGTGTTATGGGGGTGAACCTGTGCTAGCGCGCTACCCTTACTAGGATAAATACACACTTGTGATTATACCCCTTGCAAGCATCCACAAATACAAGAAAGTAATTAAGATAAATCTAACCACAGCCTTAAACTCTAAGATCCTACGCTCCCTGGTGTAATGGTTTCCCAACGGAGGTTTAGGTTTCTGTCACTCCAGCAACCCCACAATTGGTAGCCAAATACACAATGCATCTCACTAGGCCCATAAATGGTGAAATAGCACCACAATAAATAAATATCAAACCATTAAATATTACTCAACATAATTCCACTACTAACGACTTGACTTCTCCCATGTCCTCAAGAACTAAACGAACTACTCACAAGAAATCATATGGATCATGATCAGAGGTGAAATAATGGTAAATAACAATCTGAACATAAACCTTAATTCAACGGTTCCACTCAATAGCATCAACCACAAGAGTAATCAACACCGAGAAAGTTTCCCCTAAGAATTTAACAAGATTCAACTCAAGATGTTACAGCGGGATGGCGTGGTGATGGTGGAGATGAAGGTGCTGGTGATGGAGATGATGATGATGATGATCCCGATGAAGTCCGGCGCGATGGCGGTGATGATGGCGACGATCTCCCCTCTCCGGGAAGGAATTTCCCCGGCAGATTTCTGCCTGCCAGAGAGCTTTTCTCTCTCTGGTGTTTTCCGCCCGCAGAGGCGGTGGTGTCTATCTCTGAGCTCCCCCCTTGACTTAGGTTTTCAGGGATGATGAAATACGTGAAGGGGCAATGGTAGAAGTGGGCCAGGGGGCTCTCACCATAGGGTGGCGCGACCAGGGACTGGGCCGCGCCCCCTGGTGGTGAGGCTGCCCTGTGGCCCCTCTTGCCTCCTCCTTCTGGCTTCTTCAGTCTTCTGATAAAATATAATTTTCTAGTATTTTCTGGAATTTTCCTGATCTTCGAAATATGGTGTCTTGATGGTCCTTTTTCCAGCAGAATCCTGACTCCGGCAGCAAATTCTCCAATGATCATCAAACATGTAAAAACAGAGGAAATAATATAAGTATCATCTCTAAATGTGAAATATATCAATGAATAATAGTAAATTATGATACAAAATAGTGATGCAAAATGGACGTATCAATACTCCGGCTACAACCAGATAAAATTGGAGAAAGAAGATGAAGAAAAAACAGCTTTCATGACACCGTATGGCGTCTTTTGCTATCAAGTCATGCCTTTCGGCCTAAAAAACGCAGGAGCAACCTATCAACGGATGATGCAAAATTGCCTTGGGAGTTAGATAGGCCGCAACATTCAAGTTTACATCGACGATGTAGTTATCACTACAAGAAAGGAGGAATCTTTGATCAGCGATCAGCAGGAAACCTTCGACAACCTTAACAGGTACAAGCTCAAACTAAACCTGACAAAATGTTCTTTTGGCGTCTCCGCAGGGCAGCTCCTGGGATTCCTGGTATCAGCGAGAGGAATAGAGGCAAACCCAGAGAATATCCAGGCAATATTAACAATGGGGAAACCAGCAAAGCTACACGACATGCAGAAACTCGCAGGACGTGTAGCGGCATTAAGTCGATTCGTCGCACGATTAGGAGAAAAAGCCCTCCCTTTTTATGCACTGATGAAAAAGTCAGACAACAAATTCGAGTAGACAGAAGAGGCAGATGCCGCGTTCGCGCAGCTGAAAAAAATGCTTTCCACACCACCAGTGTTGGTCGCACCGAAAGAAAGGGAGCCACTGCTACTATATATCGCGGCCACACATCATGTAGTGAGCACGGTGCTAGTAGTCGAACAAAGTGAAGAAGGGAAGGCACATGGAGTACAGCGACTAGTATACTTCCTCAATGAAATTCTGTCACCAACAAAACAGAGGTACCCACATTATCAAAAGCATGCATACAGCGTATTTACAACAACATGAAAATTGCAGCAATACTTCGTGGTACATCTAATCATAGTGGTTAACGAAGCCCCACTATCAAATATATTGAACAACCCTAAAGCAACAGGACATGTTATCCCCCTGGACATCACGTACGAGAAAAGGAAAGCAATCAAATCTGAGGTGCTGCTAGATTTCACAACAGAGTGGCTCGAACTACAAAACACAGGACCACCCGACCTGTCGAGTGTATGGACAATGTACTTCGACGGGTCGAAAAGGGTCCAAGGCGTAGGAGCAGGGGTAGTCTTAATATCACCGCAAGGGGATAAGCTAAAGTACGTATTAAGGATGAGTTTTCCACAAGCTTCTAACAATGAAGCCGAGTATGAGGCCATGCTTCACAGAATGAAGATGGCCAAAGCATGTGGAGCAACCTGACTAAAAATATTCAGGGACTCGAATTTCGTCATCCAGCCAGCAAGTGATGAACCGATGTGACGCCATTAGCGACAACATGACAGCGTACAGGAATTTGTATTACTATCTAGAAGGAACTTTTGATGGGTGCGAAGTTTCACACATCAGCAAGTTGATTGTTGAACCAACTTGTGTAACCAACACAATTAGTGTGCTCTTGAGATCATGCCACCACTTGGGCTACTAGCTTTTTCTTAAAATATAATATCTTGTCACCTCCTTTATTTCAAAATATTTTAATTTTCCAAAATAGGAGCCAAGATCTATTTTTTTTAAACAAAAGCTTTACCCAAACCTGCGTATTTATAAAACTACAGGGATATAGTGTTGTGATCCCACTATTTTATAAAACTACTATTTTTATAAACCTTTGATAAGTGGCCTTTCAAAACACCTTTGAGAAAACTTGGTAAAGGAGATGTTTAGTTCTCCAATAGTTTCTAAAAATATTTACAAATGCTTTCTTCCCTTATTTGAAACTCATTTCAAACTTTTCCATGGCATTATCATTAGTGAGCACTTGTTCTGACCTTGCCCTAGTAATGCAAGATTGTTTGCTAATGTTTGGCTTTGTATGATGAGTTGACATTGTGTAGCAATGGTTGAATTTAACTGAGTGCTTGTTAGTAGTTGTGATGTTCAGGCAGGCCTGTGGCCTAATCTATTTAAAACCCACCCAAAGTTATATAATGGACAGTGGGATACGCTTACAAAGTTTTTTTTTTAAACAAAATCCCTTTATAAATATCCTTCTTCTCTATCAACTCTAAGACTCCCTTTCTTACGAAAGGAGTATGTATATTTTTTAGAACACAAGTTTATCAAATATTATAAATGAGGTTCACTCTTATATGAGCACTCATTTCATTTTTTTTTCAAATTTAATTATAAAGGTATTTTCAAAACTACTTTTCCTATTTTCAAAAATAGCAGATATTGGAAAAAATACCTCTTTGGTATTATCCTTGTCTCTGAAAAATTATGGGAATAGAACCCAAGGTTTATAAAAGTGTTTGTGGTTATTTTCTTTCTCCAACCCCACTTGGCTATGTGTAACTGTTGTTTGCAAAAATCATCATCTATCTTTGATCTATTTGACTATGTGACCAAACCTTATCCTAAAATCATATATCTTGATCTCCAATTGTACCATCTTCCCAAGATCATCCTCAAATAATTAATCTATCTATTCCCTTCTTGAAATGGTTATAACCTGGTACGCCCCTTTATATCACTTGCTTGACTAGAAGCATGGGAGTAGTTTCTTATGTTGCTAGTTTGATGCTTGTTCCCAATTTTAATTCTCTGCCTAAGGGAATCTTTAGAAAGCTCAAAACCTCATCCACCCAAATCTCTGGAGTGAATCCTAAGGATCAACTCAAAATTTCAAATTGGTTTTTCCTTTCAAGTGTCCAGTAATCCTAAGCCACCCCCTTCTCGATTTTGTCTCCAAAACTATCTCCTTAATCTATCAAATGTTTTTAGAAATCTCATCTCCAATAACATTCTAAAGGATGGTTAATATATTATATCACTCCTTGTCCATAAAAAATAATTCTTGCAAACTTACTTCTTTCCTTTATTGACAAAAGGCATGCTGGCAACTATGCCACTTACTACATGTTTAGGCACCCTTTTACTTCTACTATGCTATCTTATGCAAGTAGATCCCTTTTAACTAAAGATATTGCCTTGCTATTATAAAAATTATCAAGAGCTAGTTCAAATTAAATTCTTCAAATTTGGGACATACTCAAAGTTTGTGATCAAAACAACTCAGTTAATTCTCAAGCTTGGACTTCATCTTGATCCCATTTAATGCACACCTCCGGTCCATCATCACATGTCACCACCTAGAACTATTTGAATTCTTCTCCATGTAAAATGGTGATCATCACTTTTTGTAATCTCCATTTCAAACTCTCTCACTTTAAACCATTTGAAACACCACCAAAACCCCAATCTAATCTCTCCAGCCAGTGCTTGGTCAAGAAAGGCCACCCCAGGCACCATTTTACCCCGCCATTGGACCCTAGAAGTCAACCCTAGCTCCCTTTCTCTCATGTGTGCCCTAAGCCGGCCTTGGCATGCCTTATGGCATTAGCCATCGCCTAGCCCTAGGCACCTCGCCACTAGAACCCTCTCTCTGTCCCCTATCGAACCCTCCATGTCTTTTGCCCTTGTCCTCTTTCTCTCAGCTGCTATCTGCCGCGCCCTGGAGGCCGACACCCCGTCGAACACGTAGCATGCGTTCACTCGTCGACCTCAACCCAAGCCAACCGACCTCCCCCCGCGACCCATATCTCGCTAGAGACCACGCCTCAACCGCCCTAAGCCACTGGCGTAGCCCATCGCCTCCTCTCGTCATTTTGTCCATGTCCTGTGCGCCGCCGTTCTGGCCAATGAGCATCGAGCGACACCGCCCTCTGCTGCGCACGCAAGCCACCCTGCCTCCTTAAGCACGCTCCCAGAGCACGACTCCTCACTCCCTCTCAGTATACTAGGCCACCAGATGGTCTACAGCCGCTCTCTCTTCTGCCCCACGAGAGAGACGAAACCTTCTCCAGGGCGTCCGAGCAACGAGGTCAAGGAGGAGCTCGCCTCCGATCCTATCCCCTTCGTCTCTCTGCCTCCTTGCCCTCCCCTATATCATGCGCATCTAACATATCATACCATATCTATCCAGGAGCTCTTGAGGAGGCCGGCGTCGTCGAGTTCGTCTGCAGTAACGTCGAGCTAGCCGATGTCCGCGCTGTCATCTAGGAGCTCCGCCTGCGCGACCGAGGTGCCCAGAAGAGTCGCCACTCTCCTCCACACTTTCCCCCGCGCCGCCTCTATTGTGGCTGACCTTCCCGCGGTGAGCCTCTGTCCCTTCTCGGACGTCTGCATCGCCGGTGTCGTTGTATTCAGGTCACCGTCGAGCAGTTATGGTCGCTGACCGGTAGGAATCCTCCTGGGCCTCTGGATCTTCATCAGACATTTGCATGTGGCCCGACATTGTTTTTTCTTTTTCTCATGCGTGTGGCAGCCGATCTGGGCCTGCCAGTGGTGGATTTGCTCCGATCTGCTCGCCCAGCCGGTTTATCTTTTATTTTCCTTTATTTCGAACAAATTCAAACCTGCAGATCCCTATTTGAAATAAATCCATAGTTTATTCTAGAAACATGAAAATGTCTAGATACAAATTTCTTCTGAATCCTTATACAAATATCTATCATTCAGAGCAAGTCTCTGACCAGAATAACATTCAGATAATTACTGAGAATTTATCCAGCCAAACCTATCCTTTTCACTAATAAATCTATATCTAGAGTTTCATATATTATTTTGGAGTGAATCCAATTTTGTAGAGAAACCCTCTGCAGTACCTTTCACATTCCATAGGCCTCCATGCTTGTTGATCTATAGTTTTAGCATAGTTGTATCTTGAAATTACTCTTAGATCTAACTTTAGGAAATTATAAAACCTATTATGTGAAGTATTTCTGGGTGAGACAAATTTTGGGTGATCTTGTACTGTGAATGCTTGCTACTGACCAGAGGAGAAATTTTTCTGAGCTTGTATGATTTTCTGGTAGAATTAACTCTGAAACAGTAGTTTTCATCACTAGAAAAATTATAGGAAAATAACCACAAATCCTTTTTGGGTGAATCCACTTTTGTTGGGTTTAGAAAAATGTTATCTTCCATGGGTATACTGGTGGCAGGTTTTGAGCAACTATAGTTGCCTGCAAGCTATTTAGAGCTTATTAGGATTTGTTTGCAAATTGAATCTCCCATAAATTCTTAGAAATAGGTATTAGTGTTAAACCACCTGGAAATGTTCAGTATGGTGATTTGTTTGCTTATGATACTTGTTTGATGTGATTGTTAGCTGTGGTGATGTGTGTAGCTTATTTTTGCTTGCCTGCTTATATTGTTGTTAATTGTTATCGGTGTTAGATTCGAACGAGAACGAGTATACCGAGGAGGGGGAAATATTTGAGTATCAGGAGGAAGAAGACCAGGGACAAGCCAACCAAGGCAAGCCATCTAAACTTGTTGCATATCTGATCCTAGTTTTACTTATTGCATGCTTTATAAATGTTTATAAAAATGCATATTTTTATATTGCTATTACCTCTAAATAGCAATTGTTGGCGACTTGGCTCCACATGTCATCTGTTATCATCCTTATGGATGACACCTTCTTGAAACCTACTTATACCCTAGGCTAGTGGTTTGATGGTTAGCATCAAGACCTTTGGAAATCCTTGTAGTGGAGCAAAAACTCTAGGTTGGGAACACTCAATTGGGTATTTGAAAATGTTTTCGAAAACCTTGGAATAGTGCCCTATTCCAATGAAATGTTTTCAGAAATGAGGTTTTGGATAAATGAAGTTGGATGGAAGAAAAGGATCTGGTGGATTTTATGAAAAAGGCATTGGTGGTTCTTTGTAGTCATTCGGAACAATTAACTCGTGCAACCACAATTACCCTGGTATGGGACGAGGCGTAACGGAGTAGTTTGTTCACTTTGGTATAGGGCCTCCAAATGTAATGTCAGTCCGACTGACAAGGGTATAGCTAATAGAGCCCGTTAGTTGAGTACCCCTGAGGCCCGTTAAGCTAGGCCCAATTGTAATGATAGTCGAAATACGAGTTCTCACCGCATGTCGATGTTGTAATCTATATCGGACCCTACCCGATCCTCGAGACCTGGCCACCTATATATAGGGGCCAGGAGGGGACGGTGGAGGCCAGATTGAAAGCAAGCAAGGTTCAACACCCAAGTTTACTTTTGATATACATCTATTTCGACTAACTTTACCTTCGAGTTCATCTGATGCCCTATCTCCCCGATCCTAAGTCCTTCATTTAGGACATTTGTCGAGTTAACCCTCATCAATTGGCGCCGACCGTGGGGATCAAGGGCGTTGGAATCATGAATTCGACGGCTTTTTCGCTTTTAGCCAACTGCAGTGCAGGAACCAACGGAAATCAAGAGACGGAGTTGACGATCGGAAGTCTAAGCATCCTAATCGGACCTTCGGGTTCGACTCGCCTAACAGATCCAATGAAGCCAGATCCGTCGGCAAGCGAGCCCGAGATAGTGGCAATGATGGAATCATCTGAAGGCTCTTCCAGCGAGGTAAACTCGCCGGTCAGCGTAGGAGAAGCACAAGTCGCAGAAGTCGACGAAATCCAGGAAAACTCGACATGGAAGTAAAAGCGGTTAAAACGCACAATAGTGCACGGGACTTCGCCGCTGAAAGTAGTGGCGTCTCCGAAAGAGTACACTAGTTATGCGTCATTATCACGGAAGGAGAAGAAGAAAACAATAACGAGGGAAACGAAGGGGTCGACAGGCAGGTCGACAAGATAAAGGAGCACAATAAAAAGGAGAAGGAGAAAATTCACGTCTCAGCCGGAGAGTGGAGGATCATCATGTCAGCTATCAATCATGGCACAGAAGTACCCGAAGACGCAAGAAGAGAAATTCTAATGGGATATCAATATGCATTACACCAGCACAAGAAGAAACTGAGAGAGGAAAAAGACATGCTTTTGAGAAGTCAAGATAATAACAGTATGTCAAGGGAAGAGTATTGGGATGACTATAGTGATGATTTAGAGTACAGTAGGGAAAGGCGTGGAGACCCAAAACACAACAGAGGAACAATGGCGCAGAGTAGAGAGAAAAGGTACTCGAGAAGTATTACTCCACAGCCAGAGGAGGAGGAAGAAGATTTCATGCAAGAAAGACCGGAAGCAGCGCTGATAGCAGCACAGGCATACCTACTAACCACGCGGCCAGAACCCGGAGATCCGCGGGAAGACATGCACCAAGCCACAATAAGAAGCCTCGGGATATTGGAAGACAAGATCAGGGGAAAAGGTCCAGAAGCGAAGTCGACAAGCTATAAGGAGAAGCGAAAAGAGAAATTCAAGCACAAAATCACACGAAACAAATCTAGCGAGTCATCAGAAGAAGAAAGGCGACAAAAAAGGAAGGAGGACGCAAGAAATATAATAGCACAGGCTCGAGTAAATAAATCATGCCACGCCTGGAGAGAAGAAAATTATGAGGACGACGAAAAAGAGATGGGCGCATTGTGCTTTACCCGCAGGGTTCGCAAAACGCGGGTACCCAAAGGATTCAAGTTACCTCATGACCGGCAAAAATATGATGGGTTGCAAGAACCTAACTTATGGTTGGCAGATTACCTGCAGGTAGTACAGATATTAGGGGGAACAAAAGCGACAGCAATGCAAAGTCTGCAATTACACCTCACCGGCGCAGCACGGTCCTGATTAAACACCCTACCCAATGAATCCATCGGAAGTTGGGGAGAACTCGAAAAACAATTCATAAAAGATTTCCGCTCAACATATAAGCGTCCAGCGTCACTGGAGGAAGTCAAGGCGTGTGTGCAGAGGAAAGGCGAAACTCTACGTTCTTATATACAACGATGGAGTGTAATCAAAAACTCAGCAGAGGACGTCTCCGACGAAAGAGCAATAGACGCTTTTTCGGCTGGCCTTCATCGCTCCGACCTCGTCGAAGAGATAAGAAGAACAAGGCCAACAACAGTAGCCAAGTTAATGGAAGAAGCCAACAGATTCGCTGATGGAGAGGACGCATATAACAACAAAAGAGGACGTTCACCAGAAGTCGACAGAACAAGTAGACAGAGGAGACGACACCACAGCAAGGATAACCAAGGAAGGCGAAGTCAGGTAGCCGTGGGATACGAAGCAAGGGAAGAGGAAGGTTATGAAAGTAGGAAGTTTCAAGCAAAAGGAGCAGAAAAACCAAGATACTCCGGCCCATCGGCCGAAGACATGCTATATGGGCCTTGTCGAATCCACTACGCGTATCTTGATGGAAAGAGAGTTTCAAACCACCAGATGAAGGATTGTAGAACTTTCCTGAGGTTACAAAGCGCCATGGGTTCAAGTCAAGGGGGTTGGCAAGGAGAAAAATACACAAGTCAAGGATATCAAGTACAAAGGCTAGCAAGGCACTTAGAGTCGAAAGTTTACATATCGGCAATGATTCAACCGGTGCCCAAGTCAAAGAAAGAGCGAAAGAATATATCCAGGCAGGTAAACCTAGCAATATCATCACCACCAGCCACTACGGAGTACTTACGGTGGTCAGATCAGCCAATCAAATTCAGCAGGGCAGACCACCCAAGGAAAGTTCCCAGGCCGGGCCACTCGCCAATGGTGTTAAAAGCGCAAATAGGAGGGTACGACATCGGAAGAGTGTTCATGTACGCAGGAAGTGGCATAAACCTAATATATGCCAGAACCCTGAAGGCAATGTGTATATCACTATCAAGCTTGAAGCCAACAGATTGCTCTTTCCATGGAATAGTACCAGGAGCCGCAAATTATCCTCTGGGGAAAATAGAACTCGATGTCTGCTTCGGCAGTAGCAGCAACTATCGCAGGGAGAAGTTGGAATTTGAAGTTATGGACTAGCCCTCACAGTACTACGCAATTCTAGGGCGCCCAGCATTTGCAAAATTCATGGCAGTACCTCACTACGCGTATCTAACGCTAAAAATTCCAGGACCCAAAGGAACAATTACAGTACAAGGAAGCTTCGAAGTAGCCAACACTTGTGATAAGGAATTCAATAGAATGGCGCAAACTTTTGGCATGACAGCAGAATATGAGAGGCTGAAAGGAGAAATAGATCATAATGTACTACCCGATGTTGGACGATCCCTGCCAGATCAGGCTTTCGACACAACTCAGGACTCGAAGAAAATCCAGGTCCACCCTACGGACCCAAACAAGACAACGTTGATTGCGGTAAACCTAGAACCCGCATAGGAAAGCGCGCTCGTTGAGTTCCTCCGTGAGCGCTGGGAAATCTTCGCCTGGTGTCCTTCAGACATGCCAGGGGTTCCCAGGGAACTCGTCGAGCACGCACTAAATGTAGATCCTACAGCGAAGCCAGTCAAGCAACCATTGTGACGATTTGATGAACCCAAGAGGAAGGCGATAGCGTCAGAGTTGCACAGGCTAGAAAACGCCGGATTTATCAGAGAAATAAAAACATCGAGTTGGGTATCCAATCCAGTCATCGTACCCAAGAAAAATACAGACGTACAAAGAGTGTGTGTCGATTACACATCTCTCAACAAGCACTGTCCAAAGGATCCCTTCCCTCTACCCCGCATTGATCAGATAATTGACTCAATAGCAGGATGTGCAAGGCTTTCCTTTCTGGATGCATATTCTGGTTACAACCAGATCAAGTTGAAAAGAGAAGATGAAGAAAAGACAGCTTTCATTACGCCATATGGGGTGTTCTGCTATCAAGTGATGCCTTTCGGCCTAAAAAATGCAGGAGCAACTTATCAACGGATGATGCAAAGCTACCTTGGGAGCCAAATAGGACGCAATATCCAAGTCTATATTGACGATGTAGTCATTACAACAAGAAAGGAGGAATCCCTAATCAGCGACTTGGCAGAAACCTTTGACAACCTAAGCAGGTACAAGCTTAAGCTTAACCCGACAAAGTGTTCCTTCGGCGTATCGGCAGGACAACTTTTAGGGTTCTTGGTGTTAGCACGGGGAATAGAGGCGAACCCAGAGAAGATCCAAGCAATTTTAACAATGGGGAAGCCCACGAAACTACATGACGTACAGAAACTTGCAGGACGTGTCGCGGCGCTAAGTCGGTTTGTTGCTCGACTGGGAGAGAAAGCACTCCCTTTCTATGCACTCATGAAGAAGTCAGATGATAAATTTGAATGGACAGAAGAAGCAGATGCAGCCTTTGCACAGCTAAAAAAAGTGCTTTCCACGCCACCAGTGCTGGTCCCACCAAAAGAAAAAGAGCCACTACTACTCTACATCGCCGCAACCCATCAGGTGGTGAGTACAGTATTAGTAGTCGAAAGAAGTGAAGAAGGTAAAGCCCACGGTGTCCAGAGACTGGTATATTTCATTAGCAAAGTACTTTCTCCGACAAAACAGAGGTATCCGCACTATCAAAAACTTGCATATAGTGTCTTTACAACAGCACAAAAATTGCGATAGTACTTTGCAGTGCACCCAATTATAGTGGTCAATGAAGCACCACTATCGAACATACTGAACAATCCTTCAGAAACAGGACGTGTCTCTTTGTGGGGAATCGAATTATCTCCCATGGACATCACGTATGAAAAAAGAAAGGCGATCAAGTCGCAAATCTTGCCAGATTTCACAGCAGAATGGTTGGAGTTGCAGAGCACGGGACCGCCAGATTTATCGAGTGTCTGGACAATGTACTTCGACGGTTCTAAGAGAGTCCAAGGCGCAGGCGCAGGAGTAGTATTGATATCACCACACGGCGACAAACTGAAATACATTTTAAGGATGAGCTTTCCGCAGGCCTCTAATAATGAAGCAGAGTACGAGGCTTTACTGCATGGAATGAAGATGGCCAAGGCGTGTGGAGCAACTCATCTAAAAATATTCGGAGATTCAAACCTTGTTGTTCAACAAGTCATGAACAGATGCGACACAATTAATGACAATATGATGGCCTACAAGAACTTATATCACTATCTCGAAGGAACATTCGATGGGTGCGAAGTCTCGCACATAAGCAGAAACAGCAATGAAGAAGCCGACAATTTGGCAAATATCGGGTCACAGTGCCTACCCGTGCCATCTGGAGTCTTCTGGGAAAAAATAGTGGAAAGATCGATAAAAAAGCGTCAAAAGTTCGACTACTGTAGCAGGCTCGGGGGCTGGTGCGAAAAGGGACGAGAGTGCACTAGAACCCGAAGAAGTCATGATGATAGAAGAAACATGGATGCAGCCATATCTCGCATACATGATAAATAAGAAGTTACCAGAAGATGCAGTGGAGGCCAAGAGAATAACTCGACGATCGAAAGCATTTGTTGTGTTGCAGGGGAAATTATACAAAAAGAGCATAACTGGCGTTTTGCAGCGTTGCGTCACACCTCAAGAAGGGCAAGTAATATTAAAAGACACACATGCCGGAGTATGTGGCCATCATGCTAGCAGCAGGGCAATCGCGGCAAAAGCGTTTCGAGCAGGATTCTATTGGCTAACAACCATCGAAGACGCGAAAGATATAGTTCGGAAGTGTGAAGCATGTCAAAGATTCGCATCTCGACCACACGCACCAGCAGCAGAGTTACAGCCAATACCAGTGTCCTGGCCCTTTGCACAATGGGGCCTCGATATGGTAGGAAAGTTGCACAAATCCTGGCCAGGTGGGCATGTTTACATGCTAGTGGCAGTCGACAAATTTACCAAGTGGGTGGAAGCGGCCCCGGTAACAACTCAAGATTCGACAGCAGCGATCAATTTCATTAAGTCAATAGTGTTTCGCTTCGGTGTACCATACAACATCATCACGGACAACGGGACAAACTTTACTTCAAAGGAATTTAAGAGTTACTGCGAAGGTTTGGGAATCAAGCTCAAGTTCGCATCTGTAGCACACCCGAAGACAAATGGGCAAGTCGAAAAAGCCAATGGCCTAATATGCAACAGGATAAAAATAGGCTCTTAGCACCTCTAGAGAAAGCCAAGAGCGCTTGGGTAGATGAACTGCCCTCCGTTCTTTGGAGTTTAAGAACCACGCCTAACGCAGCTACTCAAGAAACTCCTTTTTTTCCTGGTCCACGGCGCAGAAGCCGTGCTTCCAGTCGAAGTTACACACGAAGCTCCAAGAGTGACGGCATACAATGAAGTAACCTCAACAGAAGCGTTACAAGACGATGTCGATGCACTGGATGAAGCAAGAGATAAAGCGCTAGAAAGAGCCATGCAGTATCAACTGAGCTTGCGGAACTACCATAGTAGTCGAGTTCGACCGCGATCCTTTGTGGTGGGAGATTTAGTCTTACGACTCAGGCAGGACAGCCACGGCAAGTTAGAGTCCCCTTGGGTGGGACCTTACATCGTCACAGAAGTAATACCAGGAGGAGCTTATCGACTACAAGACAAGAAAACAGGAAAAGATGAAAGCAACCCATGGAATGCGGAGCAGCTACGATGTTTCTACGCATAGAAGAAGTCTAGTAACATCAGTAACTTCGAGTTGACCCTCCGAACCCAGAACATGAGGCCATAGGTCGGGTTCCTTGGGTTAACTCGACAAATTGTACAAATATTTTACTTTTCCACTCGGGGGCTTCAACCCTCGGGTCGTACGAAAGAAAGTTTATCACAATATGGAGATCTTTCAAAGATATACTACTAGGTTGTGCAAACAACCTGATATTCTTCAAGCAATATAAATTGGTTCAAGAGAACCCGATAATATATATAAAGCATGCCTCAGAACAAACGATTTGTTCCCATGGTCTATTAAAAAGCATCAATGCCAAAGTATGGTTATTTATTACAGATAGCACGGCAACAAGGCAACTCGAAAAGAAGATTACATAAGAAGACTCTAGTGGAAGTGTACTTCAGCCTCGTACTCCTTCTGGCATTGAGTACCATCGTAGATTTTCACGTCAAACTTAGACGTGCCCATGTGAAAATCGAAGGTCATGAAGAAACCTCGCTGGATGTCGTGATCATCCGCAAATTGTGACCAGCCACCCTTGAAGTATTGTTCGCCAGCGCCATTGTACCAAACTTCCACCTCGTAGGGAGTTCCTCCCCTAGAATGTTCATGTAGAATTGCTTCACGCAACTCACGCCCATCCATGAATTGGGTGAACTTCAGCGGCAGCCGTTGAATTTCACGGCACTGCGCGCCGGCGATGCAGAAAAATGAGTATATCCTTGGTTGAGGAGAAGAAGTGTTACCAGGAGGTGCGCTTGGACCTGGGATAGCAACAGGCACCTTTGGTTTATTCTTACTCCCGGCCGGACGGCCGGGACGCCGCTTCATTGGAGCGGATGACGAAGATCCTATAGCAGCTGGTGCTGCCTTATTTTTGCTGCCACGAGGGTGGCCGCCACCCCGTGGTGCCGTCGGGGAGCCAAGATTCAGATGGGACCCATCTGCATTAGCCATGAAGACAAGTGGGCAGAAGAGAAACCCTAGATGAAGAAGAAGATGATGCGGCGGAGGAGGAATCTATTTAGGGTTTTTACCCTCGCCAAAGTGTGCTTTATTTATAAGCACATATTAACGGGCCTCCGCGAAAACAAGGCCTATAAAATATTTACAAAGGAGTTAAATTCTGCACATAGCAGAAGATAATAACAAAGTAAAAAAGAATGTATCACAGAAAGTACGGGAAACCTCGCCTTGGGCTCGGGGGCTTACAACAGGAAGAAGAAGAAGGAATAGAGGAAGTCAATTTGAGCCTATGATTGACTACAAGTATCCAACCATAGCCTCGGGGGCTACTCCCATCGGGAGCGCTGAGCGCGCACCCGATAGAAAATAAAAGAATCAGCAATGAAGATGAAGAAAGCTACGATGGATACGGTGCGAGCCGATCAACATTTCGACAACAATGAAACTTAGACTACATAGTCGACAAAATATAGATCGACTACTCCCATCGGGAGCTACTCGTGAGAAGTTAATATAATTCAAAATTCTTTGATATTCCATCAGTCAAACGAGACTGCGACATGTGATTCTCGAGTTATGTTATCACAACGAAACTCGAATGCCGTGATTTATCACGAAGGTAAGACCCCGGGATCCGTCCTGTGTGGCCTGGTATATGCACATGGATGCGCTCTGCTGGTATGTATCCATGTCTATGATGCGAAGAAAATCCTGGTGGATGCACTGGGTACCCTGAGAACCACTGGGACTCATTCTTTGTAAGTCCTAAATGCGGCAAAAGAATGGATTTGACCGGTATCCCGAATTCAAGTCCAAGGGGATTGAATTTGAAGTAGGTGGCAAGTATCTGTTTTGGCAGTTAACTGACCTATTGATCCATCAGAGTTGTCAAGCTTGTTCATCAAAACCCCTTGCAAAATATTATCATGAAAATAAGTCGAAAGACCAAGTCAAAGATTTGAAGATATGAAGAAGTTGAAGAATTGATCGAAGTCAAAGATTTGAAGATTAGAGATTCAACCTGAATCTACAATTCCGACAGAATCTCAGGGGCTACTGACAAGGGTATAGCTAATAGAGCCCGTTAGTTGAGTACCCCTGAGGCCCGTTAAGCTAGGCCCAATTGTAATGATAGTCGAAATACGAGTTCTCACCGTATGTCGATGTTGTAATCTGTATCGGACCCTACCCGATCCTCGAGACCTGGCCACCTATATATAGGGGCCAGGAGGGGACGGTGGAGGCCAGATTGAAAGCAAGCAAGGTTCAACACCCAAGTTTACTTTCAATATACATCTATTTCGACTAACTTTACCTTCGAGTTCATCCGACGCCCTATCTCCCCGATCCTAAGTCCTTCATTTAGGACATTTGTCGAGTTAACCCTCGTCACCGACCATGGACACCTTTTCCGTGGCACCCTGAGTAACAGCGGTTACTCAGGCTCGCATTGTCACCTTTTCAGGTGGCAGGGTTGGAACCTAGGGGCCCTCATTGAAAATGCCTGCAAGTGATGGCAGGGTTCCAAAGGGTCAAGTGGGCTGGGGAATTTGCTACTCCTGGGTCAAACAGCCACTTGGGCTTCGGTGTTGAGGGGTGCATCTCTAGGTGGTAGGTCCTATGCTAAGGTGGGCAGGTGAAAATCTACGATCGGGTGCTTGTCATGGCAAATGTTGTTATGCGGGGAGGATGCCCACACGATAAGTATCCAGATGTTGTGGGTAAAGTGTACAACCTCTGCAGAGTGTAAACCTATTCGAATAGCCGAGTCCTCGGTCATGGACGGTTGGAAAGATCACTACATTGCCCAATGTCGGTTTTGGTTTTAAAAATGGTTTTTGGAAAATGGAGAAAAGTGTCAGACGGAGTACTCGGAGGGTACTGTCGTGGCATGAAAAAGGTTCGGAGTACCTGGAGGGTACTGTCGAGAAGATGGAAGTGGTCATGTGTGATTGACCTGAATTTATAAAGGTAAGTGGTCATGTTTGATTGACCACCGGCCCTCTCTTGAGAAATAAATGAGTTCCCTCTTCCCTAGAGAGTTTACAAAAATCTATTTTCTAAAATTGTTTTTTTTCAACAAAGATATAGAGATGTCGTATGACATGCTATATCAACAACAGAAACTATGTTAGTATAGAGCAAACTAGATTAGAGCCTTCCACTTTGCTACAGCCAAATTGCATATCAACACTACCTCTTAGATGGTTTGCGAGTACAATTCCAAATGTACTCACGGCTTTGTCCGTGGCTATTAACTTGGTCAGATTATGAAGAAGATTGTGAGGATGATGGTGAGGAGTTTCGATGACGCTGGTGCGAACTAGGAATGTCTCCCAGTCAGTTGCCTGTAGGGTAGTAGGCATGACGTGGGTCATCAACGCTGCTTGGTATCCGCTGCTTATCTCTAGACTTGCCCTGCGTGGCAATATAATTCTTGGTCATGTGACCAATTGTAAATATCATTCGGTATTGTAATGGATGATATAATTCTGTTAACAACTCGGATATGTGGATTCACGACACACTGATCATGGAATCGTGAATTGTATGCATATCAGGTATTCCGGATGGGTAATCCGGGGTCCCCACAGAGTTGGTATCAGAGCCATCCTGACTTTAGGAGACCCTAGTTTAGCATGGGCGTTAGTTGGGAAAAATACTTTTTGAGTAAACCTTTTTGCAACACTTATTTTCTTATGAAGCCAATAGAATGGCATATACTTTTCTCACCTCTTCAAAACTTCTAATCTCATCTTCTCTGATTGCCAAGGTTTTCACAACTTTACTATTTTATTGTATCCCCTTCAAATTTAATTCATGGACGTTGTACCCCAATTGGACCTGAAGCTTAGCAAAACAAGGTGGATCAAGGACGTCTTCAGACCTCACCAACTGCAAAGAAAGAAGAGTGTGGACAAATATTTTGCCCTTGGTTGACACCAATGACTCTGTCAAGGAACTACTTTGTTCCTCCCTGGACTCGCACTTTTGCAGTCGCCAAGGACCAAATACTCAGTTGCTTGACTAGAAATTTTTAGGCGTGTAACAAGGCGTTATCATATTTGGAGAAGTTCAACGACCCTTCTGAAGACCTCACATTCAAGTGATGTGAGACAAGAAGGTCTATGAGTCTACACTCCCCAACTCAACGTCTACGGCTCAACAACACTGCATCTACCCCGTCGACTACCGTCAAGTTCAACCGAAGCCAGATTCAACAAAAAGAAGGCATCAACAACAATGACCAACCATGACCCTAGGATGAATAGGATATGCTCGATCATTTTGGTTGAGCTACCCCCAAATACCGTGAGTATTAGGCATTATTGGTACATGAAGTACCTCCTATGTTTGATATGATTGTTGAAGGTTGCTTGTGTGTGTTCCTTGAGTGTGTGCTGCTACCTTGTGCTTGTGCTTGTTTTTGGCCTTTAGGCCTAACCTCTCTAAAAAACAATTCCTCTCATATATTTTTGTCAGCTCGAGTCGCATAGGTAAGTTAAAAGTAAAACGCTAACTCTAACCTTGATAACAGTAGATTATAACTCTTCTCGCAACACCTCCCCAAGATCTGACGCGACAATTTTTGCTACGTGCTTCAAGCTTTGTCAAGATCTCTCTACAACGTCAAGGAAGCAGAAGATAGACCCGCCTAGACTACAAATGACTTCTAGGAGACAAAGACTTCACTAACCTATGTCGACTAACCTTAAATCTAGAATTATGCTAACATTAAATTCAACGAGACCTCGCCGCATGAAGCCAAGTTGATCTCAACCAAGCAACATCAGCATGAAGCCTCACCATGGTTGAGACCCTGAGTCGACACCGCCAATGGAGTATACCAAGGGAGGAAGCAGCGACCAGAAGTGAAGACATATCTAACCTAATCATTAGCTCATTGGAATTTAGATGAATATCAGACCAAGATTAACTTGCCAGCAAGTCAAAGTCAGATCTACATACCCCAGCCCACCTAAATAATCCTCGAAGAAGCAAAAAGATGAAGAAGCAAGAAGATCTTGAATGCCCTTCACCAACTCGAAGACAAGATGAGATAGATCATCGACTACTTGAAGACGCACCGTTGGCGATGCGCCGACACATGGAGCACCTTCAGCTCTAGCCCGAGACGATCCAAAAGAATGCTTCTGATTAGGACTAACATGTGTCCTGCTAGATAGGAATCATAGAGAGTTAGGTCCGCCGATCTGAATTCTTTAGCAAGACCAAAGTTTAAGCGCCATTATCTGCAAGCTCCAGAGCACTACATGCTCAGGACAGAAGGTCTACCCCAGCAACAAGCTTCAAGGCGCGACATGTAGATTTGAAGATTCCATCAAGTTACACGAAGGAAGCGACAACTCCAAGCCAACAAGAGCTACCCGAGAAGCCTCAACTTTTCAAGACCTCGGCTACGAGATGATAAGCTTCTGACTTTTGTGGAATCTTTACAAGCATACTAGATAGCCTGACCTCATTAACCTCAAAGGTGTCTTGACAAGGCTCTCGACAAGGTACTTTCGACAACATCAACTCTTCAGCCATCAACTTCTGCAATTGACGGTGATCTACATCTTCGGCAAAAACAACTCTTCGACGCAACTCAAAGTGTAACCGATGCGTTGGATGGGAACCATTGAAGTCTAACTCTAACCTAGTCTCTACCCCCTCTCTACCTCTACGCTTAGGAATCTCGGGATGAGATTCTTTTAAGGGGGGAAGATCTATAACACCCCATCTTTTCTAACCTTGGTTAGGTAGAGTTTAGTGAGGCAAAAATGAGGGCCAACAAAAACTTTTTAGTTCTCGATAAGATTTCATGAATGCTTGTCTTGATTTCTATGTTGATCTTGTCTGTTAGAGTTGATTGTTGAACCAACTTGTGTAACCAACACAATTAGTTTGCTCTTGAGATCATGCCACCACTTGGGCTACTAGTTTTTTCTTAAAATATAATATCTTGTCACCTCCTTTATTTTAAAATATTTTAATTTTCCAAAACAGGAGCCAAGATCTATTTTTTAAAAAAACAAAAGCTTTACCCAAACCTGAGTATTTATAAAACTACAGGGATATAGTGTTGTGATCCCACTATTTTATAAAACTACTATTTTATAAACCTTTGATAAGTGGCCTTTCAAAACACCTTTGAGAAAACTTGGTAAAGGAGATGTTTAGTTCTCCAATAGTTTCTAAAAATATTTACAACAGCTTTCTTCCCTTATTTGAAACTCATTTCAAACTTTTCCATGGCATTATCATTAGTGAGCACTTGTTCTGACCTTGCCCTAGTAATGCAAGATTGGTTGCTAATGTTTCGCTTTGTATGATGAGTTGACATTGTGTAGAAATGGTTGAATTTAACTAAGTGCTTGTTAGTAGTTGTGATGTTCAGGTAGGCCTGTGGCCTAATCTATTTAAAACCCACCCAAAGTTATATAATGGACAATGGGGATACACTTACAAAGTTTTTTTAAAAAAACAAAATCCCTTTATAAATATCCTTCTTCTCTATCAACTCTAAGACTCCCTTTCTTACGAAAGGAGTATGTATATTTTTTAGAACACAAGTTTATCAAATATTATAAATGAGGTTCACTCTTATATGAGCACTCATTTCATTTTTTTTTCAAATTTAATTATAAAGGTATTTTCAAAACTACTTTTCCTATTTTCAAAAATAGCAGATATTGGAAAAAAATACCTCTTTGGTACTATCCTTGTCTCTGAAAAATTATGGGAATAGAACCCAAGGTTTATAAAAGTGTTTGTGGTTATTTTCTTTCTCCAACCCCACTTGGCTATGTGTAACTGTTGTTTGCAAAAATCATCATCTATCTTTGATCTATTTGACTATGTGACCAAACCTTATCCTAAAATCATATATCTTGATCTCCAATTGTACCATCTTCCCAAGATCATCCTCAAATAATTAATCTATCTATTCCCTTCTTGAAATGGTTATAACCTGGTACGCCCCTTTATATCACTTGCTTGACTAGAAGCATGGGAGTAGTTTCTTATGTTGCTAGTTTGATGCTTGTTCCCAATTTTAATTCTCTGCCTAAGAGAATCTTTAGAAAGCTCAAAACCTCATCCACCCAAATCTCTGGAGTGAATCCTAAGGATCAACTCAAAACTTCAAATTTGTTTTTCCTTTCAAATTTCCAGTAATCCTAAGCCTCTCCCTTCTCGATTTTGTCTCCAAAACTATCTCCTTAATCTATCAAATGTTTTTAGAAATCTCATCTCTAATAACATTCTAAAGGATGGTTAGTATATTATATCACTCCTTGTCCATCAAAAATAATTCTTGCAAACTTACTTCTTTCCTTTATTGACAAAAGGCATGCTGGCAACTATGCCACTTACTACATGTTTAGGCACCCTTTTACTTCTACTATGCTATCTTATGCAAGTAGATCCCTTTTAACTAAAGATCTTGCCTTGCTATTATAAAAATTATCAAGAGCTAGTTCAAATTAAATTCTTCAAATTTGGGACATACTCAAAGTTTGTGATCAATACAACTCAGTTAATTCTCAAGCTTGGACTTCATCTTGATCCCATTTAATGCACACCTCCGGTCCATCATCACATGTCACCACCTAGAACTATTTGAATTCTTCTCCATGTAAAATGGTGATCATCACTTTTTGTAATCTCCATTTCAAACTCTCTCACTTTAAACCATTTGAAACACAACCAAAACCCCAATCTAATCTCTCCAGCCAGTGCTTGGTCAAGAAAGGCCACCCTAGGCACCATTTTACCCCGCCATTGGACCCTAGAAGTCAACCCTAGCTCCCTTTCTCTCATGTGTGCCCTAAGCCGGCCTTGGCATGCCTTATGGTATAAGCCATCGCCCAGCCCTAGGCACCTCACCACTAGAACCCTCTCTCTGTCCCCTATCGACCCCTCCATGTCTTTTGCCCTTGTCCTCTTTCTCTCAGCTGCTATCTGCCGCGCCCTGGAGGCCGACACCACATCGAACACGTAGCATGCGTTCACTCGTCGACCTCTACCCAAGCCAACCGACCTCTCCCCGCGACCCATATCTCGCCAGAGACCACACCTCAACCGCCCTAAGCCACTGGCGCAGCCCATCGCCTTCTCTCATCGTTTTGTCCATGTCCTGTGCGCCGCTATTCTGGCCAATGAGCATCGAGCGACACCGCCCTCTGCCGCGCACGCAAGCCACCCTGCCTCCTTAAGCACGCTCCTAGAGCACGACTCCTCACTCCCTCTCAGTATACTAGGCCACCAGATGGTCTACAGCCGCTCTCCCTTCTGCTCCACGAGAGAGACGAAACCTTCTCTGGGGCGTTCGAGCAACGAGGTCAAGGAGGAGCTTCCCTCCGATCCTATCCCCTTCGTCTCTCTGCCTCCCTGCCCTCCCCTATATCATGCGCATCTAACATATCCTACCATATCTATCCAGGAGCTCTTGCGGAGGTCGGCATCGTCGAGTTTGTCTGTAGTAACGTCGAGCTAGCCGACGTTCGCACTATCATCTAGGAGCTCTGCCTGCGCGACCGAGGTGTCCAGAAGAGTCGCCACTCTCCTCCACACTTTCCCCCGCGTCGCCTCTGTTGTGGCTGACCTTCGCGCGGTGAGCCTCTGTCCCTTCTCGGACGTCTGCATCGCCGGCGTCGTTGTATTCAGGTCACCGTCGAGCAGTCATGGTCACTGACCGGTAGGAATCCCCCTGGGCCTCTGGATCTTCACCAGACATTTGCATGTGGCCCGGTGATATGTCTCCAACATATCTATAATTTTTGATGCTCCATGCTTGTTTTTACACCATTTGCCTACTATTTCGTTACACTTCGTGGCACTTTTATGCATTTTCCGGACCTAACCTATTAACAAGTTGCCACAGTGCCAGTTCCCTGTTTTCTGTTGTTTTTGTGTTTCAGAAGTGATACACAGGAAATATTCTCGGAATTGGACGAAACAAGTTCCAGAAGTCTTATTTTACCCGGAAGCTTCCAGAGATCCGAAGGAGAGTAGGAGGGGGCCACCAGGGCCCCACACACAGGGCTGGCGCGGCCAGGGCCTAGGCCGCGCCACCCTGGTGTGAGGGCGCCTGGCTCCTCCTCTGACATCGCCCCTTCGCCTATAAAGACCCCCCAACGGAAAAAACCTAAGTACCCGATCACTTTTCCAGAACACATTGCGATCCGCCGCCGCCGTCGACCCGAAGATCAGGAGGGTCCAGAAGCTCTTCCCGGCGCCCTGCCGGAGAGGGGAATCGCCACCGGAGGTCTTCTTCATCACCATGCTTACCTCCGGAGCGATGAGTGAGTAGTCTACCTTGTACTATGGGTCCATAGCAGTAGCTAGATGGTTGTCTCCTCCACCATGTACTTCATGTTTAGATCTCATGAGCTGCCCTACATGATTGAGATCACCGTTATGTAATTCTACATGTTTGGTTTGTTGGTATCCGATGAATATTGGTGTTTATAATTGAGTTGTTGTACTGAATATTATCTTTTGTTATCTCTATGTTGTTTATGATCTTGCATGCTCTCCGTTGTTAGTAGCTATCTTGGCCGAGTAGTTGCTAGTGACTCCAAGAGGGGGTATTTATGCTCCATAGTGGGTTCATGCCTCTATTTAACCTGGGGGAGTGACAGAAACCTCTAAGGTTGTAGATGTGCTGTTGCTACTAGGGAGAAAACAACATTCATATGCTCAAGGGCATATGCTTTGTTTACATTACACACTTTGCTTAATGCAATTATCTGTTGTTCGCAACTTAATACTCATGGGGTGTTCGGACGATATCCCCGTGAGTGGATTATTAGTCATAGATGCAGTTGGATGGCGGTCTATGTATTTTGTTGTAATGCCCAGAGTAAATCTCATAGTGATCTTCTTAACATATCACGTTTATCTTTATTCTATCAATTGCCCAACTGTAATTTGTTTACCCAGCATGTGTTATTTATCTTATGGAGAGACACCACTAGTGAACTGTGGACCCCGGTCCTATTTCCATCATATTGCTATCACCTGTTTACTTTACTCGCACTGTTTACTTTACTCGCATACTCTATTGTTTTCCACTCGATACGCTCATAACCTTTGTTTCAAGCAAACCGGTGAGATTGACAACCTCATCGCAAGTTGGGAACGAAGTACTTGGTTGTGTTGTGTGCAGGTTCCACGTTGCTTCTGGCCAAAGACGAGTCAACAAGTGCGCCCTTGTTGGAGTGCTATTAAGCCAGTCCGCATCACCTTCAGTCGTTTGTCTCTCCTCTCCAAGAACAATTAAACCTTGGTTTCTTAACTGAGGGAAAACTAGCTGCTATACTCATCACACCTTCCTCTTGGGGTTCCCAACGGGCTGGTCATTCACCACGCATCAAGCTAATCTTCTGGCGCCATTGCCGAGGACTTGAAGAAGAAGAAGCTCCCACATCAACTACACTTTCCCACGTCAACTTGGCGCCAGCAGCTAATTTTCTGGCGTCGTTGTCGGGGAGGAAGTAGAAGACTTCTGCGAGGGGAGTTTTCGCACGCACATCCTTTACTTTGTTTTATTGTTTTGCTTTACTTTATTTATTTTACCTGCATCGTTTTATATCAAAAACCCAAAAAAATTAGAATCCTTGGTAGTTGCTATTTCTTTACTTTAGTTTATTATGTCTAGTTCAGTTGCTACTACTATGTCGCCCGAGGACATGATTTTCACTTTTAAACAAAAGGATGAGGAAAGTTTTAAAGAAGCTTGGTCTAGAATTTATGATTGGCATGGAAAAACTGAACCTAAAGTGACTTTGAGTTTGCTTCTTAGTAGCTTTTACTTTGGACTTGCTCTTCGTTATAGGTATGCTTTGGATGCTACTGCAGAAGGAGATTTCCTTCATTGTGATGGAGATCAAGCCTTCAATATTATAAAAAAGTTGATTATAATTTATAGCATGCCAACCTATTTTGATTCCTCTCTTGTGTGCATTTTTGATAGACTTGATGCTCTTGAGACTCGCACTTCTAGTTTGAATTCTTGCTACAATACTTTGAGCCAGCATTTTGATTATGTGCCAACAAATTCTGAACCTTCGAGTTGGTATCCTACGTAAAAAATCACCATTAGTGGTGAAACTTTTCATGCTCGTTGTGATATTATGTCTGAATTTTGTCTTATGCCAAATGATGTTTATGAATCTTTGAGCCTTTGGAAACTTTCTGAGGGGGGAGAAGGAATTTCTCTTACTAACAATTCCACTATATTTCCCATTGGAATAGCTGAAGGAGTTTTTACAAAAGTTCTAGGAAGAATGATATCTACTGATTATCTTGTTATTGAATGTGTAGGGAAAGGACAAATCACACTTGGAAGATCCCTCCTGAAGCTCCTGGGCGCCGTCATTGATGTGGGAAAAGGCAATATAAGATTTATCTCTCCACCTTGCAATAGCCATGTCTTTCCTAGAGTCAAGAACAAAGGTAAAAAGGAAGACGTAAGGCACGCGCTGATCCTAGTACTTCATCTTCTGAAAATACTTGATTCGCAATTTTCTGCGCCTAGCTCAAAGGCGTTAAAGAAAAGCACTCTTGGGAGATAACCCAATGTTTTTATTTTCAGTACTTTTTCTTTTATTTGAGTCTTGGAAGTCATTACTACTGTAATGACTGCTCCTTATCTTGTTTATTTTGTTTTTGTGCCAAGAGAAGCCTCTAATTCGAGTGAGGTAAAGATTTGGGGATGTTGTTGTCCTGAAACTGTTTTCGGTGCTGCACCGTAAAAATTCGTATAAATTCTATGTATATCTTTTGGACCTGCGATTTATTGTGCATATGCCCCAGTTTATATCCAAACTTTTGTTAGTTGAACACTTTTTGATTTGAGCAACAGAAAACCCCTCAAAAATTCGACCTTTGTCAGCTGTTTAGTTTTGACAGATTTCTGCCAATATTTGTGTTTGCCACTTTATCGCTTTCTTTTGAGTTCTTTTGATCATGGAACTTTTTAGAGAAGTTGCTACAGTAGTATTTGCTATATATGTGGTGGTTTTGAGTTGAAACCTAAAGCAAAAAGAGGTTGATTATATGTTATGCTACACTAATGTTGCTAATAGAATTGTGTTTAGTTTTGTATGAAGGAAGTTTTCAAGTGTAGGGATTGGAGAATGATGAGATGAGTTGAAGAATGGACAAAAGCTCAAGCTTGGGGATGCCCATGCATCACCCCAAGAAATATCCAAGAAGTACAAGCGTCAAAGCTTGGGGATGCCCCCGAGGCACCCCTTCTTCATCGGCAAAAATCAGGTCACCTTTCAAAACACTATATTTTTATTGCTTCATGCACTATGTGTTTTTCTTGGAGCATCAGTTGTTTTAGTTTTCTTAGTTAGTTTAGTTTGTTTGTTTGCTGCAATAAATGGTTGGACCCCAACAAATTTCTTTTGGAGAAGTTGCCTTGCTTTTCATTTGCCAACAACGCTCTAGTTTTCACTCTTATTAAAAATCGAGTGTTCTTTTTTTCTACTACTGCTTTTGGTTTTCATTTTCGCCTTGATTTGAGTTCATATCTTCTTATATATTTTCATCAAGGTGTATTTTTGCCTCTGATCTTTATTGGTTTTCATCAAAAGAGGTGTCTTTAAAAATTTCAAATGGTGTTGGAAAAGAGAAAAAGCTTTGTGCAAAATAGTGGTACAAGAAGGAGCTTGTGTAGACTGCGGCTTAGGCTTTTTCATGTCATGCTTGATGTCTTTTTGATAGTATGCTTAGTGGTTTTGCTGTAGCATGACTTGTCTCAAATAACTGAGATTGCTTAATGAGCCTTTAAAAAAATCATGCGTTGTTTTTATTGTATGGAAGCATTATTTTGGTTTTCTCCTTGATGCTTTATTTGGGTTGACTTGGCGCATGCTCACACATGTTAGACTCATACAAAGTCGCTAATAGCCTCTATGATCATTTAGTTTTTGACTTTTGATGCCATCTTATGCTTCTTTTAATGTCGCTTTGTCGCTTTGCATGATTATGGCCATTATTGCTCTCTTAGTTGGTCGCTCCCAGTCTTTTGCTAGCCCTCGCCTTGTACTGAGTATGAGCTCTACTCGTGCATCCAACTCCTAAAAGCCAAAGTTTTCCAAAGTGTCCACCATACATACCTACTAGCAATTTGCTATTCCAAGTAAATTTGACTTGCTTTTATTTTCTCTTCAAATTAAACTCTTACCAGTGTTATGCGAAATTCGGTCAGTAAAGCTCTCAAGAACCGGAAGGCACACTTTACTTTTTCCTGTTCTTAAAAATTTGACATTGTGGTCTCTTATGTTGAGTTGTTATGCTTGCAAGTTGTAAGTTGGAGACTAGCCCAGCCATGCAGTCATGGGCAAGCTTTCAACATTGCACTTCTTATTTGAGTTGATATCGTGATCTTTTGTTTATGGATGCCCGCGGTGTGAAATGAATTGGGAATCTTGTGGGGATCATGGAGTTTGTATATGTGTTAGGGAAACGCCGGGCCGCTAATCTAAGCCATGCATAATTCATGGTGGAAATTTGCATCATACCCATGGTGAACATTCGACGACGCATCTCACAATAAAAAGCTAAACAAATGGCAAATAAAAGAGATGTCGAGGTGTTCATTGTCTGCTTGTCCTGTCATTTTGGTGTGGGCTTGTTCCATGTCATCGGGCACGGAGGTACCCCATTGGCGGTTCTCAATGATATGCATATACTTACAATGACAAGAGCCTTGCTTGGGACTCTAAGTAAAGTAGCATGAGGTTTGGGTACTCGTATTCACGGGGCACGAGGTTTTCAACTTATGATTTGTCAAGCATATGCATCATAATTGTTCTCGCATTAACTTTAACCATTCAAGATGCTTATGATGGGGGCAATGAGAGCTCAAAGCCGGTAAGTACCATAATTTTTGAAGGTTATAAAACTTGCAATCACTGCTTCCCTCTGCGAAGGGCCTTTCTTCTACTTTTATGTTGAGTCACCACCTTCTATCTTTATGCACCATTAAGAGAGCATAGTTGTCATTCTTAGTGTAATATGCATTGTCCCAAAGTTCATTGATTGATTCATATTGTTGGTTTCACTTGTTCTCAAATTATTTGTATCTAGTCGCCCTTTTAAACTTGAAGGTGTCCTATGCATTTATGTTTTGCTCTCTTTGAAGGACAAGCTGAAAACCATTTGTATGTTTTTCCTTATGATTTGAACACACGTTTGACTTTCATTGTTTCATTTTCATGATCTTTTGTTTGTGTTCAATTGCATGTTTACAACATGGTTGCTAAGTTCTTATTGTCAAGATTATATCTTCATGCCCATGTTTTAAGTTCTTATGATCCCAGCTCACAAATGCTTACATATATAATCAAGATTGTGTAGGTGCATGTCACCTCAAAAATTATTCTTTTGTTATCACTTACCTACTCGAGGACGAGCAGGAGTTAAGCTTGGGGATGCTTGATACGTCTCCAACGTATCTATAATTTTTGATGCTCCATGCTTGTTTTTACACCATTTGCCTAATGTTTCATTACACTTCGTGGCACTTTTATGCATTTTCCGGAACTAACCTATTAACAAGTCGCCACAGTGCCAGTTCCCTGTTTTCTGCTGTTTTTGTGTTTCAGAAGTGATACACAGGAAATATTCTCAGAATTGGACGAAACAAGTTCCTGAAGTCTTATTTTGTCCGGCAGCTTCCAGACATCCGAACAGAAGAAGGAGAGGGGCCACCAGGGCCCCACACACAGGGCTGGCGCGGCCAGGGCCTGGGCCGCGCCACCCTGGCATGAGGGCGCCTGGCTCCTCCTCTGACATCGCCCCTTCGCCTATAAAGATCCCCCAATGGAAAAAACCTAAGTACCCGATCACTTTTCCAGAACACATCGCGATCCGCCGCCGCCGTCGACCCGAAGATCGGGAGGGTCCAGAAGCTCTTCCCGGCACCCTGCCGGAGAGGGGAATCGCCACCGGAGGTCTTCTTCATCGCCATGCTTGCCTTCGGAGCGATGAGTGAGTAGTCTACCTTGGACTATGGGTCCATAGCAGTAGCTAGATGGTTGTCTCCTCCACCATGTGCTTCATGTTTAGATCTCATGAGCTGCCCTACATGATTGAGATCACCGTTATGTAATTCTACATGTTTGGTTTGTTGGGATCCGATGAATATTGGTGTTTATGATTGAGTTGTTGTACTGAATATTATCTTTTGTTATCTCTATGTTGTTTATGATCTTGCATGCTCTCCGTTGTTAGTAGCTATCTTGGCCGAGTAGTTGCTAGTGACTCCAAGAGGGGGTATTTATGCTCGATAGTGGGTTCATGCCTCTATTTAACCTGGGGGAGTGACAGAAACCTCTAAGGTTGTAGATGTGCTGCTGCTACTAGGGAGAAAACAACATTCATATGCTCAAGGGCATATGCTTTGTTTACATTACACACTTTGCTTAATGCAATTATCCGTTGTTCGCAACTTAATACTCATGGGGTGTTCGGACGATATCCCCGTGAGTGGATTATTAGTCATAGATGCAGTTGGATGGCGGTCTATGTATTTTATTGTAATGCCCAGAGTAAATCTCATAGTGATCTTCTTGACATATCACGTTTATCTTTATTCTATCAATTGCCCAACTGTAATTTGTTTACCCAGCATGTGTTATTTATCTTATGGAGAGACACCACTAGTGAGCTGTGGACCCCGGTCCTATTTCCATCATATTGCTATCACCTGTTTACTTTACTCGCACTGTTTACTTTACTCGCATACTCTATTGTTTTCCACTCAATACGCTCATAACCTTTGTTTCAAGCAAACCGGTGAGATTGACAACCTCATCGCAATTTGGGAACGAAGTACTTGGTTGTGTTGTGTGCAGGTTCCACGTTGCTTCTGGCCGAAGACGAGTCAACAAGTGTGCCCTTGTTGGAGTGCTATTAAGCCAGTCCGCATCACCTTCAGTCGTTTGTCTCTCATCTCCAAGAACGATTAAACCTTGGTTTCTTAACTGAGGGAAAACTAGCTGCTATACTCATCACACCTTCCTCTTGGGGTTCCCAACGGGCTGGTCATTCACCACGCATCAAGCTAATCTTCTGGCGCCGTTGCCGGGGACTTGAAGAAGAAGAAGCTCCCACATCAACTACACTTTCCCACGTCAACTTGGCGCCAGCACCCGGCATTGTTTTTTTTTTCTCGTGCGTGTGGCAGCCGATCTGGGCCTGCCAGTGGTGGATTTGCTCCGGTCTGCTCGCCCGGCCGGTTTATCTCTTAGTTTCCTTTATTTCGAACAAATTCAAACCTACAGATCCCTGTTTGAAATAAATCCATAGTTTATTCTAGAAACATGAAAATGTCTAGATACAAATTTCTTCTGAATCCTTATACAAATATCTATCATTCAGAGCAAGTCTCTAGCCAGAATAACATTCAGATAATTACTGAGAATTTATCTAGCCAAACCTATCCTTTTCACTAATAAATCTATATCTAGAGTTTCATATATTATTTTGGAGTGAATCCAATTTTGTAGAGAAACCCTCTGCAGTACCTTTCACATTCCATAGGCCTCCATGCTTGTTGATCTACAGTTTTAGCATAGTTATATCTTGAAATTACTCTTAGATCTAACTTTAGGAAATTATAAAACCTATTATGTGAAGTATTTCTGGGTGAGACAAATTTTGGGTGATCTTGTACTGTGAATGCTTGCTACTGACCAGAGGATAAATTTTTCTGAGCTTGCATGATTTTCTGGTAGAATTAACTCTGAAACAGTAGTTTCCATCACTAGAAAAATTATAGGAAAATAACCACAAATCCTTTTTGGGTGAATCCACTTTTGTTGGGTTCAGAAAAATGTTATCTTCCATGGGTATACTGGTGGCAGGTTTTGAGCAACTATAGTTGCCTGCAAGCTATTTAGAGCTTATTAGGATTTGTTTGCAAATTGAATCTCCCATAAATTCTTAGAAATGGGTATTAGTGTTAAACCACCTGGAAATGTTCAGTATGGTGATTTGTTTGCTTATGATACTTGTTTGATGTGATTGTTAGTTGTGGTGATGTGTGTAGCTTATTTCTGCTTGCCTACTTATATTGTTGTTAATTGTTATCGGCGTTAGATTCAAATGAGAACGAGTACACCGAGGAGGGGTAAATATTCGAGTATCAGGAGGAAGAAGACCAGGGACAAGCCAACCAAGGCAACCCATTTAAACTTGTTGCATATCTGATCCTAGTTTTACTTATTGCATGCTTTATAAATTTTTATAAAAATGCATATTTTTATATTGCTATTACCTCTAAATAGCAATTGTTGGCGACTTGGCTCCACAAGTCAACTGTTATCATCCTTATGGATGACACCTTCTTGAAACCTACTTATACCCTGGGCTAGTGGTTTGATGGTTAGCATCAAGACCTTTGGAAATCCTTGTAGTGGAGCAAAAACTCTAGGTTGGGAACACTCAATTGGGTATTTGAAAATGTTTTTGAAAACCTTGGAATAGTGCCCTATTCCAATGAAATGTTTTCAGAAATGAGGTTTTGGATAAATGAAGTTGGATGGAAGAAAAGGAGCTGGTGGATTTTATGAAAAAGGCATTGGTGGTTCTTTGTAGTCATTCGGAACAATTAACTCGTGTAACCACAATTACCCTGGTATGGGACGGGGCGTAACGGAGTAGTTTGTTCACTTTGGTATGGGGCCTCCAAATGTAATGGCAGTCCGACCATGGACACCTTTTCCGTGGCACCCTGAGTAACAGCGGTTACTCAGGCTCGCATTGTCACCTTTTCAGGTGGCAGGGTTACAACCTAGGGGCCCTCATTGAAAACGCCTGCAAGTGATGGCAGGGTTCCGAAGGGTCAAGTGGGCTGGGGAATTTGCTACTCCTAGGTCAAACAGCCACTTGGGCTTCGGTGTTGAGGGGTGCATCTCTAGGTGGTAGGTCCTATGATAAGGTGGGCAGGTGAAAAACTACGATCGGGTGCTTGTCATGGCATATGTTGTTATGCGGGGAGGATGCCCACACGATAAGTATCCGGATGTTGTGGGTAAAGTGTATAACCTCTGCAGAGTGTAAACCTATTCAAATAGCCGAGTCCTCGGTCATGGACGGTTGGAAAGATCACTACATTGCCCAATGTCGGTTTTGGTTTTAAAAATGGTTTTCGGAAAATGGAGAAAAGTGTCAGACGGAGTACTTGGAGGGTACTGTTGTGGCACGAAAAAGATTCGGAGTACCTCGAGGGTACTGCCGAGAAGATGGAAGTGGTCATGTGTGATTGACCTGAATTTATAAAGGGAAGTGGTCATGTTTGATTGACCACCGGCCCTCTCTTGAGAAATATATGAGTTCCCTCTTCCCTAGAGAGTTTACAAAAATCTATTTTCTAAAATTGTTTTTTTCAACAAAGATATAGAGATATCCTATGACATGCTATATCAACAAGAGAAACTATGTTAGTATAGAGCAAACTAGATTAGAGCCTTCCACTTTGCTACAGCCAAATTGCATGTCAACACTTCCTCTTAGATGGTTTGCGAGTACAATTCCAAATGTACTCACGGCTTTGTCCCTGGCTATTAACTTGGTCAGATTATGAAGAAGATTGTGAGGATGATGGTGAGGAGTTTCGACGACGCCGGTGCGAACTAGGAACGTCTCCCGGTCAGTTGCCTGTAGGGTAGTAGGCATAACGTGGTGATGTCTACGCACGCGTCTGTTCTTGAAGACAGTGTTGGGCCTCCAAGTGCAGAGGTTTGTAGAGCAGCAGCAAGTTTCCCTTAAGTGGATCACCCAAGGTTTATCGAACTCAGGAAGGAAGAGGTCAAAGCTATCCCTCTCAAGCAACCCTGCAATTATGATACAAAAAGTCTCTTGTGTCCCCAACGCACCCAATACACTTGTCAGGTGTATAGGTGCACTAGTTCGGCGAAGAGATAGTGAAATACAAGTAGTTGTGATGATTATAAGTAGCAAATGTGATCTGAAATAAAAATGGCAGCAAGCAAACATGTAACAAAACAGGAAGTAAACGGTGTGCAAAGCTTGGAAACCAGGCCTAGGGATCATACTTTCACTAGTGGACACACTCTTAACAAATATAACATAATTGAACCAATAGATACTATCATCCATATGCAACTCAAAACAATTCTCCAATGGAAAACATACACTAATCATGCGTAGGGCTACGAACAACTCCTCAAAGTCCGTATGTACCCAAACTAGATTGTCCCACACTATCACCTTGAACGCACTAGATGGTTCCAACAAACACCAACATTTCATAGAGACATTAACCAAAAATATACACATGATGCACACACTAGTCACCTTTACACCATGATACGAGGTATCTCCGGAGAGTATAATAATTAAGCATAGGAGTAGCATAATATCTGAATAATAACATCTACCAATTCAACTACATACAAAGCTCACAATCACATAAAGATCACATCATGGGAGAGAGAGGTGAACCACATAGCTACCGGCAGAGCCCTCAGCCCCGGGGGAGAACTACTCCCTCCTCATCATAGGAGACAGGAAGGTTGATGGAGATGGCCGTGAGGTCGATGGAGACGGCGGAGACGGCGATGGAGACCGATGGAGATGGCTCCGGGGGCACTTCCCCATCCCGGCAGGGTGCCGGAATAGAGACTTCTATCCCCCAAAATTCGTCGGCGATGGCGGCGGAGCTACGGAACTCTTTCTGGAAAATTGCCGACTCCCCTAGGGTTTTCCATCCCGAGGCTTTATATAGGCGAAGGGGTGTCGTCAGGGGGCTGCCAGGGCGCCCTCACAATGGGTGGGCGCGGCCAGGGGCTGGGCCGTGCCCCCCTGTTGTGTGGGCAGCCTCTGGCTCCCCTCCGGCTCTCTTTTGGTCTTCGGTACTCTTCCGGGAAAAATAAGACTTCTGGAACTTGTTTCGTCCAATTCCGAGAATATTTCCTGTGTAGCTTTTCTGAAACACAAAAACAGCAGAAAACAGGGAACTGGCACTGTGGCATCTTGTCAATAGGTTAGTTCCGGAAATCGCATAAAAACGCCACGAAGTGTAACGAAACACAAGGCAAATGGTGTAAAAACAAGCATGGAGCATCAAAAATTATAGATACGTTCGAGACATATCAGCATCCCCAAGCTTAACTCCTGCTCGTCCTTGAGTAGGTAAGTGATAACAAAAGAAATAATTTTTGAGGTGACATGCACCATCACAACTTTGATCATATAGGTAAAGCATTGAGTGCCGAGATCAAAGAACTTAAAACATGGGCATGATAGACATAATCTTGATAATAGAAACTTGGCAACCATGTTATAACATGAAAAAGAACACAAACAAAAGATCATGAATAATGAAACAATCAAAGTCAAACATGTGTTCAAATCATATGGAAAAACATAGTAAATGGTTTTCAGCTTGTCCCTCATGGAATAGCAAAACATAAATGCATAGGACACCTTCAAGTTTAAGAGGGCGACTAGATACAAATAATTTAGGAACAAGTGAAACCATAGTCATGAATCAATCAATGATAAACTTTGGGACAATGCACATTATACTCAGAATGACAACTATGCTCTCTTAGACGGTGCATAAAGGTAGAAGGTGGAGACTCAACATAAAAGTAAAAGAAAGGCCCTTCGCAGAGGGAAGCAGTGATTAAACATGTGCTAGAGCTTTTCATTTGTAAAACAGAGAGATAAAAATTGGTTTTGAGAGGTGGTTGTCTTTGTCAACGACTGGCAATGGGGTTCTTACTATCTTCCATACAAAAATAAAGCAAGTTTTTGAGAGAGAGATTGGCACTTTTGTTCTCTTTTATAAAGCTTGGCACTGCTCCCCACCTTTTTTCTTTCTCAAACCATGGCTAACCGATTCCATCGGGCGCCCACCAACATTCACATACCATGGAGGAGTGCCTTTTTCTTTCTTTTTTTCTCTTTTTTTCTTTTTGGAATAAGACAATATGGAAGATAGCAAATCCGACCACTACGTCCCCATGAGCTGAAAACAGTGTCACAAAATGAGAAGTATTTTGAAGGTTTTTTTGAAAGGTAGCACATGAAAATTTACTTGGAATGGCTTGCAAATACCATGCATACGAATTTATAGTGGACACAATGGCAAACTTGGTTTTTGGGAGTTGGATGCACGTGTAGAGCTCATACTCAGTACAAAATGAGGGCTAGCAAAAGACTAAGAGCGACCAACTAAGAGAGCAATAACGGCCATAATCATGCAAAGCGACAAAGGAACATTAAAAGAAGCATAAGATGGCATCAAAAGTCAAAAACTAAATGATCGTAGAGGCTATAGGCGACTTATTTTTGTAGTCAACATGGTGTAAGCATGCGCCAAGTCAACCCAAATAAAGCATCAAAGGAGAAAACCAAATAAATGCTTGCATATAATAAAAACAATGCATGATTTTTTCAAAGGCTCATTAAGCAGTCTCAGTCATTTGAGACAAGTCATGCTACAGCAAAACCACTAAGCATACTATCAAAACGACATCAAGCACGACATGCAAAAGCCTAGGCCGCAGTCTACACAAGCTCCTTTTTGTACCACTTTTTTGCATGAAACTTTTTCTCTTTTCCAACACCATTCAAACCTTTTTGAGGAAACTCTTTTTGAGGAAAACCAACATATACCAGAGGTCCAAATACACCTTTATGCAAAGATAAAACAAGATCTGAACAAAAATTAAGGCGAAAAATGCAAGCTAAACGCAGTACCAGAAAAAGAGAACACTCGTTGAAACGATAAGAGTGAAAAACGGAGTGTTCTTGGCAAATGAAAAACGGAGCATGTCTCTCTCCAAACACATGATGTGATCCAAACATTTATTGCAGCAAACAAAGCAAAAGAAAACTGAAAACAAAAGCAACTGACGCTCCAAGAAAAACGCATAGTGCATGAACCAATAAAAATATAGTGTCTTGAAAGGTGACCTGATTTTTGCCGATGAAGAAGGGGTGCCTCGGGGGCATCCCCAAGATTTGACGCTTGTACCTCTTGGATATTTCTTTGGGGTTGCATGGGCATCCCCAAGCTTGAGCTTTTATCCATTCTTCATCTCATCTCATCATTCTCCAATCCCTACACTTGAAAACTTCCTTCATACAAAACTCAACACAATTCTATTAGCAACGTTAGCATAAACATAATAATGAATCAACCCTTTTCAATTCAGATTTCAACACAAAACCACCACAAATATAGCATATACTACTGTAGCAACTTCCCCAAAAGTTCCATGATCAAAAGAACTCAAAAAGAAAGCGATCGAGAGGCAAACACAAATAGTGGCAGAAATCTGTCAAAACAGAACAGCTGATAAAGGTCGATTTTTTAGAGGGTTTTTTGTTGCTCAAATCAAACAGTGTTCAACTAATGAAAGTTTGGATATAACCTGGGGAATATGCACAAGAAATCTCAGGTCCAAAAGATATACAGAGAATTTTCACGAATTTTTACGGTGCAGCACCGAAAACTGTTTCAGAACAGCAACATCCCCAAATCTTACCTCACTCAAATTAGAGGCTTCTCTTGGCACAACAACGAAATAAAAAGGATAAGGAGCGGTTATTACAGTAGTAATAACTTCCAAGACTCAAATAAAAGAAAAAGTGTCGGGGGGATGACCCCCGATAGGGTCAAGAGACTAGAAAGATACAAGGACTATGCTTGACTTTAAGCTGGTTGACCAAGGAAGGGTCTGGCCGGGATATAAGGGCATAGGCTAGGCCGGGTTATATGTGTATCCCGGCTAGTGTGCGGATATGCCGGATTAACCGGGATACTAACTGAGGAGTGCCGGCATATACTTGGATATGCCGGCATATCTATTTTGATGTGTGGTGCAGGAACAGGGAGGCCGGATTACCCGACCTTCATAGGTCGTTGGTCCGGCATATAGGTCCTAGATATGGCCAACGGTCATGTCCGGGATAGAGAAGTCAGCTAAGGTGTCAAGTCCCTACAATCAAGGAGAGACTCTGCTCAGTATGGAGAGGGATCATGTTGACAGGGTGCACAGTGGTGGTCTACCTACCCTCACTGTGCACAAGTACAACCCTTACCTCACAGTGGTAAGGTCACAGTCCAAGAGGTACAAGGTACAGGGATGTGGAGTCCCATCGAGAGCAATCAGGGGCAAGGTCAAGTGTCTTGCCCATCGTCAGCATGTCCTGTTTAGAGTGTAGTTGCTGTCTCCTGGTCTTATGTGACCGTTGTAACCCTGGCCACCACTATATAAGGTGACACAGGGAACCCTAGTAAAGGGTTGGTCACTCTGTGTTCCTACACTTAGCAGTTCATCTTCCTCCTCTAGCAGAGAGCTCGGAAGGACCACTGTTGTATACTCCATCGATCCAAATATATAACCAGTAGAGCAGGAGTAGGGGTGTTATCTCCTTACGAGAGCCCCGAACCTGGGTAGATCAGTGTTCCTTTCTGTCGTGCTTTTTAGCTCATTCCCCTCTCCCAAATCCTCCAGCATCTAGTTCAGCCCCCATTTAAGCCATCCTATGGCATATGTTGTTTCACCACGACGACATTTGGCGCCCACCGTGGGGCAGATCGATATGCTGGGCGGAGTGTTTATTCGGACGGGGTCTGTGATAGCAGCTTCGGGAGTGCGCGTGGTCTCTGGCCTCGTCCAGAGGCTAGGCTCGCTCAGCTTTGTCAGTAACAATGCCGGATGTCTCGGCGGCCGACCGTTCCCCAGGGATGGCCGGATCATGTCTTTCGGTTCCCACGAGGTGTACGTGGGGACTGAGAGAGTTTGCAGGGAAAAGGTGCTGGTGGCGGCGGATCCTCCGTCACATCGGCTGGCTCACGCTGGGCGTAGCACTCGCTCAGTAGAGTCGGCCGAGGTAATGATGGCCGGCACATCAGTGCCGCCGGCAGATGGTGCCGGCAAAGCAGCAGCAGCAGGAGATACTCCCCCGGAGCCGCCGAAGGCCAAGAGGTCGGCACGTCCTCCGTTGGAGCGTGTCGAGAACCTGGCCGGCACTTCCGCCGTGCCGGCAAAGGGTCAGGTGCTTCTTCCCATCATCGATCGGCTTCTTGAGCCGGTGCGATCCGGCGATGATCCGGAGCAGACAAGGGAGGTCCCGGAGGGATCTCGCCAGGCCCTCGTCGATGAGGCCCTGGCCATGCACCAGGAGCGCGAGCGGTTTAACCGGCAACTCCGTGAGTATGAGGCAGCTCATGGTTTTACTCCTGTGGTAACCCGGCCCAGCCGGATAGATGAGGTTAGAACTAGAGGTAGAGATCTTAATGCAGAGCTAGAAAAAGGTGCTAGTGGTAAGGGTCATACTGCAACTAGTACTGTGCCTAAGGTAATTTATAGCTCACCAGTGAAGAACCTTAGAGCAACAGCAGAGGTAGCTAAGGACTTATCTAGTTTGTCCGGCAAAGCACTGCATGAACAGCAAGCTCGGCTTAACCATCTTTTGTCTGAAGCTACTAAGCAGCAGGAGGCCTTTAAGAACGCGAACCCAGGTGCCGGGGCATCCCAGTACATTGCGTCCGTAGGAGGTGCCGGCGCAAGGTCGAGAGGCGAAGCTTCGTCCCCGCATCCCAGTGCCCGACGTGCCGGAAGTGTGACCTCTGGCCGCCGGGACAAGCAGATCCAAGTGTATGATCCGGCAATTGCCGGAAAGCAGGCAATAGCTCAGAAGAGTGCCGGCCAAGCTGACAAGTATGTCGGCCGCAAGAGTGCTGACCAGAATGTACCGGCTGGTCAAGGGGCAGCTTCGGCCGGAGGTGGCCGGAGTAACAGTGCAGCCCGGCGTCAGCAGCAGGGCGCCGGAGGAGCAGCGCAGCAGCAAGGCGCAGGTCAACCGGGACATCGAGAGGATGATGGGAATTCCGCCCTTGTCAGGGCAGGATATCAGCAGAAGCATCAGCAAGGCCGGCAAAGTGAGCGGTATCAGCCGGAGCAGCAGCAGGAGAAAGTGATCGCGGGCCCAATTGCATCCCGGCTAGGACCTCGGTCCTTAGCAGCAAGTGATGCGCGCTTCAAGCTGGACAGGATTCACCAATCGGAGTTGGTGGAGAGGCAAGGAGCTCCGGGTCCTATGTGCTTTGGACCCCGGATTATGGGTGAGCCGGTACCTTACTATTTCCAGCTCGCGCGTGGCGCGAGGACATACAACGGCAGTACAAAGCCGGAAGATTGGTTAGAGGATTACTCCACCGCAGTGAACATTGCCGGAGGAAACCTCAGATGGGCGGTACGATATGTGCCGCAAATGCTAGAAGGACCAGCCAGGATATGGCTAAATAATCTGCCAGCCGGAAGTATCAATGGATGGGTTGATTTCGAAGAGCAGTTTGTATCAAACTTCACCAGTACATATAAGAGGCCGAATCGTCCTCAGCAGCTGGCTAACTGCCGGCAAGGAGTAAACGAGACCGACCGGGACTACCTAACCAGGTGGTGCACCTTGCGCAATTCCTGCGAAGGAGTTGTGGAGCAGCAGGCCATCATGTGGTTCGCTCATGGGTGCCGACATGGCACCATGTTGTGGCAAAAGCTTCAGAGGGAAATGCCGGCCACGTTGGCCGAGACAATCAAGATTGCCGATAGTTATGCTCTGGGAGATCCCATGCAGCCCACCCTTGATTCACAAGGACAGGGGCAGACTCAGGGGAACACCATCAGCGCCGAGAGACCAGGGCAATACTATCGCACTGATAACCGGAACAAGAGAAGATATGAAAGGCCGGATTACCGGTATGGGGCAGCACAAGTAGCAGCTATGGAGGAAGAGCAAGAGGGCGCCGGCAGCAGCCAGCGTCCGAGATATGAGGGCAATCAGCAGCCTCAGCAGCAGCAACAACAGCCACAGCAGCAAGCGCAGCCCTTCCAGAAGAAGAGTGTCTGGACCAACAAGAGTGCCGGCGGCGGCGGCGGCCAGAAGAAGCCATGGCCGAAGTATACGGTGGGTCTGGCCATGGATAAGCCTTGTGTGTTTCACACATTCCAGCCAGGTAAGCCGGCAAATCATTTGATGAGAAACTGTTCGTGGCTGGACGACATATTAGCAGGTCGGGCAGGTCCCTGGGGACCGGCTAGACCATCTGTCCCGGCAGCTCCATCGCCGTTGACAGGTGCGAATACAGTTGCAGTCCCGCCCAGGCCGGTTAATCCCGGGAATCAGAGCAATCCCGGAAATGCTTGGCAACCCGGCCCTTTAGTTGCTCAACTTCAACTTTGTGGGCGGCATCACGGTCGTCCAATTGCTTGGCCACATCCACTGAGGGCGTACAGTCCTGGTGGCGGGCCTCCAGTGCAGCTTTTTCATCTGCATGGATTTGAAGTTAAGAGAATGAGAAGACAAGAAACAGAATCAAGAATCAAAGGATTTGAAGCACAAGTGGATTAGCAAAGAGTCAGCGGTATCTGCCATACCTGTCAGCTCCTTCACCGTCTTAAGAAGCTCGGCGACTTGTTCTTCAGTGCCAGCTGAAGAATGTCGGCACAAGGTTATGTGTCGGAAGGAATAGTATTGCAAAGTAAAAAGAGGAAAGGTATCCGGCATATAGCGGTATGCCGGCGAAGATTACCTTTCTTGGATAGCTCCAGCCGAAGCTTGCTATGCTCGTCGGATAACTTCCGATGCTCGCATACCAGGTCATGATACATGTCGGCCCGAGTGTTGTTCATGCGCTGCAAAAGTGTTGGGATTTGAAATATCAGCAGAGAAACTTAGCATATCAGTTAAAGTTGAAGATTCTATCAAGTGATCACTCTTTGGAAGACCCGGCACAGGTGCTGCGCACCTATCCCGGCTCTCGGTGACTAGGATTTGAAGCTCGGATCGAGCTCATATGTCGGCAGTTAATTCGAGAACAGCTAACTACAAGAGTATTGGAAAATCCCGGATGTCCGTATCCCGGACAGCCGACATTTTCGGGGACTGGGGATATGTGTATAGGTAGAGAAGACTTACGTTGGTGGCATCGGCCAATTGGTGAAGTCTTTGCTGGAGGCTGAGGAGCTCGCAGGCAATCGGAAGGGGCTTCGCGGCCAGGATGTCTGAGGGATTGCCAGTGGCCGAGGCTTCGGCCATCTTCTTGCTCCTGGAATCCGCTGTGTCCATGTTGCCGGCGTCATTCCACCTGACACAGTGCTCCTTGAGAGACCCAAGGCTCTGGTCACTTTTTGTCACCAGGGGGACGATGCCCTCAAGTTCTGGCGTGTCGAAGAAGTTGCGCCGGTAGCCAGGCCGGGTTGCTGCCCTGCCAAGATGCAGGGCCAGGGCAGAGCTGGGCCGGGACGCTGCCTTAGAGGGAGTAGTGGCGGCGGATGGTGCGCCGGACTTAGTCGGCTGGATCTTGAGAGTCCCGGACTTGACCGGGGCAGTGGTCTTGGCCGGGGCAGAGGTCCTGGTCGGAGCAGCAGGCTTGGCCGGGGCAGGAACCTTCTCAGAGGATGGAGTCTTGGGTGCAGGTTGTTCCGGCGCGGCCGGTGCAGCTTGGCCAGCAGAGGCAGGTTCCGGAGTAGTCCGGACTTCCGGCACTGCAGGGCCCTTTCCCTTGTTGTCTAAGCCGGCGCTCTTGTTGCTTGCGCCGGCTTCTTCAGGTGCGCCAGAGTATGGGGCATCTTGGTGGGCTCCTGAGTCCATGTGGACATCAGAAGCCGAAGGTTCCTGTTGAGCCCCCGAGTCCATATGGACGTCGGGGGCAGAGATATCTTGTTCCGGCGGAGGATCGTCCTTCGCCGGGGAGGTGGTCTTGTCAGGCGTAGGCAAAGATGCCGGCGCCGGGGAGGTCGTGTGACTTGCCGAGGGTATGTCAGAGGTGGCAGTTTCCGCTGGCTTGGTAACCTTCGGGCCACCACTCGAGCCAGAAGCTTGTTCCGGCGCAAGAGGAGCTCTGAAAGAGAGAAAACACCAAGTCAATAATCAGAGCAAGAGATATGTCGGAGGAAATACAAAGAAAAGAAACTTACCCCGGGGCAACAGGCCTCTGTTTCTTCGGAATGGGCACGCCAACCTTCTGCCTCTTATGTTGCTGAGGTGTGTCGGGCTGGGGCTTCACGCCTCGCTTCCGGTCGGCACGTCCGCCGGTGGAAGGAGGTCCCTGGTTCAGAGGGGCGGCGTCGACAACCATGTCGTCCGGGATAGCTGAGGACGGCATTGGAAAGGCGTAAGCAACAGGTGTTTCTGGAAAAGCATATGCAAGTGGCATCGGGTCATAATACGTCAAGATCTCCTCGTCAGAATCACCCTCACTCCGGCCTTGAGTGAAATGCCGGAATGAAGAGGCCTTACCCGTGGCAGCGGTAGCACGGGTGTTCCGGGGCAGCTTGTCCCAATGGTCCGGATCTTCAACATCCGCAGCAGTGCGGTCTGCCGCGATCTTGATCCGGGAGTTCTCCATGGCCTGGAAGCTGAATTTCTGTATAGGAGCAAGGTCAATTGATCAAACAAAGGAATATGACGGCAAATAGCAATGTCTCGGGCCAAACATGATATATGTCGATGAATAGATATGTGTCGGCTTAAGTATCTATATGCCGGTGCAAGAAGTATGTCGGATCAGGCATTATAAGTATGTCGGCAAATAACAAATCTCGGGTCATGCATGATAGGTATCTATGTGCCGGACAAGAGATTATATATCGGACAGGAGGGTTTACCGTTGGGGCGGGCCTATCCCGGCTATATGGTTCTAGCCCCCAGGCAAAGGTGGCCTGAGAGGACTTGCAGACGTCCTTGATCCGCCGCAGAATGTCGGCCGGAGTCAGCTCATGTGTGGAATGCTGGGTAGGGTCCATGGGCCCGCTCATCTGGCAGATCTTGTGCGACCGGCGCTGCAGAGGGGAGACGCGCCGGCTGATAAAGCAGGCCACTAAGTCTTGAGGAGTAAGGCCGGCATCCCGGAGCTCGCCCTTAACCCGGTGGAGCGCGTTCACCGGCAGCACCGAGTTCTTCGGGTTATAGGTCCAATTCTTCATAGCCAAGGGTGGCTCGTCCACAAATGGCGGCAGGTTGAGCAGATCCGTGTCAGTGGTGTTCTTGACATAGAAGAAGCTTTTCTGCCACTTCTTGCAAGATTCCAGGAGTTCCACCTTGGGGAAGTCCGAGCCCTTCCGGGACATGATGGTGGCCGCGCCACAAAGGGTCATGGGGCGGTCCTTCTTTTCCTGGGCCGTCTCCGGCGGGTCATCCTTGCTCCGGGGCGGCTCTTGGACGACTTGTTTCCAGAGTTGAAAGTACTTCGCCCAGCCTTGGGAGAAGGGCTCTATGCCGGCGTAGCCTTCGCAGAATGCGGCGAAGGCGGAGAGGATCATCACCGCGTTCGCCGGGATGTGGTGAGGCTGCAGGTCATAGGTGTCGAGGACGTCCCGGAAGAAGTCCGACGCCGGCAGGCCGAAACCCCGCTCGAAGTGGGCAATGAAGACGACTCGTTCGCTGGGTTCAGGTGCCGGCGCTGTCTCTCCCGCAGGTAGCCGGCATGCCACACCCTCCGGCACTCTCCTGGTGGAGGTGACCCAGGATATGTCGGCCGGGGTAACCTCCGACCCCTCCTAGCCGGAGCGTCCTTGGACCCGGGCCGAGTTATCTTCCTCCGAGGCCGAGGTACCCGTCATGCTTGATGATGCCATCTTGGTGGCCGGGGCAGGGCGTGATAGCCGGAGTCCCGTGATGTTATTCCTATCAAGGCCGGAGAAAAGGGGGAGGTTAGTCTCTCCGGCATACCGCTCTCACCAATGTTAGCAGAAATAGAAGATCTACCGAGGCAGTTAAAACTGGAGATAAACATGGATATAATTCCTACGGAAGAACAGCTGTGAACTATCAAAGAGATATCACCGGCAATGCTAATCGAGTCAAAGAGACATCAAGCAGAGAAACTACCACAGATTCAAGCTAGCAGTACCATCGTGGTGTAGCCACAGAGAAGCAGGAGGGATGAAAAACAAGAACAGGGAAGGAGGAACTCACCGAGGCTTGGCCGGCGGCAATGGAGCGGCGGCGGGCGCGCAGAGGAAGGTCCAATCTCTCAGCAGTGTCGCAGAGGGGAGCGGCAGCGTCGTGGACGATGGTGCCGGACGTCGGCAAGCGGAGGCGCCGGCGTGCAGGTGGGCGATGACGGCGGCTTTCCTTCTCTGTTCCTCGGTCCGGCGGTGAAGCGCAAGGGGCAGAGGAACGGAGGAAGAAGAAGGCACTGTGGGGGTAAAAAGAGCAAGTTACCCCCACCCCGTATTTATACTGAAGAGGCCAGGGTCGTGGGGATCGTGGGAGTGTTCCACTACCCCGACCGTTCCTGCAGTGAGTCGCCACGTGGCGGCACGGAGTGGGGCGGCGGCTATTGTAACCGTGCCACTAGGCAATGATGGCGAAGAGTAACTGCGCTGTGAACCGTCACATCGTGTGACCGTTCGAGGTGGCAGGGCAGTTGCAAGTTTCGATGCAAACTGTCAGGCCTGGCTTCTCAAGGAAGACTCGTCTATATGTCGGAATAACTGCCCGGTGTATATGTTTCGCCCGGAATACCCCCGGGACCGGCCGGAATAACTTTTGGAGAAGGAACAGTTGCCGGGATATGTGTGGATGTCCCGGCATATAATCCGATCGTCGGGGTATAACGGAAAACCGGGGTATGATGAAAAGAGGATATGTTGAACCTGTCAAGGCTCCACAGTTATGACTGGGGAACCTCGGCAGCTTCGGGGACTAGTGTCGGGGGGATGACCCCCGATAGGGTCAAGAGACTAGAAAGATACAAGGACTATGCTTGACTTTAAGCTGGTTGACCAAGGAAGGGTCTGGTCGGGATATAAGGGCATAGGCTAGGCCGGGTTATATGTGTATCCCGGCTAGTGTGCGGATATGCCGGATTAACCGGGATACTAACTGAGGAGTGTCGGCATATACTTGGATATGCCGGCATATCTATTTTGATGTGTGGTGCAGGAACAGGGAGGCCGGATTACCCGACCTTCATAGGTCGTTGGTCCGGCATATAGGTCCTAGATATGGCCAACGGTCATGTCCGGGATAGAGAAGTCAGCTAAGGTGTCAAGTCCCTACAATCAAGGAGAGACTCTGCTCAGTATGGAGAGGGATCATGTTGACAGGGTGCACAGTGGTGGTCTACCTACCCTCACTGTGCACAAGTACAGCCCTTACCTCACAGTGGTAAGGTCACAGTCCAAGAGGTACAAGGTACAGGGATGTGGAGTCCCATCGAGAGCAATCAGGGGCAAGGTCAAGTGTCTTGCCCATCGTCAGCATGTCCTGTTTAGAGTGTAGTTGCTGTCTCCTGGTCTTATGTGACCGTTGTAACCCTGGCCACCACTATATAAGGTGACACAGGGAACCCTAGTAAAGGGTTGGTCACTCTGTGTTCCTACACTTAGCAGTTCATCTTCCTCCTCTAGCAGAGAGCTCGGAAGCACCATTGTTGTATACTCCATCGATCCAAATATATAACCAGTAGAGCAGGAGTAGGGGTGTTATCTCCTTACGAGAGCCCCGAACCTGGGTAGATCAGTGTTCCTTTCTGTCGTGCTTTTTAGCTCGTTCCCCTCTCCCGAATCCTCCAGCATCTAGTTCGGCCCCCATTTAAGCCATCCTATGGCATATGTTGTTTCACCACGACGACAAAAAGTACTGAAAATAAATAATGGGTTATCTCCCAAGAGTGCTTTTCTTTAACGCCTTTGAGCTAGGCGCAGTAATTTGCAAAGATGCTCATGTGGGCGCCATATAAGAGCTTGAGGCAAAGGCGCCATATAGGAACTTAAAGCAATAGAGGGCATCAAAAAGCAAGTATGGAACACATTAAAATCTAAACCACTTCCTATGAAAAATAGTCTTGTAAAGAGACAAGTCATAAAAGCGCAAAGCAAAAAGCATAGGAAGGCAAAACAAGTACAACTTCAAGAATTGCAACATAAAGAGGGGAAACTCAATATTGTTGAGATCCATCAAACCATGTTTCCCTCTCTCATAATAACTTTCAGTAGCATCATGAATAGAATTAACAATATAACTATCACATAAAGCTTCCCTATCATGAGCCACATGCGTAAAAGAATTAATACTCCCCACATGAACAATCGTAGTAGGAGGAGATTCAACAGAATAATTATTCTCATCACCATAATCATCAAAAACAGGAGGCATATTGTAATCATAACTAATTTTCTCCTCAAAAGTAGGTGAACTGAAAATATTATACTCATCATCATAACCATCATAAACTAGAGGTTTAGTATCATCACAAGCTAGAAAACAGCTATTTCGCAAAGCATACTCATCAAACATATCATCATAAGAAGGAACATGGATAGTACTAATGGTGCAACAATTATTAACCTTAGAATCGGTACCAAAAAGATTTTCAATATCAAAAGTAGAGTGCTTTTCCCAATCATGATCACTAACATAGGTAACAGGCATATGAACATCACATAGGGGAGATAAAATATCATCAGAGCGAACTTTCTCCACTAAAGCTGGGGAACTAAAAATATCATGCTTAACAAAACCAGCTTCCCCAAGCTTAGACTTTTCTATAGCATTAGCAATAACGGTGTTCAAAGCATTCATACTAACAACACTATTAGCATGCAAATTAAGCTCCAAAGGTTTTTCAATTTTCTCTTCAAACACTTCATATCTAAACTCAGAAAAAAGACTAAAGAACTCTTTGTTTTCCATTAAGCCTAACTAGTGAAAATAAAAACAAAAAACAAAAAGATGTAATTGCAGAATCTAAAGGAAATAACTCCGAGCACTCACACAGGAGGATGCGAGTACCTTTTACCTTACCTCCCCGGCAACGGCGCCAGAAAAGAGCTTGATGTCTACGCACGCGTCTGTTCTTGAAGACAGTGTTGGGCCTCCAAGTGCAGAGGTTTGTAGAGCAGCAGCAAGTTTCCCTTAAGTGGATCACCCAAGGTTTATCGAACTCAGGAAGGAAGAGGTCAAAGCTATCCCTCTCAAGCAACCCTGCAATTATGATACAAAAAGTCTCTTGTGTCCCCAACACACCCAATACACTTGTCAGGTGTATAGGTGCACTAGTTCGGCGAAGAGATAGTGAAATACAAGTAGTTGTGATGATTATAAGTAGCAAATGTGATCTGAAATAAAAATGGCAGCAAGCAAACATGTAACAAAACAGGAAGTAAATGGTGTGCAAAGCTTGGAAACAAGGCCTAGGGATCATACTTTCACTAGTGGACACACTCTTAACAAATATAACATAATTGAACCAATAGATACTATCATCCATATGCAACTCAAAACAATTCTCCAATGGAAAACATACACTAATCATGCGTAGGGCTACGAAGCACTCCTCAAAGTCCGTATGTACCCAAACTAGATTGTCCCACACTATCACCTTGAACGCACTAGATGGTTCCAACAAACACCAACATTTCATAGAGACATTAACCAAAAAGATACACATGATGCACACACTAGTCACCTTTATACCATGATATGAGGTATCTCCGGAGAGTATAATAATTAAGCATAGGAGTAGCATAATATCTGAATAATAACATCTACCAATTCAACTAGATACAAAGCTCACGATCACATAAAGATCACATCATGGGAGAGAGAGGTGAACCACATAGCTACCGGCAGAGCCCTCAGCCCTGGGGGAGAACTACTCCCTCCTCATCATAGGAGATAGCAAGGTTGATGGAGATGGCAGTGAGGTCGATGGAGACGGCGGAGACGGTGATGGAGACCGATGGAGATGGCTCCGGGGGCACTTCCCCGTCCCGGCAGGGTGCCAAAACAGAGACTTCTGTCCCCCAAAATTTGTCGGCGGTGGCGGCGGAGCTACAGAACTCTTTCTAGAAAATTGCCGACTCCCCTAGGGTTTTCCGTCCTGAGGCTTTATATAGGCGAAGGGGCGTCGTCAGGGGGCTGCCAGGCCGCCCTCACAATGGGTGGGCGCGGCCAGAGGCTGGGCCGTGCCCCCCTGTTGTGTGGGCAGCCTCTGGCTCCCATCTGGCTCTCTTTCGGTCTTCGGTACTCTTTCGGGAAAAATAAGACTTCTGGAACTTGTTTCGTCCAATTCCGAGAATATTTCCTGTGTAGCTTTTCTGAAACACAAAAACAGCAGAAAACAGGGAACTGACACTATGGCATCTTGTCAATAGGTTAGTTCCGGAAATCGCATAAAAACGCCATGAAGCGTAACGAAACACAAGGCAAATAGTGTAAAAACAAGCATGGAGCATCAAAAATTATAGATACGTTCGAGACGTATCACGTGGGTCATCAACGCTGCTTGGTATCCGCTGCTTATCTGTAGACTTGCCCTGCATGGCAATATAATTCTTGTTCATGTGACCAATTGTAAATATCATTCGGTATTGTCATGGATGATGTAATTCTGTTAACAACTCGGATATGTGGATTCACGACACACTGATCATGGGATCGTGAATTGTATGCATATCGGGTATTCTGGATGGGTAATCCAGGGTCCCCACAGAGTTGGTATCAGAGCCATCCTGACTTTAGGAGACCCTAGTTTTGCATGGGCGTTAGTTGGGAAAAATACTTTTTGAGTAAACCTTTTTGCAACACTTATTTTCTTATGAAGCCAATAGAATGGCGTATACTTTTCTCACCTCTTCAAAACTTCTAATCTCATCTTCTCTGATTGCCAAGGTTTTCACAACTTTACTTTTTTATCGTATCCCCTTCAAATTTAATTCATGGATGTTGTACCCCAATTGGACCTGAAGCTTAGCAAAACAAGGTGGATCAAGGATGTCTTCAAACCTCACCAACTGCAAAGAAAGAAGAGTGTGGACAAATATTTTGCCTTTGGTTGACACCAACGACTCTATCAAGGAACCGACTTTGTTCCTCCCTGGACTCGCACTTTTGCAGTCGCCAAGGACCAAATACTCAGTTGCTTGACTAGAAATTTTTAGGCGTGTAACAAGGCGTTACCATATTTGGAGAAGTTCAACGATCCTTTCGAAGACCTCACATTCAAGTGATGTGAGACAAGAAGGTCTATGAGTCTGCACTCCCCAACTCAATGTCTACGGCTCAACAACACTGCATCTACCCCGTCGACTACCATCAAGTTCAACCGAAGCCAGATTCAACAAAAAGAAGGCATCAACAACAATGACCAACCATGACCCTAGGATGAATAGGATATGCTCGATCATTTTGGTTGAGCTACTGTAACAACTCAGAAATTGTAATCCCACTCTTATTAAATAAAGTGCCAAATTTTGGTCCAAGATAAAACTTTTCACTCATTATTTTATGCATACATGTATTTCCTCTTATATGTGTTCTATGATTTTATGTGTGTTATTTTTGTTTGAGCATTGGTTAGATAATCCTAAGTGAACCAACAGAATCATTTGAGAAAGATTATATGAACCAAAGCCACAAGAAATAAAAATAGGTAAGAAAGAGATAAAGTTAATATGATCTAGAAACTGTTAATGACTACCCCACTTTGAGCCATTAGTTAGATTAAGAATTCTGTAATTCAAATCAGTATTTTGCCAACTAGTTGAGCTTAACCAAGTTATGGACTAACTCAACCAACAAAGATCTACCAAAATTTCAAACCAGAACACCACTCAAACTTGAGCCAAAGTTTGAATCTGAAACAGAAACCATATCAAATTTGAAATATAAATTTTTGCAAAACTCAACCTTTCACTGTAACAAAAATATGTCTGGGTACCTTATTCAATATGATGAGCACCCAAAGTGGAAAAATTTGAAAAATCAAATTTTGAGTTCTTGCGGGCATTTCGTCGAACACTGGCAGAAGAAAATCAAATCAAATCAAGTTTCACTATGCTGCACTGTTCGAGCTCGTGCAAGCGCTGTAGCCATGCGCTTTGACACCCCCTCGGTCGAGTCCAGCACCCCCAGGCCCGACCTAAGCCGTAAGAAGAGGAGGGAGGAGGAGAAACGCACCCAGGACCCCCTCCCAGTAACCCTTTGTCCCGAGCGATGCCGACCAGCTTGGAGGCGCCAGAGGAGACCCACAGCGCCCCGCAGCCGAGTCGACACCAGCCCAGCACCACCCCGAGGCCGCCGTGACCGGAGCAAGCTTCAAACGCCGCCAGGACCCCCGCGACGGCAAGCTTTTGGTCGCCTTGCTCCCGGCCACCTGAGGCTATAAAAAGCCCCCCCGATCAAACGAAGGAACGCACCTCATCCCCAGCTACCTCCCAGACATCGCCGCTCACTCCCTCTCGCTCTGCTTCGCTGTAGCCAGACTCGCCGGCGCAGTACTGGACGAGCGGAGCGCCGCCGCGTCCGAGCACCTGGGAGCAAGCTGCTTCAGGGAATCGGAGGAGGAGACGAACCGCCGCCGATCCCGCCCGTCGCCGACGAGCCCTGCTTCCCCTACGCCCCGCCCTCGCCGTCGAACGATCGTCGCTGCTCGCAGGTGAGCTTCCGTCGTGCTGAGGAAGACGATGCGTGTGAGCCGTCCGATCTTAATCCGACGCTAGCATACCGATTCGGGAATCGTTAAGTGAACTGACAGCGCGACCCCACCTGTCAGTTCCCCTTTTTATTTCTTTTCCCCGCGCGAAACGGTATCGGGCCGGCCCGTTCGGCTTTTGACTGAATTGGGCCCAGGAGGTTTAGAATCGGTCCGTTTCATTTTTAATTAATTCCCGCCCTTTTCTTTTATGTCAAATAAGTTTCAGATGCTATTTTCAAACTTTAATTCCTAGAGTTTTACAAATCCAAATTTAGCAAATAAATATTCGTTGGAAAGCTTATAAAATACTCTATCCAATAGTACTGGTTAGAATTCAAAATAAGTTAGGAATTAAAATGGTTATGAATAGTGTGACCATAGCTTGTTAATTAATGCAAGATTTCTAGAAAATTATTTCAGCCATCAAAAATCATGAAAATTAAAATGTGAACTTGCTAATGACCCCTCTTACTGTTAGTCAACACTAATCTACCTCAAACCATATTAGTGTGATCAGTTAGACCCTAACCCAAACCTATTTGTTAGCATAAAATGATAGATCACTAGTGCACACTTAGAATTAAATTGTCCCCCAATGCAATTCACTTAGTGGATCATTCCCACTTGAACTTGTCTTAGTAACCCTAAATCACCTCCAATGCTGCACAAGTGAACCACCTATGCTACTTAGTAAAGAATCTAGCTTGCACACTTGAAGAAAACCTAAACAAAAGACTTACACTCCAACACCCTAAAAATGCAACATGAATGCTTTGGTTAGCAAACAAAGATGTGTGCTTGGTGTGTTGTTAGCTTGGTGAAGTGATGTTGTGCTTTGTGTTTATTCGTTATTAGACGCTAGTGTTGCCGAGGAGGATATTGGAGGGGATTATTATTATCAAGAAGAAGAAGGAAACCCCGGACACTTTGCCAACCAAGGCAAGCCATCTTTTGATTCATACTCCCACTACCTAGTTTTTAATATTGCATTCTACTTGTTTTAAGTAAATTGCATGATTGAATTGCTAGAGTAGAATGATAGAAGCATATTGATGTCTTGATTATCAAGAGCATCAAGCTGAGTTTATCCAACCCTAGTAGTAGTACTATCACTCAATGTAGTTGCTTAGTCGCTAATAAAAGTTGAGGCTATCTCTGGAGGAACCCCATTTGAAAGGTGGTGACTTGACATTGAAACTTGAAATGGGAGATTGCTCCTACATGATGGCTTTATGAAAGAAAATAATCTTGACTAAGAACTATGAAATGTATTTCTCAATTGACAACGAGTGATGTACATGGGTGCCAATTATAACGTACAACCACGTTACCCCTATATGGGAAGGGGCTTAATCCGTAGCTTGTTTATCTTAGTATGGGAGGTCTTGCATCAAGTCTTCATGGAAGGACTCCACGGGCGGATACTTCTTGACCAGGTGGATTCCACTAACCCGGTCTCCGGGATGGGCATAACTGGAGGCGCCGGAGCGGGATTCCGTATTCCGGGCTCTAGGGAAGGATCCTATACTAGGATGAGCAAGTGAAAGGTTTTGTTTGATTATCTGAAATCCGCATACCTTTGTGTATGACGAACCATGGATTTCTCCCGGCAGATGTATCGAATCTTGTGGGTAAAGTGTACCCCTCTGCAGAGGTTTTCAAACTATTCGAATAGCCGAGTCCTCGGTCATGGACGGTTGGCAAACTCTACCTGGCTTTTGTCAAGACTAAAAATAACAAGGGTAAACTTGGTGAATGACATGAATTTGAATTGACATGACTTGACCGTGATCTTGACACATTGAAGTTCCTCTTTAGAATGAACTTAGAGAACTAAACCTCTTTTCTACCAATGAGCATTCTTGGGAAATAAAACTAGCTTTTGCAAACCAACTTAGTGCTTAGTCCACTATACCCAACCTTGCATATCTACTGCATCTTTTCATTTATAAGATGGTTTGCGAGTGCATCCAATGTACTCACGGCTGTGTCCCTGGCTATCAACTTGGCCAGACTATGGGGAAGAATATCCGGAGGAAGGGTATGAGGAAGGGTACCAGAACTAAGATCATCTCCGTGAGTCGCCATTGCCTGTAGGTGAAGGCATGGGCCGAAGACGTTATTTTCCGCTGCTATATTGTATTGTAATATGACTTGGTCTATATGACCATTGTATTTGAATCATCGTATTGTAATGTCTATGGAACTGGTTACCAACTACGTTATGTATATCGCAACAATGATTCTGGGATTGCGGTGGAATACATAACGGGCACTTCGAATTTGTTATCAAATTTGAGGTCGTCACAGCTACCCCCAAATACCATGAGTATTAGGCGTTCTTGGTACCTGAAGTACCTCCTATGTTTGATATGATTGTTGAAGGTTGCTTGTGTGTGTTCCTTGAGTGTGTGCTGCTACCTTGTGCTTGTGCTTGTTTTTGGCCTTTAGGCCTAACCTCTCTAAAATTTGTTTTCCTCTCATATATTTTTGTCAGCTCGAGTCGCATAGGTAAGTTAAAAGTAAAACGCTAACTCTAACCTTGATAACAGTAGATTATAACTCTTCTCGCAACACCTCCCCAAGATCTGACGCGGCAATTTTTGCTACGTGCTTCAAGCTTCGTCAAGATCTCTCAACAACGTCAAGGAAGCAGAAGATAGACCCGCCTGGACTACAAATGACTTCTAGGAGACAAAGACTTCACTAACCTGTGTCGACTAACCCTAAATCTAGAATTATGCTAACATTAAATTCAACGAGACCTCACCGCATGAAGCCAAGTTGATCTCAACCAAGCAACATCAGCATGAAGCCTCACCATGGTTGAGACCCTGAATCGACACCGCCAATGGAGTATACCAAGGGAGGAAGCAACGACCAGAAGTGAAGACATATCTAATCTAATCATTTGCTCATTGAAATTTAGATGAATATCAGACCAAGATTAACTTGCCAGCAAGTCAAAGTCAGATCTACATACCCCAACCCACCTCAAAAATCCTCGAAGATGCAAAAAGATGAAGAAGCAAGAAGATCTTGAATGCCCTTCACCAACTCGAAGACAAGATGAAATAGATCATTGACTACTTGAAGACGTGATACGTCTCCAACGTATCTATAATTTTTGATGCTCCATGCTTATTTTTACACCATTTGCCTACTGTTTCGTTACACTTCGTGGCACTTTTATGCATTTTCTGGAACTAACCTATTAACAAGTCGCCACAGTGCTAGTTTCCTGTTTTCTGCTATTTTGTGTTTCAGAAAAGCTACACAGGAAATATTCTCAAAATTGGACGAAACAAGTTCCTGAAGTCTTATTTTTCCCGGAAGCTTCCAGAGATCTGAAGAGGAGTCAGAGGGGGGCCACGAGGGCCCCACACACCAGGGCGGCGCGGCCCAGCCCCTGGCCGTGCCCCCTACGTGTGAGGTCACCTCGATCCACCTCTGACGATGCCCCTTCGCCTATAAAGACCCCCCGACGGAAAAAACCTACGGACCTGATCAATTTTCAAGAACACATCGCGATCCGCTGCCACCGTCGACCCGAAGATCGGGAGGGTCCAGAAGCTCTTCCCGGCACCCTGCCGGAGAGGGGAATCGCCACCGGAGGTTTTCTTCATTGCCATGCTTGCCTCCAGAGCGGTGAGTGAGTAGTCTACCTTGGACTATGGGTCCATAGCAGTAGCTAGATGGTTGTCTCCTCCACCACGTGCTTCATGTTTAGATCTCATGAGCTGCCCTACATGATTGAGATCACCGTTATGTAATTCTACATGTTTGGTTTGTTGGGATCCGATGAATATTGGTGTTATGATTGAGTTGCTATACTGAAATATATCTTATGTTATCTCTATGTTGTTTATGATCTTGCATGCTCTCCGTTGTTAGTAGCTATCTTGGCCGAGTAGTTACTAGTGACTCCAAGAGGGGGTATTTATGCTCGATAGTGGGTTCATGCCTCTATTTAATCTGGGGGAGTGACAGAAACCTCTAAGGTTGTAGATGTGATGTTGCTACTAGGGAGAAAACAACATTCATATGCTCGAGTGCATATGCTTTGTTTACATTACACACTTTGCTTAATGCAATTATCTGTTGTTCGCAACTTAATACTCATGGGGTGTTCGGATGATATCCCCGTGAGTGGATTATTAGTCACTAGCACTGTACCCGCGCGTTGCAGCGGATTTTACGTACTTCTTTATTCACTAATATATAATGTATAAATAATTGCCCATACGTTGTAACGAAAATGGCATAAATAAAATGTTATCATGACGGTGAAAACAGGCAAAGAAGAAAACGTTAACAAAAAAGTATATGTCTTTACAAGTTTACATCCTCACAACGTCGCCCCCAACCTCCAAGTTCTTCTCTGCTCAACATTTCAGTCTAGAGAAGTAAGAGCAACCCTGTAGTCTCTAACTCGATTGGTTCAGCGCCCACAGCATGTAGTGTAGGCCATGGATAGCTGAAACATTAGATTCTTTAGCGCTAGTGCATAACTCCAGGTTACAACAAGCAGAGAATACGATTTCACCAGAATTGGTTTGATTCATGCATCCACCACTTCCTTGTCAAGTGACCTGAACATAGTAACCGTCCACTTATTTTTGTCCATCCCGGCTATGGTTTCTTCCGGTCTGCAGAATCTGGATACATGGTACTCCTTCCGGTCTGCAGAATCTGAACATAGTAACCGTCCATTTATTTTTGTCGATGATCTAGTATAATTTTATATTAAGTTGTGCAAAATCAGCCGATACTTATTATGAATCGAAGGGAGTACATGTTTTGAAGATGACATCTGCAAAGAGGGGCTATTTTCTTTACCATCAGTGCAAGTTCTGACACTGAGCTCAGGCTTGATGCAGTCCAATTAGATTTGAAGATAAATCACAAAGGCATTAATGGGAGCTTTCAAGAGAACGCTGCACTTGGTCTATCACTTTGGTCAGCCTGCAGACTTGCTCCTTGCCTCCTTGAAAACCTTGAAGGCTCCAGGTTCGTGATCACGATTCACACAATCCGGTAGAGCGCTCCTGGTACCACCTGCATACCCATGCCTCCCCTGCAGATAGCCCCGCTGCCTGCTGCAAAGAGGGCCGTGGCCATGCTCCCCACGAACGGCAGCCATGCTTTCCGTACACCACCCTGCATGATCCAGTGCCGTACTCCTTGTGCGGAAGAGCTCCCTCCGCGCCGCCTCGAGATTGCTAGCCCTTGCTCTCCCTGGCTCCGCCCCTATGTGCAGGAACGCCGCGGCGCGTCGACCTACAAGCTGGCTGTTGTGCAGGAACACGTACATGACATCGCCGTCGTGGTAGATGGGGGGCCGCGAGGAGGTAGCGCGACATGGCTGGGAATGAGGGAGGAAACAGGCGAACAGGGAAGGCAGAGAGGGAGATAGGGCGGCGGCACGTCGCCTGCGCGAGGAAGAATTGAGGGGCCGGCGGGAGTGGCTGTATATGAGGAAGCAGGTCGTGTCGCTCATGGATTTGTTCATAGTGTTTGGAATTGAAACCAATACTACGATTATATTCACGGATGATGTTTCTTTCCTCCCGGTCCGGGGTGTACTAAAAAACGTTTCGGGCTATCTTAAGAGAAAACGTATTTTAAATTGGTTGAAAGCGTATTCTATGGACACGGACCAGTCCTATTGCAATATTATTAGTAGAGATAGATGCAGTTGGATGGCGGTCTATGTATTTTGTTGTAATGCCCAGAGTAAATCGCATAGTGATCTTCTTGACATATCACGTTTATCTTTATTCTATCAATTGCCCAACTGTAATTTGTTTCCCCAGCATGTGTTATTTATCTTATGGAGAGACACCACTAGTGAACTGTGGATCCCGGTCCTATTTCCATCATATTGCTATCACCTATTTACTTTACTCGCACTGTTTACTTTACTCGCATACTATTATCACTTTCCACTCGATACACTCATACCCTTTGTTTCAAGCAAACCGGTGAGATTGACAACCTCATCGCAAGTTGGGAACAAAGTACTTGGTTGTGTGTGTGCAGGTTCCACGTTGCTGCTCGCAAAGCAAAGCTTGGACGAGGTGCCCTATAAATTGTCCGGAGCTATCGCTAAGCTTGCAAGCATCACCTTTAGTCGTATTGTCTGCTCTTCTCCTGATCGACATACCTTGGTTTCTTAACTGAGGGAAAACTTGCTGCTATATTCATCAAAACCTTCTCTTGGGGTTTTCCAACTGGCCGGTCATTTACTTCATTAATTTCATACACCATCACCCCACCACCAACAAGTTTTCTGGCGCCGTTGCCGGGGATCGAAGTAGAAGAAGCTCCCACGTCAACTTGGCCCCATCAAGTTTTTTGGCGCCGTTGCCGGGGAAGAAGTGGAAGACCTCTGCAAGGGGAGTTTTTCGCACACACATCCTTTACTTTGTTTTATTGTTTTGCTTACTTTATTTTTGCTTGCATCGTTTTATCAAAACTACAAAAAAATAGTTCCTACTATAGTTGTTATTTTTGTTGGTCTGTTATTGTCTTGCTTTATCATGCTTTCTATCAATGGTTGGTTTCTTTGAAACTAAATCTTTTTGGCAAGGTGGGTTCACGGAAGAGCAGCAAAATTATTATGAGGAACACCGCTTGTCACAAAAAGGGAAACACTTATGGGAACAAATCAATAGATTGTATATCATTGCTAGAAACGTGTGCTCTACTTATAATGTTACTTATTGCTTTGATAAATCTTGTTGCTGTAGGAGGTATAAACACCTCCCTTTTCAATGTGAGTATAATGATGATGTTACCATATCTTCTTATATTAATGGAAATTATGACTTTTATAATGTGGAACAAATTGAAGAATTTATTGCTTGGAAGGGTGCATTCAAACTTGCTTATTTGCTTGAAAATACTGATGATGCACCTTATAAATATGAGGTTTATGATATACTCACATTTTGCTTTGATAATTACAAGGAAGGAAATGGCTATATTCTTAAATATCTTAATAGATGCTCTCCAACGGAAGAGACTAATGCCTTGAAGGAGCCTATAGAAGAAGAAATTGCTGAAACTGGAAGCTCATTGGATGACCAAGAGGAGGAAGAATGGAGCTACCCATGTTTACCTCCCAATAAGAGTAACTCTCTAACTAATAACTTATTTGATCGCCCTCCATGCTTAACAAAAGAGGGTGAGTGTGATATTTATATTGTTGAGTTTGTTCATGATGCTACTGAAAATTATTATGAGAGAGGAAAATATGGTTGTTGGAATTCTCATGTTACTAAAACACCTCTCTTTATATTGAAAGTTCCGAAGTTGCTCTTGTTTTATCTACCCATACTTGTTACTATGTGCTTCTTTGATTTATTTTCTTACAAGATTCCTATGCATAGGAAGTGGGTTAGACTTAAATGTATTTTATATTTGCTCCTTGATGCTCTTTTTGGCTTCCATTAATATTTCTTATGTGAGCATCTTCTCAAATTACTGAGCCTAGCTCAAAGGCGTTAAAGAAAAGCACTCTTGGGAGATAACCCAATGTTTTCTTTTCAGTACTTTTTATTTTATTTGATTCTTGGAAGTCATTACTACTGTAATGACCTCTCCTTATCCTTTTTATTTCATTGTTGTGCCAAGAGAAGCCTCTAATTCGAGTGAGGTAAAGATTTGGGGATGTTGCTGTCCTGAAACTGTTTTCAGTGCTGCACCGTAAAAATTCATGAAAATTCTCTGTATATCTTTTAGACCTGCGATTTCTTGTGATTATGCCCCAGGTTATATCCAAACTTTCGTTAGTTGAACACTTTTTGATTTGAGCAACAGAAAACCCATAAAAAATTCGACCTTTGTCAGCTGTTCTGTTTTGACAGATTTCTGCCACTATTCGTTTTTGCCGCTTTATCGCTTTCTTTTTTAGTTCTTTTGATCACGGAACTTTTGGGGAAGTTGATACAGTAGTATATACTTTATATGTGGTGGTTTTGGGTTGAAACCTGAAGCAAAAAGAGGTTGATTATATGATATTCTTACACTAATGTTGCTAATAGATTTGTGTTTAGTTTTGTATGAAGGAAGTTTTCAAGTGTAGGGATTGGAGAATGATGAGATGAGTTGAAGAATGGACAAAAGGTCAAGCTTGGGGATGCCCATGCATCACCCCAAGAAATATCCAAGAATTACAAGCGTCAAAGCTTGGGGATGCCCCCGAGGCACCCCTTCTTCATCGGCAAAAATCAGGTCACCTTTCAAAACACTATATTTTTATTGCTTCATGCACTATGTGTTTTTCTTGGAGCGTCAGTTGTTTTAGTTTTCTTTATTAGTTTAGTTTTGTTTGCTGTAATAAATGGTTGGACCCCAACAAATTTCCTTTGGAGAAGTTGCCTTGCTTTTCATTTGCCAAGAACGCTCTAGTTTTCATTCTTATCAAAAACCGAGTGTTCTTCTTTTTCTGCTACTGCTTTTGGTTTTCGTTTTCGCCTTGATTTGCGTTCAGACATTATCATATCTTTTCATCAAGGTGTATTTTTGCCTCTGATCTTTATTGGTTTTCATCAAAAGAGGTGTCTTAAAAAATGTCAAATGGTGTTGGAAAAGAGAAAAAGCTTTATGCAAAAAAGTGGTACAAGAAGCAGCTTGTGTAGACTGCGGCTTAGGCTTTTTCATGTCATGCTTGATGTCTTTTTGATAGTATGCTTAGTGGTTTTGCTGTAGCATGACTTGTCTCAAATAACTGAGATTGCTTAATGAGCCTTTGAAAAAATCATGCATTGTTTTTATTGTTTGGAAGCATTATTTTGGTTTTCTCCTTGATGCTTTATTTGGGTTGACTTGGCGCATGCTCACACATGTTAGACTCTTACAAAGTTGCCAATAGCCTCTATGATCATTTAGTTTTTGAGTTTTGATGCCATCTTATGCTTCTTTTAATGTCGCTTTGTCGCTTTGCATGATTATGGCCATTATTGCTCTCTTAGTTGGTCGCTCCCAGTCTTTTGCTAGCCCTCGCCTTGTACTGAGTATGAGCTCTACTCGTGCATCCAACTCCTAAAAACCAAGTTTGCCAAAGTGTCCACCATACATACCTACTAGCAATTTGCTATTCCAAGTAAATTTGACTTGCTTTTATCTACTCTTCAAATTAAACTCTTACCAGTGTTATGCGAAAATTGGTTAGTAAAGCTCTCACGAACCGGAAGGCACACTTTACTTTTTCTTGTTCTTAAAAATTTGACATTGTGGTCTCTTATGTTGAGTTGTTATGCTTGCAAGTTGTAAGTTGGATACTAGCCCAACCATGCTGTCATGGGGCAAGCTTTCAACATTGCACTTCTTATTTGAGTTGATATCGTGATCTTTTGTTTATGGATGCCCGCGGTGTGAAATGAATTGGGAATCTTGTGGGGATCATGGAATTTGTATATGTGTTAGGGAAACGCCTGGGCCACCAATCTAAGCCATGCATAATTCATGGTGGAAATTTGCAGCATACCCATAGTGGACATTCAACGACGCATCTCAAAATAAAAAGCTAAACAAATGGCAAATAAAAGAGATGTCGAGGCGTTCATTGTCTACTTGTCCTGTCATTTTGATGTGGGCTTGTTCCATGTCATCGGGCACGGAGGTACCCCGTTGGCGGTTCTCGATGATACGCATATACTTACAATGACAAGAGCCTTGCTTGGGACTCTAAGTAAAGTAGCATGAGGTTTGGGTACTCGTATTCTCGGGGCATGAGGTTTTCGAGTTATGATTTGTCAAGCATATGCATCATAATTGTTCTCGCATTAACTCTAACCATTCAAGATGCTTATGATGGGGGCAATGAGAGCTCAAAGCCGGTAAGTAACATAATTTTTGAAGGTTATAAAACTTGCAATCACTGCTTCCCTCTGCGAAGGGCCTTTCTTATACTTTTATGTTGAATCACCACCTTCTATCTTTATGCACCATTAAGAGAGCATAGTTGTCATTCTTAGTATAATGTGCATTGTCCCAAAGTTTTCATTGATTGATTCATATTGTTGGTTTCACTTGTTCTCAAATTATTTGTATCTAGTCGCCCTCTTAAACTTGAAGGTGTCCTATGCATTTACGTTTTGCTCTCCATGAAGGACAAGCTGAAAACCATTTGTATGTTTTTCCTTATGATTTGAACACACGTTTGACTTTCATTGTTTCATTTTCATGATCTTTTATTTGTGTTCATTTGCATGTTTATAACATGGTTGCTAAGTTTTTATTGTCAAGATTATATCTTTCATGCCCATGTTTTAAGTTCTTTTGATCCCAGCTCACAAATGCTTACATATATGATCAAGATTGTGTAGGTGCATGTCACATCAAAAATTATTCTTTTGTTATCACTTACCTACTCGAGGACGAGCAGGAGTTAAGCTTGGGGATGCTTGATACGTCTCCAACGTATCTATAATTTTTGATGCTCCATGCTTGTTTTTACACCATTTGCCTAATGTTTCGTTACACTTCGTGGCACTTTTATGCATTTTCCGGAACTAACCTATTAACAAGTCGCCACAGTGTCAGTTCCCTGTTTTTTGCTGTTTTGTGTTTCAGAAAAGCTACACAGGAAATATTCTCGAAATTGGACGAAACAAGTTCCTGAAGTCTTATTTTTCCCAGAAGCTTCCAGAGATCCGAAGAGGAGTCGGATGGGGGCCACGAGGGCCCCACACACCAGGGCGGCGCGGCCCAGCCCCTAGCTGCGCCCCCTACGTGTGAGGTCGCCTCGGTCTACCTCTGACGATGCCCCTTCACCTATAAAGACCCCCCAACGGAAAAAACCTAAGGACCCGATCAATTTTCCAGAACACATCGCGATCCGCCGCCACCGTCGACCCGAAGATCGGGAGGGTCCAGAAGCTCTTCCCGGCACCCTGCTGGAGAGGGGAATCGCCACCGGAGGTCTTCTTCATCGCCATGGTTGCCTCCGGAGCGATGAGTGAGTAGTCTACCTTGGTCTATGGGTCCATAGCAGTAGCTAGATGGTTGTCTCTCCACCATGTGCTTCATGTTTAGATCTCATGAGCTGCCCTACATGATTGAGATCACCGTTATGTAATTCTACATGTTTGGTTTGTTGGGATCCGATGAATATTGGTGTTATGATTGATTTGCGATACTGAAATATATCTTATGTTATCTCTATGTTGTTTATGATCTTGCATGCTCTCCGTTGTTAGTAGCTATCTTGGCCGAGTAGTTACTAGTGACTCCAAGAGGGGGTATTTATGCTCGATAGTGGGTTCATGCCTCTATTTAATCTGGGGGAGTGACAGAAACCTCTAAGGTTGTAGATGTGTTGTTGCTACTAGGGAGAAAACAACATTCATATGCTCGAGGGCATATGCTTTGTTTACATTACACACTTTGCTTAATGCAATTATCTGTTGTTCGCAACTTAATACTCATGGGGTGTTCGGATGATATCCCCGTGAGTGGATTATTAGTCATAGATGCAGTTGGATGGTGGTCTATGTATTTTGTTGTAATGCCCAGAGTAAATCGCATAGTGATCTTCGTGACATATCACGTTTATCTTTATTCTATCAATTGCCCAACTGTAATTTGTTTACCCAGCATGTGTTATTTATCTTATGGAGAGACACCGCTAGTGAACTGTGGATCCCGGTCCTATTTCCATCATATTGCTATCACCTGTTTACTTTACTCGCACTGTTTACTTTACTCGCATACTATTATCACTTTCCACTCGATACGCTTATACCCTTTGTTTCAAGCAAACCGGTGAGATTGACAACCTCATCGCAAGTTGGGAACAAAGTACTTGGTTGTGTGTGTGCAGGTTCCACGTTGCTGCTCGCAAAGCAAAGCTTGGACGAGGCGCCCAATAAATTGTCCGGAGCTGTCGCTAAGCTTGCAAGCATCACCTTCAGTCATATTGTCTGCTCTTCTCCTGATCGACATACCTTGGTTTCTTAACTGAGGGAAAACTTGCTGCTATATTCATCAAAACCTTCTCTTGGGGTTTTCCAACTGGCCGGTCATTTACTTCATTAATTTCATACACCATCACCGCGCCACCAACAAGTTTTCTGGCGCTGTTGCCGGGGATCGAAGTAGAAGAAGCTCCCACGTCAACTTGGCCCCATCAAGACGCACCGTTGGTGATGCACCGCCACATGGAGCACCTTCAGCTCTAGCCCGAGACGATCCAAAAGAATGCTTCTGATTAGGACTAACATGCGTCCTGCTAGATAGGAAGGTCCGCCGATCTGAAGTCTCTAGCAAGACCAAAGTTTAAGCGCCATTATCTGCAAGCTCCAAAGCACTACATGCTCAGGACAGAAGGTCTACCCCAGCAACAAGCTTCAAGGCGCGACACGCAGATTTGAAGATTCCATCAAGTTACATGAAGGAAGCGACGACTCCAAGCCAACAAGAGCTACCCGAGAAGCCTCAACTTTTCAAGACCTCGGCTACGAGATGATAAGCTTCTGACTTTTGTGGAATCTTTACAAGCATACTAGATAGCCTGACCTTGTTAACCTCAAAGGTGTCTTGACAAGGCTCTCGACAAGGTACTTTCGACAACATCAACTCTTCAGCCATCAACTTCTGCAATTGATGATGATCTACATCTTCGGCAAAAACAAGTCTTCAACGCAACTCAAAGTGTAACCGATGCGTTGGATGGGAACCATCGAAGTCTAACTCTAACCTAGTCTCTACCCCCTCTCTACCTCTATGCTTAGGAATCTCGGGACGAGATTCTTTTAAGGGGGGAAGATCTGTAACACCCCATCTTTTCTAACCTTGCTTAGGTAGAGTTTAGTGAGGCAAAAATGAGGGCCAACAAAAACTTTTTAGTTCTCGATAAGATTTCATGAATGCTTGCCTTGATTTCTATGTTGATCTTGTCTGTTAGAGTTGATTGTTGAACCAACTTGTCTAACCAACACAATTAGTGTGCTCTTGAGATCATGCCACCACTTGGGCTACTAGATTTTTCTTAAAATATAATATCTTGTCACCTCCTTTATTTCAAAATATTTTAATTTTCCAAAACAGGAGCCAAGATCTATTTTAAAAAAAACAAAAGCTTTACCCAAACCTGAGTATTTATAAAACTACAGGGATATAGTGTTGTGATCCCACTATTTTACAAAACTACTATTTTATAAACCTTTGATAAGTGGCCTTTCAAAACACCTTTGAGAAAACTTGGTAAAGGAGATGTTTAATTCTCCAATAGTTTCTAAAAATATTTACAAAAGCTTTCTTCCCTTATTTGAAACTCATTTCAAACTTTTCCATGGCATTATCATTAGTGAGCTCTTGTTCTGACCTTGCCCTAGTAATGCAAGATTGGTTGCTAATGTTTGGCTTTGTATGATGAGTTGACATTGTGTAGCAATGGTTGAATTTAACTGAGTGCTTGTTAGTAGTTGTGATGTTCAGGTAGGCCTGTGGCCTAATCTATTTAAAACCCACCCAAAGTTATATAATGGATAGTGGGGATACACTTACAAAGTTTAAAAAAAAACAAAATCCCTTTATAAATATCCTTCTTCTCTATCAACTCTAAGACTCCCTTTCTTACGAAAGGAGTATGTATATTTTTTAGAACACAAGTTTATCAAATATTATAAATGAGGTTCACTCTTATATGAGCACTCATTTCATTTTTTTCAAATTTAATTATAAAGGTATTTTCAAAACTACTTTTCCTATTTTCAAAAATAGCAGATATTGGAAAAAATACCTCTTTGGTATTATCCTTGTCTCTGAAAAATTATGGGAATAGAACCCAAGGTTTATAAAAGTGTTTGTGGTTATTTTCTTTCTCCAACCCCACTTGGCTATGTGTAACTGTTGTTTGCAAAAATCATCATCTATCTTTGATCTATTTGACTATGTGACCAAACCTTATCCTAAAATCATATATCTCGATCTCCAATTGTACCATCTTCCCAAGATCATCCTCAAATAATTAATCTATCTATTCCCTTCTTGAAATGGTTATAACCCGGTACGCCCCTTTATATCACTTGCTTGACTAGAAGCATGGGAGTAGTTTCTTATGTTGCTAGTTTGATGCTTGTTCCCAATTTTAATTCTCTGCCTAAGGGAATCTTTAGAAAGCTCAAAACCTCATCCACCCAAATCTCTGGAGTGAATCCTAAGGATCAACTCAAAACTTCAAATTTGTTTTTCCTTTCAAGTGTCCAGTAATCCTAAGCCTCTCCCTTCTCCATTTTGTCTCCAAAACTATCTCCTTAATCTATCAAATGTTTTTAGAAATCTCATCTCCAATAACATTCTAAAGGATGGTTAATATATTATATCACTCCTTGTCCATCAAAAATAATTCTTGCAAACTTACTTCTTTCCTTTATTGACAAAAGGCATGCTGGCAACTATGCCACTTACTACATGTTTAGGCACCCTTTTACTTCTACTATGCTATCTTATGCAAGTAGATCCCTTTTAACTAAAGATCTTGCCTTGATATTATAAAAATTATCAAGAGCTAGTTCAAATTAAATTCTTCAAACTTGGGACATACTCAAAGTTTGTGATCAAAACAACTCAGTTAATTCTCAAGCTTTGACTTCATCTTGATCCCATTTAATGCACACCTCCGGTCCATCATCACATGTCACCACCTAGAACTATTTGAATTCTTCTCCATGTAAAAAGGTGATCATCACTTTTTGTAATCTCCATTTCAAACTCTCTCACTTTAAACCATTTGAAACACCACCAAAACCCCAATCTAATCTCTCCATCCAGTGCTTGGTCAAGAAAGGCCACCCCAGGCACCATTTTACCCCGCCATTGGACCCTAGAAGTCAACCCTAGATCCCTTTCTCTCATGTGTGCCCTAAGCCGGCCTTGGCATGCCTTATGGCATAAGCCATCGCCCAGCCCTAGGCACCTCGCCACTAGAACCCTCTCTCTGTCCCCTATCGACCCCTCCATGTATTTTGCCCTTGTCCTCTTTCTCTCAGCTGCTATCTGCCGCGCCCTGGAGGCCGACACCCCGTCGAACATGTAGTGTACGTTCACTCGTCAACCTCTACCCAAGCGAACCGACCTCCCCCGCGGCCCATATCTCGCCAGAGACCACGCCTCAACCGCCCTAAGCCACTGGCGCAGCCCGTCGCCTCCTCTCGTCGTTTTGTCCATGTCCTGTGCACCGCCATTCTGGCCAATGAGCATCGAGCGACACCGCCCTTTGCCACGCATGCAAGCCACCCTGCCTCCTTAAGCACGCTCCCAGAGCATGCTGCGCCAAGTTGACGGCACCAGAATATTCCTTGTGCGTGGTGAATGACCAGCCCGTGGGGAACCCAAAGAGGAAGGTATGATGAGTATAGCAGCTAGTTTTCCCTCAGTTAAGAAACCAAGGTATGTCGATCTTGGAGAGAAGGGACAATAACGACTGAAGGTGATGCGGACTGGCTTAGTAACACTCCAACAAGGGCGCCATTTAACGATACTTGTTGACTCGTCTTCGGCCAGTAGCAACGCGGAACCTGCACACAACACAACCAAGTACTTTGTTCCCAACTTGCGATGAGGTTGTCAATCTCACCGGTTTGCTTGAAACAAAGGTTATGAGCGTATCGAGTGGAAAACAGTAGAGTATGCGAGTAAAGTAAACAGTGCGAGTAAAGTAAACAGGTGATAGCAATATGATGGAAATAGGACCGGGGTCCACAGTTCACTAGTGGTGTCTCTCCATAAGATAAATAACACATGCTGGGTAAACAAATTACAGTTGGGCAATTTATAGAATAAAGATAAACATGATATGTCAAGAAGATCACTATGAGATTTACTCTGGGCATTACAACAAAATACATAGACCGCCATCCAACTGCATCTATGACTAATAATCCACTTGTGGCGAATCAATCCGAGAACTCCACAAGTATTAAGTTGCGAACAACAGATAATTGCATTAAGCAAAGTGTGTAATGTAAACAAAGCATATGCCCTTGAGCATATGAATGTTGTTTTCTCCCTAGTAGCAACAGCACATCTACAACCTTAGAGGTTTCTGTCACTCCCCCAGGTTAAATAGAGGCATGAACCCACTATCGAGCATAAATACCCCCTCTTGGAGTCACTAGCAACTACTCGGCCAAGATAGCTACTAACAACGGAGAGCATGCAAGATCATAAACAACATAGAGATAACATAAGATAATATTCAGCACAGCAACTCAATCATAATCACCAATATTCATCGGATCCCAACAAACCAAACATGTAGAATTACATAACGGTGATCTCAATCATGTAGGGCAGCTCATGAGATCTAAACATGAAGCACATGGTGGAGAAGACAACCATCTAGCTACTGCTACGGACCCATAGTCCAAGGTAGACTACTCACTCATCGCTCCGGAGGCAAGCATGGCGATGAAGAAGACCTCCAGTGGCGATTCCCCTCTCCGGCAGGGTGCCGGGAAGAGCTTCTGGACCCTCCCGATCTTCGGGTCGACGGCGGCGGCGGATCGCGATGTGTTCTGGAAAAGTGATCGGGTACTTAGGTTTTTCTCGTCGGGGGGTCTTTATAGGCGAAGGGGCGATGTCAGAGGTGGCCCCAGGCCTCCTCACGCCAGGGCGGCACGGCCAGGGGCTGGGCCGCGCCAGCCCTGTGTGAGGGCGGCCTGTGGCCCCTCTCCTTCTTCTCTTCGGATGTCTGGAAGCTCCCGGACAAAATAAGACTTCAGGAACTTGTTTCGTCCAATTCCGAGAATATTTCCTATGTATCACTTCTGAAACACAAAAACAGCAGAAAACAGGGAACTGGCACTGTGGCGACTTGTTAATAGGTTAGTTCCGGAAAATGCATAAAAGTGCCACGAAGTGTAACGAAACATTAGGCAAATGGTGTAAAAACAAGCATGGAGCATCAAAAATTATAGATACGTTGGAGACGTATCAAGCATCCCCAAGCTTAACTCCTGCTCGTCCTCGAGTAGGTAAGTGATAACAAAAGAATAATTTTTGAGGTGACATGCACCTACACAATCTGATCATATATGTAAGCATTTGTGATCTGGGATCATAAGAACTTAAAACATGGGCATGAAGATATAATCTTGACAATAAGAACTTAGCAACCATGTTGTAAACATGCAAATGAACACAAACAAAAGATCATGAAAATGAAACAATGAAAGTCAAACGTGTGTTCAAATCATAAGGAAAAACATACAAATGGTTTTCAGCTTGTCCTTCAAAGAGATCAAAACATAAATGCATAGGACACCTTCAAGTTTAAGAGGGCGACTAGATACAAATAATTTGAGAACAAGTGAAAACAACAATATGAATCAATCAATGAACTTTGGGACAATGCATATTACACTAAGAATGACAACCATGCTCTCTTAATGGTGCATAAAGAAAGAAGGTGGTGACTCAACATAAAAGTAGAAGAAAGGCCCTTCGCAGAGGGAAGCAGTGATTGCAAGTTTTATAACCTTCAAAAATGATGGTACTTACCGGCTTTGAGCTCTCATTGCCCCCATCATAAGCATCTTGAATGGTTAAAGTTAATGCGAGAACAATTATGATGCATATGCTTGACAAATCATAAGTTGAAAACCTCGTGTCCCATGAATACGAGTACCCAAACCTCATGCTACTTTACTTAGAGTCCCAAGCAAGGCTCTTGTCATTGTAAATATATGCATATCATTGAGAACCGCCAATGGGGTACCTCTGTGCCCGATGACAAGGAACAAGCCCACATCAAAATGACAGGACAAGCAGACAATGAACACCTCAACATCTCTTTTATTTGCCATTTGTTTAGCTTTTTGTTGTGAGATGCGTCGTCGAATGTTCACCATGGGTATGCTGCAAATTTCCACCATGAATTATGCATGGCTTAGATTAGCGGCCCGGTGTTTCCCTAACACATATACAAACTCCATGATCCCCACAAGATTCCCAATTCATTTCACACCGCGGGCATCCATAAACAAAAGATCACGATATCAACTCAAATAAGAAGTGCAATGTTGAAAGCTTGCCCATGACTGCATGGCTGGGCTAGTCTCCAACTTACAACTTGCAAGCATAACAACTCAACATAAGAGACCACAATGTCAAATTTTTAAGAACAGGAAAAATTAAAGTGTGCCTTCCGGTTCGTGAGAGCTTTACTGACCGAATTTCTAGTAGGAGTTTAATTTGAAGATAAAATAAAAGCAAGTCAAATTTACTTGGAATAGCAAATTGCTAGTAGGTATGTATGGTGGACACTTTGGAAAACTTTGGCTTTTAGGAGTTGGATGCACGAGTAGAGCTCATACTCAGTACAAGGCGAGGGCTAGCAAAAGACTGGGAGCGACCAACTAAGAGAGCAATAATGGCCATAATCATGCAAAGCGACAAAGCGACATTAAAAGAAGCATAAGATGGCATCAAAAGTCAAAAAGTAAATGATCATAGAGGCTATTGGCGAATTTGTAAGAGTCTAACATGTGTGAGCATGCACCAAGTCAACCCAAATAAAGCATCAAGGAGAAAACCAAAATAATGCTTCCAAATAATAAAAACAACGCATGATTTTTTCAATGGCTCATTAAGCAATCTTAGTTATTTGAGACAAGTCATGCTAAAGCAAAACCACTAAGCATACTATCAAAAAGACATCAAGCATGACATGAAAAAGCCTAAGCCGCAGTCTACACAAGCTCCTTATTGTACCACTTTTTTGCATAAAGCTTTTTATCTTTTCCAACACCATTTGAAAATTTTAAAGACACCTCTTTTGATGAAAACCAATAAAGATCAGAGTCAAAAATACACCTTGATGAAAAGATATGACAAGGTCTGAACGCAAATCAAGGCAAAAACGAAAACCAAAAGCAGTAGCGGAAAAAGAAGAACACTCGATGAACGATAAGAGTGAAAAACGGAGTGTTCTTGGCAAATGAAAACGAGTACATCTCCTCCAAAGGAAATTTGTTGGGGTCCAACCATTTATTGCAGCAAACAAAACAAACTAACTAAGAAAACTAAAACAACTGACGCTCCAAGAAAAACACATAGTGCATGAAGCAATAAAAATATAGTGTCTTGAAAGGTGACCTGATTTTTGCCGATGAAGAAGGGGTGCCTCGGGGGCATCCCCAAGCTTTGACGCTTGTACTTCTTGGATATTTCTTGGGGTGATGCATGGGCATCCCCAAGCTTGAGCTTTTGTCCATTCTTCAACTCATCTCATCATTCTCCAATCCCTACACTTGAAAACTTCCTTCATACAAAACTAAACACAATTCTATTAGCAACATTAGTGTAGGCATAACATATAATCAACCTCTTTTTGCTTCAGGTTTCAACTCAAAACCACCACATATATAGCAAATACTACTGTAGCAACTTCCCCGAAAGTTCTATGATCAAAAGAACTGAAAAGAAAGCGATAAAGCGGCAAACACAAATATTGGCAGAAATCTGTCAAAACAGAACAGCTGACAAAGGTCGAATTTTTGAGGGGTTTTCTGTTGCTCAAATCAAAAAGTGTTCAACTAATGAAAGTTTGGATATAACCTGGGGCATATGCACAAGAAATCGCAGGTCCAAAAGATATACAGAGAATTTATACGAATTTTTACGGTGCAGCACCGAAAATAGTTTTAGGACAGCAACATCCCCAAATCTTTACCTCACTCGAATTAGAGGCTTCTCTTGGCACAAAAACGAAATAAACAAGATAAGGAGAAGTCATTACAGTAGTAATGACTTCCAAGACTCAAATAAAAGAAAAAGTACTGAAAGTAAAACATTGGGTTATCTCCCAAGAGTGCTTTTCTTTAACGCCTTTGAGCTAGGCGCAGAAAATTGCGAATCAAGTAACATCAAGTGATGAAGCATCAAGCTCATAATTTGCTCTAAGAATAGAGTCAAAAAGCAATTTCTTCCTTTTCCTACGGAAGTGTTCCATACCTTTCTTGAGTGGGAATTTATATTTTATGGTGCCTTCTCTCATATCAATGATGGCACGTATAGTTCGAAAAAAGGTCTTCCCAAAATAATTGGACATGAAGCATGGCATTCAACGTCCATAACAAGAAAATCAACGGGAACAAGGTTATTGTTAACCACAATAAGAACATCATTAATCCTTTCCAAAGGTTTCTTCTTAGCAACATCAGCAATAGGAACATCAAAATAACATTTTTCAAGAGGCGGTAAATCAAGCATGTCATAAATCTTTCTAGGCATGATAGAAATACTAGCACCTAGATCACATAAAGCATGGCAATCAAAACCATTAACATGAATATCAATGATGGGTTCTCAACCATCTTCTAATTTCTTGGGAACAGAGGCTTTTTGCTTCAACTTTTTATCCCTAATTTTTATGAGAGCATTGGTAATATGCTTAGTAAAAGCAACATTTAAAGAACTAGCATTGGGAGTCAAAGCAAGCTTTTGCAAGAACAAAATAACTTCAGTTATATTTCAGCCATCAACATCAAAATCATTAAAAAAAATAGAGCTATCATCTCCCACACTCCGAAAAATTTCACCACTCTTTTGAGAAAAAGTTTTGGCAGTTTTAGGCTTTTTAACACAAGGAGTGGGAGTTTTCTCGACCCCAATCAAAGTAAGAGGATTGCTAGCATTAGGAGCAACATCATTAGAGGTAGTAATGGTACATACCTTCATTTCTCTAGCCATCTCATCTTCTCTTTCCCACCTGGCATGCAATTCTGCTAACAATCTAATATTTTCATCAATTCCAACTTGAATAGCGTTAGCAGTAGCAAAAACATTGTTCTCTTTCACATCATTAGGCAACACTTTTAATTTCAGAAGTTCAACATCATAAGCAAGGCTATCAACTTTAGAAGCAAGAATATCAATTTTGCCTAACTTTTCCTCAACAGACTTATTAAAAGCAGTTTGCTTACCGATGAAGTCCTTGAGCATTACCTCAAGCTCGGAGGGCGCGGCCCTAGTGTTGTTGTAGGAATTACCATAAGAGTTACCATAACCATTACCATTGGTAGAAGGATACGGCCTATAATTGTTACTAGCAAAATTGTTCCTATAAGCATTGTTGTTAAAATTATTATTTCTAATGAAATTCACATCAACATGGTCTTCTTGAGCAACCAGAGAGGCTAAAGGAACATTATTAGGATCAACATGAGTCCTATCATTAGCAAGCATAGCCATAATGGTATCAATCTTATCATTCAAGGAAGAGGTTTCCTCAACAGAATTTACCTTCTTACCTTGTGGAGCTCTCTCGGTGTGCCATTCAGAATAATTTACCATCATGTTGTCGAGTAGCTTTGTTGCGGCGCCCAAGGTAAGGGACATAAAAGTGCCTCCAGCAGCTGAATCCAATAGGTTCCTCGAAGAAAAATTTAGTCCTGCATAAAAAGTTTGGACAATCATCCAAGTAGTCAGTCCATGAGTGGGGCAATTCTTTATCATAGATTTCATTCTTTCCCAAGCTTGAGCAACATGTTCATTATCAAACTGAGTAAATTTCATAATGTTGCTACACAGAGATATAATCTTAGCAGGAGGATAGTATCTACCAATAAAAGCATCCTTACACTTAGCCCATGAATCAATACTATTCTTAGTCAAAGACAGCAACCAATCTTTAGCTTTTCCTCTCAAAGAAAAAGGAAACAACTTGAGCTTAATAATATCACTTTCTACATCCTTATATTTCTGCATCTCACATAGCTCAACAAAATTGTTGAGATGAGCCGCAGCATCTTCAGTACTAGCACCAGAAAATTGCTCTTTCATAACAAGGTTCAACAAAGCAGGCTTAATCTCATAAAAGTTTGCAGCAGGAGCAGGTGGTGCAATAGGAGTGTAGATAAAATCACTATTGTTCATGCTAGTAAAGTCACACAACTTGGTGTTTTCAGGATTGGCCATTTCAGCAAAACAAAAGTAAACAAGTAAAAACAACTACCAAGGATTCTAATTTTTTTTTTGGGTTTTTGATATAAAACGATGCAGGTAAAATAAATAAAGTAAAGCAAAACAATAACAAAGTAAAGGATGTGCGTGCGAAAACTCCCCTCGCAGAAGTCTTCCAATCTCCCCGGCAACGGCGCCAGAAAAGAAGCTGCTGCGCCAAGTTGACGGCACCAGAATATTCCTTGTGCGTGGTGAATGACCAGCCCGTTGGGAACCCCAAGAGGAAGGTATGATGAGTATAGCAGCTAGTTTTCCCTCAGTTAAGAAACCAAGGTATGTCGATCTTGGAGAGAAGGGACAATAACGACTGAAGGTGATGCGGACTGGCTTAGTAACACTCCAACAAGGGCGCCGTTTAACGATACTTGTTGAATCATCTTCGGCTAGTAGCAACGCGGAACCTGCACACAACACAACCAAGTACTTTGTTCCCAACTTGCGATGAGGTTGTCAATCTCACCGGTTTGCTTGAAACAAAGGTTATGAGCGTATCGAGTGGAAAACAGTAGAGTATGCGAGTAAAGTAAACAGTGCGAGTAAAGTAAACAGGTGATAGCAATATGATGGAAATAGGACCGGGGTCCACAGTTCACTAGTGGTGTCTCTCCATAAGATAAATAACACATGCTGGGTAAACAAATTACAATTGGGCAATTGATAGAATAAAGATAAACGTGATATGTCAAGAAGATCACTATGAGATTTACTCTGGGCATTACAACAAAATACATAGACCGCCATCCAACTGCATCTATGACTAATAATCCACTTGTGGCGAATCAATCCGAGAACTCCACAAGTATTAAGTTGCGAACAAGAGATAATTGCATTAAGCAAAGTGTGTAATTTAAACAAAGCATATGCCCTTGAGAATATGAATGTTGTTTTCTCCCTAGTAGCAACAGCACATCTACAACCTTAGAGGTTTATGTCACTCCCCCAGGTTAAATAGAGGCATGAACCCACTATCGAGCATAAATACCCCCTCTTGGAGTCACTAGCAACTACTCGGCCAAGATAGCTACTAACAACGGAGAGCATGCAAGATCATAAACAACATAGAGATAACATAAGATAATATTCAGTACAGCAACTCAATCATAATCACCAATATTCATCAGATCCCAACAAACCAAACATGTAGAATTACATAACGGTGATCTCAATCATGTAGGGCAGCTCATGAGATCTAAACATGAAGCACATGGTGGAGAAGACAACCATCTAGCTACTGCTATGGACCCATAGTCCAAGGTAGACTACTCACTCATCGCTCCGGAGGCAAGCATGGCGATGAAGAAGACCTCCGGTGGCGATTCCCCTCTCCGGCAGGGTGCCGGGAAGAGCTTCTAGACCCTCCCGATCTTCGGGTCGACGGCGGCGGCGGATCGCGATGTGTTCTGAAAAAGTGATCGGGTACTTAGGTTTTTCCCGTCGGGGGGTCTTTATAGGCGAAGGGGCGATGTCAGAGGTGGCCCCAGGCCTCCTCACGCTAGGGCGGCGCGGCCAGGGGCTGGGCCGCGCCAGCCCTGCGTGAGGGCGGCCTGTGCCCCTCTCCTTATTCTCTTCGGATGTTTGGAAGCTCCCGGACAAAATAAGACTTTAGGAACTTGTTTCGTCCAATTCCGAGAATATTTCCTTTGTATCACTTCTGAAACACAAAAACAGCAGAAACAGGGAACTGGCACTGTGGCGACTTGTTAATAGGTTAGTTCCAGAAAATGCATAAAAGTGCCACAAAGTGTAACGAAACATTAGGCAAATGGTGTAAAAACAAGCATGGAGCATCAAAAATTATAGATACGTTGGAGACGTATCAGAGCACGACTCCTCACTCCCTCTCAGTATACTAGGCCACCAGATGGTCTACAGCCGCTCTCTCTTCTGCTCCACGAGAGAGACGAAACCTTCTCCGGGGCGTCCGAGCAATGAGGACAAGGAGGAGCTCGCCTCTGATCCTATCCCCTTCCTCTCTCTGCCTCCCTGCCCTCCCCTATATCATGCGCATCTAACATATCCTACCATATCTATCCAGGAGCTCTTGAGGAGGCCGGCGTCGCCGAGTTCGTCTGCAGTAACGTCGAGCTAGCCGATGTCCGCGCTATCATCTAGGAGCTCCGCCTGCGCGACCGAGGTGCCCAGAAGAGTCACCACTCTCCTCCACACTTTCCCCCGCGTTGCCTCTGTTGTGGCTGACCTTCCCGCGGTGAGTCTATGTCCCTTCTCGGACGTCTGCATCGCCGGCGTCATTGTATTCAGGTCACCGTCGAGCAGTCCTGGTCGCTGACCGGTAGGAATCCCCCTGGGCCTCTGGATCTTCATCAGACGTTTGCATGTGGCCCAGCATTGTTTTTTTTCTCATGCGTGTGGCAGCCGATCTGGGCCTGCCAGTGGTGGATTTGCTCCGATCTACTCGCCCGGCCGGTTTATCTTTTATTTTCCTTTATTTCGAACAAATTCAAACCTGCAGATCCCTGTTTGAAATAAATCCATAGTTTATTCTAGAAACATGAAAATGTTGTAACACCCGAATTTCCAGAAATTCAAAGTGCCCGTTATGTATTCCACCACAATCCCAGAATCATTGTTGTGATACACATAACGTAGTTGGTAACCAGTTCCATAGACATTACAATACGAATAGTTCAAATACAATGGTCATAGTGACCAAGTTCTTCTTACAACACAATATAGCAGCGGAAATAACGTCTTCGGGTCCATGACTTCACCCTACAGGCAATGGCGACTCAGGAGATGACCTTAGTTCTGGTACTCATCTTCATAACCTTCCTCCGGATATTCTTCCCCATAGTCTGGCCAAGTTGATAGCCAGGGACACAACCATGAGTACATTGGATGCACTCGCAAACAATCTTATAAACGAAATGATGAAATAGATATGCATGGTTGATATGGTGGACTAAGCACTAAGTTTATTTGCAAAAAGCTAGTTTTGTTTCCCAAGAATGTTCATTAGTATAAAAGAGGTTTAGTTCTCTAAGTAAATCTAAAGAGGAACTTCAAATGTGTCAACAACAATGTCAAGTCAAGTCATTTCCCAAGTTCACCTTCAGTTGCTAATATTCTTGACAAAAGTCAAGTACAGCTTGCCAATTGTCCATGACCGCGGACGCGGCTATTCGAATAGTTTTGAAACCTCTGCAGAGGGGTACACTTTACCCACAAGATTCGATACATCTACCGGGAGAAATCCACGGATCGTCATACACAAAGTATGCGAGGTTCAGATAATCAAACAAACTCCTTCACTTGTCTACTCTAGTATAGGATCCTTCCCTAAGAGTCCATTCTGGCACTCATAGTTTTGCCCGCTGCAGAGTGCTGCATGAATGGAAATTTTCCACTCGGTTCGGAAGCACCCACGCATGGCTTACTTCTATAAAAGATGATACAAGATCTCCCATACTAGAATAAACAAGCTACAGACTAAGCCCCTTCCCATTTAGGGGTAATGTGGTCGTACGGTAATGGTTGGCTCACATGGTACATCACTTATTATCATTTATAAAATACATTCCATAGTCCTTAGTCAAGATTATTTTCCTTCATAAAACCATCATGTAGGAGAAGTCTCCAATCCAAGCTTCCAAGTTCAAATCACCAATTTCAAATAGGGTTCCCTTTATAGATGACCTCAATTTTATTAGCGACTAAGCAACTACATTGAGTGATGATACCACTAAATAGGGTAGGATAAACTCAGCTTGATACTCTTGCTAAGCAAGATATCACTACACAACCATCATTCTAAAGTAGCAATTCAATCATGCAATTTACTTAAAAACAAGTAGAATGCAATAGGAAAAACTAGGCATTTGGAGTATGAGGATTCAAAAGATGGCTTGCCTTGGTTGGCAAAGTGTCCTGGGTAGTCTTCTTCTTCTTGATAAAATCCCCCCTCAATATCCTCCTCAGCAACACTAGCGTCTAATAATGAATAAACACAATGCACACAATCACTAAACCATACTAACAACATTCCAAGCACACATACTTGTTTTCAAACAATAAAGATCATGTGGGATTTTGTTGAGTTGGTTTGCAAGTTTTCTTCCAAGTTTTCATTAAGTGTGTAAGATAGATTTTTCTACCATGTGCCATATGTTGTTCACTTTCTTAGCATTGGTATGAAACTAGGGGTAATAGGGCTAGTTCAAGTGGAGAGTGACTAATTAATTAATTTGGGTAGTGGGGGTAATTATCAAACCAAGTATGTAGTGAAATCTAACATTTTATGCTACACACTAGGGTTGGATTAGGGTTTAATTGATAGCACTAACAAGGTTTTAATTGATTAAGGTTGGACTAAACAGTAGATAAGTTGACTAGTGAGTTCACAAACCGAGTTTCAATATTTTAGAGTGTTTAAACAAGTTTTCAGAATTTTCCTATGATTAATAGGGCTATGGTCAAAGTATTCTTATTAAATTAGTTAACTAACTTAATTTGAATCATGGATGATTCCAGGGGCTAGATTATTTCCTAAGCTTTCCAACGAGTATTTATTTGTTAAAAACGGATTTCTAAATCTCCTGGAATTTGAATTGCAAAAACAGTGCTGAATTGGATTAAAAAATCGGGCGGGAAAATTAAAATCTTAACGGACCGAAACTAACGAGACTGGGCCTCACTTCGGATTTTTCCGAACGGGCCGAGGAATCCGTCAGACTAGCCCAATAGCACGTCCTAGGCGCGGAAAAAAAATTCTAACCGGTGGGACCCACCGGTCAGTGCACTTAACAAGCGAAACGGTACGGGGCTTTTCTGGCCGTCCGATTAGCCAGGATCCGATGGCCAGGGTGTGTCTTCTCCACCAAGGGGTGGATCGGGGGGGAGAGAGAGAGAGAGCAGGGAGGTGGCAGCGCGGGAACGGCTCACCGGAGAGAAGAGGGTCGACGACGGGGTGTACTGGCGGTGGAGGAGGGTCTTCTCGGCCACCTCCTACAAGAGATGCGTCGGGGGAGGCTTCGGGTCGCCGGAGCCAGAGGCAACCGTGGCGATGGGCTGCGGGAGCGGCTTCGCCGGTGAGCTCAAACGGTGGAGAGGGAGAAAAGGAGAGAATGTCTAGGAGGTTTCTACCAGTGGGGTGAGTTCCATGGCGAGCCCAGCGGGGGTTTAAATAGGCCAGGAGGCCGGGAGCGGGGGTGGCCAGAAGGTGGCCAGTGCGGTGTCTGGCGACATGCAACGGTTCAATGCCGGGCGCGGCGGCCTTGGGAGCTTGCTGGCGTGCGCGGCTTAGCACTGTTGACAGGTCATGCGCGTGCTGGCGTGCTGGACAGGGCCGAGGTGAGGCAGAGAGATGTGGGGGGGTCCGGGTGTTTTTTTTTCCTCTTTTCTTCCATGTCTCACGGCCAGGGTCCAGGCAGGGGTGACTGGGGATCGACAGCAAGGTGAGAGAGGGAGTCCACGGGTACTGCTACGAGCGCTAGGGCATACGAGGACGGCGTCAGCTACAGTACACGCGATTTTTCTGAAATCTTGTTCACAGGTGTTCGACGAAATGCCTGAACCAAATTCAAATTCAAATTTTTGAAAATTTCCTCCGTGGGTTGTCAAGGTATTCAACAAGGTTTCCAAAGATATTTTTATTGTGCTGAAAGGTGAAGTTTTTGCGAAAAACCTAATTGTAATTTGGAATGGTTGCTGATTCAGATTCAGACTTTGGCAGAAGTTTGAGTTAGGTTAGAATTTGAATTTTTGTTTGAAACTTCTTGGTCAAGTGAGTATGTGGTCTAGTCAAGCTCAACCAACTGACCACACACTTAGTTGAGTTACAGATTGCTTAATCTAAGTGTCCAAAGTAGGGTAGTGGTTAACTTTTTCTAGATCAAACTTTTGTTTTCTTTTCTTTATTTCTTTTGCTTCTGGTTTCTTTGGTCCTTGTAGTTCTTCCCTAATGCTTCTGTTGGTTAAGTTTGGATTAACTAAACATTGCACAACAAATTATAACACACATGAAATCATAAAAAGCATATATTAGAAATCTATGCATACATGCAATATGAATGAAAAAGTTTTATCTTGGTCCAAATTTTGGCTCTTTAATTAATAGGAAATGAATTACAAATTTTTGAGTTGTTACAATCTTCCCCCCTTAAAAAGAATCTCATCCTCGAGATTCACTAACTAAGAACTGAAAAGATTGGGAAATTCTTTCTGAAGGTAATCTTCTCGTTCCCAAGTGGACTCATCTTCTGTGTGATTGCTCCACTGAACTTTCAGAAACTTGATGCTACGGGTTCGAGTGGTTCGATATGCTTCCTCGAGGATACGGGTAGGCACTTCACGATAGGTCAAATCCTTGTTGATGTCCACAGAACGGTGATCAATATTCTTGAAGATTTCTGGCTTCTTCGGAACTTCAAGACATTTCTGAAGTAAAGACACGTGAAAAACATCGTGCACTTCAGACAATTCAGGGGGCATTTCCAACTGATAAGACACTTCTCCTCTGCGGCCTAGTATCTTGAAGGGTCCAATATACCTTGGTGCAAGCTTTCCTTTTACTTGGAATCTCTGCATTCCCTTGAGAGGTGATACTCTAAGATATACAAAATCTCCAATCTTGAAGGTCAGTTCTCTACGTCTCTTGTCAGCATAACTCTTCTGTCTAGACTGGGCTACCTTGAGGTACTCACGGATCATGCGAACCTTCTCTTCATCTTCTTGCAGAATGTCTGGTCCAAATATCTTACTGTCTCCAGTTTCAGACCAATTCAAAGGGGTACGACACTTTCTTCCATATAAAGCTTCAAATGGGGCCATTTGCAAACTGGCTTGATAACTGTTGTTGTAGGAAAATTCCGCGAAAGGCAGACAATCTTCCCACTTAACTCCATAGGCTAGAACACAGGCTCGTAACATATCTTCAAGTATTTGATTTACTCTTTCAGTCTGTCCATCAGTCTGAGGGTGGTAAGCTGTGCTAAAGGCTAATTTGGTTCCCAAGGCTTGATGCAAACTTCTCCAAAATCTTGAGGTGAATTGGGTTCCTCGATCAGAAACTATGGTTTTAGGGACTCCATGCAAACTAACAATTCTGGATAGATAAAGATCTGCCAGTTGTCCTGATGTATAAGTGGTCTTGACAGGAATAAAGTGGGCAACTTTGGTCAGTCTATCCACAATGACCCAGATAGAGTCATTTCCGCGGCTAGACCTTGGAAATCCAGTGATGAAATCCATTCCAACTGATTCCCACTTCCATTCCGGAACTTGCAAAGGTTGCAGCAGTCCAGCAGGACGTTGATGTTCAGCCTTGACTCTTTGACAAATGTCACACTTGGATATGAACGTTGCAATCTCACGCTTCATTCCATGCCACCAAAACTGTTCCTTTAAATCTTGATACATCTTGGTTCCACCGGGGTGGATGGAATAAGGTGTCTCATGAGCTTCCTTCATAATGACTTCCTTCAGTTTTGAATCAGCAGGCACACAGATACGTCCTTTATACCAGAGAACTCCTTGGTTATCTTCCTCAAATCCTGGCACCTTGCCGGAACTAATTCTGCGCTTAATTCTGTCAATACTCTCATTTCCCTTCTGGGCTTCTTTGATTTGGCTCATCAAGGTGGGTTGAAACTCAAGGCTGGCTAAGAATCCTTGACTGACTAGATCTAATCCAAACCTTTCAAACTCTTGGTGCAACATGGGTTGCTCCTCCTTGATCATCATATTCAAGGTGCATGGCTTTCTACTCAATGCGTTGGCCACTACATTGGCCTTACCGGGGTGATAATGAATTTCCAGATCGTAATACTTGATCAACTCTATCCATCTTCTTTGCCTCATGTTCAACTCCTTCTGGGTGAAAATATACTTCAAACTCTTGTGATCAGTGTAGATCTCGCAACGGTTACCCATAAGATAATGCCTCCAGGTCTTCAAAGCTAGAACTACGGCTGCTAACTCCAGATCATGGGTTGGATAGTTTTCTTCATGAGGTCGAAGCTGCCGGGAGAGGTAGGCTATGACCTTGCCTTCTTGCATTAACACACAACCAAGTCCAAGTTTGGAGGCGTCGCAATAGACATCAAAGTTCTTGGTGATATCGGGCATGGTTAGGACAGGTGCAGTTACTAATCGCTTCTTGAGCTCTTGAAAACTCTCTTCACACTTAGGGGTCTGTTGGGGATATACCAAATAGGTATACCAGCGACGTAGTCCTAAATCAGCAAGCCAGGGTGGCCCATCAGGGGTGGTATGGCGGATTCGCCATACCGGGCGGCCCAGTTGCTGGAGTTGCCACGATGGTACTGGACGCAGGCGCTTATGGCAGATCCTTAGACAGGCCCATGGCGGATTACTGACGACAGGCCCATGGCGGATCTAGAGACGGCCCATGGCGGGTTACCTTGACGTACACGCATAGGACTTAGTCTAGGACTCCAAGTTGTATCCGCTCCGGTACCAACGTGTAGCCCACGCCAGGCGCCTTTATAAGCCCGGCGTGGAGCAGCCCTTGAGGCAAGAGACAAGTCATACGGCCAATCGCATAGCGAAACAGCCAACCGCATCATTGTAATCGAGCACTTGTTGCCATATAGTGAATTATAGCAGCACGTAGGATCTCGCCACCGTCGGGGGATCTGAAGCTGGGTAAACTCGTGCTACCACCGTCCTGGATCGCTCCTCCGTGTTCACCCCCTTCCACAAACCACCATACCCCTACCTCTATGGCAGATCTATTGACGAAACCACGACACTTGGCGCCCACCGTGGGGCGAAGCGCGTCTGGAGCACGGATCCAGGCGGAATCCGCCTTTGCAGGCATCGGCGACACCGTCGCCATCGGGCGCGTCCTCTACGATTCCGGCTTCCCCATCGTCCCAGCGGATAACCTCTGGGTGCCGGCTAGAGAAGACCCTGCTCGATTCACCGTCGTTCCGATTGGAGATATCCATATCTTCATTGGAGAGACAAACCCTACCCCCGCCACGGAAACCAATTTCCGGCGGATCGGTATGGCTGAAATCCCCAAACGGACCGCTTTCGAGCTGGATACGGAGGAGGACTCATCTGATCTGGAACTTTCCAAGTTGCCCAGATCGGATCTGAAAAGTAAACCCACCCAGCCCGCCCTAGAGGTAGAGGAAGTGGTGGAAGACCGCAGTGAATCCGCCATGAGTAATCTGGCGTTAGAGACACCGCGGTACTGCCTTGTTGCGTTCGCAGGTATCATTTCGGGATCTACCTCCAATGGAGAAGATAGCCCAGGTGAATCCATCCTTGAGGCACTTAACGAAAGTGGTGAATCGGATGACTGGGACAGCAAAGGCTATGATTCTGACCATTACGATGCCGCCATGAGAAAAATCGAGGCGGAATTGGCGCAGCAGGCACTTGAAGAGCAACAAGCAGCAGCCAAGCAGGTGTTTGTAACCAACAAAGGAGATGATGCTGGGCAGACAACCGGTGATCCGCCATCTCAGGCAGTCCACGACGGAGATGCCGGCAATGAGCAGGGCAACCCGCCACCAGCCGCCGATCCCGCCACGGAGCAACTTCCTGAGATCCACGGCGGGCCCAGGCCTCTGCAACCCGCCATCCCCGAGGACCAGCACCCAGAAGACTTCACGACCCCGCTGGATAAGGTCGTCTATGGAACTCTAGCAGATCCAATCACCCCTGACTATGCCAGAGATGTGAACGATCTCGAGAAGAAGAGGCGAGCACTCCTCAAGGAAGCAAAGCGAGTCAAGAAGATGGGCCAGCAGCTTGATGGCGACATTGCTAAAGCTCAAGACACGCTGAAGCATGCAAGGAATATGGAGGAGAAGTATGTTACTCTCATCCAGAACCAGATGACCGAGGGAGGCGACCCGCAGCTGGTACGAAACCTTGAGTTCACCATACCAACAGCGGAAACTCTGGCCAAGATGTACATCAAGAATCCGCCATACGTGGATAAAAACCGCGATGAAGTCAGGGCTACGCCCATTGAAAATATCGTGGCTGCAAAGGAGCTATTGGAGCATAATAAGAGCCCAGCAGCCCTAGAAACGGCGGTGAAACTGATGACAAAAGCATTAGTGCAGCAGGAGAAGGCTACGTCGTCACGACAGCTCGAATCTGATCCCGCGCTATGCAGGTCCAGCACTGCCTCTAAGGCTCCGGGGGCTGGCAACCATGGTACGCGCCCTGACAACGAATCTCATACCGGATCCTCAGAAATCCGAAGAAGAGAAGCTCGCAACCGGGCGAACGCCATCCCAATATCCTCCGATGACAAACCAAATGGCAAAGGCCCACAGAGAAATCCATCGCCACCCCGCAAGCATTACCCTGCTTACGGATACCAACAAGATAATGCTGCCCCTCGCCATAAGACCAACATGCCGCCACCAAAGTATAAGACGTTCGAAGTCCCAAAGGGAGGGATCGTCATACGCGACAATGATGGCAAGCGAGGACGAAGCCGTGACGCTGGACGCAGAGACGATCCGCCACGACGGGAAACCAGCAGAGACGGCGGATCCAAGAGAAGGGACAGATCTCGCCATGACGACGGCGCGCACCGTGGCGGTGACAAGGACAAGCATCGCTCCACTCGCCGCCACGATGACAAAGGGCAAGGCTCCCGCCGCCATAACGACGATCCATCTCCACGAAGAACGGAAGGAAGCCGTCGTAGCTGCAAAGATCAGTCGCAGGACGGCGAGAGTAAACGACGACGCGACCCTTCGCCATCCCCACCAGAGAGAGAGAGAGAGAGAGAGAGAGAGAGAGAGAGAGAGAGAGAGAGAGAGAGAGCAGGAAGGATACATGGAGGAGTCAGTGTTCTGTTCATCGATGCCGACCTCCTTGCCGTGTTGCTCTTCTTATCCTCTACTTGGCCCACACATCACTTGGGTAGGTGCGAGTTGCCTGTCGGTTACGTTGTGGACAGGGTTCCGGCCCAGCGTTGGGTCCATGGGCTGGTTGGCCAATGACACCATACTCCCCCCGCTTCGAGACACCATCACACGAAAAGAAACAAATTTGCTCACTCTTTTAAGTTGGAAGGTCGTCGTGGGGATGCCTTGTTGGCAGCACGGAAAGTTGCTACGCAAAGTGCAAGGTCACAGTTATGATGGCAGCATTCCCACACATATTATTAGCTTATTCGAAATCCCAGAAAATGATAATATATGGCAAACTCTTATTTATATAGATTCGAAGAAATTCAAAGTATGGTTGGCACTTGGAGAAAACTACCAAGTTTCTTACACCAAAGCAAAACATCATTTTAGCCTAAATATATTTAGTTCCTGAAAGCTAGAGACACTGTAATATAGGAGTACATGACTGTAGGAGCGTTTTTACAACTGAGAGGATGCAACTTGAGATGGAGTTTGAGGCGCAACTTCTTTATTGGCCTTGTTTGCGTTTTCAACCTCATGTCTTCACATTCATATAAGTTTCTGTTTCCTGATACATCTGATGAAATCTTGGACACCGGTAGGCATATTGTCTTCACATTCATTCACCTTGAATGTAAGTAGTTGTCCCAAACTTTGTTTTCTGAGTTCGTACCCATCCTACACAGTGTATGAACAATAAGATCACTATCTCATGTGTAAAAAATATAATTGTTTAAATAATTATGATATTAACCTTTATAATTGGTAAATTCACTTTCTCATCTTCCCATCTAGACATGTAGAGGGCAACAAGATAACCAGACAATTGCCTATATAAGATATAGATTAGTAATCAATGGCAATATGTAGTGTAGATTCATAACATAAAATATTGCTTAGTATATATGTTACCTTTTGTGTCCTGAAATATCATTTATTATCTTTTGTTGCCATAGGAAAATATTCTCGTTCCATGTAGATCCAGGGCATGCTTTTGACATGGCTTTTGGTAAGTGTTCAGCAATCCATAAAATTCTATGCATATATTTTGCAAGTGGGTTGCGTTGATACATGGAATCAATAGGAGCAGGGTCCAAAATATAGACTGTTCTGGTATCTTTGTCCAGTATGAATAGAATAAAATCACGGCCAGAAGATTGTATTGGAATATGAATCTGAAATAGCATGCTATTAAATATATAAAATATAAAGTAGTAATAATTAGGATGACATGTATAGGGAAGTTTTCTTACCAATTTGCATGATGAAAGACTATAGTTGATACCAGGCCAACTACGAACGGAATTTGCTAGTTGTTCGACATCTAGCTTCTTTCGGAAGTTTGAATGTCGTCCGAAATCAGTAACCATCTAGGATATTATAAAACATATAATAAGTGTTTACAAAGGTGATAAAAATAGTATATATGTAGACGTCACAATATAGTTAATCTAAGAGGATACCCAGAATTTCATGTCAAGATAGTGTTTTGACATCAATCCTCTCCTTTCTTTGACTGCTTGGATATCATCAAATACAATCTTCCGTACAACCAAATTGAAACAATCACGATCCATGGGCAATTCATTATTTAGCATTTCTTGTAGTGTTTTGAGTGTTACACTGATGGGATATGGTTCAGAGATTTGCACCCAGACTTTCCTGTAAATCATTGCCATAGAAAATAAGATAATATATGTTGTCAATGGTATGCAATTACGAATAAAAAATTATATGCAATACAAAAAAAGGCTTACTCTAAAGAATTTGCAGAATTGATAGATTTAATGTAGTTACAAACTCCATCTATTAACTGGTGTGTGCTCAGGGTAGAAAGAACAGATATCAGTGATTGGTATTTGTTTTCAATGGATAATGAATTATTATCATTTGATTGATTTTGATCAAATGGGTTGTCTGACATTATAACATCATCTGGATCTCCAACACTGTCATCAGTTTCTTCAATCACTGTAGTTGGTGGTGCCTTGTTGTTTTTCCAACACAAGAGTATGCTAGCTAATTTAGGTCTAAAATAAGTAATCATTTCCTGTGTATGAAACAAAATAAAATGGTAAACAATATTAGCATAGATAACAAATAAAATGGCGGCAATTGTATATGTTTATCAAAGAATAGACTTATTACCTGTGTAATTGGATGAGATAGCTTATGTCCAGTCCAATATTCCATGAATTTAAGCAAAAATAGACCACATGATGAACTACATGATTAAAATAAATCTTGAGTACTCCACATGCATCTCAATGTTTTATATTGTCATTATTATAAAAAATATGTGCTCTATATACCTGTCTCTCTGGATTGGCTTTTGTAGTTGTTCTATAATCGTCCATTTAGTGATATCCGTGTCTTCTAATTTATGATTACCGAAATTTCCTTGATTTTTAAGAATGTCCAAATGATATTGTAGTCCTTGTAGCTGAAAAATAATTAGTCATAAAAAATGATACAGATTAATGATTGAACTATTTTCAAAATTTAACGAAAATGATTATAAATTGCATAGGAAATAACCGTAAGAGTGAGTTCAGCTCGAATGTTCTTCCAACACAATGAGTCGAGTACGTGTATCTGAGACGTTTCAATATTGATAGAAGCTAAATACCAATGTGAGTCATTGATATTTATTGGAAGATGAATCTATAATCAAAACAATAGTTACTTTAAGACATGTATATTTACAAATTGAAATTCTGCCAAATCTAGAACTTCATAATTATGCATATTGATGTTACCATGTCATGCTCTAAATACTCTTTGACAACATGTGTCATACCAGTAGATCCATCTATTCCTTTTTCACCATCCTGCTTCAACAGTTTGGTAACAAATGGATTTGCAATAGCAACATTATGATTTTGCACATGTGCTTGATCCCTTAGACAGCATATATATGCGCTTATTACCTATAAATATATAAAAATAAATTACTAATGGGTATTAATATATAGAATGTATTTTTCTTGTTTGTATGAGTACTTACTTCATCATCAAGCCATTTGCTTTCATCAAACAGGCATGTCAAATAACGTTTTTTGATCGATATGTCGTCTATCATCACCAATATATCATCATCCTTGGAGTAATCTATAACACCATGAGCGCAATCATCCATTTGGGTCAATGTATAATCTGCAAAAAAAAAGCAAGTATACATTAATAAATATGACGAATGACTCATGAAAAGCAATGGCAACAAAAGTGAAAATAATAAGTTCATATTTACCTTGCGGGAGATAGTCATATGTTAAATTATTTGTTATACTCTTAGGTTCATCTGCCAGCTTATCATCATCTATTGTCAGCTTATCATCATCTATTGAAGCTATTTCTTCATTCATCAATTCAGAAATCGGAGACAACGATGACCTGGTTGTTGATTGTGTTGATGACAATGGCTCATTGTTCATCTCATTTTCTGATTCTGAACAAAACGATTCAGGAGATTCAGAAATCGAAGATGATGTTGAGATTTTAAGTGATGGTAATGAATCATCCATAACACTTGATTCCAAATTTTTTGCTCTTTTTAATAGACGGTTATCAAATTCCCCAGCTGGGTTATCCTCAATACTGGTTTTTTCAATGTCGTGATCCATTTTCTGCAAACACAAGCAAAATAAAAAATTAAACATCACAAACTCAAATTGGTTTTTTTAATTGTGCAGGTTACAAGTTGCGGCCTAAATTTTGACACTGATATAAGTTGGACTGGGCTAAAATTGACAGTTGCAAGTCTAGACTGAAGCAGTTGCATTGCATGAACAGAGTTTCGCCAGGGGAAAGAAGCACGGCTGCTTCTAGCCTGATGCGACGCATGTCTACCTCGTGGACATCGCTTGCTGATGCTGAATCCTAGCAGAAACCGAGCTGATAGTGGCTTGCAAGGCAGCAGTACCATTACTACAGATAATGCACGCAAAAACCGCAGGTAATAAACAACAGATCAGGATAAGTAGCCGGTTCTAGCAAGAGTCGTGGAGCGGGAGACACGCTGCCAGCGGCGGCAGGAAGGTCCGGAAGAAGGCGGTGGGCGACGAGGCGGTGGTAGCGACGCGCACAACTGGTGGCAAGAAACAAATCGGTTTGATTTTGAGTATAGCATCGAACCTTTTGTAGAGCACGGGAGTACCAATCTCCTGTGAAGTCGGTAGTCGACAATGTCGAGCACGGAGGGAGGACCAATCTCCTGTGTAGTCGGAGGAAACTTATGTTGGAGATTTTTTGTGTGGTCGGTCAATCTGAGTATTTATAAAGGGTTGTGTTAGACGAGATGTCTTGACCATGAAGAAAGAATTTAAGAGGCCTAGCTAAGCACGTACTACAGAATTGAAGAGTTCTAGCTGACCACGTTACAATACGGTTTGGTAAAAAAAAATGACATGGGCGCAGTAGATCGATCGGGCCAGATCGGACTCTTGACGTACGGATCGATTGGGCCAGATCGCGGACGCTTGACGTACGGATCGATTGGGCCAGATCGCGGACGCTTCTTGACGTACAAACTAATAACCTCTTAACGTACGAACTAACCACCGAACTAACTACGGAAACCTTACGTCCTTTATTATTAGGTATAGATTTAGATCGTATAGAACCTTTTTGCGCAATTGTGCTTTGCACTTGCGTCTCTTTTAAATCCGCCATAAGCGGTCCGCGTAGCTTTTTTATGTTTTGATCTTCATTTGATGTTTTCTGTGTGGATTCTAGAGTAGTGACTTTTTGACGATCTAAGCCGCCATCTGCTCAGGGTTTTGGACGGTTGCTATTAAGTATCGTCGCCCTAGCGGATTGTTCGTGCGAAGATTTCGCCATCTCACGAAAAGTCAAGCACAGAGAGCCGGATGGCGGATCGCATAATCCTACGCGTGAAAATTTTTCAAAGTGTTGTTTTTTGGGCATGTTAAAAACTGCAAGTTGCATAAAACTAGGCCTGGCAGTTTCTTCGCACAATCAAACCACTTCAAGCTGCAAGAGTTCAAAAGCATTCAACTGATCCGCCACAAGCAGATCAGTCACAGTGCAGAAGTATTCACACGCAGTTTAAGTTTAAATTACAGACCCACTCAGGGGCCAAATTGATGCAAAGTATTTTTTTCCTGCCATATTGCAGGGCACGTCCTAAGAAGATGGCGGAACCTTGGAGGACACCTCGTCACCGCCATCACCACCTGCAGTAGCCGCAGAGGCTGATGCCGAAGCATGGCTTGGCAACCCTGGTAGATCGTATGCTTCGTAGTATACATTCAACTGAGTGCCAAGGGCACACAGTTGATCATATCCAAGCACGCTCTGCCGGATGGCGGCCTCGTCCACAGGCACGCCGTCCTCGCCGCTCTCCGGGATGCCGGAGGTGAGCAGGTCCAGGTCCATCTCGGGATAGTGGGCCTTCGCCAAGGTCAGAGCTGTCCTGGCACCACCCCGAGCTGAGGACTGTTTCCAGTCCGCCATGAGCCCTGGCACTAGCAGCAGCTTCTGAGTGAGCGCGATGGCGGAGAGATTGGAAGAACCCGCTATCTGCAGGCTCCCGCACGCTTGGCGACCAGCGTTGAGAAGGCCATCAAGCTCCTTCTTCGTTGCGTCGGTGGCCATGCGCAAGCCTTCGGCGGTATCCGCCTCGCCCAGCCCCAAAGCGACTGCATGGCGGAAAAAGAAGATGCGTCACGCACGGCATATCAGAAATTGGAAAAAACTTTACGCTATAAGTAGGAAGAGGAGCTCGTTGAAGCCTTCACGCCGCTTCTCAAAATCAGCGGCGGTTTTGCGGAGGTCCGCTATCTCCTTGTCCTTCTTCTTGCCCTAGTTTTTCTGGTCCTTCAGCTGCTCTTCGAGGGAGGTGTTTGCAGCCAGAGATTTCTGGAACTGCTGCTGCAGCCCATCCATCGCAATGGCGTGGCCCTTCTCCATCCCCTCAAGTGTGTACTTGAGCTTGGCAGCGTCTGCATGGCGGAGTTTTGTCAGATCAGCATTGATTGAATAATCATAAAGGAAAACAAACTTGTTAAGGTAAATTACCGCTATTCTCAAGCTGCTGCTGCAAGTCCACCACCAGAGCGCTTTTTTCCGCCAGCTCCTTCTCTTGCGAGATGATGACCTGGACCAGGTCCTCTACCACCTTCTTATAGTTCTGGCAAAATAATTTAAAGTGTTAGTCACTCTTAGAGCTTTATGCCGGATAAGTATCCACCATAACGCTCGGGGGCTACTCACGATGATTTTCTAGTCACTCTTAGAGCATCATAATGGACAGAATCCGCCATGATACTCGGGGGCTACTTATGCTGATTTTTTGTCTTCCTAAGAGCTTTATGCCAGATAGTCATCCGCCATAACGCTCGGGGGCTACTTAGTATGAAATTTAAAAAAAGTTCTCTATAGAGCACTGTGAAACTACCAGCGCTCGAGGGTTGTGCTATTCAAAAAACTTGCAGGGGTCACTCTTGAAGCTCCATAGCGGATCGAATTTCGAAATCCGCCATGGCGCTCGGGGGCTACTGGGAGTACATACCTTCTTCATAGTCGCTGTTTTCTCAACAAAAGCGGCAATGCCGCTGGACAGCTGGTTGCTGGCATCTTCCTGGCTAGAAATAAGATTGACGACCTCAAGTTGCTTTTGTCTCCAAAATAAACTGCCCCCCGTCGGAGCATCCGCCCCTTGACCCTGAAACGAGCCAGAAGCCTTTTCGCTTTGGACGACATCATTAGCCGCAGCTTCAGTCGTTGGGTTGGCTTCTGGCATTGGGTCAAACTGACCACCAACATCCTCCATATCAATATCGATACGAGCGGAGGAGGGAGTTGGTACGTCAGGGGTGAGCGGAACAGCAGCAGGGGAGGGCTTGGCTCGCTTGGATGACGGCTCCTTGACAGTAGGCTTCTTTCTTATGAGGAAAGGAGGATTAGAGATGGAAAGCAGCAAACAATGGAGAAGGGTGTCCAAAGATTACCTTGACTTGGGCAGATTGATGGTAGCGGTATTCTCGGATGGCGTTTCTAACTCCGCCCTGCGTTGAGCTTCGAAACAACGGGAATCAGCAGATTTCCCGCCACCACCACGAGTTTTTCCACTACCATCCCGTTTCTTGGGAACCACCTTCTCCTGGGTCATATGGGCTGTATCATCCACATTCCCCGCCATCTCCTCTTTGTTTCCGCTAGAGTGAACAACTTCCTCCTTAGTGGCAGATTTGAGGTTGGAGCGGCGAAGGGGATGGGCAAAGTGAGCAGGACCAAGCGATTTGAGCTGATAAGAAGAAAAATGTTATGTCCTATGAAATATAAAGATATTATGCGGTACTATGGCGGAAAGGGAACTTACCGAAGGGCAGGTGCCATTCTCAAACATAGCCATGCCAAACTTCAAAGGTTTCTTCCTAGGAGACTTCATCAGGGAACGGATGCGCTTCTCGATGACTTTAGGGTCCAGCTCCTGGTCCGAACAACGCATGCCATCATTTGCACCAGTATACTCGTGCATCAGGCTGTCGCGATGTTGCAGCGGCTGAATCCGCCGGGATATCCAGCAGTTGATGGTGTCGATCCCTTTCAAGCCATCCACAGATAGCCTGGCAATTCGCCGAGCCAAGAGCTTGACGTAGGGAGTGGCGGATTCGTCATTGACAGCAGTCCAGGAGTCGCGAGATTCAGCAGCAACGTTCTTAAAGGGAGGAAGGCCGCGGGCTTGAGATGGCGCGGGCTTATCCACCATATAGAACCAGGACCCTCTCCATCCGATGGCGGAATCCAGAGGCATGATGAAAGGGTATTCCTTCGACCTTCGTGGAAGAAAGCAAACCGTTCCGCAGGTCCGAAGGGATCCGTCATCTTCATAATTGGCCCGCACGGAAAAGAAAAGTTGGAAGAGGTCTACCCTGGGGCGGATCCCGAGGTATCCCTCGCACAAAGCTGCGTAGCCCGCCACAGACACCGGGCTGTTTGGTGATATGTGGTGGAGCTGCAATCCATAGAACTTCAGAAGATTAGTGAAGAAAAGAGATGGAGGCATACTGAGACCCCTCTCCACGTGAAATTTAAGCATCACGATCTCGGAGGGGTTAGGAATAGGCACTGGGGCTTTGAAGTCAGTCCGCCATCCAGATTCGGCTTGAGGAGCCACAGTGCCCTCGCCTTCCATGGCCTGGACGTCAGAATCCTTAACATGGGATTTCTGCCAATACCCATGGAGGTTCTGGGGGATCTGCTCTTCCTCGTCCTCAGCACCTTCCTCCTCAGCCTCGCCATCCACTTCCTTGTCTGCGGGATCATCCGGGTTTGCTTCCGCCATCTCCTCTTCGGCCTCGGACATAATGTCCTCTGGGTCCAAATCCGCCATTGCGGGATGTGTTCCCTAAGTTGACTGTTGAAGGAGGGAATCTTCCTCCTCGGCTTCGGAATGATGGCGGGAAGGTGATCCGGCGTCCATGGCGTTGAGCGAAAGGAAGATTCCGCTGTGAAATCTGCGAAGTGCCTGAGCAAGCTGCTCCGGCGGAAATAGCTACCGGCGGCGAGATTTCCCGCGGTGGCTCGTCGGAGGCGGTGGAGCTCTCGTGGCGGCGCTGAAGAGAGAAAAAGCGACGGGGGTGAATGAGGGGTGACCGGCCGGGGCTGAGAGGCCGGGGTATATATAGACCCCGGGCCTCGAGATTCGTGCCCGCCATCACCACCGCTCGTCCTGATCGCAGAAACCCTAATCCGGCGACACGTGTCCGGGGGTAAAAAAGTAACTTGGTGAAAACAGTGCGTGCACTGTAAGTCTTGCCCTAGAAGGAACTGTGTGCCGAAATTTACGGCGGATTTCAACGGTATGATCCAACGGATCCCGAAAATCTCGCTAAGATAACTACGTCGCTTGATCCGTTATTTACGGCGGATTAATAGATGGAAGAAGGAACATCAAGATGACCGCCATCCCAGCACAGAAGAGAAGAAGAGCTATGGCGGAAATGACTCACCAAGAACATGCATGGCGGATGTAGATGGCAATCTTGAAGTTCCCTGGGGGCTACTGTTGGGGATATACCAAATAGGTATACCAGCGACGTAGTCCTAAATCAGCAAGCCAGGGTGGCCCGTCAGGGGTGGTATGGCGGATTCGCCATACCGGGCGGCCCAGTTGCTGGAGTTGCCACGATGGTACTGGACACAGGCGCTTATGGCGGATCCTTAGACAGGCCCATGGCAGATTACTGACGACAGGCCCATGGCGGATCCAGAGACGGCCCATGGTGGGTTACCTTGACGTACACGCATAGGACTTAGTCTAGGACTCCAAGTTGTATCCGCTCCGGTACCAACGTGTAGCCCACGCCAGGCGCCTTTATAAGCCCGGCGTGGAGCAGCCCTTGAGGCAAGAGACAAGTCATACGGCCAATCGCATAGTGAAACAGCCAACCGCATCATTGTAATCGAGCACTTGTTGCCATATAGTGAATTATAGCAGCACGTAGGATCTCGCCACCGTCGCGGGATCTGAAGCTGGGTAAACTCGTGCTACCACCGTCCTGGATCGCTCCTCCGTGTTCATCCCCTTCCACAAACCGCCATACCCCTACCTCTATGGCAGATCTGTTGACGAAACCACGATAGGGTCCATTCAAACTTCTTGTCCTTCTTCAACAGTTGGGTCATGGGTCTGGCAATGCTCGAAAACCCTTCAACAAATTTGCGGTAATATCCTGCTAATCCGAGAAAACCTCTAACTTTAGTTTGAGTGGTAGGGGCTTCCCATTCCATGACTGATTTGATCTTCTTTGGGTCCACTGACACTCCCCCAGCTGATAATACATGGCCTAAGAATCCAACTTCCTTCAACCAAAACTCACATTTACTAAACTTGGCATATAGCTGATGCTCTCTCAGAGTCTCTAGGATTAATCTCAAATGGGTTGCATGCTCTTCTTCAGACATGGAGTAAATAAGAATGTCATCAATGAAGACAACAACAAACTTATCCAAAAACTCCATGAAAACCTTATTCATGAGATTCATGAAGTAGGCAGGGGCATTGGTTAATCCAAAGGATATTACGATGTACTCATACAATCCGTATCGGGTAGTGAAGGCTGTTTTAGGTATATCGGTTGCACGGATCTTCAGTTGATGGTATCCAGTTCTAAGGTCTATCTTTGAGAAGACTTGAGCTCCAGTCAATTGGTCAAACAAATCATCAATCTTTGGAAGAGGATACTTATTCTTGATGGTAACATCATTTAGCTTGCGGTAATCAGTGCACAGTCGGCTGGAACCGTCACTTTTATCCACAAACAAGACGGGTGATCTCCAAGCAGATGAACTTGGCTGAATCAATCCCTTACTCAAAAGGTCATCCAATTGCTTCTTTAACTCAACTAGTTCAGCTGGGTTCATACGATAGGGTCGTTGGACTATAGGTCCAGTTCCGGGGATAAGCTCAATGATAAACTCAATATCCCGATCCGGTGGCATTCCGGGTAGCTCATCGGGAAAAACATCCGGGTATTCACAGACGATGGGAACTTGCTCTAGAGTTGGTCCTGAGATACTCTTATGACATCTGGTGGTTTGGGGTGGTTTTACGGACACATGCTTTACTACAATTCCATTGCTACTCTTCATGGTGATGGTCTTTTTGGCACAGTCTATCACTCCTTGATGGGAAGACATCCAATTCATACCAAGAACTACTTCCAAACCTTTAGTTCCCAACACTATCAAATTGGCTAAGAAAGCTATTCCATGAATTTCTATGGGAACTGCCAAACAGTTCCACTCAGCCCTTGTTGTTGACCCAGGTATTTGTACTAACATGGCATGTTTCATGGGTGTTGGTTGAAGTCCACTTTTATCAACAAATAACTTAGTAACAAACGAGTGTGAAGCTCCAGAATCAAACAGAACTCTTGCAGGAACTGAATTAACAGGGAACATACCAAGCACAACGTCAGTTGCTTCCTGAGCTTCTTCAACATTCATGTGATTCAGACGGCCTCGAGGGTGAGGCTGGTTCCTTGGTGGATAATTCTTGCCATTTCCAACCCGGCGCTGTTGCTGAGCAGGAGTAGTGGTCTTGGATGCATCATTCAGCTTCTTCGGGCATTCATTGGAGTAGTGCCCCTTGATTCCGCACTCATAACAGGTAACACCAGACTTGTCACCAGACTTGGGTAGCGCAGGTGCACCATTTGGCCTTGGAGTATTGGCGTTGAAGTTGTTGCCATTAGGTCTTGGAGGTGTACGGTTGAAGTTGTTGCCGGTCAGGCGGTTGGGAAAGTTGGGACGTGTAGCAGGTGCAGGTGGCCTCATAGGTCTAGGGGCAAAACCCATAGGTGGATTTCCCCTTTCCTTCTGCGAGTTGCTTGAGTTGCCTTGATACATCATACGGCGCTTGCGGTTCTCTGTAGCTTGCTTGAGTTTGCCTTCCATCTGAATGGCAGAGTCAACCAATGACTCCAGGTCTGCAAAGGGAATGCTGACCAAGACACATTGCATCTTATCATGAAGTCCATTCAGAAACCTCTCTTGCTTCTTCTCATTGGTGTTGGTGTCATCTAGGGCATACCTAGACAAGGTAAGGAACTTGTCACGGTAGTCAACCACAGATAGGGAACCTTGCTTCAGATTTCTGAACTCATCTCTCATCCTTTTAACTAGTCCCAAAGGAACATGGGCTTTGCTGAACTTGCTCTTGAACTCCTCCCAAGGCATCACATACCCTTGGGCTTGCATTGCACGAGTGCTATCCCACCAAGCTCTTGCGGCTCCAGCAAGATAGTGGGTGGTGTACAAGACCTTCTCATGTTCGCCAACTCCGGCGACTGCCAAATTGTTCTCCATGGTGCGAAGCCAGTCATCAGCATCTAAGGGTTCTTCAGACTTAGTGAACATAGGTGGGTTGGTGTTTTGGAAACTCCTTAACTTGGATCGGTGATCACCATGGCCATTGTTCTCTCCTTCACCATGGCCATTTCCATTGCCATTGTTGTGGTTCATTGCCATCTGGTTTAGTTGCTGAAGAGTGGCCAAGTTAGCTTGGCGCTCAGCTCGGGCTGCTTCTCGGTCTTCCATGATCAACCTTAGCAGTTGTGCTACTTCTGGGTTCGGGGGTGGGGGTGCTCGCGGCATCTGAAGATAATGGGTGTAAGACAAGAGGGAAAAACTAATTGCTAAGATTTAAATGTAACATAGATGATGCAATTTTGTCTTACTAAGGCCTTAAGGGCCAAATTCATATTTCATTCAACAACATCAAACATACCACCCATACGAGTTCACACATTACAAATGGTTTACATCAAACCATTGCGACTCGTCTACTAGAGAGGGGATACAACTCACACCTACACGAAGTGACTTAAAGTGAACTCATAACTAGATAACACTTGGATCTCCAATCTAAACATCAGGCTCCTCGGGGTCTTCCTCCTCATCATCCTCGATGAATCCAGCATCCTCATCATCCTCCTGATCATCAAGGTCCTCCATGAAATCATCCTCGTCACTAATGAGGGCATTATCCTCCTTGCGGAGGTCAATGCCTTCCTCCTCACCAAGGTGGTTCTCTAGGTCTCCAATGTACTCAGTCAGCTCAGCCACCTGGGCCTTCAACTCTTCAATGGTCTCATCCTTTTCCTAGCGCTGGCGGCGAAGGCTCTTGCGATCCATGGCAAGGATCCTGATAGTGCTCCTTGCTTCCACAAGTGCGAAGTGCTCAAGGTTGGCCTTGGTACGGGCACGATCTGCCTCCTGCTGAGTGGAGTACAGCAATAAGTCCATGTGATCTATATATGAACTTGGCTCATTGTGCCCTGGCATGTTTGTGGGGCGCCCATCCGCATCACGCCGAGCAAAGTTCCTAAAGCGCTCCACCTAAACCTCCTCAACATGCAGTCCGCATAAGCGGACAAGCATCTCCTGCATACCTCGGACCAAACCATCGGCCCAAGTGTTCTCCACAAGCTCAAACTTGATCCTTGGAGAACTTAAATCTCCCTTCTTGCCACGGCAACTTGCCCTGATAAGCCACCGTAGCTCTCCATCCGGGTGCTCATTGAGCACGGCTCCCTTGAACTCCGGATACAGACGATCCAGGAACAAGGTCAGGGTAGTGAGGTCGCGCTCGAAAACAAGGCGACCACCATGGCCCAACTGGTATTGCTCAGTGAACACCGGGGCCATCTACAAAATTTTAGATTAGATTAAGTTAGTGATCAACTCAAGTGTGCAAAATTTTAAGTAGGCAAAAACTGAATCATATACAAAGCTTTGTAAATAGAGAGGAAAGACTTAAGCACTTTTAACCATTACTTATCTCTTTGCTTTTATAAAGGTTCCATCTAACGCCCATTCTAACTAAGGTCTCCTATGGTCAGCCTAGGCTCTGATACCAACTTGTAACACCCGAATTTCCAGAAATTCAAAGTGCTCACTATGTATTCCACCACAATCCCAGAATCATTGTTGTGATACACATAACGTAGTTGGTAACCAGTTCCATAGACATTACAATACGAATAGTTCAAATACAATGGTCATAGTGACCAAGTTCTTATTACAACACAATATAGCAGCGGAAATAACGTCTTCGGGTCCATGCCTTCACCCTACAGGCAATGGCGACTCAGGAGATGACCTTAGTTCTGGTACTCATCTTCATAACCTTCCTCCGGATATTCTTCCCCATAGCCTGGCCAAGTTGATAGCCAGGGACACAGCCATGAGTACATTGGATGCACTCGCAAACCATCTTATAAACGAAATGATGAAATAGATATGCATGGTTGATATGGTGGACTAAGCACTAAGTTTATTTGCAAAAAGCTAGTTTTGTTTCCCAAGAATGTTCATTAGTAGAAAAGAGGTTTAGTTCTCTAAGTAAATCTAAAGAGGAACTTCAAATGTGTCAACAACAATGTCAAGTCAAGTCATTTCCCAAGTTCACCTTCAGTTGCTAATATTCTTGACAAAAGTCAAGTACAGCTTGCCAACTGTCCATGACCGCGGACGCGACTATTCGAATAGTTTTGAAACCTCTGCAGAGGGGTACACTTTACCCACAGGATTCGATACATCTGCCGGGAGAAATCCACGGATCGTCATACACAAAGTATGCGAGGTTCAGATAATCAAACAAACTCCTTCACTTGTCTACTCTAGTATAGGATCCTTCCCTAAGAGTCCATTCTGGCACTCATAGTTTTGCCCGCTGTAGAGTGCTGCATGAATGGAAATTTTCCACTCGGTTCGGAAGCACCCACGCATGGCTTACTTCTATAAAAGATGATACAAGATCTCCCATACTAGAATAAACAAGCTACAGACTAAGCCCCTTCCCATTTAGGGGTAATGTGGTCGTACGGTAATGGTTGGCTCACATGGTACATCACTTATTATCATTTAGAAAATACATTCCATAGTCCTTAGTCAAGATTATTTTCCTTCATAAAACCATCATGTAGGAGAAGTCTCCAATCCAAGCTTCCAAGTTCAAATCACCAATTTCAAATAGGGTTCCCTTTATAGATGACCTCAATTTTATTAGCGACTAAGCAACTACATTGAGTGATGCTACCACTAAATAGGGTAGGATAAACTCAGCTTGATACTCTTGCTAAGCAAGATATCACTACACAACCATCATTCTAAAGTAGCAATTCAATCATGCAATTTACTTAAAAACAAGTAGAATGCAATAGAAAAAACTAGGCATTTGGAGTATGAGGATTCAAAAGATGGCTTGCCTTGGTTGGCAAAGTGTCCTGGGTAGTCTTCTTCTTCTTGATAAAATCCCCCCTCAATATCCTCCTCAGCAACACTAGCGTCTAATAACGAATAAACACAATGCACACAATCACTAAACCATACTAACAACATTCCAAGCACACATACTTGTTTTCAAACAATAAAGATCATGTGGGATTTTGTTGAGTTGGTTTGCAAGTTTTCTTCCAAGTTTTCATTAAGTGTGTAAGATAGATTTTTCTACCATGTGCCATATGTTGTTCACTTTCTTAGCATTGGTACGAAACTAGGGGTAATAGGGCTAGTTCAAGTGGAGAGTGACTAATTAAGTAATTTGGGTAGTGGGGGTAATTATCAAACCAAGTATGTAGTGAAATCTAACATTTTATGCTACACACTAGGGTTGGATTAGGGTTTAATTGATAGCACTAACAAGGTTTTAATTGATTAAGGTTGGACTAAACAGTAGATAAGTTGACTAGTGAGTTCACAAACCGAGTTTCAATATTTTAGAATGTTTAAACAAGTTTTCAGAATTTTCCTATGATTAATAGGGCTATGGTCAAAGAATTCTTATTAAATTAGTTAACTAACTTAATTTGAATCATGGATGATTCCAGGGGCTAGATTATTTCCTAAGCTTTCCAACGAGTATTTATTTGTTAAAAACGGATTTCTAAATCTCCTGGAATTCGAATTGCAAAAACAGTGCTGAATTGGATTCAAAAATCGGGCGGGAAAATTAAAATCTTAACGGACCGAAACTAACGAGACTGGGCCTCACTTCGGATTTTTAAGAACGGGCCGAGGAATCCGTCAGACTGGCCCAATAGCACGTCCTAGGCGCGGAAAAAAAAATCTGACCGGCGGGACCCACCGGTCAGTGCACTTAACAAGCGAAACGGTACGGGGCTTTTCTGGCCGTCCGATTAGCCAGGATCCGGTGGCCAGGGTGTGTCTTCTCCACCAGGGGTGGATCGGGGAGAGAGAGAGAGAGCAGGGAGGTGGCAGCGCGGGAACGGCTCACCGGAGAGAAGAGGGTCGACGATGGGGTGTACTGGCGGTGGAGGAGGGTCTTCTCGGCCACCTCCTACAAGAGATGCGTCGGGGGAGGCTTTGGGTCGCCGGAGCCAGAGGCGACCGTGGCGATGGGCTGCGGGAGCGGCTTCGCCGGCGAGCTCGAACGGTGGAGAGGGAGACGAGGAGAGAATGTCTGGGAGGTTTCTACCAGTGGGGTGAGTTCCATGGCGAGCCCAGCGGGGGTTTAAATAGGCCAGGAGGCCGGGAGCGGGGGTGGCCAGAAGGTGGCCGGTGCGGTGTCTGGCAACGTGCAATGGTTCAATGCCAGGCGCGGCGGCCTTGGGAGCTTGCTGGCGTGCGCGGCTTAGCACTGTTGACAGGTCATGCGCGTGCTGGCGTGCTGGACAGGGCCGAGGTGAGGCAGAGAGATGTGGGGGGGGGGTCCGGGTGTTTTTTTTTCCTCTTTTCTTCCATGTCTCACGGCCAGGGTCCGGGCAGGGGAGACTGGGGATCGACCGCAAGGTGAGAGAGGGAGTCCACGGGTACTGCTACGAGCGCTAGGGCGTATGAGGATGGCGTCAGCTACAGTACACGCGATTTTTCTGAAATCTTGTTCACAGGTATTCGACGAAATGCCTGAACCAAATTCAAATTCAAATTTTTGAAAATTTCCTCCGTGGGTTGTCAAGGTATTCAACAAGGTTTCCAAAGATATTTTTATTGTGCTGAAAGGTGAAGTTTTTGCGAAAAACCTAATTGTAATTTGGAATGGTTGCTGATTCAGATTCAGACTTTGGCAGAAGTTTGAGTTAGGTTAGAATTTGAATTTTTGTTTGAAACTTCTTGGTCAAGTGAGTATGTGGTCTGGTCAAGCTCAACCAACTGACCACACACTTAGTTGAGTTACAGATTGCTTAATCTAAGTGTCCAAAGTAGGGTAGTGGTTAACTTTTTCTAGATCAAACTTTTCTTTTCTTTTCTTTATTTCTTTTGCTTCTGGTTTCTTTGGTCCTTGTAGTTCTTCCCTAATGCTTCTGTTGGTTAAGTTTGGATTAACTAAACATTGCACAACAAATTATAACACACATGAAATCATAAAAAGCATATATTAGAAATCTATGCATACATGCAATATGAATGAAAAAGTTTTATCTTGGTCCAAATTTTGGCTCTTTAATTAATAGGAAATGAATTACAAATTTTTGAGTTGTTACAAATGTCTAGATACAAATTTCTTCTGAATCCTTATACAAATATCTATCATTCAGAGCAAGTCTCTGACCAGAATAACATTCAGATAATTACTGAGAATTTATCCAGCCAAACCTATCATTTTCACTAATAAATCTATATCTAGAGTTTCATATATTATTTTGGAGTGAATCCAATTTTGTAGAGAAACCCTCAGCAGTACCTTTCACATTCCATAGGCCTCCATGCTTGTTGATCTACAGTTTTAGCATAGTTGTATCTTGAAATTACTCTTAAATCTAACTTTAGGAAATTATAAAACCTATTATGTGAAGTATTTCTGGGTGAGACAAATTTTGGGTGACCTTGTACTGTGAATGCTTGCTACTGACCAGAGGATAAATTTTTCTGAGCTTGTAAGATTTTCTGGTAGAATTAACTCTGAAACAGTAGTTTTCATCACTAGAAAAATTATAGGAAAATAACCACAAATCCTTTTTGGGTGAATCCACTTTTGTTGGGTTCATAAAAATGTTATCTTCCATGGGTATACTGGTGGTAGGTTTTGAGCAACTATAGTTGCCTGCAAGCTATTTAGAGCTTATTAGGATTTGTTTGCAAATTGAATCTCCCATAAATTCTTAGAAATAGGTATTAGTGTTAAACCACCTGGAAATGTTCAGTATGGCGATTTGCTTGCTTATGATACTTGTTTGATGTGATTGTTAGCTGTGGTGATGTGTGTAGCTTATTTCTGCTTGCCTGCTTATATTGTTGTTAATTGTTATCGGCGTTAGATTCGAACGAGAACGAGTACACCGAGGAGGGGGAAATATTCGAGTATCAGGAGGAAGAAGACCAGGGACAAGCCAACCAAGGCAAGCCATCTAAACTTGTTGCATATCTGATCCTAGTTTTACTTATTGCATGCTTTATAAATGTTTATAAAAATGCATATTTTTATATTGCTATTACCTCTAAATAGCAATTGTTGGCGACTTGGCTCCACAAGTCAACTGTTATCATCCTTATGGATGACACCTTCTTGAAACCTACTTATACCCTGGGCTAATGGTTTGATGGTTAGCATCAAGACCTTTGGAAATCCTTGTAGTGGAGTAAAAACTCTAGGTTGGGAACACTCAATTGGGTATTTGAAAATGTTTTCAAAAACCTTGGAATAGTGCCCTATTCCAATGAAATATTTTCAGAAATGAGGTTTTGGATAAATGAAGTTGGATGGAAGAAAAGGAGCTGGTGGATTTTATGAAAAAGGCATTGGTGGTTCTTTGTAGTCATTCGGAACAATTAACTCGTGCAACCACAATTACGCTGGTATGGGACGGGGCGTAACAGAGTAGTTTGTTCACTTTGGTAGGGGGCCTCCAAATGTAATGGCAGTCCGACCATGGACACCTTTTCCATGGCACCCTGAGTAACAGCGGTTACTCAGGCTCACATTGTCACCTTTTCAGGTGGCAGGGTTACAACCTAGGGGCCCTCATTGAAAACGCCTGCAAGTGATGGCAAGGTTCCGAAGGGTCAAGTGGGCTGGGGAATTTGCTACTCCTGGGTCAAACAGCCACTTGGGCTTCGGTGTTGAGGGGTGATACGTCTCCAACGTATCTATAATTTTTGATGCTCCATGATTGTTTTTACACCATTTGCCTACTGTTTCGTTACACTTTGTGGCACTTTTATGCATTTTCCGGAACTAACCTATTAACAAGTCGCCACAGTGCCAGTTCCATGTTTTCTGCTATTTTTGTGTTTCAGAAAAGCTACACAAGAAATATTCTCGGAATTGGACGAAACAAGTTCCTGAAGTCTTATTTTTCCAGAAAGCTTCCAGAGATCCGAAGAGGAGTCGGAGGGGGGCCACGAGGGCCCCACACACCAGGGCAGCGCGGCCCAGCCCCTGGCCACGCCCCCTACATGTGAGGTCACCACGGTCCACCTCTGACGATGCCCCTTCGCCTATAAAGACCCCCCGACGGAAAAAACCTAAGTACCCGATCAATTTTCCAGAACACATCACGATCCGCCACCGTCGTCGACCCGAGATCGAGAGGGTCCAGAAGCTCTTCCCGGCACCCTGCCGGAGAGGGGAATCGCCACCGGAGGTCTTCTTCATCGCCATGCTTGCCTCTGGAGCGATGAGTGAGTAGTCTACCTTGGACTATGGGTCCATAGCAGTAGCTAGATGGTTGTCTCCTCCACCATGTGCTTCATGTTTAGATCTCATGAGCTGCCCTACATGATTGAGATCACCGTTATGTAATTCTACATGTTTGGTTTGTTGGGATCCGATGAATATTGGTGTTATGATTGAGTTGCTATACTGAAATATATCTTATGTTATCTCTATGTTGTTTATGATCTTGCATGCTCTCCGTTGTTAGTAGCTATCTTGGCCGAGTAGTTGCTAGTGACTCCAAGAGGGGGTATTTATTCTCGATAGTGGGTTCATGCCTCTATTTAATCTGGGGGAGTGACAGAAACCTCTAAGGTTGTAGATGTGATGTTGCTACTAGGGAGAAAACAACATTCATATGCTCGAGGGCATATGCTTTGTTTACATTACACACTTTGCTTAATGCAATTATCTGTTGTTCGCAACTTAATACTCATGGGGTGTTCGGATGATATCCCAGAGAGTGGATTATTAGTCATAGATGCAGTTGGATGGCGGTCTATGTATTTTGTTGTAATGCCCAGAGTAAATCGCATAGTGATCTTCTTGACATATCACGTTTATCTTTATTCTATCAATTGCCCAACTGTAATTTGTTTACCCAGCATGTGTTATTTATCTTATGGAGAGACACCACTAGTGAACTGTGGACCCCGGTCCTATTTCCATCATATTGCTATCACCTGTTTACTTTACTCGCACTGTTTACTTTACTCGCATACTATTATCACTTTCCACTCGATACGCTCATACCCTTTGTTTCAAGCAAACTGGTGAGATTAACAACCTCATCGCAAGTTGGGAACAAAGTACTTGGTTGTGTATGTGCAGGTTCCATGTTGCAGCTAGCAAAGCAAAGCTTGGACGAGGCGCCCTATAAATTGTTCGAAGCTGTCGCTAAGCTTGCAAGCATCACCTTCAGTCGTATTGTCTGCTCTTCTCCTGATCGACATACCTTGGTTTCTTAACTGAGGGAAAACTTGCTGCTATATTCATCAAAACCTTCTCTTGGGGTTTTCCAACTGGCCGGTCATTTACTTCATTAATTTCATACACCATCACCGCGCCACCAACAAGTTTTCTGGCGCCGTTGCCGGGGAAGAAGTGGAAGACTTCTGCAAGGGGAGTTTTTCGCACGCACATCCTTTACTTTGTTTTAAGTTTTGCTTTACTTTATTTTTACTTGCATCGTTTTATCAAAAACCCAAAAAAATTAGAATCCTTTGTAGTTGTTTTTACTTGTCTTGCTTTATCATGCTTTCTATCAATGGTTGGTTTCTTTGAAACTAAATCTTTTTGGCAAGGTGGGTTCACGGAAGAGCAGCAAAATTATTATGAGGAACACCGCTTGTCACAAAAAGGGAAACACTTATGGGAACAAATCAATAGATTGTATATCATTGCTAGAAACATGTGCTCTATTTATAATGTTACTTATTGCTTTGATAGATCTTGTTGCTGTAGGAAGTATAAACACCTCCCTTTTCAATGTGAGTATAATGATGATGTTACCATATCTTCTTATATTAATGGAAATTATGACTTTTATGATGTGGAACGAATTGAAGAATTTATTGCTTGGAAGGGTGCATTCGAACTTGCTTATTTGCTTGAAAATACTGATGATGCACCGTATAAATATGAGGTTTATGATATACTTACATTTTGCTTTGATAATTACAAGGAAGAAAATGGCTATATTCTTAAATATCTTAATAGATGCTCTCCAACGGAAGAGACTAATGCCTTGAAGGAGCCTATGGAAGAAGAAATTGCTGAAACTGGAAGCTCATTGGATGAAAAAGAGGAGGAGAGTGATGATCAAGAGGAGGAAGAATGGAGCTACCCATGTCTACCTCCCAATAAGAGTAACTCTTTAACTAATACCTTATTTGATCACCCTCCATGCTTAACAAAGGAGGGTGAGTGTGATATTTATATTGTTGAGTTTGTTTATGATGCTACTGAAAATTATTATGAGAGAGGAAAATATGGTAGTTGGAATTTTCATGTAACTAAAACACCTCTCTTTATATTGAAAGTTCCAAAGTTGCTCTTATTTTATCTATCCATACTTGTTACTATGTGCTTCTTCGATTTATTTTCTTACAAGATTCCTATGCATAGGAAGTGGGTTAGACTTAAATGTGTTTTATATTTGCTCCTTGATGCTCTCTTTTGCTTCAATTCATATTTCTTATGTGAGCATCTTCTCAAATTACTGAGCCTAGCTCAAAGGCGTTAAAGAAAAGCACTCTTGGGAGATAACCCAATATTTTCTTTTTAGTACTTTTTCTTTTATTTGAGTCTTGGAAGTCATTACTACTGTAATGACCTCTCCTTATCCTTTTTATTTTATTGTTGTGCCAAGAGAAGCCTCTAATTTGAGTGAGGTAAAGATTTGGGGATGTTGCTGTCCTGAAACTGTTTTTGGTGCTGCACCGTAAAAATTCGTAAACAATCTCTGTATATCTTTTGGATCTCCGATTTCTTGTGCATATGCCCCAGGTTATATCCAAACTTTCGTTAGTTGAACACTTTTTGATTTGAGCAACAGAAAACCCCTCAAAAATTCGACCTTTGTCAGCTGTTCTGTTTTGACAGATTTCTGCCACTATTCGTTTTTGCCGCTTTATCGCTTTCTTTCGAGTTCTTTTGATCACGGAACTTTTGGGGAAGTTGCTAAAGTAGTATATGCTTTATATGTGATGGTTTTGGGTTGAAACCTGAAGCAAAAAGAGGTTGATTATATGATATGCTTACACTAATGTTGCTAATAGATTTGTGTTTAGTTTTGTATGAACGAAGTTTTCAAGTGTAGGGATAGGAGAATGATGAGATGAGTTGAAGAATGGACAAAAGCTCACGCTTGGGGATGCCCCTGCATCACTCCAAGAAATATCCAAGAATTACAAGCGTCAAAGCTTGGGGATGCCCCCGAGGCACCCCTTCTTCATCGGCAAAAATCAGGTCACCTTTCAAGACACTATATTTTTATTGCTTCATGCACTATGTGTTTTTCTTGGAGCGTGAGTTGTTTTAGTTTTCTTTGTTAGTTTAGTTTTGTTTTCTGCAATAAATGGTTGGACCCCAACAAATTTCTTTTGGAGAAGTTGCCTTGCTTTTCATTTGCCAAGAACGCTCTAGTTTTCATTCTTATCAAAAACCGAGTGTTCATCTTTTTCTGCTACTGCTTTTGGTTTTCGTTTTCGCCTTGATTTGCGTTCAGACCTTGTAATATCTTTTCATCAAGGTGTATTTTTGCCTCTGATCTTTATTGGTTTTCATCAAAAGAGGTGTCTTAAAAAAATTCAAATGGTGTTGGAAAAGAGAAAAAGCTTTGTGCAAAAAAGTGGTACAAGAAGGAGCTTGTGTAGACTGCGGCTTAGGCTTTTTAATGTCATGCTTGATATCTTTTTGATAGTATGCTTAGTGGTTTTGCTGTAGCATGACTTGTCTCAAATAACAGAGATTGCTTAATGAGCCTTTGAAAAAATCATGCGTTGTTTTTATCGTTTGGAAGCATTATTTTGGTTTTCTCCTTGATGCTTTATTTGGGTTGACTTGGCGCATGCTCATACATGTTAGACTCTTACAAAGTCGCCAATAGACTCTATGATCATTTAGTTTTGACTTTTGATGCCATCTTATGCTTCTTTTAATGTCGCTTTGTCGCTTTGCATGATTATGGCCATTATTGCTCTCTTAGTTGGTCGCTCCCAGTCTTTTGCTAGCCCTTGCCTTGTACTGAGTATGAGCTCTACTCGTGCATCTAACTCCTAAAAACCAAGTTTGCCAAAGTGTCAACCATACATACCTACTAGCAATTTGCTATTCCAAGTAAATTTGACTTGCTTTTATTTACTCTTCAAATTAAACTCTTACCAATGTTATGCGAAAATTGGTCAGTAAAGCTCTCACGAACCGGAAGGCACACTTTCCTTTTTCTTGTTCTTAAAAATTTGACATTGTGGTCTCTTATGTTGAGTTGTTATGCTTGCAAGTTGTAAGTTGGATACTAGCCCAACCATGTTGTCATGGGCAAGCTTTCAACATTGCACTTCTTATTTGAGTTGATATCGTGATCTTTTGTTTACGGATGCCCGCGGTGTGAAATGAATTGGGAATCTTGCGGGGATCATGGAGTTTGTATATGTGTTAGGGAAACGCCTGGGCCGCCAATCTAAGCCATGCATAATTCATGGTGGAAATTTGCAGCATACCCATAGTGGACATTCGACGACGCATCTCAAAATAAAAAGCTAAACAAATGGTAAATAAAAGAGATGTCGAGGTGTTCATTGTCTGCTTGTCCTGTCATTTTGATGTGGGCTTGTTCCATGTCATCGGGCACGGAGGTACCCCGTTGGCGGTTCTTGATGATACATATATACTTAGAATGACAAGAGCCTTGCTTGGGACTCTAAGTTGAGTACATGAGGTTTGGGTACTTGTATTCACGGGGCACGAGGTTTTCAACTTATGATTTGTCAAGCATATGCATCATAATTGTTCTCGCATTAACTTTAACCATTCAAGATGCTTATGATGGGGGCAATGAGAGCTCAAAGCCGGTAAGTAACATAATTTTTGAAGGTTATAAAACTTGCAATCACTGCTTCCCTCCGCGAAGGGCCTTTCTTTTACTTTCATGTTGAGTCACCACCTTCTATCTTTATGCACCATTAAGAGAGCATAGTTTTCATTATTAGTATAATGTGCATTGTCCCAAAGTTTTCATTGATTGATTCATATTGTTGGTTTCACTTGTTCTCAAATTATTTGTATCTAGTCGCCCTCTTAAACTTGAAGGTGTCCTATGCATTTATGTTTTGCTCTCTATGAAGGACAAGCTGAAAACCATTTGTATGTTTTTCCTTATGATTTGAACACACGTTTGACTTTCATTGTTTCATTTTCATGATCTTTTGTTTGTGTTCATTTGCATGTTTATAACATGGTTGCTAAGTTTCTATTGTCAAGATTATATCTTTCATGCCCATGTTTTAAGTTCTTATGATCCCAGCTCACAAATGCTTACATATATGATCAAGATTGTGTAGGTGCATGTCACCTCAAAAATTATTCTTTTGTTATCACTTACCTACTCGAGGATGTGCAGGAGTTAAGCTTGGGGATGCTTGATACGTCTCCAACGTATCTATAATTTTTGATGCTCCATGCTTGTTTTTACACCATTTGCCTACTGTTTTGTTACACTTCGTGGCACTTTTATGCATTTTCCGGAACTAACCTATTAACAAGTCGCCATAGTGCCAGTTCCCTGTTTTCTGCTGTTTTTGTGTTTCAGAAAATCTACACAGGAAATATTCTCGGAATTGGACGAAACAAGTTCCTGAAGTCTTATTTTTCCTGGAAGCTTCCGGAGATCCAAAGAGGAGTCGGAGGGGGGCCACGAGGGCCCCACACACCAGGGCGGCGCGGCCCAGCCCCTGGTCGCGCCCCCTACATGTGAGGTCGCCTCGGTCCACCTCTGACGATGCCACTTCGCCTATAAAGACCCCCCCCGACGGAAAAAACCTAAGTACCCGATCAATTTTCCAGAACACATCGCGATCCACCGCCGTCGTCGACCCGAGATCGGGAGGGTCCAGAAGCTCTTCCCGGCACCCTGCCGGAGAGGGGAATCGCCACCAGAGGTCTTCTTCATCGCCATGCTTGCCTCCGGAGCGATGAGTGAGTAGTCTACCTTGGACTATGGGTCCATAGCAGTAGCTAGATGGTTGTCTCCTCCACCATGTGCTTCATGTTTAGATCTCATGAGCTGCCCTACATGATTGAGATCACCGTTATGTAATTCTACATGTTTGGTTTGTTGGGATTCGATGAATATTGGTGTTATGATTGAGTTGCTATACTGAAATATATCTTATGTTATCTCTATGTTGTTTATGATCTTGCATGCTCTCCGTTGTTAGTAGCTATCTTGGCCGAGTAGTTGCTAGTGACTCCAAGAGGGGGTATTTATGCTCGATAGTGGGTTCATGCCTCTATTTAATCTGGGGGAGTGACAGAAACCTCTAAGGTTGTAGATGTGCTGTTGCTACTAGGCAGAAAACAACATTCATATGCTCGAGGGCATATGCTTTGTTTACATTACACACTTTGCTTAATGCAATTATCTATTGTCCGCAACTTAATACTCATGGGGTGTTCGGATGATATCCCCGAGAGTGGATTATTAGTCATAGATGCAGTTGGATGGCGGTCTATGTATTTTGTTGTAATGCCCAGAGTAAATCGCATAGTGATCTTCTTGACATATCACATTTATCTTTATTCTATCAATTGCCCAACTATAATTTGTTTACCCAGCATGTGTTATTTATCTTATGGAGAGACACCACTAGTGAACTGTGGACCCCGGTCCTATTTCCATCATATTGCTATCACCTGTTTACTTTACTCGCACTATTTACTTTACTCGCATACTATTATCACTTTCCACTCGATACGCTCATACCCTTTGTTTCAAGAAAACCGGTGAGATTGACAACCTCATCGCAAGTTGGGAACAAAGTACTTGGTTGTGTGTGTGCAGGTTCCACGTTGCAGCTAGCAAAGCAAAGCTTGGACGAGGCGCCCTATAAATTGTCCGAAGCTATCGCTAAGCTTGCAAGCATCACCTTCAGTCGTATTGTCTGCTCTTCTCCTGATCGACATACCTTGGTTTCTTAACAGAGGGAAAACTTGCTGCTATATTCATCAAAACCTTCTCTTGGGGTTTTCCAACTGGACGGTCATTTACTTCATTAATTTCATACACCATCACCGCGCCACCAAGGGGTGCATCTCTAGGTGGTAGGTCCGATGCTAAGGTGGGCAGGTGAAAAACTACGATCGGGTGCTTGTCATGGCATATGTTGTTATGCGGGGAGGATGCCATCACGATAAGTATCCGGATGTTGTGGGTAAAGTGTACAACCTCTGCAGAGTGTAAACCTATTCGAATAGCCGAGTCCTCGGTCATGGACGGTTGGAAATATCACTACATTGCCCAATGTCGGTTTTGGTTTTAAAAATGGTTTTCGGAAAATGGAGAAAAGTGTCAGACGGAGTACTCGGAGGGTACTGTCGTGGCATGAAAAAGGTTCGGAGTACCTGGAGGGTACTGCCGAGAAGATGGAAGTGGTCATGTGTGATTGGCCGGAATTTATAAAGGGAAGTGGTCATGTTTGATTGACCACCGGCCCTCTCTTGAGAAATAAATGAGTTCCGTCTTCCCTAGAGAGTTTACAAAAATCTGTTTTCTAAAATTGTTTTTTTTCAACAAAGATATAGAGATGTCGTATGACATGCTATATCAACAAGAGAAACTATGTTAGTATAGAGCAAACTAGATTAGAGCCTTCCACTTTGCTACAGCCAAATTGCATGTCAACACTTCCTCTTAGATGGTTTGCGAGTACAATTCCAAATGTACTCACGGCTTTGTCCCTGGCTATTAACTTGGTCAAATTATGAAGAAGATTGTGAGGATGATGGTGAGGAGTTTCGACGACGCCGGTGCAAACTAGGAACGTCTCCCAGTCAGTTGCCTGTAGGGTAGTAGGCATGACATGGGTCATCAACGTTGCTTGGTATCCGCTGCTTATCTGTAGACTTGCCCTGCATGGCAATATAATTCTTGGTCATGTGACCAATTATAAATATCATTCGGTATTGTAATGGATGATGTAATTCTGTTAACAACTCAGATATGTGGATTCATGACTCACTGATCATGGGATCGTGAATTGTATGCATATCGGGTATTCCGGATGGGTAATCCGGGGTCCCCACAATATCTACTAGCAATGGAGAGCATGCAAGATCATAAACAACATAGAGATAACATAAAGATAATAATTCAGCACATCAACTCGACATAGTATCAATATTCATCGGATCCCAACAAACACAACATGTAGAATTACACAACGATGATCTTGATCATGATAGGCAGCTCACAAGATCTAAACATGAAGCACATGGAGGATATGACAACCATCAAGCTACTGCTATGGACCCGTAGTCTAAGGTAGACTACTCACATATCACTCCAGAGGCAGGCATGATGATGAAGAAGGCCTCCGGTGGTGATTCCCCTCTCCGGCAGGGTGCCGGGAAGAGCTTCTGGACCCTCCCGATCTCGCGTCGGTGACGACGGCGGCTTGTAGTATGTTTCGAGGAAAATTGATTGGTCCCCTTAGGTTTTCCTGTCGAGGGGAATATATAGGCGGAAGGGCGGCGTTAGAGTGTGGGCCAGGCGGCCACACCACCTGGTGGCGCGGCCAGGGGCTGGGCCGCGCCACCCTATGGTGTGCCTGGCCCCTGGTCCTCCTCCGTCTCAGCTTTGGACTCCGTGACGCTTCGGGAAAATTGGAATTTTGGCTTTTATTTCGTCCAATTCCGAGAATATTTCTTGTGTAGCTTTTCTGAAACACAAAAACAGCAAAAACAGAGAACTGGCACTCTGGCGTCTCATTAGTAGGTTAGTTCTAGAAAATGCATAAAAACGCCACGAAGTGTAACAAAACACAAAGAAAATGGTGTATAAACAAACATGGAGCATTGTAACATCCCAAGTTTTTCAAATTTAAACTCAGCATGCATTCATACTTATCTCTGCATTTTTTGAATTAAATTTGAAACAAAATTTCAAAACTAGATGGTTGCTTTTTCTAAAATTAGCTTCAAGGCTTATGTGAGCCAATTTGAATTTCTCAAAAATAAATTTAAATGTTTTTGCACCAAACACTAATGTTTTAAAAATCTTTTTCTATAAATTTGAACCAAAGTGATTTCAGAAATCTACTTATTTAAATAGTTCCATTTGTTTATGGAAGCTATTTTGTATTCTTCTAGCAAATATATTTTGTTTACAAAACTTCTCTATTTGGGGTTTAACAAAGTACTTAAAATGTTATTTTATCAAAAGCACTACTATTTTAATTACCTTTTAAGTAAATTTTGGAAACAAAATATTTTTAGAAAGTTATTAATTAAAATAGATTCATGTTTGTATGAAAACTATTTTATAATTCTTGCAAATATTTCTATTTACAAAATCTCACCACTTTGAGTTTGAGTGTTCCTAAACACATTGTAACTTTATGTTGAAGTTGACAGATTTGAAATTTTACATTTCAAACAAGTTTTGATATTTCAAACAACAGAAAAATGAAAACAAAAAAATAGAAAAAGAAATCAGAACAAAAAAAAAGAAACAGAGCAACTAGGCCACACCCGGGGTCCAGCAAGGAAACGGCCCGCGAACCGACCCGGGAAGGCCAGCCCAGCACCAGCCCGAGAAGACCCCCGCAGCCCCTTCTCCTTCCTTTTTCTTTTTTCTTTCTTTTCTTGCTGACAACCCGACCCCACGCGTCAGGGTCGTCTTCTCCAACCGCTCCTCCCTCGTTCTTCTTCTCTGGAACCGCCGATCCCGAGAAAACCATTGCCACTCCTTTCTCCCGTGACCCTCGGCACTTCTCTCTCAAGTCCCCAACTCCCCTCTCCATTTCCCCTCTGATTTCCGAGCCGGAGACGTCGCCTGCGAGAAGAAATTACTCGCCGGAGTCCTTGGAACCCGTCGCCGAAACTCCGTCGATTCCAGCACGGTGAAGGACCCCAGCCTCCCTCTTAGACATCTCTCTCGTTCCCCTCTCTCTTGCGCATGTTCTGACCCCCGGACTTATCCAACATCGCAGCGGAACAAGCCCGCCGTTGACACCCGAAGTAGCTGCCGCTCCAACTGACCCTCTGCGCCGTTCCGGGAAGCGAATCGGCGAACCGACCCCACCCTCAACCTTGCCGGAGTCTTACCCACCTCGTCCACCCCTCCGAGGATCTTCAAGAGCACCGGAGCGTCGTAGCCGTCGACCACCAGTGCATCATCGCCGGACTTCTCCCCGCTGGTGAGCCTCTTCCCTCCCCATTTCTCTCGGTCCGCTGGATCCCAAATCTATGGCCAGGATTAGAACTAGAACCGAACCGGTACGAATCAATGTAGGCCCTCGGATCAAACTTAGATCCCATGGTTCAGAAACCCTATCCAGCCGAACCGGTACTGACCAATGGCGTCGTGCCACGTCGTAGCCCCAGTCAGCACCCCGGTCAAATTGTTTTTAAATTTGAATTTCAAATTGCTGTTTCTGCCTAAATCTTGTAAATTGCATAGAAAATAATCTACTGGGCCAAATCTGACAAATTTTATATCCCTGGAATCCTTGCAAAATTTAGAATCCAACCATGCAGTAATATCATGGTGTTACTATACAAAATTTAGAAATGATTTTCAAATGGCAAAAAGTGCCTATTTGCACCAAATAATTCATAACTTTTGTTCTGTGAATCCATTTTCTACAAATTTGTAGTCTCTGGATTCCTTAGAATATGTAGAACACTTTAGAACCATTTATTTTCAAAGTTGAAACATGCACACACTTGCTACCTTCAAATTTAACCAAATCACTATTTTGGTCACCATTTGAATTCTAAAAATGATTTTGGAGTGAAACCACTTGCAGTAGCTTCATATTACTGTCCTCTATCCAGTGGGTTCATAACCCAAATTTTTCAGAGCAATGCCAAACCAAAAGTATTTTTGGGAAACATTTGCTCAATTTCCAAATAACCAAATTGTCTGTTGCTTTGCAAAATAATTAAAAAGCTTTTCCAACACCACACTTGTTTTATAAATAACATGGTTCACTAAATACAACATTTTCACACACTAACTTGGTGTGTGAAATTAAATTGACATTTGCATGCATGCATACATGTCTATGATTGCCATTTAGAAATAGTGTGTTTATGCTTGTTTATTTTTTGCTTGTATAGATTGTGAAGAGGAACTGAACAACTCTTGTGACTGCTGTGAGTGTGCTGGTTGTTACCAAGGCAAGTGACACACATATCTTCTACCTACTTTTACTACTGCATTAGTGTTTTCAGTAGTATGCATGATAGGTGGAATATTCAAGTGTTTTACAAAATGCTTAGATCCTAGTAGTGTGTAGCTATCCTTTAAACCCCACCTGTTAGGATGCTAAATACTTTGAAGAATATTGATGCCATGCTATGATCACTTGTTAAAGTTGTTTTATGAACAAATTAAGAACATCAACTAAAATGAAACACCTGGGTGGATTGGTTTGATGATGGAGGCGATGTTGAGTGGCTACCCAGGGCTACACTCCTGGCTTTCAACCCAGGGTTTGTGTAGTTGTCTTCGCCTGGGTGCTCACTTGTGGATTGCCACCCAGGAATAAAGACGTTACCATGTCTTCCATGCTTAGAGTACTTCCAGTGCAGCCTTATGACAATATGGGCTCTGTCTTGACTGATTAGATGTGAGAGTGCAACTTGTGTGCAAGAAGATGGCTGGTAGTTGAATTGTAGGTTGGGAACGGATCTTGCCAGTTGGTTGCTCTCTCCTTCTAAAAGGTCTCGTCTCATTTTATGTATGGGCGTAAAATGGGTCTTAAGGTGAAAGTGCACAACCCCTACAGGGTGTCAAACTAATCGATTAGCCGTGTCCTCGGTTATGGACAATTGAGTCTCTAGACATGGAATGTACGGAAGAATCTCATCACCATTTCTGAATGATTAAAATTTGACTAGAAACCCCTAGGTTAGGGGCTCAGGGCCATTCACTTCGAGGGGTGGTGGTTTCTGTTGTTCCAAATTTGTTGAGTTTCGCCCAGTGCTACATACCTAGCTAGTATGTAGTAGTTGGGGATTATTTCGACCCTTTGAAAATATAAAACTTTGAAAGAAAGTTTTCAGAAAGAATTGTAGGACAAAATTGGCTTTATGCAAATTAGCCCAAAAGATCCACCAGCCAAATATCATGTAGATAGCTCTTTCACAATAGCCACTAAATATGTGTCATTTGCCAGTACATCATTGTACTGATCCCCATTCATGGGGCTGCATATTCAAATGTGCAGGATATTCCGATGAGGAGTGAGTTGATAGGATCTCGAGTCTACATTCCAACATGACTGCCTGTGGCACATGGTGAAGATGAAGGCTCACTACTACCCTAGTTTCTGTTGTGTTTATGTTATGTTGAACTATGTTATTTGAGCTAGTCCATGTGACTAAGCTGGTTTGTAAGTTTTAAAGACTTATGTATCTGGATCCACGTCGTAATATTTGATACTATTGCAATGATTACTATATTTTGTACTATGGTGCTATCAGTGATCCAGGGAATAGCACTTAACACAGGTGTTCCACCTTAATTCAAAGGTGGGGCGTTACAAAATGGTATCAGAGCATAGTGTTGCCTGTAGGATCGAGACCCTAGGATTGGAATACCATAGAAATCAAAACTTTATTTAAAAAATGCTTGTGAAATTTTTTGTGTTTTGAACTTTCCTTAATCATTTCATTCCATACTTGTACTTCTTACCTTGTTCAAACCTTGCCTCATTTCTTTTCAAAAATTTAGATGGACTCCTACGAATGAAGGCATTAGTAGTCCACCATTAGTTCATTTGTATTAGTTTTCGATACGCATTTGTATTTTCCTACCTTTGTCGGTATGACAGTACCATTTACCTTAGTTGTTTTCTGAACCCTTAGTGGTTGTTTTCAAAATTATCAAAGAATTTTGGAAATTTGTTTGCTTTGCCTGTTTGTTGTGTGACATGTTGTTTGTGCATGGGTAGGAAATTTTCTTCCTTAGTCCTATCCGTCTATTACTCATCTATGCTAAAACTACCTCAGATGCCGCCCCGACGTGCACCAAACAACAACAACAACAACAACAACAACAACAACAACAACAACAACAACAACAACAACAACAACAACAACAACAACAACAACAACAACAACAACAACAACAACGACAACGATGAAAACAACAACAACAACAACAACAACAACAACAACAACAACAACAACAACAACAACAACAACAACAACAACAACAACAACAACAACAACAACAACAACAGATTCAGCAGTTAGTGGCAGCACAGGCTCAACTAATGCAAATGATGACCCAGTTCATCCAAGCCAGTGCAAACAATAACAATAACCACCCTCCACCGCCGCCACCGCCACCCCCACCTCAAGTGGATAGGTTGACCAGATTTCTGAGGCTTAGACCTAACAAGTTCTCATCTGCCTCTGAGCCAATAGTGGCTGATGACTGGCTACGTTCAGTCAATAAGGACCTAGTTACATGTGAGTGCACCAATGCTGAGAAGGTGCGATTCACTGCCCATTTGCTTGAAGGGCCAGCTGCTATGTGGTGGGAGACATATCAGATCACTCATCCAATTGATGGTCTAGACTGGGACACTTTCAGAGAAGGCTTTCATAATGCCCACATATCTTCGGGCACTATGAATGTGAAGAAGGATGAGTTTCGCAGTTTGAAGCAGGGTGGAAGGACGTTGAAAGAGTATATGGATGATTTCTGTGCTCTGTCAAGGTATGCACCTGATGACATAGATACTGATGCTAAGAGGAAGGAAAAATTCCTCAATGGACTCAAAGGAGAATTGAAGATACCTTTGTCAGTGGCTTATGCTCCAAACTATTAGTCCTTGCTTGATCAGGCTATCACCCTGGATAATAATATCACGAAGGAAGAGAACCGCAAGAGGAAGTTTAGCGATGGCAAGACTCACATTGGATCTTCCCATAAGAGACACCACTTCTCCGAAGGCAATGGAAGTGGTAGTAACTCCAATGGCCATAGGCACAATGGTGGAAACAAGGGAAACCACTTCAATGGAGGCAATGGTCACCAAAATGGAGGAAATGGACATCACAATGGAGACAATGGTCACCAGAATGGAGGAAATGGAAATCACAATGGCAACAATGGTCAGCACAACCACAACTCAGAAGCTAAGAAGGATCTCTCGCATATCACATGCTTCAATTGCAAGAAGAAAGGACATTATTCCACAAACTGCCCAGAACCTACCAAGCCCAATCCATTCAAGAAGGGATATGTGAACCACATCCATGTGGAGGAAGTGATGGGTACGCTTCCATTCAACTCTTTTACAACATTGGATTTTATTTGACACTGGAGCATCACATTTATTCATATCAAGAGCATTTGAGAGCCAAACATGCATATTTCTACTGAATCCATAGGAAGATCAATTACACTAACCACCCCAGAGAGAAAGAGGATTAGATACACATTCTATTTGGGAATTTAAGGATATTAGGCTAAACAATCTTAAGGGGGTTAGCCTAGAAGTTATGGCCATAGTAAGAGAATGATTTGGCTTACAAGGAGAAACAAATCAAGATATGGGAAGCAATAGAAAGAAATACTCACACCAAAACATCAAAGTTCTGTCAAGTACAGTGGAGCCACCACACCGAGGAAGAAGTTACTTGGGAGCATAGAGAAAATCTTTTAGATTATCACCCATACCTATTTGCTAGCCTTTTTGAAGCTCGAGGGCGAGCTTCATCTTAAGGGGGTTAGTCTGTAACATCCCAAGTTTTTCAAATTTAAACTCAGCATGCATTCATACTTATCTCTGCATTTTTGAATTAAATTTGAAACAAAATTTCAAAACTAGATGGTTGCTTTTTCTAAAATTAGCTTCAAGGCTTATGTGAGCCAATTTGAATTTCTCAAAAATAAATTTAAATGTTTTTGCACCAAACACTAATGTTTTAAAAATCTTTTTCTATAAATTTGAACCAAAGTGATTTCAGAAATCTACTTATTTAAATAGCTCCATTTGTTTATGGAAGCTATTTTGTATTCTTCTAGCAAATATATTTTGTTTACAAAACTTCTCTATTTGGGGTTTAACAAAGTACTTAAAATGTTATTTTATCAAAAGCACTACTGTTTTAATTACCTTTTAAGTAAATTTTGGAAACAAAATATTTTTAGAAAGTTATTAATTAAAATAGATTCATGTTTGTATGAAAACTATTTTATAATTCTTGCAAATATTTCTATTTACAAAATCTCACCACTTTGAGTTTGAGTGTTCCTAAACACATTGTAACTTTATGTTGAAGTTGACAGATTTGAAATTTTACATTTCAAACAAGTTTTGATATTTCAAACAACACAAAAATGAAAACAGAAAAATAGAAAAAGAAATCAGAACAAAAAAAGAAACAGAGCAACTAGGCCGCACCCGGGGTCCAGCAAGGCAACGGCCCGCGAACCGACCCGGGAAGGCCAGCCCAGCACCAGCCCGAGAAGACCCCCGCAGCCCCTTCTCCTTCCTTTTTCTTTTTTCTTTCTTTTCTTGCTGACAACCCGACCCCACGCGTCAGGGTCGTCATCTCCAACCGCTCCTCCCTCGTTCTTCTTCTCTGGAACCGCCGATCCCGAGAAAACCGTCGCCACTCCTTTCTCCCGCAACCCTTGGCACTTCTCTCTCAAGTACCCAACTCCCCTCTCCATTTCCCCTCTAATTTCCGAGCCGGAGACGTCGCCTGCGAGAAGAAATTGCTCGCCGGAGTCCTTGGAACCCGCCGCCGAAACGCCGTCGATTCCAGCACGGTGAAGGACCCCAACCTCCCTCTTAGACCTCTCTCTCGTTCCCCTCTCTCTTTCGCATGTTCTGACCCCCGGACTTGTCCAACATCGCAGCGGAACAAGCCCGCCGTTGACACCCGAAGTAGCCGCCGCTCCAGCGGACCCTCTGCGCCGTTCCGGGAAGCGAATCGGCGAACCGACCCCACCCCCAACCTTGCCGGAGTCTTACCCACCTCGTCCACCCCTCCGAGGATCTTCAGGAGCACCGGAGCGTCATAGCCGTCGACCACCAGTGCATCATCGCCGGACTTCTCCCCGCTGGTGAGCCTCTTCCCTCCCCATTTCTCTCGGTCCGCTGGATCCCAAATCTATGGCCAGGATTAGAACCAGAACCGAACCGGTACGAATCAATGTAGGCCCTCGGATCAAACTTAGATCCCATGGTTCAGAAACCCTATCCAGCCGAACCAGTACTGACCAATGGCGTCGTGCCACGTCGCAGCCCCAGTCAGCACCCCGGTCAAATTGTTTTTAAATTTGAATTTCAAATTGCTGTTTCTGCCTAAATCTTGTAAATTGCATAGAAAATAATCTACTGGGCCAAATTTGACAAATTTTATATCCCTGGAATCCTTGAAAAATTTAGAACCTAACCATGCAGTAATATCATGATGTTACTGTACAAAATTGAGAAATGATTTTCAAATGGCAAAAAGTGCCTATTTGCACCAAATAATTCATAACTTTTGTTCTGTGAATCCATTTTCTACAAATTTGTAGTCTCTGGATTCCTTAGAACATGTAGAACACTTTGGAACCATTTATTTTCAAAATTGAAACATGCACACACTTGCTACCTTCAAATTTAACCAAATCACTATTTTGGTCACCATTTGAATTCTAAAAATGATTTTGGAGTGAAACCACTTGCAGTAGCTTCATATTACTGTCCTCTATCCATTGGGTTCATAACCCAAATTTTTTAGAGCAATGCCAAACCAAAAGTATTTTTGGGAAACATTTGCTCAATTTCCAAATAACCAAATTGTCTGTTGCTTTGCAAAATAATTAAAAAGCTTTTCCAACACCACACTTGTTTTATAAATAACATGGTTCACTAAATACAACATTTTCACACACTAACTTGGTGTGTGAAATTAAATTGACATTTGCATGCATGCATACATGTCTATGATTGCCATTTAGAAATAGTGTGTTTATGCTTGTTTATTTTTGCTTGTATAGATTGTGAAGAGGAACTGAACAACTCTTGTGACTGCTGTGAGTGTGCTGGTTGTTACCAAGGCAAGTGACACACATATCTTCTACCTACTTTTACTACTGCATTAGTGTTTTCAGTAGTATGCATGATAGGTGGAATATTCAAGTGTTTTACAAAATGCTTAGATCCTAGTAGTGTGTAGCTATCCTTTAAACCCCACATGTTAGGATGCTAAATACTTTGAAGAATATTGATGCCATGCTATGATCACTTGTTAAAGTTGTTTTATGAAAGAATTAAGAACATCAACTAAAATGAAACACCTGGGTGGATTGGTTTGATGATGGAGGCGATGTTGAGTGGCTACCCAGGGCTACACTCCTGGCTTTCAACCCAGGGTTTGTGTAGTTGTCTTCGCCTGGGTGCTCACTTGTGGATTGCCATCCAGGAATAAAGAGGTTACCATGTCTTCCATGCTTAGAGTACTTCCAGTGCAGCCTTATGACAATATGGGCTCTGTCTTGACTGATTAGATGTGAGAGTGCAACTTGTACGTGTGCAAGAAGATGGCTGGTAGTTGAATTGTAGGTTGGGAACGGATCTTGCCAGTTGGTTGCTCTCTCCTTCTAAAAGGTCTCATCTCATTTTATGTATGGGCGTAAAATGAGTCTTAAGGTGAAAGTGCACAACCCCTGCAGGGTGTCAAACTAATCGATTAGCTGTGTCCTCGGTTATGGACAATTGAGTCTCTAGACATGGAATGTACGGAAGAATCTCATCACCATTTCTGAATGATTAAAATTTGACTAGAAACCCCTAGGTTAGGGGCTCAGGGCCATTCACTCTGAGGGGTGGTGGTTTCTGTTGTTCCGAATTTGTTGAGTTTCGCCCAGTGCTACATACCTAGCTAGTATGTAGTAGTTGGGGGTTATTTCGACCCTTTGAAAATATAAAACTTTGAAAGAAAGTTTTTAGAAAGAATTGTAGGACAAAATTGGCTTTATGCAAATTAGCCCAAAAGATCCACCAGCCAAATATCATGTAGATAGCTCTTTCACAACAGCCACCAAATATGTGTCATTTGCCAGTACATCATTGTACTGATCCCCATTCATGGGGCTGCATATTCAAATGTGCAGGATATTCCAATGAGGAGTGAGTTGATAGGATCTCGAGTCTACATTCCAACATGACTGCCTGTGGCACATGGTGAAGATGAAGGCTCACTACTACCCTAGTTTCCGTTGTGTTTATGTTATGTTGAACTCTGTTATTTGAGCTAGTCCATGTGACTAAGCTGGTTTGTAAGTTTTAAAGACTTATGTATCTGGATCCACGTTGTAATATTTGATACTATTGCAATGATTACTATATTTTGTACTGTGGTGCTATCAGTGATCCAGGGAATGTCACTTAACACAGGTGTTCCACCTTAATTCAAAGGTGGGGCGTTACAAGCATCAAAAATTATAGATACATTTGAGACGTATCAAGCATCCCAAGCTTAACTCCTGCTCGTCCTTGAGTAGGTAAGTGATAACAAAACAATAATTTTTGAGGTGACATGCACCATCACAATGTTGATCAACGATGTAAAGCATTGAGTGTTGAGATCAAAGTACTTAAAACATGGGCATAAGAGACATAATCTTGACAATAAAACTTAGCAACCATGTTATAACATGAAAAGTAACACAAACAAAAGATCATGAGTAATGAAACATTGAAAGTCAAGTGTGTGTCTCAACCATATAGAAAAACATAGTAAAGTGGTTTTCAACTTGTCCTTCATGGATTAGCAAAACATAAATGCATAGGACACCTTCAAGTTTAAGAGGGTGACTAGATACAAATAATTTAAGAACAAGCGAAACCATAATCATGAATCAATCAATGATAAATTTTGGGACTATGCACATTAAACTCAGAATGACAACTATGCTCTCTTAGACGGTGCATAAAGGTAGAAGGTGGAGACTCAACATAAAAGTAAAAGAAAGGCCCTTCGCAGAGGGAAGCAGTGATTGCAAGTTTTATAAACCTCCAAAAATTATGATACTTACTAGCTTTGAGCTCTCATTGCCCCCATCATAGGCATCTTGAGTGGTTAAGGTTAATGCGAGTACAATTACAAAGCATATGCTTAACAAATCATAAGTTGAAAATCTTGTGTCCCGTGAAGTACGAATACCCAAACCTCATGCTACTCGACTTAGGTCCCAAGCAAGTTCTTGTCATTGTAAGCATACATGTATCATCGAGAATGCCAACGGGGTACCTCTTGCCCGATGACATGGAACAAGCCCACATCAAAATGACAAGACAAACAGATAGTGAACACCTCGGCATCTCTTTTATTTACCATTGGTATAGCTTTTTATTGTTAGATGCGTCGTCGAATGTCCACTATGGACATGCTGTAAATTTCCACCATGAATGATGCATGGCTTAGATTAGCGGCCTAGGCATTTCTCTAACACATATAAAAACTCCATGAGCTCACAAGTTTCCAACTTATTTCACATCGCGAGTATCCATAAACAAGAGATCACGATATCAACTAAATGAAAGAAAGTGCAATGTTGAAAGCTTGCCCCATGACGGCATGGCTGAGCTAATTTCCAACTTACAACTTGCAAGCATAACATCAACATAAGAGAGCCACAATGGTCAAAATTATTAAAAGCGAGAAAAGTAAAGTGTGCCGTCAGGTTTGTGAGAGCTTTACTGACTAATTTTCACATAACACCAAAAAGTTTAATTTGAAGGATAGATAAAAGCAAGTCGAATGTACTTGGAATAGCAAATTGCTAATAGGTATGTATGGTGGACACATTGGAGAACTTGGTTTTTGGGAGTTGGATGCACGAGAAGTATTCCCTCTCAGTACAAAATGAAGGCTAGCAAAAGACTGGGAGCGACCAACTAAGAGAGCAATAACGGCCATAATCATGCATAGCGACAAAACATCATTAACCGAAGCATAAAGTGGTATCACAAGTCAAAAACCAAATGATCATAGAGGCTATATGGCGACTTGTTGCTACCGGTTGATGGCGCCAGAAAATAAGCTGTTGGCGTATGGTTGACGTGGGAGCAGACGGTCCTTGTGCGTGGTGAATAACCAGCCCGTTGGGAACCCCAAGAGGAAGGTATGATGAGTATAGCAGCTAGTTTTCCCTCAGTTAAGAAACCAAGGTTTAATGTCGGTCAGGAGAGGAGAGACAATGACGACTGAAGGTGATGCGGAACCTGCACACACACAAACAAATACTTTGTTCCCAACTTGCGATGAGGTTGTCAATCTCACCGGTTTGCTTGAAACAAAGGTTATGAGCGTATCGAGTGGAAAACAATATAGTATGCGAGTAAAGTAAACAGTACGAATAAAGTAAACAGTGCGAATAAAGTAAACAGGTGATAGCAATATGATGTAAATAGGACCGGGGTCCACAGTTCACTAGTGGTGTCTCTCCATAGATAAAATAACACATGCTGGGTAAACAAATTACAGTTGGGCAATTGATAGAATAGAGATAACGTGATATGTCAAGAAGATCACTATGAGATTTACTCTGGGCATTACAACAAAATATATAGACCGCCATCCAACTGCATCTATGACTAATAATCCACTCCCGGGGATATCAATCCGAACACCCTAGAAGTATTAAGTTGCGAACAACAGATAACTGCATTAAGCAAAGTGTGTAATGTAAACAAAGCATATGCCCTTGAGCATATGAATGTTGTTTTCTCCCTAGTAGCAACAGCACATCTACCACCTTAGAGGTTTCTGTCACTCCCCCAGGTGAAATAGAGGCATGAACCCACTATCGAGCATAAATACCCCCTCTTGGAGTCACTAGCAACTACTCGGCCAAGATAGCTACTAACAACGGAGAGCATGCAAGATCATAAACAACATAGAGATAACAAAAGATATAATTCAGTACAGCAACTTAATCATAAACACCAATATTCATCGGATCCCAACAAACCAAACATGTAGAATTACATAACGGTGATCTCAATCATGTATGGCAGCTCATGAGATCTAAACATGAAGCACATGGTGGAGAAGACAACCATCTAGCTACTGCTATGGACCCATAGTCCAAGGTAGACTACTCACTCATCGCTCCAGAGGCAAGCATGGCGATGAAGAAGACCTCCGGTGGCGATTCCCCTCTCCGACAGGGTGCCGGGAAGAGCTTCTGGACCCTCCCGACCTTCGGGTCGACGGCGGCGGCGGATCGCGATGTGTTCTGGAAAACTGATCGGGCCCTTAGGTTTTTCTCGTCGGGGGGTCTTTATAGGCGAAGGGGCGATGTCAGAGGAGGTGCCAGGTGCCCTCACGCGGGCCCGACGCGGCCAGGGGGCTGGCCGCGCCGCCCCTACATGTGGGGCCCTGGTGGCCCCCCTCCTACTCCTCTTCGGATCTCTGGAAGCTTCCGGGTAAAATAAGACTTCAGGATGTGGTTTCGTCTAATTCCGAGAATATTTCCTGTGTATCACTCTGAAACACAAAAACAGCAGAAAACAGGGAACTCGCACTGTGGCAACTCGTTAATAGGTTAGTTCCGGAAAATGCATAAAAGTGCCACTAAGTGTAACGAAACAATAGGCAAATGGTGTAAAAACAAGCATGCAGCATCAAAAATTATAGATACGTTTGAGACGTATCACTTGTCAGAGTCAAACATGTTGTAAGCATGCGCCAAGTCAACCCAAATAAAGCATCAAAGGAGAAAACTACAATAACATGCTCCCATATAATAAAAACAACGCATGATTTTTTTCAAAGGCTCATTAAGCAATCTCAGTCATTTGAGACAAGTCATGCTACAGCAAAAACTACTAAGCATACTATCAAAACAACATCAATCATGACATGCAAAAGTCTAAGCCACAGTCTAAACAAGCTCCCATTTGTACCACTATAGTCATGAAACTTTTTTCTCTTTTCCAACACCATTCAAACCTTTTTGGAACTACTCTTTTGATGAAAACCAACATTTACCAATGGTATAAATACACCTTGATGCAAAGATAAAACAAGATCTGAACAAAAATCAAGGCGAAAAACGAAAGCTAAACGCAGTTCTAGAAAAAGAGAACACTCGTTGAACGATAAGAGTGAAAACTAGAGTGTTCTTGGCAATGAAAAACGGAGTGTGTCTTCTCCAAAAGAAATTTGTTGGGGTCCAACCATTTATTGCAGCAAACAAAACAAAATAAAATTGAAAGCGAAAGTAAAGACGCTCCAAGAAAAACGCATAGAACATGAAGCAATAAAAATATAGTGTCTTGAAAGGTGACCTGATTTTGCCGATGAAGAAGGGGTGCCTCGGGGGCCTCCCCAAGCTTTGACGCTTGTACCTCTTGGATATTTCTTGGGGTGACATGGGCATCCCCAAGATTGAGCTTTTGTCTATACTTCATCTCATCACATCACTCTCCATTCCCTATACTTGAAAAATTCCTTCATACAAAACTTCACACAATTCTATTAGCAACATTAGTATAAGCATGATAATAAATCTACTCTTTTGGTTCAGTTTTAAACTCAATTATACCATCCATTAAAGCAAAGATACTGTAGCAACTTCCTCAAAAGTTCCGTGATCAAAAGAACTCAAAAAGAAAGCGATCGAGAGGCAAACACAAATAGTGGCAGAATCTGCCAAAACAGAACAGCTGACAAATATCGATTTTTCCGAGGACCTTCTGTTGCTCAAATCGAAAAGTGCAAAACTAATAAAAGTTTGGAAATAACCTAGGGCATATGCACAAGAAATCCCAGATCAAAAAGATATCCTGAGAATTTTCACGAATGTTTACGGTGCAGCGCAGAAATCTGTTTCAGGACAGCAACTTCCCCAAATCTTACCTCCCTCAAATTAGAGGTTCTTCTTGGTAGAAAAACGAAATAAAAATGATAAGGAGAGGTTATTATAGTAGTAATAACTTCCAAGACTCAAATAAAAGAAAAAGTGCTAAAAAGAAAACATTGGGTTATCTCCCAAGAGTGCTTTTCTTTAACGCCTTTGAGCTAGGCGCAGAAAGTGGAAATCAAGTATTTTCAAATGAGGCATTAAGTTCAATTGCAGAAGTCTTTTTAACAAGGCATTGTATTGTATCCAAATGAGTTTTTGAAGATCCCTTATGAACACTCTTGGTTTCACTCCTTTCATCAAAAAGGTTTTCAGGACAAATCCAATCAAAATTCTTTTCCAAAGCTTCATGCAATCCTACAAGTTTGCAAGGTATTGGTACTTCGATTTCTTCCTTGTTTGTACCAACAACCTCTACACATGAGCCAAGCATATTAAAATACTCAGAAACTTTCCTAGCTTCTATAGCAACATCTCTAAATTCTCTACGCAAAGTCTCCAAAATAAAATCTTTCTTTTTGGAGTCTTCGATATCATGAAGCTTAAGAAACATTTGTTGCATAAAAGGATTAAGGTTAACAAACCTAGACTCCAAAGCAGCAGCAACTTCATAACTAGGAGCAAGCTCAGCTAAAGATCTATCCTCAACATCTTTATGCACACTAACATGATTAAAGAACTCCTCAATATTACCTTTCCCAATTATAGAACCACTACCTATTGTAAGGTCCTCCAGAGCATACTTAGGGAACAACATAATGAACTAAAAGTAAAAGTAACGGAATACCAACTATCAAAGGAACTATTTTTTTTTGTATTTTTGATAAAACGATGCAAGCAAAAATAAAATAAAGCAAAACAATAACAAAGTAAAAGATTGGAAGCGAGAGACTCCCCTTGCAGAAATCTTCTTTCTCCCCGGCAACGGCGCCAAAAAACTTGTTGGTGGTGCGGTGCTGATGTAGGAGTTTTATATATATAACCGCCCAGTTGGAAACCGCAAGAGAAGGTTATGATGATCATAGCAGCAAGTCTTCCCTTAGTTGTGAAACCAAGATTTATCGAACCAGTAGGAGAAATAACCAAACTTCCGAAGGTTAATGCCCGCTAGCTTTGCGATAGCTCCAGACAATGGCGCCGAAAGAGTTGTCCAGGGTGTAGCTTTGCACCAGCAGCAATGTGGAACCTGCACACAACACAACCAAGTACTTTGTCCCAACTCACAGTGAGGTTGTCAATCTCACCGGTTTGCTGTGAACAAAGAATTAAGCGTATCGAGTGGTAAAAGATAGTAGTTTGCAAGAATGTAAATAAAGCGAGTAAATGTTAAACGGTAATAGCAATGTAAAGGAATAGACCGGGGTCCACAGTTCACTAGTGGTGTCTCTCCATAAAGTAAATAACATGCTGGGTAAACAAATTACAGTTGGGCAATTAATAGAATAAATCTAGCATACAAATGTCATGAGGATCACTATGAGATTCACTATGGGTATTACGACAAAATACATAGACCGTAATCCAACTGCATCTATGACTAATAATCCACCCACCGGATGTCATCCGAGCAACCGTTGGGTATTAAGTTGCAAGCAACAGATTATCGCCTTAAGCAAAGTGCGTAATGTAAACAATGCAAATATCCTTGAACACAAGATTGTTGTTTTCTCCCTAGTGGCAACAGCACATCTACAACCTTAGAGGTTTCTGTCACTTTCCAAGATTACTATAGGCATGAACCCACTATCGAGCATAAATACTCCCTCTTGGAGTCACTAGCATCTACTCGGCCAAGATATCTACTAGCAACGGAGAGCATGCAAGATCATAAACAACATAGAGATAACATAAAGATAATAATTCAGCACATCAACTCGACAAAGTATCAATATTCATCGGATCCCAACAAACACAACATGTAGAATTACACAACGATGATCTTGATCATGATAGGCAGCTCACAAGATCGAAACATGGAGCACATGGAGGAGATGACAACCATCTAGCTACTGCTATGGACCCGTAGTCCAAGGTAGACTACTCACGCATCACTCTGGATGCAGGCATGGTGATGAAGAAGGCCTCCAGCGGTGATTCCCCTCTCCGGCAGGGTGCCGGGAAGAGCTTCTAGACCCTCCCGATCTCACGTCGGTGACGGCAGCGGCTTACAGTATTTTTCGAGGAAAATTGATCGGTCCCCTTAGGTTTTACTATCGAGGGGAATATATAGGCAGAAGGGCGGCGCTAAAGTGTGGGCCAGGCGGCCACACCACCTGGTGGCGCGGCCAGGGGCTAGGCCGCGCCACCCTATGGTGTGCCTGGCCCCTGGTCCTCCTCCGTCTCAACTTTGGACTCCGTGACGCTTCGGGAAAAATAGGAATTTTGGCTTTTGTTTCGTCCAATTCCGAGAATATTTCCTGTGTAGCATTTTTGAAACACAAAAACAGCAAAAACAGGGAATTGGCACTGTGGCGTCTCATTAGTAGGTTAGTTCTGGAAAATGCATAAAAACGCCACGAAGTGTAACAAAACACAAAGCAAATGGTGTATAAACAAGCATGGAGCATCAATAATTATAGATACGTTTGAGACGTATCAATATGCAACGGAATAAAAAAGAGGTTATTAGGACCCCTGGAGAAAGCCAAGCACGCTTGGGTAGATGAGTTACCCTCCGTGCTCTGGAGTCTGAGAACTACGCCTAATGCGGCTACCCAAGAGACACCTTTCTTTCTGGTGCATGGCGCAGAAGCCGTGCTTCCAGTCGAGATTACGCATGAAGCCCCAAGAATTGCGGCTTACAATGAAACAACTTCTACAGAAGTACTTCAAGATGATGTCGACGCACTCGACGAAGCAAGAGATGTAGCACTAGCCAGAGCTACACAATACCAACAAAGTCTACGAAACTATCACAGTACTCGAGTCTGCCCCTGATCTTTCGTAGTAGGGATCTAGACCTACGACTCAAGCAGGATGGCCATGGCAAATTAGAATCCCCATGGGTGGGACCTTACATTGTTACAGAAGTCATACCAGGAGGAGCTTATCGACTACAAGATAAGAAGACGGGCAAAGATGAGAGCAACCCGTGGAATACAGAGTAGCTCTAGCGTTTTTACGCATAGAAGACGTTATTGATAAACAAGCACGATGACAGCAATAGAAAACTGCGAGTTATGACCCTCTAAACCCAGAACATGAGGCCACAGGTCGGGTTTCTTGGGTCAACTCGATGATATGTAGAATATGTCATGATTTTTCACTAAGGGGCTCCGACCTTTGAGTCGTTATAAAGAAAAATAAATATTACTGAGATCATGTATTCATGTCTTCTCATGAGTTACTACGAGGTTGTTCACAACCCTATATTCGACAAGAAAAAACGCGGCTAGCAGAAACACGAAAGCAAATCAACACCAAGAGAAAACACACCTCGGAACGCTGATAGTTCCTCTGGTCTATTACTGAACACGATAGCATGAAACAAAGTTTGTCACATCTATTTATTACATAAGGCGGGCCAAAGGAGCACAAGTCAGAGGATTACATCAAGAAGAAACTAACATCTACTGGAAATGCACTTCAGCTTCATACTTCCTCTAGCACTGAGTGTAGTCGTAGATCTTCACATCAAACTTTGACGTACCGCAATGGTAGTCGAAGAGCATGAAAAACCCTTGATGCAGCTCGTGGTCCTCTGCAAATTGGGGCCAGCCGCCCTTGAAGTACATCTCACCACGGCCATCGTAGTACACCTCCACTTCATACAGAGTTCCTCCTCCAGATTGTTCGCGGAGGATAGCCTCTCGAAGCTCGCGCCCGTCCATGAACTGAGTAAATTTCAGAGGAACAAGCTGCTGCTCACGGCATTGAGCACCAGCGATAACGAAGAAAGAGAAAGTTTTGACAGGAGGAGGAGGAGAGGCATTGCGAGGAGCAGGGCTTGCACCTTGGGAAACAGCGAAAGATGGCTTGGGCTTGTTCTTACTTCCCAAGGGGAGGCCGGGGCGCTGCTTCATGGATGCGGACGACGACGAGGCCACCAGGGAGGCATCCTTCGGTTTGTTCTTACGGCCTCGTGGACGGCCGCGCCCCTGTTTCTCCATCAGGGCACCGGTGTCAAGGTCAATAGCACCGGCATCCGCCATTGGAAGGTTGTGCTTGGAGGAGAGAAACCCTAGATGAGATTGGAAGGAGGAAGACGATGCGGCGGAGAAATCTCACAATGAAGGGATTAGGGTTTTCCTTGGCAAGCTGGTGTACCTTATTTATAAGTAACCCTTCGTGGGCCTTTATGAATTACAGGTCCAATTAAAGTTACAGGCTTTGACATTTCGTACAGAAGAGAGAAAGGAACAACGGAAAAATATATAAAGGAAGAAAAGAAGGAATTCGCAATACTCCAAAGAGAAAAAGTGATGCAGAAGAAGAATATTTGAGTCTATAAAATGTTGCAAGCACCCCCTTGTAGCCTCGGGGGCTACTACCATCGGGAGCGCTTGGCACGCACCCGACGAATTAGCACCAGAATACTACAGCTGGGAAGATGAGAAGACAATATATTCGAGCCTATACCCGAAAAACTTTCGACTATAGCCTCGGGGGCTACTCCCATCGGGAGCACTGGTCGTGCACCCGATGACAATGGACAACGTTGGTTAATGATCAAGAATACCATCGACTACTTTGTCGACAAAAATCTTCGACTATATTGTCAACAAAATAACATCAATTACTCCCATCGAGAGCTATTCACGATTATTTGAAGGAAGAGTAACTCGAAGATTTTGCACACTTCAATAATCAAACAAGGCTTGCAAGGAAAAATTAATGATTCTCAGGCTAAGTCATCGCGATGAAGCTTGAATGCCGTGGTCATAAAAGATCATGAAGGTAAGACCGCAGGATCCATCTTGTGTGGCCTAGTATATGCACCTGAATGCGCTCTGCTAGTAACTTTCCGTGTCTACGACGCGCAGAAAATCCCGGTGGACGCACTGAGTATCCTGAGAATTACTGGAACTCTTTCTTTGTAAGTCCTAAATGCGGCAAAAGATTGGGTTAGACTAGGTCCCAGACTCAAGTCCAGGGGATTGAGTTTGAAGTAGGTGACAAGTATTTGCTCGGGCAGTTAACTGGCCTCTTGATCCATCAGAGTTGCCAGGCTTGTTAACCAAGACCCCTTGCAAAATAATGCAATGAAAATTGTTTAATTGAGTGCAGGGAAAAGAGGAAGTCGAAGATTGATCAAGTCAAAGATATGAAGATCTGAGATTCAACCCGAATCTACAATTCTGGTAGAATCTCGGGGGCTACTGACAAGGGTATAGATAATAGAGCCCGTTACTTGTGTACCCCTGAGGCCCGTTAAGTTAGGCCCAAGAATAGTCATAGTCGAAATACGAATCAATATCGTATACGGACACTGTAATATGTATTGAACCCGACCGGTTCCTTGAGACCTGACCACCTATATATAGGGGCCAGGAGAGGCCGGTCAAGGACAGATGGAGAGTAAGCCAAGTTCACCACCATGTTTATTCTCGATACACGCCTCGTTTCACTAATCTTTACCTTCGAGTTCATCTGACGCCCTATTCCCCCGATCCTAAGTCCTTCATCTTGGACATTTGTCGATTTAACCCTCGTCACTGAGGCACCCCTTCTTCATCAACAAAATATCAGGTCATCTTTCAAGACACTATATTTTTATTGCTTCATATGTTATGCATTTTTCTTGGAGCGTCTTTATTTTCACTTTCAGTTTTCTTTTGTTTTGTTTGCTGCAATAAATCGTTGGACCCCAACATATTTCTTTTGGAGAAGACACACTCCGTTTTCATTGCCTAGAACACTCTAGTTTTCACTCTTATCATTCAACGAGTGTTCTCTTTTTCTAGTATTGCGTTTAGCTTTCGTTTTTCACCTTGATTTTTATTTAGAACTTGTTAGTTCTTTGTAGCTAGGTGTGTTTAGACCTCTGGTCTATGTTGCTTTACATCTTTAAGAGTTGTTTCAAAAAGGTTGATTGGTGTTGGAAAAGAGTAAAAAAATTCATGCTTATAGTGGTACAAATGGGAGCTTGTTTAGACTGTGGCTTAGACTTTTGCATGTCATGCTTGATGTTACTTTGATTATATGCTTAGTAGTTCTTGCTGTAGCATGACTTGTCTCAAATGACTGAGAGTGCTTAATGTGCCTTTGAAAGAATCATGCGTTGTTTTTATTATATGGGAGCATATTATTGTGGTATTCTCCTTTGATGCTTTATTTGGGTTGACTTGGCGCATGCTCACACCATGTTTGACTTTAACCAGTCGCCTCAAGCCTCTATGATCATTTGGTTTTTGACTTGTGATACCACTTTATGCCTTGGTTAATAATGTTTTGTCGCTATGCATGATTATGGCCGTTATTGCTCTCTTGGTTGGTCGCTTCCAGTCTTTTGCTAGACTTCATTTGTACTGAGAGGGAATGCTTCTCGTGCATCCAACTCCCAAAAACCAAAGTTTTCCAATGTGTCCAGTACATTCGTCTTGCTTTTATCTATCTTCCAAATTAAACTTTTTGTTATGTGAAAATTAGTTAGTAAAGCTCTCACGAATCTGATGGCACATTTACTTTCTTGCACTTAATAAACTTGACCATTGTGGCTCTCTTATATTGATTATATGCTTGCAAGTTGTAAGTTGTAAGTTAGCTCAGCCATGCTGTCATGGGACACGCTTTCAACATTGCACTCATTTCTATTTAAGTTGATATTATGATCTTTTGTTTATGGATGCTTATCCGTGTGAAAGGAGTTGGAAACTTGTGGAGTTCATGGAGTTTGTATACGTGTTAGAGAAACGCCTGGGCCGCTAATCTAAGCCATGCATCATTCATGGTGGAAATTTACAGCATAACCATAGTGGACATTCGACGATGCATCTCAAAATAAAAAGCTATACCCAATGGTAAATAAAAGAGATGCCGAGCTGTCCATTGTCTGTTTATCTTGTCATTTTGATGTGGGATAGTTTCCATGTCATCGGGGAGGAGGTACCCTGTTGGCGTTCTCAATGATACACGTATGCTTACAATGACAAGAACTTTCTTGGGACCTAAGTCGACTAGCATTGTTTAAGTACTCGTATTCATAGGACATGAGATTTTCAACTTATGATTTGTCAAGCATATATCTCATATTTGTACTCGCATTAACCTTAACCACTCAAGATGCCTATGATGGGGGCAATGAGAACTCAAAGCTAGTAAGTACCATAATTTTTGGAAGGTTTATAAAAACTTGCAATCCCTGCTTCCCTCTGCGAAGGGCCTATCTTTTACTTTTATGTTGAGTCTTCACCTTCTACCTTTATGCACCGTCTAAGAGAGCATAGTTGTCATTCTGAGTATAATGTGCATGGTCCCAAAATTTATTATTGATTGATTCATGATTATGGTTTTGCTTGTTCTCAAATTATTTGTATCTAGTCACCCTCTTAAACTTGAAGGTGTCCTATGCATTTATTTTTTGCTACTCCATGAGGGTCAAGCTGAATACCACTTTGCTATGTTTTTCTATATGCTTGAAACAAACAGTTGACTTTCAATGCATTATTACTCATGATCTTTTGTTTGAGTTACTTTTCATGTTATAACATGGTTGCTAAGTTCTATTGTCAAGATTATATCTCTTATGCCCATGTTTAGAGTACTTTGATCTCAGCACTCAATGCTTTACATCGTTTGATCAAGATTATGTTGGTGCATGTCACCTCAAAAATTATTATTTTGTTATCACTTACCTACTCGAGGACGAGCAGGAGTTAAGCTTGGGGATGCTTGATATGTCTCAAACGTATCTATAATTTTTTATGCTCCATGCTTGTTTATGCACCATTTGCTTTGTGTTTTTCTTACACTGCGTGGCGTTTTTATGCATTTTCCGGAACTAACCTATTAACGAGATGCCACCGTGGTAGTTCCCTATTTTCTGCTATTTTGTGTTTCAGAAAAGTTACACAGGAAATATTCTCGGAATTGGACGAAACAAAAGCTGAAGTCCCTAATTACCTGACATGAAGACGGAGTCCAAAGGAGAGCAGGAGACGGACCAGGGGCCAGCCACACCCTATGGTGGCGCAGGCCAGCCCTAGGTCGCGCCACCAGGGGGTGTGACCGCCTGGTCCACCCCCTGACATCGCCATTCTGCCTATTTAATCCCCTTGACGGGAAAACCCTAGTGGCCCGAACTCTTTTCCAGAAAACATACTGCAAGCCACCGCCGTTGTCGACGCGAGATCGGGAGCCAGAAGCTCTTCCCGGCACCCCGCCGGAGAGGGGAATCACCACCGGAGGCCTTCTTCATCACCATGCTTGCCTCCGGAGTGATGTGTGAGTAGTCTACCTTGGACTACGGGTCCATAGCAGTAGCTAGATGCATGTCTTCTCCTCCATGTGCTTCATGTTTAGATCTTGTGAGATGCTTATCATGATCAAGATCATCGTTATGTAATTCTACATGTTGTGTTTGTTGGGATCCGATGAATATTGAGTACTATGTCAAGTTGATTTGTGATTTATCATCTCTATGTTGTTTATGATCTTGCATGCTCTCTGTTGCTAGTAGATATCTTGGCCGAGTAGATGCTAGTGACTCCAAGAGGGAGTATTTATGCTCGATAGTGGGTTCATGCCTCTAGTAATCTGGGAGAGTGACAATAACTTCTAAGGTTGTAGATGTGTTTTTGCTACTAGGGAGAAAACAACAATCTTGTGTTCAAGGACATTTGTATTGTTTACATTATACACTTTGCTTAAGGTCATAATCTGTTGCTTGCAACTTAATACCCAACGGTTGTTCGGATGATATCCATCGGGTGGATTATTAGTCATAGATGCAGTTGGATTACAATGTATGTATTATGTTGTAATGCCCAAGTGAATCTCATAGTGATCCTCATGACATGTACATGCATTGCTTGCATTCTTTATTCTGTCAATTGCCCAACTGTAATTTGTTTACCCAGCATGTTATTTATCTTTATGGAGAGACACCTCTAGTGAACTGTGGATCCCGGTCCATTCTTTTACATTCATATTACCGTTTACTTTCTACAAGCATTATTTACTTTCTTGCAAACAAATATCTTTTACCACACGATACGTTTAATCCTTTGTTTACAGCAAACCGGTGGGATTGACAACCTCACTGCAAGTTGGGGCAAAGTACTTTGGTTGTGTTGTGTGCAGGTTCCACGTTGCTGCTGGTGCTAGAGCTACGCCCAGATAGGCGCCATAAAAAAATTGTCTGAAGCCGTCGCCAAGCCAGCTAGCATCAACCTTCAGAAGTGGTTTCTTTCTTCCACTGGTTCGATTAAACCTTGGTTTCATACTAAGGGAAACTTGCCGTTGTGCTCATCATACCTTCCTCTTGGGGTTCCCAACTGGGTGACTAGCACCGCTACCAACCAAGCATTTTTTTGGCGCTGTTGCCGGGGATTGAAGAAGAAGAAGCTCCCACGTCAACCACGCGCCATCAGCAGCGCAAGAAGTAGGCGCAGAGGAGGGTGGCCCAGGTGTGGACAGTGGAGGGTGGCGCGGCTGTGGGCATGGAGGAGGGCCTAGGCAGCCGAGCAAGTTCCATCCCAAGCGGCGCGAACTCCATCCCAGTTGTCATCGTAAGCGGCGCGATAAGTGGGCGCAGAGGAGGGCGGCCTGAGTGTGGGCAGTGGAGGGTTGAGCGACTACGAATGTGTACCTTTATTTTTGATAGTTTGTTGAAGTCCTAGATATGTTTTTCATTGGTTACGGGGATTTTCTAAACAATCTCCTTTATTTTGCTTTTGACTCTATAGAACATGAAACCTTATTTTTAGGTAATTTTGAGTTTCAGGAACCTTCCGGATATCAGATGGACCCAATCTTTTTGCTACATTATTTTTTCGAGGAATCAAAGATCGTGGGAAGAAGTCAACAAGGAACGCCCCAAGGGAGAAAAGAGAGGGTACCACATGGTCCCATTCTTGGATTGCACGGTGGGGCCTATCTCGCCCTTGTGGGTCATTTTTTGTATTTCTTTGCATCTACAGAATCTTCTTGACCTAAAACCGTCTATATATATGACCCCTAGGGCTATTTTGTGATGAGCGGTGTGGAAACATAGAATACACAATACAAATTTGTAGCCTGCGAGGATATGAGGGGAGACGCTATCAAAGCCGCTCCCGGTTGCCCTTTGTGTAACATCCTAGGATTAGAGGCTAAAAATAGATGGGAAATAGATGTGTGTATTGCATTCATGCATAGAAAATTCGGGGAATTTTTGCTCTTTTAAATAAAACTTTTCAAAGTGATTGAAGTTTCACTTGAGTTGATGGAATTGAACTAGCTCATCAACTGGAGCGCGATAAATTTTAATATGACCTTTATTAAAAACCTTGTTTTGGGTAGAGTTAATCACAATAGTTAAAAGAGAGTAAAGTGAGGTGGAAGTAAAATGTTAACACACCACTTCGGGATCCAAATTGTATTCTCACCATGATCAACATGGTATTCTTTAGAGCTAATTATTAAAACCATATCTAGTACAAAGGAAGTTAAACCAAGTCTTTACTTCAACTCTTGATCCATTCTATTCTTCCAATATCCAAACCTATTCATTTGAAGATGAGAATGGAGAGTTTGTATCTAGTCAAGTGTTATTACTATGTCTCAAGTTAGAACTCTAGGATATACCTAAGTAATTGATAAGTGGGAGAGGATAATATAATCCATGTAATTAGAGGAGTTATCTCCATTATAGCTGAGGTGTATATCAAGTGGAGCCTAAGCTTATGTGATTAGAGAGACCTTGTCTGAGTATTACAAGCCCTAACATTAGCCATGCTTATGCAAGGGAGTTCAAGTTAAGTGTTACACTCTAAATGCTTGTGCAAGCAATTAATCTTGAAGGTGTGAGCCACGAGTTGTTAGTTATGCCTTTAGGTAGCTCAAGCTATGATTCTCACGATAAAGTTATGACCTAAGGATATTAATGCAACTAGAGTGATATTTGGTGTCACTAGAAGTAGAACACTTATGGATACCCCAGGAGGAGATAATATTCCTAACCTAAATGATACATCTATTGAATTATTAGCACTTAGAGAAAAGGTACTTACCGGATGATGATGCTATTTTAGAATTGGAATTTCTTACGTATCGAAGATCTTGACTTGCAAAATCTTGCAGTCAAAAAGGCAAGTTCACTCTTGCTCATGCCCTTTGAAGTATTTTTTATAAAATCTATATATGTTGTATCAGTACTGCATTTAAAATCAAAATGTTCTCTTTTCATAATTAATATGAAGCAGTTGTTTCAACCGGAATGGTTGTTACCCTAGGATGGTGGGCAGTGGGACCATGGTATGATATATGTGGATGGTAGAGGTCCCACCTGAACTGGAAAGTTCACCTAGGATTAATAAAAAATGTCACCAGTGATTCTAGCGTTGTAAATAATGATCAACCATAAGATTTGTTGTGGGATAAATAAGTCAGTTGTATGTACCAACTTCCTTTTGCATATCAACGGACGTACCGTACCGTAGCTGCTTCCTGCTGGGTTGCAGTAGTGGTGGAACCCCTTAATGCCCACGGTACCAGGTGTCTGTGATGTATTGTTTTAAAACTAGGATTAGGTTAAGGCCCTAAAAAGGGGAAATACCTTCAGCCATGGCTGGTGAGGGGAAAGGCCCCAAAGATTGGGAAAATACCATAGGCCAGCCATTACAAAAGGGTGGTATGCATGGTCGCGGAGAAGGACAATGATTGGCTTGGATCGTCGACTGGCCCCACACCAAATATGTGTGGACAAGCTTGCAACTCGGATGTGCAACAAGGCTTTGATATCTTATGAGTACAAGTGACCACCTTTGTAGAGTGTAAGAAAGTATCAGGATACTCCTTGTTCCAGGAAGGAACTATGAACGCGACAGGAAAGGAGCCCATCAAAGATCTAATCAACCTGTGAAGGCTGACAGACATTTTTTTTAGAATGAAGGCAACCTCTTGAAGAAATGGTTACAAAAACTTGCATTGCCAAATAACTCTTTAGTACAAGGTTGTAGATAGTGCATGAAAATACCTTATTTCCCTATGAACTTGCTGGGTAACGCTCGTTTCTCACCCCACTCTCTCAAACCCTTTGCTTAGGGTGGAGACAACTCAAGGAGGCAACCTCGAGATACTAAAGATGAAGATGAAGTCCTCTATCAATGGCAGAACTATCAATTGAGTTAATGGAGTCAAAAACTATACCAAGCTTGGTGGAAAACTATAATAGGAATAGAAGGGAACCAATTCCCTAATCCTAGAACCTAAGTAGTTAGGGTAATTCTGTAGCATTAGTTATAAGTCAACTGCATTAGGAGTAGCTCTAATTATATGATAATCTTCAAGTTGTTATTTCAAGTTCTAGTCGCCTAAACAAACCTTTATCTGTTGAGGAAGTTCTGAAGATCTTCTGTATGATGAAATTATAATCCTATAGACCTACCTTGGACCTGTGATGTTTCTGTTGTACCACTCTGAGGGATTTAATTACTAGTGAGATGATATTTCATTGGTGTTATGTCAATGACTTGCGCACTACACATGCAGTGGTGTGCTCGGTCACCACACTTTGCCTCCATCGACATCGTCTCCTTCATCACCATAATTAAGAGGGAGTAGTTCATCCTTGGACTAAGACAGTGGAAGTAACTTGTATCAATCTCTCTATTGTGTTTTAGTAATTAGAGGCACATGAGTAACCTATCATGATTGTGACCATATTTGTATTGATGATTTACGAGATGGAAATTGATAGTTGTTCTTGATGTATTGATACATGTATATGTTACTCCGTTCACGCATGCTCTATTATAATCAAACTAATATGCTAGGACGCGTGTGGGGGATGTGTGTATTAGGCAAAGCAATCTTGTGTTATGCATAGGAAAGTGACAAAATTCTAGACGACACCATGGTTTTTACCTATCTACGATTTATCGGTTATGCTATCACCACCACCATGTTTTTATGAGAGAGATACAAGTGAAACCATGATCCCAATTCACTTTTAGCCATAAGAAAACCATCTACACCACTTTACTTGTTGATTTACTTTCAATTTTATTACTGTAGAAAAATACAAAAATACCTTACTACTTTTGTTTAATTTGTTAAACATTGAAGTTGTGAGTGCCTGGTAACCACTCCAATTAGTTGGGGATACACAACCATTGTTTACTTTTGTAGGTTGTTTGAAGAGTGCAGGAGGAAGAACCACCATTTTCCCCGAGAGTTTGATATAAACCCTCAAGTAACTCTTATGGGGAAAACTTCTCTTGCTGCATCACTTTGCGCTTGAAGTCCAACAAGTGGCAAATTTAAAAAGTAGCATTGTTTTCATCAAAAAATATATTTTCTGGCACCGTTGCTAGAAAAAATGAGGTTCATTCACAATTTTGTTGGGGATCAACTTCAGCTTTTGTTTAGTTTTTTGCTTATACCCAAAACCTAAAATAAATAAGTTGTTGAATTTTTTGCTTAAAAAATGGGAGATAGGACAACAAAGTTGTGTGATTACACTAATGTGCCTAATGCTCAATTTATTGCTAAACCTATTACATCTCTTGAATCCACTGCTGATTCCTTTAAAGTTAGTCCTAGCTTATTGAATCTTATATGTAAGGAGCAGTTTGGTGGTGGTGCTAGTGAGGATGCCTCTATGCATCCTCATGACTTTTGCAAAAATATGTGATATGCAAAAAATAAAAAATGTGGATAATATCATTGTTAAACTAAAATTATTCCCCTTTTTAGTAAGAGGGAAAGCTTAAAATGGTTGTTGTCTTTACCTAATGGTACTATTTGGACAACTTGAAAGAGGCTTTTATTAAAAGGTATTACCCTCCTATTAAAATCCTATAAAAGAGAAATAGTATTTTACCTTTTAGGCAAAATTATAATAAGTATGTGGCCACTGCTTGGGAGAGGATAAAAGTAATTAATGCTTAGGACTTGTCCATCACATGAGGTGGATGAGTGGACTGTGACTCTTTTTTTATAATGATTTAAACTGCTTGATTCTGCTGCAGGAGTAGCCTTTATGACTAAGACCGTTAGTGGGGCAAAGCTATCTTAGAAAACTTGTTACAAAACCATAGTTAATGGCACACTAAAAAAGCACCAAGCAGTTCTACTAAAAAGGCTAAATCTATCGAAGAGGTAGAAACTTTAAGTTTTAAGATAGATCTTTGATAGCTATGGTGAGTAAACTCAATTTAGATAATGTTGGCTTACAAGAGATTGTTAGAAATAATGTTGAGAGAGTAGATGTTAACTACATAATTTTTTAGTAATAATACTTATGAGAATAATTACAATAGTTGATATCCTAGATCACCTTTTGCTCAAAATTCTTATGATAGACGACCCCTAGCACCATACCGTTTGCAAATGAAGTGCAAAATAGGTGGAATTCACCTTCTGTTCAATAACCAAGTGGTATTTCAGAGAAACAACATGATTTAAATAAAAAGAATAACTCTCTAGCCACACATCTATATTAGAAGAAATAAATAAATCCGGTCAAAGCGACCCTATTTTGTTCTAATCCACACATCTATATTAGAACGGTTCTTATATTATTATTGTTACTCCGTATAATATATTTTGGCAACCTACAAGACATTATGTGTCCATGTTTGTCAATTGTCATCACACAAAAGAGAAATTGTATTTTTTTTGGAAATAAAAAACACATGCAACTCATGCAAGCCTTATCTCGGTACTATCCACGCAATTTTTCTCTCCATATAAGCTACTCCCTCCGATCGGAAATAAATGTCGGCAATACCCGACAGTTATTTCCGATCGGAGGAAGTAAATAATTTAGCAAAAATATATGGGTAAATAATCTTATCGAGCTCCTGCAGAAAAGATCACAACAACCCACACCGTGCCACGCCGTTTCGTGTAGCTTTGGCCTTGGACTTTGGTTGGAGTCAGTGCATGTACCTGATCCCACGTCACCCAATAGGATGGCGACGTCACTGTCTCCGTGGGGCCCGCGATGTGCAGCTCCCGCTTTTGCGCTAGTGCGTGCATGGACAAATCATACCCAGCCCTCGTGTCCGCATGTGCTATTTGCAAACAATATGCTGGTTGGTGTGGTGGCTTTTGCTTATTTGCAATCCAGGGCTCATAGAATGATCTTTTTAGGATATGAGGTTCATTAGTGGAGAATGGATTTTAACCAATTTAGCAATATTAAATGTTTTCCTTCCCAAATAGCTAAAGCTGGAGGCTTCATCTTTGTTGTGTTTTTGGACGATGAGGACCCATATCTCCATCATCCGCTACCACTTAAGAGATAATTCTTTCACCATGACATAGCTTTTGTCCTCATTTGATACCTTTTGCTTTTGGATATGGTCTCAGGGAATTTGTTTGCTTATAGTTGGTTTGGTTATTCAATTCCTTCCGTTGCATTATGTCGCCTCCATGGACAAGTGTGAAGTCCCCATAACAAAGGATTCTTCTTGTCTTCAATTTCAATTATCATGGTCCATCGTATCAGTAAGAGATCGATGCAAGTTTTTGTAATTAGTCATCCATTCATGTCTTTATACTCATCCATTCTAGTATATTACCAATGGGTAGTTTGACAGCCGCATATCCAAACACCAAACATGTTTGAGCTCAATATGGAAATGCATGCTTTCCTTCTTCCTAGAGAACTCCATTTCTTAAAGGTCATGAACGTGATATCCTCTTACTTGTGACGTCTTCTTTGAACTAGTTGATGAGCCTGTTTTACAGGATACCTTTTTTGTGGTAAAGTATGAGATATTATTACCTTACCCAAATCTTATACTTATATGAACCTGTTTTCTTTGTGAAAACTTGTCAATTGTTTCTTGTCTACAAAACGAATGACCAATCAGAAAAAATTGCTGTACTTATTTTTTTGTTGAAATGAATTGCCCTACTTCTACATGATAGACATAACTGACGAATTTAATATCCTGACATCCATGTATTAAGTACAGAACATCACTTGATTTAACCTGAGAAGGAAACTAAGTAAACTACAGGGGTCATTTGCAAAGAAGCAGCTCTGTCCGCTTTCCAGAGGCTGGTATCTCTATCTTACGGAGAATCTGCCATCTCCCCGCCGACGCCGACGCCTCGTTGCTTTCTCTCCCCTCCCGTCCTCATCGCGATCCCTTCCGCCTCGTCCCCGAATCCGGCGCCCAGCCCAGGTGAGGCGCCGATTGCTCCTTCCGGCGTGCCCACTTGATACAGGCGGCGAGCGTAAGGCAAAATCTGACGCGAGTCTCGCTCAATTCGGTGCAGATTTGGCGGTAGGGTTCCGTGCCGGCGATGCAGGAGAAACGCGGGCTCGAAGCCGGCGGCGGCGGCGACGGAGGCCCTGATGCTAAGCGGTCGCGGCCCCCGGCTCTGGCTAGGTTTGAACCTCGTGGAGTTTAGGTTCCCTTTTTTTTCAGTACTTGGTCTGTTGCTTGTATAGCTGTGTGAATTTACTTTGCACAAGTGCTAGCCAGTGGAGCTCTGTTGGATCATACGAAAGCTTTCGTGATTCAGCGGTGCCTTGCCGTACAACCAGGATTTGGGAATTCATGTTCGGAATTTACTGCTTGCGATTTGGTGCTGTGTAAGATTTGAACATCAGTAAATATAATCCATTGTTTTTTTGGACAAGAGGTGGTCTGTTGTTATTTGTGAAATGATGTTTAGTCTTTTAGTTGCTGTGCTGAACCATAACTTTGGGATATCATGTTCAGAAATAACCATGGGCTAGTTGAACTTTCCCTTTTGGGATTATGCTTTTTTAGTTTTAGAAAGAAATATGCTGGCTCTTTGGTGTGACTTTCTGCGGAAACGGCCGAATTCTTGCTAGATTTGGTAGTTAACTGTAGAAGAAAGGACAAGAGACATAATAAGTTGTGTCGGGAGAGCAGACCTTGTATAAACACTGAGGATGTACAAACAGGGACTCCTGCGCTTATCATTGCAATCAGTTTAAGAGAAAAACATAGACACCACACATTCATTGTATGGTCTTGCGCCGTGACTACTCTCATCTTGATGGAGAGCGGGTCAATGTGGAAGGAGTTTTGTGTGTCGCGCACTTAAGGATCATGCCATAGTACAGCTGTTTAAGAAAGGTGTTATAGATCGTCCAGCACAATCTAGACAAAACCAAATACATCTTTTTTTCTTAGCTTTTTGGCATCTTTAACTCTAGGCTAGTTATTCCCTCCATTCATTTTCGAATGATGTTTTAGGCCTTTAGCCTCATACACATAATTAAGAAAATATACGAGATTGCCACAGTGTCCATATTAAATTGTCTCCTTTGCTATTTCATTGAGCTTGTTCGTTTATTAAACACCACGAGTGGCCAATTGACAAGAATATTCCCAATTAATGGCAAGAACCCATCTCTAAACCGTCATCCAGAGAGAAGGATGGAGGTTTATCTTTTGTGGGTAATGTTTCTAGGCATAACCTTTATACTCTTCTCCTGTTTATTTTAATAGCCGAAGCATAACATTGTTTAGTGTGACCATATGAACAAATGTAGACATTTCTGGTGCATTTAGCACATGCCACATTCTTGGTTGTGGTCTGTGTTCATGTTTTGTTGGATACTTTGGATGTGCTACAGAATACCTGGATCATTGTAGGACAATTAGCAAGTATTGTTTTAGCACCTTTTAGTAACCAGTGTATCGCATTTGCCTGCATAGAGCTGTACTCATGATTCTGTTTTGAAATGCTAGAGGACTGTGGAATGCACTACATTTTGATATTGTGTTGTGGCCTGTTGAATAGAAGTTTAATATTATGTTAAATGGTTTAAGTAAACATCTTTTTCTTAGTGTTAAACTTTCATCCAGAAGATCATTTAATCAGGACAATAGTACTTATTCATTCTATTTGTACAGTGTTATTGTTGAAGCACTAAAGGTGGATAGTCTGCAGAGGCTTTGCTCATCACTGGAACCAATTCTCCGTAGAGTGGTAAGAACAAAGCAAGTATATACTAAGCGTAAATATTGCTCACATCTCTTTAAGGAGTTGCTAAATTTGTATTGGAATTTTGTGTTTCTCTCTGTTGATTGTAATTCGTACATCTTGCATGTAGGTTAGTGAAGAAGTGGAGCGTGCCTTGGGCAAACTCGGTTCTGCTGCAATCACTGGGAGGTACGGCATCAAACCAACAGTGAAGCAAATATATTAATTTTCTTGTTCAAAATTCAAAATGTTACTTTGCGCTTAAGATGCACCAAATTGTCTGTGAAGTGCTTTGTCCCTGTTGTGATACGTACTTGACATGGATATCCTCTCGTATGATATGTATCAGGTGTATCAGATTATTTTGATTATTTTTGAAATATTGATGCACACTGGTTTGTACTCCCTCCGCTTCAATGAATAAGGCTTATAATTTTTTTGAAAAGTCAAGCAAAGTAAAGTTTGACTGAACTTTTAGAAAGAACTATCAACAACTAGAATGAAAATATGTTTCATGATGTATCTAACTGTATAGATTTTATAATGTACTCCCTCCGTTTTTAAATATAAGATGTTTTAGCTTTGTAAAGTAAATGTGTTTAGACATCTTTTAGTGTGTAGGTTCACTCGAATATACACACTAAAAGATGTCTAAATACATTTACTTCACAAAGCTAAAACATCTTATATTTAAAAACGGAGGGAGTACATGATAAAATATATTCTAAAAACTTGGTCAAGCTTTACATAGTTTGACTTTTCAGAAAAATAAAGGCTTTATTCATTGAAACGGAGGTAGTAGCACAGGAGTATGCGAGTTGCGAAGTCATTCTACAACCTATACGTGACCACCAACCATACCTTGACACAGGAGTATGTGAGTTGCCAAGTCATAGCTTACCTCTCCAGTTACCCTTTCCCCTCTCTTCTAGCAATCTCCATCTCCCCCTCCAGTACGAATTAAAACAGAATTGGAGGAGACTGGCAGGTTGTTTCTTAAATTAGTTGGTCGTCGAGAAGAAGGTTCATCTCTTGGCGTAGATGGGGCACAATCTGTTCCATATAAACTTTTTTCTTTGTTTCAGTCTATAGACCCCTGTTACAACTGGTTTCAGGACTGCAATAACGGCAGTGGGTTCTTGTGTGTATAGTTGATCTAAAATGCATACAAATTGGAGATGCTTTGTGTGGCTTATGTTTTACTTGAAGATTCTACGTTCCTAGTGCCAGTTCTAGCCTAAACGAATTACACTATTGAATACTTAATAAGTTTTCAAATGGATATGCAGCTGTATCAGTCTGTTCAGGAAAAAATCATGTATAGCCGTATCCTAGTTTTTCCTTTTATCTTCTAGTTGTATACATCCACCGTTCAAAATAGATGTCCTTTTAGAATTGGGCATAAGAATTAAGAGTGCGAGTGAACTGTCAATATTGCACGTCAATCATTTCCATGTCCATCTTTTTTTCCTCACCTAGGCATTGAATTACCTCTTCAACAAATAAAACCAAGTACATAAGCTTTGTGGCCTAAAAGGTGAACGACCTGCTTTTGGAACCATTTGATACTAATTATATTTGCTACCTATTGGAATAATTCAGGTCTTCTCCAAAGCGTATTGAAGGTCCTGGTGGAAGAAATCTGCAACTCGAGTTCAGGACAAGACTGTCCCTTCCCCTTTTTACCGGAGGAAAAGTTGAAGGGGAGCAGGGAGCTGCAATTCATGTTGTTTTGCTTGATACTGGCACTGGCTGTGTTGTATCTTCTGGACCAGAATCGTCTGCCAAGCTGGATATTGTTGTTCTGGAAGGTGACTTCAACAATGAAGACGAGGAAGGCTGGACAGGGGAAGAATTCGACAGCCATGTAGTGAAGGAGCGTGAAGGAAAGCGACCTATTATAACTGGCGATATACAGGTCACACTGAAAGAAGGTGTTGGTACAATTGGGGAGTTCACGTTCACGGATAACTCTAGCTGGATAAGGAGTAGGAAGTTCAGACTTGGTTTGAAAATTGCCTCAGGATTTTGTGAAGGTGTTCGCATCCGTGAGGCAAAAACTGAAGCTTTTATGGTTAAGGATCATAGAGGAGAATGTAAGTCCTGTATGATCATCATGTGCTTCCTCTTGACATATCTCTGAAAATTTTAAATTTCACTTCTTTAGTGTACAAGAAGCACTATCCACCTGCACTGAAGGATGAGGTCTGGAGGTTGGAGAAAATAGGGAAGGATGGGTCGTTCCATAAGAGGCTGAACAAATCTGGAATTTTAACAGTTGAAGAATTCCTCAGGCTTGTTGTCCGGGACCCACAGAAGTTGCGCACTGTAAGTTTTTTTCATGGCCTTTGTTCTTCTTGTTATTTTTGTTCTAACTAATATGTGTTCTGATTGCTAGATCCTTGGAAGTGGTATGTCCAACAAGATGTGGGATGCCCTCGTTGAACATGCAAAAACTTGTGTCCTAAGTGGAAAATATTACATATACTACTCTGACGAGAACAGAACTGCTGGTGCTATTTTCAACGACTTATATGCATTCTGTGGGTTGATTTCCGGCGAGCAGTTCTATTCATCTGAGAGTTTGGATGATAGCCAAAAGGTTTGTGTTATGGGCATATATTGGGGGTATTTGATATCTATTGTTATGTTTGAACTTGAATGTTGTTTGCATTCACTTTAACATGCCATTCAAGTAATGCAATAAACCTGTCCTGTTGTAGAGTTTTAAAAATGGTTATGTTGACAATTGGCTTCATGTTATATCACATTGGTCTATATCTGTCCACATACCCTTCTTATATTCCAATGATCGTCATGCATCTTGTGTACTAACTATTAAATTTCTGGTACCGTTATAGTTTGCTGAACACACTCACTGTTCAGTAGGTAAGTTAAACTAAGTATAGGCAGTTTATTCAATGTGGTAGAACTTTTTCTGGGCTTATGTTGACTGCAGTAGTTCCTGCGGTGGACAACATGGACAGCCAAGCATGCTTTGGTTTTCTCTTTGAATAACTCAGTTACGAATATTTTCACCGCTATAGTCAGCAGAAGTGTTTTTAGATAATGCCTTGGTTGATTAGAATGGTTTTGTTTCCTACAGCTCTTTGCCGATGCATTGGTGAAGAAAGCATATGACAATTGGATGTATGTCATTGAATATGATGGTAAAGCTCTCGTGAACCCTAAGTCGAAGAAAAAGGCTGCATCAACTAATCAAGCTGAGGCCCGCGCTCCTCCTGCCGCATATGTACAGCGCATTTCTTCAACGACTATGTCAGGCCCATCTCCAGCCGGTGAGTTGGACCTAAGTGCTTAGATACAGTTTCTTTTGATATTTTAATTCAAAACTGGGAAAAATAGGATATGGAACACTGAAACTTTGCTTGTGGTATAAACATAAGCAGATTAACCAAAGAGTGTATGGAGTATATGAACTATGTTACTGTCTCACTGGAATAGCAGTCCTTCATAACTAAATGTTTTGTTTCATTCATTTCAGGCACAACTGGTTCTATAGGATATGATGGCAACCAGTCAGCAGCACAGTTTGCTCAGCTTCAAAGTACATCCGCCAATGTTCCTGTGCCATATGATGACGCCTTTTCATTTTTGCCACCTAGCATGTTGATGGGGTCTGTCAATCAAGGAGCTGCAAGCGATGCCATGGGTCTGGAACTGGGCCAATTGCAACAAGTCATTTCTCAAGGCCAGTCAATTCAGCCAGCAAACATGGGCTACGATGATTGGCATCGAAATCGTGACAGTCAGTATTCTGATGACTTCACCGAAGACATCCGCATGAAAAGCCACCAGATGCTCGAGGGTGAAGACATGCAGCAGCTGCTCAGGGTCTTCAATATGGGTGGAGCTTCTTCTGGTTTGGCAGATGAAACGTTTGCCTTCCAGTCCTACATGCCATCCCCATTGCCAAACTTAGGTTTCGACGGTGAGCCCAGCCGTCCGTCAGGCAAAGCCGTTGTTGGTTGGCTCAAGATAAAGGCAGCTATGAGATGGGGGATCTTTGTCAGGAAGAAAGCTGCCGAGAGAAGGGCACAGCTTGTTGAGCTGGAGGATTGACGCCTTGGCTGTTTACTGTTAGATTTTACTGTTGGAAATGTGAAATACCAGCAGCTGCTGCAAACTAGTTCTTTGGTTCACATATTCGCCGTGACTTCCACTGAAACTAGCTTCTGTAAATCTACAGCCGGTAGCTCTGTTATCTTGTAAAAAGAATGTCCTTGTATAATTTCAACATGAATTCTCGTTTAACTTGTTCCTGTTTTTTGGTTAAAATTTGTGCAGAATATTACTGTAGAAAACGATGTGAACTACTAGTAATGTGGAACAGCTTTATGCTGATATGGCTATATCTCGTTTGTGGTCCAGACCTTCTGTAAGGACACCTCTTGTAAGGTTCATTATTTTGTTGAAGTGGTACATGGCATTATGTTTATTGAGTCCGTTGTCAGGTGATCGTACATTGCCATGTTTGGCTTGGTTTGGTTTTATCTTCGGAAGTATTTGTTGCAATCAGTTATGTCATTTACATATGAGAACCTCATGACCTTAGGAGACCTGTAGATGTTCTAAGTAAACTGGAAGGCAAATTGAAGTAGTGCATATCTTTTCTGATTCAATTTTGTAATCATGGCTGGAGCTGAAGTGGCTACCTATCGTGTTCGAGCCTTCGAGGTGGCCTGACTCCATGAATGGGAAGGATACATGCTGGTAACTGTACACCGCCTTGCACACCATGATAGAAAAAATTATCGCCAGCGATACCATCCATATGAGTTCGACCTGTTTGCGGATAATCTACTAGTCGCTGATCGTAGGTCTGTCACGATCGCCACGAAACCAAATTGGTGGTATCTTTGAGTTCTTGGCAGTACGTCCGTTTTCCTTACAGCTCTTGCCATACTTCTACATTTACTCGTCCATTTCTTTGCGGTTCTGTGTCAACGAGAGGATGACGTGGATTGCTCCACCATAGCTACAACTACAACCGTGAATCACCATGGCTTGCTCGTTCGTCAACATCAGCAAAACAACATGAAAACTGTAGGTTCTTATAATGGAAGAATCTTAATATCAAGCCAATATCAATTATGATCGTCAAGCAGCCTTCACACCAACACGATATGAAGAGCTAGTCAAAACGTGGAGGATGCACATTAGCATCAACCACCAACGGTAACACAAGAGGTGCTCCAACAACGACGTCTTCAAGAGGGAACAACGCACACAGCCGCCCTCGCTGGCTCCAACCGCCTTGGCTCCTGGCCTCCTCCCGTCCTCCATGATGAAAGTTGAGTCCAATTTGTGTTAGCATAACTTTGGTCTTCTCCATCGGCACGAAGACCAAATTATCGGTCTCCTTGTATGCCTACGTCCGTTTCTTCGCAGCTTTTTTCATTACCAAAAGTAGGACGTGGATTTAGCCAACGCTCCTCCATAGCTACAACATGAATCGCCATGGCCCTCTTTTCGTCAAGGAGAGCAAAACAAAAGGAACACTCCAGCTGAAATAAATTTCTTGGCATGCCGGAGTGCATAAGTAGTTAAGTACCCACATAATTTTTGAAAACAGAAATAGAGATCGAGACCGGATTTTTACGTGGAAACCCTTGCGGGAAAAAACCACGGGCGCACGAAGGCGCAAGTTCACTATAATTGTACACTATTACAAGCACGAGACGACATGCCGTCTTTAGGTGCGACTAAGGGCAATATGCAATAGTTTCGCTTGGCATCGTTAAGCCCTCTAAAATTCGAAGTATTCAACAAATGGAGTACGAGTACTAACACTAGACTGGACTCCGGCGCTCTGTCCATTTCGTTCTTCGTCGGGGAGGAGCACTAGCTAGCATCATCTCTAAGTCTAGTAACTTCAGAAATCAGAGAAAACTAATGCGTGCATGCAGGAGTAGATCTGGATCATCTCTTCACGGCCGTCGCAACCGCGGGTGCCGGTTCATCCTCCTTCGTCCTCAGTTGAAGTACCGGGTCGTCATCTCATCTCTAGGTGTAGTAACTGGCTAACTGCAAAACTATAAAAGACAAAGGTTAAAAAAAACTTGCATATGTTGGAAGCTTAAAGACAAAAAGAAGAAGGGATACTAACCACTCAACTCGGCTGTGGAGCTCGGTATTGGCATACTGCAAGTTGTTGTTCTTCTTGGTCGGAGAGGATCGCAGGAGCCTCTTCACTTCCGTCGGAGCACCCGGATCGGCGTCAGCTCGCACTGGTGCACCAGACGGGTTGAGGCAAGAAGATACGTTGATCCATCGGAGCACCCCGTGTCTCGCCGGAGCACGGTGCCCTGCGTGCGCAGATGGACGCCGTCGAGGAGCTCGCCGCTCGGCACCATCCTCCTGCTCAGCACCTTGGGCCTCTTGCTTCTTGTTCTTGGGCGGAGCCTCTTCATTATTGTCCTTCTTCATCGGGAAGGAGGAGCTCGATCGGTCTCTTTCCAAGTGTTGGCATGCTCCAAGTTGCTGTTCTTCTTAGTCGGAGAAGAACGGAGGAGCCTCTTCACTTCCGTCCGAGCACCGGGTCTGCGTCAGCTCGCACTGGTGCACCGGCCGAATTGGGGCAACACAAGATACGTTGATCCCTTAGAGCACCCCGTGTCTCGCCGGAGCACGGTGACCTGCGCGCGCAGGTGGACACCGTCCAGGAGCTCGCCGCCTTGGTCGTTGGTCCTCTTGCTTCTTGGTCGGAGCCTCTTCACGTCCGTCGTCGGAAGCGCGGGTGCACGACGCCGGCACAGTCGTCCTCAATCTTAGCCAAAACTGAGAGCGGTACAAGCGGGAACGTCCATATGTTGGGGCAGTGGTAGGCTTGGTGGCACAGCGCATCAGCTACTTGATTCCCCTCCCGGTAAACATGCTGCACCTCCACGTCCTCGAAGCGGCACAGGAGGTCGATGATGTTGTTGTACATTTCCCACGGAATCCTGGTGTGCGGCGACTCGCCGCGAAGCAGCCGGACGAGCGTGAGGTCGTCGCCCTCGACGACCAGCCGACTGCATCCACGCTGGAGAGCAAAGTGAAGCCCACGGATGAGGGCCCTAGCCTCGACCTCGCCCACCCCGGCGTGCGGCGTCGTCTCGGCGAACGCCACCATGCTGCGGCCGTAGCAGTCCCGGATGATTCCTCCGATGCTGGCGCGTCCTGACCCGTCGTGGTGCACCGATCCGTCGAAATTGAGCTTATACCATCCGTGGCGAGGGCGGCTCCATTGCACGAGAGCGACGATCTCCTGGTTCTGGTTGAAGTTGGCGCTTGCGGCCGGCGGCGGCAGGCGAGGCACATACGAGATGGCAGGGAGGTTTTGGTGATGACGAAACGCCGGCGGCAGCGAGCCAGCGACACAGCAAGGGTTTCCATGGCCGGCCGGCGAAGGAGCTTGGAGGGAGAAGTTAGGGTTCAGAACTTCAGATCTAGGTGCGTGCGGGTGAAAAGCGTATGTGTGTAGATGTAGACATGGATCGCGCTCCGCTGACACGGTTTTAGTTTGTGTCCGATTGATCAGTATGGATAGCTTGAGCATCACGCGTGCAAGATACGTCGGCATCAGCTCGCACTGGTGCACCGTCCGATCGTATTGGGCCAAGATACGTCGTCAATCCCTCGGAGCACAGCGACCTGCGCGCGCAGGTGGACGATGTACTTGTCCATGACTTCGCAGAGCAGCGAGACACCGCCCGGCACCATCCCCTCAGCACCTTGGTCCTCTTGATCACCATCGCCTCCTTTCGCGATCATCTCACTACAACCCGACCTTCTCCTCTTGTGGCAGCACAAGCTCGCCATGTTCTTGCACCTCATTATCTTCACGTTGGCCGCAACAGCCAACAGGCAACAGCAACGACGGGCACGGGAGCAACGACGACGCGCGCGCAAGCATGCCAACAATCTGAGCCGTGCCACAAGCTATTGGTCTGAATGGATTAATTTTTGTATGATGTTCGGCTATCGCCGGCCTCCCTGGTACGCGAGCTGCGCTGCCGGCGTCCACCGCGAGCCCCCCTGCGCTGCCCCGCTGCCCTTGACCCCGCCGTCCGTCAGGTGTTTCGTCTGCATGCTTGCGACCTCCCGCTCGTGACCTTCTTCATGTGGCACGGGAGCAACGACGAGAGCGATCTGCAGCAGCGGACCTCTCCTCTCCTGCCAACCAGTGCTCTAAGGAGGTCGTCGTGGCAATGTATTGAGCAGACACTCAACGGCTGAAAAACTGAGTCTCTTTGAACTACTCGTGGAGCAAGCCTGTTGGGTTTCAGACTGGCAGCTAAGATATTTGGAATGAACTAAGGGCGTGTTTGGTTCGATCATCTTCACGTCATTTGATTAAGATGATAGCTGATTCCGTTAAAAATCGTTACCGGACGAAAGATCCATGGCTCGCTGGGTCGAGCGAGTTTAGGTTACCAAGCGGAACCAAACAAAGTAGGGAAAAAAGCTCGTTAGAAAGTACCACCGTAAGTTGATTCGTTAGCTTCCTGTTTGTTCCAAATAGGTATAGACACCTGATAATCTAGGACTGGTAGTTAAATGTGATTATGTGAACAATGGTAATTTTCTGTATTGATGTTTGTGTTGAAATATTAGGCCCAAAGTTAGTGGCCCATATTAGATTTCAGAAATTCCTAAGAAATCTTAAAGCCCATGTGTGTAAGCCCATGTGACATGCAGCTCAAGTTTTTGGCTGCACAAAGGCAAGGGGTGAGAGCTAAGTTTAGTCCCACATGGAAAGTTGGGAGAGATGTAGACCAACATATAAGGTGGGATGTTGCACCACTTGGTAAGTGAGTGAGAAGAGAAGTGCCACATGCGCGCTCCTCCTCCTCCTCGCTCGTCTCGACACGACGCGCGCCGTATCATTTTGCTGCATAGGAATGTAACCGACTCGGGCGTGCGACGTGGGCCACGTTTCTCCCTGCGCCGCCTATATAAACTCTTGCCCGGCGAGTTGCTGCACAGGAATGTAACCGACTCGGGCGTGCGACGTGGGCCACGTTTCTCCGCTGCGCCGCCTATATAAACTCTTGCCCGGCTACTCGCCTTTGCGATCCTGTACGGGAGAGGGCGAATTAGGTTTTTGGGAAGCGCTCTGCGTGACTACTCGAGTTCTTCATCACGGGTCGTCTTCCTTCTAAGTCGGGCAGTGCAGCCTACCGCCGTCTTTATCGCCGTCTGCTTCGACCGGTCTTCTCCAACGTTATGATCAACAACGTTACTGCAACGACTACATCTGTAAACGAACGGTATGTGCGGTCTACTGCTGTTCGTCTGTTCATCATGTTCTGCGAGTACATGTTTAGCTGCTACTTGTTTCCGTTCATCTTGCTGTTTAGCACATCTAGTATGTTCGAGTTACATGTGGTAGTAGCTGGTATTGTTATGTTTAATATTCCAGAATTAATCATGGAAATTGTGCCTAATTATCCAACAATCCAAAAACCTAATTGTAGGCAATTTCCTGAATTATCAATGGCTGGTTTTACCGATGCACTGAGGCCGGATAAGTTTACCGGTTGAAAGAACGGGATGTCGCCTAGAGGGGGGGGGGGGGTGAATACGCGTTTTTAAAAACTATTAGGGATTTGGCTTGTAAGAATGCGGAATTAAACTAACGTTTATTTTACAAGCACAAAACCTAAATAACCTAGGGTCAACTAAGTGCACCAACAACAACTAGAGTTAAGCAAGATAGCACAAGATATATTTCACAAGTGATAAACAAGATACAAGTACTTCAAGCACGAAGGCTATCACAAGGAAATAAACTCGGGTATAGAGATAACCGAGGCACGCGGAGACGAAGATGTATCCCGATGTTCACTTACATAAAGTAAGCTAATCACCGTTGGAGAGATGCGGGTAACCACGAAGGCCCCCGAACGCCACGAAGGCTCACCTTCTTCTTCGAGTCCCCCACGAAGCGAGGGACCCCTTCTTATGGTTAGCTTTTCTTCCACTCCAGAGATGGCAAGCTCCACAACCACTTCACAACTCCCACAAAGGGGAAGCCCGGGCCTCTTCACAATCTTACATGAAGAGGTCACCGAGGCACCAACCGCCAAGCCAACTAGGAGGTCACCCTCCAAGAGCAACAAGCTCACGGTCTCTCACTCGAACAAATCATAATGGAGAGCTCAACACTATGCAAGGATGCAAAGCAAGAACACAAGGGGAAGTGCTCAAATCCTTCTCTCTCAAATCCCACCAAGGCAACAAATGCTATGGAGGAGTTAGAGAAGAAGAACAAGGGTGGAGGTCAACCAATGACTCCAAGATCTTGATTCAAAGGATTCCCCTCACTTAGAGGAGGAATGAATTGGTGGAGATTGTAGATCAAGATCTCCTCTCTCAAATCCCTCAAAAATATGCAAGAATCATTGGAGGGAAGAGAGAGGGAGAAAGCTCAAGAGAGTCAATAATGGAGGTGAGAGAAATGCTCAAGAACACACTAGGAACCCTAGAAAACCATTGGGGAAGAAGCCCCTTTTATATGGAAAGCCAAATATGGCCGTTGGGGTCATTTCCCACTTGTTCGGGTGATTTCCGGTCCAAAACTCGGTCCAACCGGACCTAAAAACGAAAATACAAGAAAACAGTCCAGAAGGTTTTCGGTTGATTTCTGGTTGAACTTCCGGTTGAATTTCCGGTTCAAACCGAGCTCGAAACCGACAGAAAATAACCTCACGAAAAATGTGATAACTTTCACATCCGGACTCAGATTTTAGCAAACTTGGGCTTTTTGAAAAGCTAAGAAAAATATCTATCCAATGGAGACCATAAAACCCAAGAATTAGTGAGAGATAAAATACCAAATAAGAAGAGGTGAAAACCTTTTTTAAGAAAGAACCGGTAAAACCTCCAAACTCGAAAACACGATAAAAGATGCATATGGATTCTGTTTTCGATGAACTTGGACTTGTTGGAAAGCTAGCAACAAGCACAAGAACCTCACATGGATAAACACCAAGAAGCAACAAATTAGGAAGATGCAAAGTATGCAAAGGTTTGAGCTCCCTAAGACGATGTGATCAAGTTACCTGACTGAAAGCCCCTCTTGATAGTGCGGCTATCTATCCTATAACTCGGTCTCCCAACAAACACCTTGAGACCGGTAAAAGGAAAACCTAGCAAGGACAAACCTTTTCCTTGCGCATCCCGCTTGATCTTGATGATGATGCTTCATGCTTCCGTCAAGCCGGAATGCTTCACTTGATCATTGTTGTTTCGTGAAGACTTCCAATATGCTCCCCCATACACCACTACGGGATACCTTACTAAGGCTTGTCTTCACAATTTCATTATCACCAAATAGATGACAAGCTTCAAGCATATGATCTTCTCGAGATGCTTATCTTAAAACTTGCACTTATCAACCTTGATGACAACCACCACTTGATGTCATCCTTTCATAGGCTATATGAAATCTCACTAGTGATGCATATCCATGACACACTACCTAACCCACATAGACAACACAAACACACATATGTAATGGGTTAGTTCACAAAGCATAATTGACAAACCATACCATACCACAAGACCGATTGGTCCCATGTGGCACATTCCTTATGCTTCATGTGTTGACCAATCTAGAATCCAATCTTTGATCTTTGCCTTGGTCAACCTTGAATCTTCTCATGCTCTATCACAATATCTTGAGTCACATAAAGAATTCTTCATTTGATTGCATGCTATAGGTATTAGTCAATCATATCTCAACTCATGAGACCATCATGACCTCGACATAGAGCCATATCTTGAATTCTTCGCTTGTTGCCAAACTCTCAAGATCTTGAAACTCCTTGGCTTAACACATAAGCTAGAGCATGGATTACATGAGTTCTATACAAGAACTACATCTTTATTTCTTCTTCTTGATCATAATGAATTCATCTCTTCTATTCAATGATCTTGATGCCAATACTTAAGATAAATCTTTATCTTCCTGGCATCCAAGCCTTGAATCCAACACATGGACTTCAAGCAATTCCTATGAAAAATTACTTCACAAAAAGCTCAATGAAAACATTAGTCCATAGGGATTATCATTAATTACCAAAAACACACTTAGGGGCAATTTACCCTTACAATCTCCCCCATTTTGGTAATTGATGACAATCTCAACAAGAGGGTTTATATAATGAATGATATAAACTAATATGCAACTTATCCGAGAATAAATTGCATACAAGAGGTTGTATTTGATATGGTCAAGTAACACGAAGCTACTATTGCATATCAAAATCAATTGTACTCACATAAACTATAACAAATATGGTTGATGTGAGTGCAACAAAAATATATAGAGCAAACTCCCCCACAATATATGCACATGTGATGAACTTGAATTTCATTGCATACATTGTCAAGATAAACCTTTGATAGAGTTTACACTATATATTCAACCATGCAAAATATCTAACAAAGAAGAGATGCATGAAAGGCAAACACTTAAGCACAACCAAACTTAAGTATAAAAACCATTTCCCTTAAACCCTCTAAACTTCTCCCCCATTGGCAACGATTGCCAAAATGGATGAAGGAATTTAGAAGGCCAATATAGTATGAGTTCCTCCCCAAGATGTGCATTTCTCATAAAAATGAGTGAAATCATATGAACTTATCAAATTAACAATATTTGGAGAAAGTCAAACCATATTGAGGATCAAAGATTGCAAAAAGATGACATAGTGAAGGAAGCTTCAACGAATGAAGCAAGCAAGCAATCAAGAGACCCAAAGAACCAATTGGACACAAGAAGAAGTGATGATAAGAGCTACTAGGTGCTTTAAATGAAATAAGGAAGCTCCCCAAGGTTCATGCATAAATTTGAAAGTTTGTTGCATTTGAATACAATATGCACAAACATAGAATTCTCACTCCCTCTATATCATTTAAAATAAAACATGAGCACGAAAGAGTACAAAAGGATCAATACGCTTATCAAAGTGAACTTTAGTCCAAAAAGATTCATGAGATATGAGTGCGAGAAGAAGCAATAAAGAATAAACAAGCACTAATAAATCAAGTTCTTACCAACACCATCAAGAACAAAATGGATAAGAAAGATGGTCGGCAAAGAACGAGGATATCAAGGGAAGAAATTAACACTCTTATGCATATACATTTCTAAGTGGACAAAAAAAATCATGATGAACAATCCACAAAGAAACATGTATACCCAAGAGGTTAGTTGAAATTAAGGAAGACATGATATCCAAGAGAGAGTCATAGAATATACCAAATAACTTTGCTAGAAAGCATATATAGCTCAAGGCTCCATTTTCCATTATGGTATATTAATAAACTCCCCACGCAAAATCATCAAAGCCATCACAACTAGCAATAAGGAATCAAAAGATAGTCGGGATGCTTTAAAAGGCAACAAGCATAATAGAGAAGGGAACAACTTGCAACATTATCTATACTAGTCATCAACCCGTGCACCAGCACAGGCTAGAATATACTAAAACTTCAATATATATTTTTATATATTATTTGAATTGTGCGTATGAAATATGTGTACTAAGAAACATAATAGTTTGTGTTGTTTTTGGAAGAATATCAGCGGATATGACGATGATGAGGGTGACATCACATAGAACATGGTGAGATCTCTAATTTAGGATAACCCAACTTTATACTAATACAATTTCGCTTTCTCGCAAATTTACTCATTAGAAGAAGAAATGAAACACAAATTAGAAGGATAAAATAAGTAGTGACTTCTGCAATATGTGAACATTAATCATGCCGATGCGAACTTTCAAAGCAAGTGAAAGGCTCTTAACTCATCTGGATCAACTATGTTCCTTGGCAAATGAAACTACAGTTTTCTATCATCATTCTCTAACAGAAGCTTCGCTAGGCACATCTCCTTCATTTATAGCACCTATAAAAAAAGGGCACGTATATATTAAAATGTCTGGATAAATGAGTTAGCAGAATACAACATGAACATTGAAAGGCACACTGTTTGGCTGAGAGAGTACTATCACAAAACCATAAAATATTCCCACACAAAAAACGATAACATCATGGGCATCTGCCATCTGCTATGGATGTTAATCCTCGCGAAAGAGATGCAATAAGTAAATGATATATTTCACATTTTTCTTGCTTCTAATTGAAACAAAATGTAGTTTCACCATCATTAAATGATTCAATTATTTTCCTTTCCATTATGAAGGGCAAGCGACGGATCACTGTGTTTGACATAGATAACTGAACCACACAGCCAAAAATAATACCTTGTGAAATAATGTGTCGTGGGGCACAATGTCAGGAATAAACTCCAATAATTCCACCAGGTAATACTGACATTCACATTCCTGCAAGGTGTGCTATAAATTCATTGAGGATGTATAGCCATCTATAAATTCATGATCTGGATTAGTTCTTAGTGTTTGTCAGGTTTTCGTATATACAATGTAGCAATATAAATTCATGTACTTTGTATAGCCATCTAGGTGTGGAGAACTGCTATACACCTGACATTTCTTGTATGATTTCTGTCCCACTTCTCAGATTGAACAGTCCAATAGCTGGCTAGAGCAAGGGATATGATCAGATTGTGCATCATATAGTCATCAAGCAGACAGTTATGTACGTACACTATTTTTCCTCATGTTAAACCAAAAAAAAGACATGAACATAAAATGCATGCGGCTCCTAAAAGTGATGCCAAACCTCTAGAAAACTAAACCACTCACCGCACATACCTTACCAAGACCTTTAGAACGGAAGAAAACACACAGGAGACATAATTGCAGAGAAAGAATGTAACTGATGAACGCCCATAGATAATATGGAAGTGATCTTTGTTTCAGAAAAAGACAACCTTGACATCATATATATGTATCTCCTGAGGCAGCAGTCCATGGCGCTTCTCCTATTCTGAGCAAAGTTGGTATAAAATATTAGAAATCGACATAAAATTCCTTTAAAATCTTTATAAAAAATATGTAGATGTAAATACAATTTGAGTGAGAATTATATTCTTTACCTCAACGATTACTTGGGATTGTTAGCATACAACCTGGGCTATGAACAGAAAGGTGAAGCAAGCAATCCATTCTTAACCGAATCATGTATGTCCGTCGGAAACAAATAAATCAAGAGAAGATCAAGTTTCTTCCTTTGCTAGGATTCGTTAGTCTCTGCCGTTCCTGAGTACTAACCATGTTTTCATTAACATGCATCGTTTGTTCCTGCACAACAATATCAAACAACCATCGATGGTGTGAATTACCTGCTCTGTGGCGAGATCAGAATCGACATTACGGCAGTGCCGGGCGGCTGCTGACGGCGCGCAATAAATTTTATGTACGTAAGAAGGGCCAAATCTAGGAGCAGACGCGTGTTCCTATTTTTTCAATTCAGTTTTCGTTTTCCGAGTGAAACGGCGAGAGACCAAGGATACGACTACTTTTCATGGCCAAATTTAGAAGCAGATGCGTTCAGATTTTTTCAATTCATATTTCGTTTGCCGAGATAAACGGGGAGAGACCAACGATACAACGACTCACGCGCGTGGGAGAGAGCAGGTCGCATCTCGTTATTCATCAAACGGACGAGGACGCATCAACCATTAATCAGACGGTTAGAAATTTTTAACTTTTAGGATTAACGTGGTGCTTCCTACGGTGCCTCCAATTAGTAAATATAAGATATAAGATATAAGATTGCACATGGGAGAGCATTGAGGAATTAATATGCAATAAATTGCTAAAGGGCATATTGGGATTGGTGTATCATAAACATGATTTTATATACTCCTCATGATATGCAATCATCTCAACATGCTCACATATATAATAAAGAGATTTATTTATAAGACCTTTGCAAGAACAACAACATTTGCAAATTAATATTATCATGCCAAGAGCCAACCTACAAGAGTTGGGATGCTAGAAAAGTATGCATGAAAATTATACCTGTTACCGAGATAGCAATGATGTGATGTAGTAGATAGGAGTTCACCGATCATCCTAGCTTGTCTCCAATAATCATATGGTGATAGCACCTTCCTATTAAATGAGACAAGCATCAATTGCATCTCCAGTGTACCTAAGACAACATTCAAGTACATCTTGGTCCCCAAACTTATTGGGTCCAAAGTGGTTAGAATAACCACAATACATATGATAGACTCTATATAAATATGTGCATAGTTAGAGATGAAATTTGAATTTCATGCACATCTTAGCCATTTAGGATTTGATGGAGTATAACATATATATTGGATCAAAGAAAGCAACTAAGACACAAAATTAAGCATAAAGAGAATATGCATGCACCTAGCTTTTAAGATCCAAAAAAGATACAATTTAGACAAAAACACCAAGAGTACAAGGAGGTATAAAAGGTGTGGTAAAACACATTAGTTGTCCAAATAGTATCAATGGAACAAATCAACAAATAATTTATTCAACAAAATTCAACAAATGAACCTAACAACTTATTGAACATGAAAGAATAATAAATAAAAGCATGCTCAAAGATTTATCTCATTCAAGCAAATAAATTATCAAAGAAGGAATGAGATAACTAACTCCCAAAAGAGCAAGGTTCCAACAATTAAACCAAACCCTCTACACTTTTCACAATGGTACAAGTACCGAAAAGAAAAGGTTTGTCTTACAACAACACACACTTGATGGGGATCAAGAGATGAGACAAAGTCAAGCAAAAAGATCCTCAAGACGGCAAATAAGACAACGAGAGTCAAAATAATTTCTTGGAAAGAAATAAGGGCAATAAGAGGCAAATTCCAAGGTGAAGAAGATTTAGATGAATTACCACACATATATATGAATACCAATTGTCAAAGACAAGAAGTTCATATTGGAATTATTTTCCGATGGTGTATTGCAAAGATATTCAAGATCAACTTCACAATAAGAGGCATATGGTTAAATTTTTAAATTAGGCACCATGCACAAAAAAAGGATTCTTGGTAGCTCCAATAATAGACAAACAATCATGCAAAGCAATGATTAGAGTATCTTGAAGCAAACGGTTTCCTACTTATGATATATATATAAATATATTTGTGTGAAACCGCACCAAGAATTTTTACTCAAACCAAGACCAAAGAAATGAGCTATAAAATCTTTTAAGAGAGAGCGGAGCTTGTTTGAGCAAACATGCCACCTAGGAACAAGATAATTAACAATATCAACACTAAGTGATAATACCTCAAAAGTTCACATTTCCTAGGCTTGTGATATGCACAAGGCATATTACTCCCCCATAATGTGATATTCAATTCTTTACTACAAGAGGCAAATAAAATCCTACTAGAGATAATTAATGGAGATATAGAATTTGAATTTCTCATGAGCTTGGCATACCACATAGTGACTAGATAATCTTGCAATATAAAAACTAAGTGGTATTACTCATGTGCACACATTTATAGGATTGTGAGGTGCCAATGGCAAATCACTCCCCCAAAATGGGATGTTCCATTAATCACTTGATAAGAGCCAAATAAGATACCATAAAGATGCATTAGAGGCTCGAAGCAAACACACAAGTATATGATGTGCCAAACAACCAACACCTACTTGAATACACAAGATAAGTAGGTATAAGGAACAACATATACAAACACATACTTGGTACAAAACCAAAACATGCAAAGGGGCAAGTAACTTACAATGTAAAGAGGTTAAGTACAAGTTACCGCAAAGAGGCACATTGGATATAAAATGATAGTGTTGATGACTTGGCTTGATGAAATAAAATTAATGAAGATCCCTTAATTCTTTATGAGGTAGCCAAGTCTCCAATGCCCTCCACAAACACCTATTGATCAAGTTTTAGTTTGTTGGTCCCCAACCAAGTTGGGTCCTAAGAGGTTAGTCACAATAGGCTTGGCAACCCAAATGGTCCTTTTCTTGGCACCACTTTGAGTTCCAACAAACTTGGCAAAGACATTTCCATCCTTATCTTTCCTAAGAGAATAATAATCATCAACCATGATAGGATTAGATAAGGTACCGCTTAAGCATGAAGAAGCAAAGTGCCCCTTCTCACGGCAAATATAGCAAAAAGTGCTTCCCTTTCTCTTCTTTGTTGATTTCTTGATTTGGGAAGCTTCATCTTGTTTCTTCTTGGGAAGAGGCCTATCTTCAACTTGAGGTCGAACTTGAGCTTGACCTTGTGCCCGCTTCCCTTGTTGCTTCTCACTCAAGTGCTTCTTCTTCAATGGGCAAGATCTCACATGATGCCCTTCACTCTTGCACTTGAAGCAAACAATCTTGGCCAAATTCTTGACTTGGTCTTGGCCCTTCTTCTTCTTGTTGCTCTTGGACTTGTTCTTGTCATTCGAGTTGAATCTAAGTCCACTCTTGTCATTAGGGCATTTTTGCACACTCAAAATATTATCAAGTGTGGATTTTCCTTCATGACGCTTTGATGACCCACAAGTATAGGGGATCACAATAGTCTTCGAGGGAAGTAAAACCCAAATTTATTGATTCGACACAAGGGGAGCCAAAGAATATTTATAAGCCTTAACAGATGAGTTGTCAATTCAGCTGCACCTGGAAACAGACTTGTTTGCAGCGGTTTATCAGTAGCAACAGTTTTATAGAGGTGATAGTAGTGAAACAGTAACAACAGTAGTAGAATATTAGCAGTAATAGTAGCAATAGTAAACAGTAGGATAAAATACTGTAGCCATTGGGATGGATGTACGGGCGTTGCATGGATAAGATAATTCATGAAATCAGTGAGACATGGGCATTGCAGATAAATAATGATAAAGCATCCTAGTACTAACAATCATAGGCATATGTTATATATATAGTCGTACGTGCTCGCAATGAGAAACTTGCACAACATCTTTTGTCCTACCAGCCTGTTGTAGCAGGGCCTCAAGGGAAACTACTGGTAATTAAGGTACTCCTTTTAATAAAGTACCGGAGCAAAGCATTAACACTCGGTGAACACATGTGATCCTCACATCATAGCCATCCCCTCCGGTTATCGCAATTTCTGTCACTTTGGGGCCTCGGGTTCCGGACAACAATATGTGCATATAACTTGCAGGTAAGATCATAAATAACAAGTATCATCATAAAACAATAACAAGTTCAGATCTGAGATCATGGCACTCAGGCCCAAAGTGACAAGCATTAAGCACAACAAGTTGCAACAATGTCATAAGCACTAATAAAAGATACTAGGCACTATGCCCTAACAATCTCATAGCAAATTACATGAATGATCTAATCCAATCCCTACCATCCCCTTCGCCTACAGCGGGAATTACTCACACATGGATGGGGGAGTCATGGATGGTTGATGGAGAGACGTCGATGATGATGGTGATGAAGATCTCCTCCAAATCCCCATCCCGGCAGGGTGCCAGAACGGAGTTTCTGGTTCCGAATCACAGTTTCTGATGGCGGCGGCGCAGCGGAAGTCTATCTGGGAAAAATGCCGAACCCCCGCTCCTTTCAGGTCAGAGGGTATATGTAGGCGGAAGGAGAGGTCAAGGCGACGGCCGAGGCGACCACACAACAGGTGGGAGCGGCCAGGCCTGGGCCGCGCCCCCTGGTTGTGTGGTGGCCTCCTGGCCCCTCTCTGTCTCGTCTTCTGGCTCCGTGGGTCTTCTGGTGAAATAGGATTTTTGCAATATTTTCCTGAATTTTTACTGATTTCTGCACAAAAATAAGACACCAGAGCAATTGTGCTGAAAACAGTGTTAGTCCGCGTTAGTTGCATTCAAAACACACAAATTAGAGGAGAAACAATAGCAAAAGTGTTTGGGAAGGTAGATACGTTTTGGACGTATCAACTCCCCCCAATCTTAGCTATTTGCTTGTCCTCAAGCAATTCAGTTAACAACTGAGAGGGATAAAAGAAACTTTCACGAACACATTTGCTTTGTAAGATGTATATATACTAACTATATGATCAAGTACTCAGGCAATTCATGATAAGAAATATGCAACTAATGCTACCTCATAGTCAAGCAAGCTATGAAAGAGTGCCAATGCACTAATAACAAGTAACATGAACATAAGAAGCTGCAAGATTGTAATGCTCATAAATGATATGGAAGAGTGGTATCCCGCTTGCCTTTATTTGTGGAGCAAAACATAAATGCCGAGGCACCTCTGAAGTCCAAAGGAAGACTAGAAGTAAAAATATCAAAGATACAAGCATCAAAGTTATACCACAATTAACCGTGTTCTGGGACAAGCATATTACACTAAGAATAACAGCCATGCTCTCAAGAAGGTGCTTAAAGTTAGAAGATGAAGACTCAACATAAAAGTAAAAGAAGGGCCCTTCGCAGAGGGAAGCAGTGATTTAACATGTGCTAGAGCTTTTCATTTGTAAAACAGAGATAAAAATTTATTTTGAGAGGTGGTTGTTTCATGTCAACGACTGGCAATGGGGACTTGCTATCTTCCATAATAAACAAGTGAGAGCGGTTCCGAGTTCTTTGAATATTTGGCACATTGGTGCTCTTTTATAAAGCTTTGGCACTCCTCCCCACCTTTTTTCCTTTCTCAAACCATGGCTAACCGATTCCATCGGGTGCCCACCAACTTTCACATACCATGGAGGAGTGCCTTTTTTTTCTTTCTTTCTTAGATTAGATTACAGTGGTCTGACCAGCTCCCTTGCAAAATTAATGATGAGCAGATAAAGCTGCCTAGTCGAGGGGTACTTAATTTAATATGGAAGATAGCAATTCCGACCACTACGTCCCCATGAGCTAAAAACAGTGGCACAAAATGAGAAGTAGTTGAAAGTTTTGAAAGGTAGCACATGAAAATTTACTTGGAATGGCTTTGAAATACCATGCATAGGAATTTATAGTGGACTCTTTGGTAGACTTGGTTTTTGGTGATTGGATGCACGAGAAGTATTCCCTCTCAGTACAAGTGATGGCTAGCAAAAGACTGGGAAGCGACAATCGAGAGAGCAATAACTGTCATAATCATGCTTGCGATAAAACAAAATTAACATAGGCATAAAAATGATACAAGAACTCTGAGGCAAAGTAAATCATCGAGGCTTAATTGACTTTTTGTTCAGTCATATGCATGCTTGAGCATGTGCCAAGTCGATTCAAATGAAACTTTCAGAGGTGGATACCACAATACCATACCATATTATGAATAAAACAATGCAAGCAAGCGTCTACATGTCATGCTACAAACTATTAGTAAATTGGAACTAATCATATGAGAGCAAGAACTACAAAGCATCCATTAGATAACATATACCTTACATGAACCGACTAAGCATGTCCACATAGATGAGTATATGTACAAAAATGAAAACAAATAGAGTTCATACCAGCCTCTTACCACATCTCGGATTGTCATATGTCATCATTATTGCCTTTCACTTTGTGTGGCTTGAATAATATGAAGTGAATACCAAGCTCCAATGGAGTCACGGAAGACTGAACTTTGCAGCAAACTTTACAAAATCGAAGAAGAACAACAAATATTTTTTAGGTTTTCGATTTTTGAAACAAGAACAGAAAGAAATAGCAAACAAAGCAAAATATTTTTGGATTTTTCAAACATCAAACCGAAAATAGCAAGTAAAGCAAACCAAAGCTAGCAACTAAAAGGCAAACAAAGAGAAACAACGGAAATATTTTTGGTCTTTTTGTGTTTTGGAAAGAAGAAATTAGAACGAGAACAATAAAGAAGAGAAAGCGGAACATGGATATACAAAGTACCAACAAAATATGATATGTAGATGAGTGAACCGTCGGCGTACCTCCCCCCAAGCTTAGGCTTTTGGCCTAAGTGGAGATCAACGTAGTCTCGAAAACATGCCCCACGCTGGTGGGTCATCATTGGCATAGTCATAGCCTGGCCCTTGCGAAGATGAAACAGATGGTGTATAATCATAATAAGGTTGCTGATATGGAAACTCCGCAATGTTAGAAGGCTAGACCGACTCCTCGGTCACCTCTTCATTGTGCACAGGCTGCGGGTGCTCCTCCATGTATGCGTCGAGCTCACCCTCTGTGAGTGACCATCCATTCCTGCGATCAAGGTTAAACAAAAGAGGTGCAGGCAGATGGACTGATCGATCAGTCTTCATTACCTTCCAGGTAGATTTCTTGAAGAAGGTTATCTCAAACGTCAAGTTATTCAAGTAGGAATGAGGAGAAACAAACTTATGATGCAGCATAGAATTAAGATCAAGTTTCTCAGCGGGGAACTGCAGATCTAAAATATGAGGCACTACACCATGCAAAGCTAATAAGCGTGAAGCAACAAGACCTCCAAAGATCCCCCCTTTCTCACGGTTAGCATCAAGATGAAAAGCTATCAAAGCACCCAAATTATAAGTCCTATCACCTCTCAAAGCAGCAGCTATAAAAGCTAGATCATAGCAGGATAACTTACTTGCAGCTTTCCTAGCAAGAACACACTTGGTAATAAAGTAAGCAAAATATCGAATGGATGGGAAATGAATATTTCGAATTTTACCACCCCCTCATGTGAAGCTTTTTCCTTGACAAATCTACCCATATAGGTCCATCAATGGCCTAGGCCGTTCCTTCATCCTTTTGCGCTGTCGGTGTTTTGGATACCGGGGTATCCCGGTCCACCTGCTCCTGGGCCCCTTCAACAGCCCAACTTCGGCCCAGGGGAGGAACGACGACCAAAGCTTAGCGGAGATGACCCTCATGAGGAGGCGCCTCATGAGGAGAACGATGACACAACGGCTAAGTACCAGAAGACCTCCTCACGAGCCGTTCCTCGTGAGGGGAAGGACCACATCCATGTCAGCTTGGCACATTTCTGTGCTGAGCAAGAAGATAAGGGCAGAAGACCGCGTACCGTCCATGCTACCCCCAACAGGGAGGAGACCAGCTTTCGCCGTGTCTGCATAAAGCTACACGGTGGTTGTTGGCCACCCCCTAAAAATAGGGTGGACGGTGCAGGGCGCCAGAGGAGGACGTCAGCTTCCTCCACCCACTCCTATGGACCGGTGCCACTACTCTACAAAGACTACGTCTACAGAAGACCCACGTCGAAAGCTGTCCTCCCTCCTTGGCCATGTGTGGCAACCCCTTCCCCAAGAAGATAAGGGGAAGGAGGACCAGGCCACTATAAAGGGGGAGGGAGGCCACCCCTTAGTGGGGATCCGATCTTCTTCTCCGGGCTCCTAGCTAGGCTAAGTTGGTTCTTCTACCTCCGGCCAGTTAGAGCTCTGTAACCAAGACTTTGTACTCCTCGCGAGGTATCGCATCGTAATACAAGAAGGCAGGAAGTAGGGGCTTTACCTTACCACGAGGGCCCTGAACCTGGGTAAAGCTCGGTGTCTCCCTCTCTGCAGTGCATTGTGCGTTCGACGTCTCGAGGCTTCCGTCACCGTGTTTCGTTGCGATCCAAGATCTCCCACGTTCAGCCCCCTGCGTTCGAATCTTTGGGTCCGTCGCGTGGTACCCCGTGTTCTTGCGACACGAAATCCATTGACATTTGGCGCGCCAGGTAGGGGGCTGGGGTGTGATTTCTTCTAGATCTGCTTCGACATGGCCGACGCCAACGCAAGGCTCGAGCGTCTTCGCCGCCGCAACGCCGTTCGGGTCAGACCGAGCCCATATTCCGTCGTCGAGACGCCTCAGCCGGGGAGGAAGCAGAGGAAGACCTGGAGTCCTCCTACCTCCCGTTGGGGTGTACAGAGCCTTCGCTCTCCTTCACCGTCACCACCACTTCTCGTGCTCGTTCTGGGAGTCAGTTGTCCCCTGCGCAGGAGCTGCTGCGCTATCAGCCCACTGATGACGGGCGTGAGGGGTGGTCCGCTTGAATCGCCGAGCTCGTCGCCATCGCCACGAAGACCCAGACCAGGGAGGAGCCCATGGCGCGGGAGAACCAGATCCAGCGACGGGGCTCCGTGCCCCGGGCGCCGGAGATGGGAAGGCCGCCAAGGCCAAGAAGGTGGCTTCCCGCGCCGCATCTTCGCCGCGCGGGGAGCCCAGCTGTCAAATCATCCAACGTGCTCCGGAAGACGCACGCGTCTCCCTTGAGCGCCGCCGCGAAAATCATGACCGCGCCATAGACGACATCGGCGAAGCTGGCAAGAACGTCAAGACCCCCGGGTGCCTTGCTCTCGTTCGCCAGCAACGCTATGTGGTCTGGCCTAACAAGTTCAAGCCGGACATCGGCACGCGGTACGATGGGACCACCAACCCCGTCAAGTTCCTCCAGCTCTACATTGTCGCCGTCCAGGCCGCGCGTGGAGATCAGCGTGCGATGGCCAATTGGTTCCCCATGGCCCTCAAGGACGCTCTGCGAACTTGGCTCATGAATCTTCCTCACGAATCCGTGACTTCATGGAAGGACTTATGCCGTCAGTTCATCGCCAACTTCATGCCCATGTACGAATGCCCCGCCACCAAGAATGATCTCAAGGTGGTGCGTCAGTACAAGGGCGAGACGCTTCGTCAATACATCCAGCGCTTCAGCCAGATGAGGAACAAGATCCCCAGGATCTCCAATGAGGAGGTCATCTCCACGTTCTCCACGAGCATCTCCGACATCAAGATGAGAGAGAAGCTGTCTGTGAATGATGAGCTGACTTCCGTCATCAGGCTCTTCGAGATCGTCGACCGATGCGCCAAGGCCGAGGAGGGGAGGCTCTTCATGCACAACCTGCCGGAGGCGCTTCCCCCAAAGCCGAAGTCTAAGGACCCCAAGCGCAAGGAGGCCGCAGCCCTCACGGCGGAGCCTGATCATAAGCAGCGCCGTCGGGACCGCTCCGAGCACGATAAAGGTCGGCGTCGTCGCTACTGCATCCTCCACAAGAAGGACACCCACAATACCGATGATTGTTGGATTGTCCGGAAGTTTCACAAAGAAAATGGTGTGACCAAGCGTCGTGGGAGTAGCCGTAGCAACGGCAAGGGTGGATCCCAGGGCGATCGCCGTGATGACGACCGGGATGACGGTCGCCGCCGCGATGGCCTGTCTCGCGCAGATCCCGAGCCGCTACCGCTACCTCCACCGGTGAATGATCATCGGGAAGAGAACCAGGGAGGCTATCAAGAGCCGTGAGGCTTTGCCGCTTGCCTCCTGGGTGGAGCCTAGGCTCCTTTGTCTAACCGCCACTTCAAGCAGCTGTCGCGAGAGATCGCGGTGGCACAGCCCAACCCCAACAATCGCTTGATGAAGTGGTCTACTAGCAAGATCGACTTCGACGAGGAGGATCATTTGATCTCCACTAAGGGCGTGGGCACAATACCTCTCTTGTGCACGCCTACCATCAATAACATCGCCGTCAACCGTACCCTCATTGATGGAGGGGCCGGGCTCAACATCATCTCCGTCGAGGTGTTTGAGAAGATGCAGGTGCCGTACCATCGGCTCATGCCCACCCGTCTGTTCTTCGGGGTGATAGAGGGTTCTACAACGCCAATCGGGCAGGTACGCCTGCCCGTCACCTTCGGCACTCGGGACAACTATAGGACAGAAAGCCTCGACTTCGACATCGCCTACATCGCGCTGCCGTACAATGCCATCCTTGGTTATCCCGCTTTGGCGAGATTCATGGCAGCAACGCACCATGGCTTCAATGTCCTCAAGATTCCGGGCGCCAATGGCACGATCACCGTGCGCTGCAACGAGAAGGACGCTCTCCGATATGTGGAGCATGTCTACCGTGAGGCCGCCGCCATGTTCCCCGCCGACGAAGATTTGCTAGAACATTCTGGTGACCCCACGAGGAAAAAGCAGCTCGTGTCTCAGGAACGGGCTGCTGCGAAGAAGGCCTCTCTCGAGCCCCTCCCGCCGGGCTCGACAGGGAAGAAGCTCGCAGCCTCTGCCTCGCCTACTCCAAGTGAAGACCTAGTCCATCCGATGCTGGACATGAGCATTGGGGAAGCTGCGGTACCCTCGGGGAGGAGGCCCCAGTTCACCCAAGAGTGCTCTGCTACAAAGAAGGTCCCACTCCAGGCTGGGGGCTGCGAGAACTTCGTCACCATTGGGGCAGGGCTTTCCCCCAAATAGGAAAGCGCGCTCGTCACCTTCCTGCGGGCAAATTCTGACATGTTCGCTTGGACTCCGTCAGATATGCCCGGTGAGGGAATCGATCCTCCTTGCCCGGGGGCTCCTCCTGAGGAAGAAGCAGCAGCCTCTCCTGTTCCACAAGAGGGACTGCTTGCTACAACTTCGCCGACCGAGCCACTCTCGCAGAGCGATGCTTCTGAGCCTCACGAGGAGAAGACCCCCGAGGGCACCACCAAGGTGCAAAAGCCCGTGTACTTCGTCAGCATGGTGCTACGCGACGCGCGGGAGCGCTACACCATGTAGCAAAAGCTGCTCTACACCCTGTTGATCGCTTCAAGGAAACTACGACATTACTTCCAGGGTCACCCGATTAAGGTGGTCACTGATCGGCCCCTGGAAACCATTCTATGCAACCCAAACGTCACCGGGCGGGTGGCGGAATGGGCCGTGGAGCTACAACCCTTCGAAATCTCCTTTGAAACCACCAAGGTGATCAAGAGCAAAGCATTGGCTGAGTTCACAGCCGAGCGGACTGACCCATTCGCCGACGAGCCTCCAGAGGAGGAGTCTGTGCTTCCAGGAGAGGAAGCCCCAGGCCTCTAGGTCATGCACTTCGACGGCGCCTTCAACCTTCCCGGCGCGGGGGCTGGAGCCGTTCTCAGCTCTCCCTCTGGGGACAAGCTCTTCTACGCCGTCCAGCTCTGCTTTAAACCAGAGCACAAGGTCTCCAACAACATCGCGGAATATGAAGGATTACTCGCTGGCCTAAGGGCAGCGAATGCCTTGGGCATCAAACGCCTCATCGTCATGGGGGATTCACAGCTGATCGTGAACTTCTCAAACAAGAGCTACACTCCAAAAGATGAGCACATGGCAGCTTATCTTGAGGAGCTTCGGAAGATGGAGAAACGCTTCCAGGGATTGGAGCTGAAGCACATTCCAAGAGGAGAGAACGTGGAAGCGGATGAAATCGCCAAGTGCGCCTCTCATCGCCTGGCACAACCTGCCGGCGTCTTTGAGGAGCGCCTCTTCAAGCCATCCGCTTCTCTGACATCGGCGAGATCCGACCCTCCGCCTGCCTTGCCACCGCCACCGGAGCAGGGGGCTCCGGATTGCGGGCCTCCCTCGGGCGACCGCGTCCTTTTGGCATTGGCGCAGCAGGAGGGAGTGGATTGGATACTCGAGCTTAAGGCCTTCCTCATCAGCAGCAGGCTCCCAGAAGATGAATCAGAGGCCGAGAGGATAGTGCGCCAAGCTTTAGGACACTGCGTCAAGGATGGTGACTTGTATCGGCGTCGCCCAAACGGCGTCGCTCTGAAGTGCATATCTACTCACCAGGGCCAAGAGCTTCTCCGGGATATTCATGCCGGCGAGTGCGGGAATCACGCTTCTGCTTCAACTCTCGCTGCAAAGGCATACCGAAGCGGCTTCTACTGGCCGTCAGCTCGTGAGGACGCCGCTGAGATGGTCAAGAGGTGTGAGGCATGCCAATTCCATGCCAAGCAGATTCATCAACCGGCGCAGGAACTACAAACCATCCCACTCACTTGGCCCTTTGCCATCTGTGGACTGGACATCCTTGGTCCATTCCCTAGAGCACAAGGGGGCTACCGCTACCTCTACGTCGCCGTCGACAAGTTCACCAAGTGGGTGGAGGTAGAACCGGTGTGCACTGATACGTCTCAAACGTATCTATAATTTTTGATGCTCCATGCTTGTTTTTACACCATTTGCCTATTGTTTCGTTACACTTAGTGGCACTTTTATGCATTTTCCGGAACTAACCTATTAACGAGTTGCCACAGTGCCAGTTCCCTGTTTTCTGCTGTTTTTGTGTTTCAGAAGTGATACACAGGAAATATTCTCGGAATTGGACGAAACCACATCCTGAAGTCTTATTTTACCCGGAAGCTTCCAGAGATCCGAAGAGGAGTAGGAGGGGGGCCACCAGGGCCCCTCCTCTGACATCGCCCCTTCGCCTATAAAGACCCCCCGACGAGAAAAACCTAAGTCCCCGATCAGTTTTCCAGAACACATCGCGATCCGCCGCCGCCGTCGACCCAAAGATCGGGAGGGTCCAGAAGCTCTTCCCGGCACCCTGCCGGAGAGGGGAATCGCCACCGAAGGTCTTCTTCATTGCCATGCTTGCCTCCGGAGCGATGAGTGAGTAGTCTACCTTGGACTATGGGTCCATAGCAGTAGCTAGATGGTTGTCTTCTCCACCATGTGCTTCATGTTTAGATCTCATGAGCTGCCCTACATGATTAGATCACCGTTATGTAATTCTACATGTTTGGTTTGTTGGGATCCGATGAATATTGGTGTTTATGATTAAGTTGCTGTACTGAATTATATCTTTTGTTATCTCTATGTTGTTTATGATCTTGCATGCTCTCCGTTGTTAGTAGCTATCTTGGCCGAGTAGTTGCTAGTGACTCCAAGAGGGGGTATTTATGCTCGATAGTGGTCTCATGCCTCTATTTCACCTGGGGGAGTGACAGAAACCTCTAAGGTGGTAGATGTGCTGTTGCTACTAGGGAGAAAACAACATTCATATGCTCAAGGGCATATGCTTTGTTTACATTACACACTTTGCTTAATGCAATTATCTGTTGTTCGCAACTTAATACTTCTAGGGTGTTCGGATTGATATCCCCGGGAGTGGATTATTAGTCATAGATGCAGTTGGATGGCGGTCTATGTATTTTGTTGTAATGCCCAGAGTAAATCTCATAGTGATCTTCTTGACATATCACGTTATCTCTATTCTATCAATTGCCCAACTGTAATTTGTTTACCCAGCATGTGTTATTTTATCTATGGAGAGATACCACTAGTGAACTGTGGACCCCGGTCCTATTTACATCATATTGCTATCACCTGTTTACTTACTCGCACTGTTTACTTTATTCGCACTGTTTACTTTACTCGCATACTATATTGTTTTCCACTCGATACGCTCATAACCTTTGTTTCAAGCAAACCGGTGAGATTGACAACCTCATCGCAAGTTGGGAACAAAGTATTTGTTTGTGTGTGTGCAGGTTCCGCATCACCTTCAGTCGTCATTGTCTCTCCTCTCCTGATCGACATTAAACCTTGGTTTCTTAACTGAGGGAAAACTAGCTGCTATACTCATCATACCTTCCTCTTGGGGTTCCCAACGGGCTGGTTATTCACCACGCACAAGGACCGTCTACTCCCACGTCAACCATACGCCATTAGCTTATTTTCTGGCGCCATCAACCGGTAGCAGCTCATTTTCTGGCACCGTTGCCGGGGAGGAAGAGAAGACTTCTGCGAGGGGAGTTTTTCGCACACACATCCTTTACTTTGTTTTATTGTTTTGCTTTACTTTATTTATTTTACCTGCATCGTCTTATATCAAAAACCCAAAAAAATTAGAATCCTTGGTAGTTGTTATTTCTTTACTTTAGTTTATTATGTCTAGTTCAGTTGCTACTACTATGTCTCCCGAGGACATGATTTTTACTTTTAAGCAGAAAGATGAGGAAAGCTTTAAAGAAGCTTGGTCTAGAATTTATGATTGGCATGGAAAAACTGAACCTAAAATGACTTTGAGTTTGCTTCTTAGTAGCTTTTACTTTGGACTTTCTCTTCGTTATAGATATGCTTTGGATGCTACTGCAGAAGGAGATTTCCTTCATTGTGATGGAGATCAAGCCTTCAATATTATAAAAAAGTTGATTACAATTTATAGCATGCCAACCTATTTTGATTCCTCTCTTGTGTGCATTTTTAATAGACTTAATACTCTTGAGACTCACACTGCTAGTTTGAATTCTTGCTACAATACTTTGCGCCAGCATTTTGATTATGTGCCAACAAATACTGAACCTTCGAGTTGGTATCCTACGATAAAAATCACCATTAGTGGTGAAACTTTTCATGCTCGTTGTGATATTATGTCTGAATTTTGTCTCATGCCAAAGGATGTTTATGAATCTTTGAGCCTTTGGAAGCTTTCTGAGGGAGGAGAAGGAATTTCTCTTACTAACAATGTCACTATATTTCCCCTTGGAATAGCTGAAGGAGTTTTTACAAAAATCCTAGGAAGAATGATATCTACTGATTATCTTGTTATTGAATGTGTAGGAAAATGACAAATCACACTTGGAAGATCCATTCTGAAGCTCCTGGGCGCCGTCATCGATGTGGGAAAAGGCAATATAACATTTACCTCTCCACCTTGCAATAACCATGTCTTTCCTAGAGTCAAGAGCAAAGGTAATAAAGGGAGACGTAAGGCACGTGCTGATCCTAGCACTTCATCACTTGATATTACTTGATTCGCAATTTTCTGCGCCTAGCTCAAAGGCGTTAAAGAAAAGCACTCTTGGGAGATAACCCAATGTTTTTTTTTCAGTACTTTTTCTTTTATTTGAGTCTTGGAAGTCATTACTACTGTAATGACCGCTCCTTATCTTGTTTATTTCGTTTTTGTGCCAAGAGAAGCCTCTAATTTGAGTGAGGTAAAGATTTGGGGATGTTGCTGTCCTGAAACTGTTTTCTGTGCTGCACCGTAAAAATTCGTGAAAATTCTCTGTTTATCTTTTGGACCTGCGATTTCTTGTGCATACGCCCCAGGTTATATCCAAACTTTTGTTAGTTGAACACTTTTTGATTTGAGCAACATAAAATCCCTCAAAAATTCGACCTTTGTCAGCTGTTCAGTTTTGACAGATTTCTGCCAATATTTGTGTTTGCCACTTTATCGCTTTCTTTTGAGTTCTTTTGATCACGGAACTTTTGGGGAGGTTGCTACAGTAATATCTGCTATATATGTGGTGGTTTTGAGTTGAAACCTGAAGCAAATAAAGGATTGATTATATGTTATGCTTGCACTAATGTTGCTAATAGATTTGTGTTTAGTTTTGTATGAAGGAAGTTTTCAAGTGTAGGGATTAGAGAATGATGAGATGAGTTGAAGAATGGACAAAAGATCAAGCTTGGGGATGCCCCCGAGGCACCCCTTCTTCATCGGCAAAAATCAGGTCACCTTTCAAAACACTATATTTTTATTGCTTCATGCACTATGTGTTTTTCTTGGAGCGTCAGTTGTTTTAGTTTTCTTAGTTGGTTTAGTTTGTTTGTTTGCTGCAATAAATGGTTGGACCCCAAAAAATTTTCTTTTGGAGAAGTTACTCGTTTTCATTTGCCAAGAACACTCAGTTTTCACTCTTATCGGTTATCATGTGTTCTACTTTTTCTGCTACTGCTTTTGGTTTTCGTTTTCGCTTTGATTTGCGTTCAGATCTTGTCATATCTTTTCATCAAGGTGTATTTTTGCCTCTGATCTTTATTGGTTTTCATCAAAAGAGGTGTTTATAAAAAAATTTCAAATGGTGTTGGAAAAGAGAAAAAGCTTTATGCAAAAAAGTGGTACAAGAAGGAGCTTGTGTAGACTGCGGCTTAGGCTTTTTCATGTCATGCTTGATGTCTTTTTTTGATAGTATGCTTAGTGGTTTTGCTGTAGCATGACTTGTCTCAAATAACTGAGATTGCTTAATGAGCCTTTGAAAAAATCATGCGTTGTTTTTATTGTATGGAAGCATTATTTTGGTTTTCTCCTTGATGCTTTATTTGGGTTGACTTGGCGCATGCTCACACATGTTAGACTCTTACAAAGTCGCCAATAGCCTTCATGATCATTTAGTTTTTTTGACTTTTGATGCCATCTTATGCTTCTTTTAATGTCGCTTTGTCGCTTTGCATGATTATGGCCATTATTGCTCTCTTAGTTGGTCGCTCCCAGTCTTTTGCTAGCCCTCGCCTTGTACTGAGTATGAGCTCTACTCGTGCATCCAACTCCTAAAAGCCAAAGTTTTCCAAAGTGTCCACCATACATACCTACTAGCAATTTGCTATTCCAAGTAAATTTGACTTGCTTTTATTTTCTCTTCAAATTAAACTCTTACCAGTGTTATGCGAAATTCGGTTAGTAAAGCTCTCACGAACCGGAAGGCACACTTTACTTTTTCCTGTTCTTAAAAATTTGACATTGTGGTCTCTTATGTTGAGTTGTTATGCTTGCAAGTTGTAAGTTGGATTCTAGCCCATCCATGCTGTCATGGGGCAAGCTTTCAAGATTGCACTTCTTATTTGAGTTGATATCGTGATCTTTTGTCTATGGATGCCCGCGGTGTGAAATGAATTGGGAATCTTGTGGGGATCATGGAGTTTGTATATGTGTTAGGGAAACGCCGGGCCGCCAATCTAAGCCATGCATAATTCATGGTGGAAATTTGCAGCATACCCATGGTGTACATTCGACGACGCATCTCATAATAAAAAGCTAAACAAAAGGCAAATAAAAGATATGTCGAGGTGTTCATTGTCTGCTTGTCCTGTCATTTTGGTGTGGGCTTGTTCCATGTCATCGGGCATGGAGGTACCCCATTGGCGGTTCTCAATGATATGCATATACTTACAATGACAAGAGCCTTGCTTGGGACTCTAAGTAAAGTAGCATGAGGTTTGGGTACTCGTATTCACGGGGCACGAGGTTTTCAACTTATGATTTGTCAAGCATATGCATCATAATTGTTCTCGCATTAACTTTGACCATTCAAGATGCTTATGATGGGGGCAATGAGAGCTCAAAGCCGGTAAGTACCATAATTTTTGAAGGTTATAAAACTTGCAATCACTGCTTCCCTCTGCGAAGGGCCTTTCTTTTACTTTTATGTTGAGTCACCACCTTCTTTCTTTATGCACCATTAAGAGAGCATAGTTGTCATTCTTAGTGTGATATGCATTGTCCCAAAGTTCATTGATTGATTCATATTGTTGGTTTCACTTGTTCTTAAATTATTTGTATCTAGTCGCCCTCTTAAACTTGAAGGTGTCCTATGCATTTATGTTTTGCTCTCTTTGAAGGACAAGCTGAAAACCATTTGTATGTTTTTCCTTATGATTTGAACACACGTTTGACTTTCATTGTTTCATTTTCATGATCTTTTGTTTGTGTTCATTTGCATGTTTACAACATGGTTGCTAAGTTCTTATTGTCATGATTATATCTTCATGCCCATGTTTTAAGTTCTTATGATCCCAGCTCACAAATGCTTACATATATGATCAAGATTGTGTAGGTGCATGTCACCTCAAAAATTATTCTTTTGTTATCACTTACCTACTCGAGGACGAGCAGGAGTTAAGCTTGGGGATGCTTGATACGTCTCAAACGTATCTATAATTTTTGATGCTCCATGCTTGTTTTTACACCATTTGCCTATTGTTTCGTTACACTTAGTGGCACTTTTATGCATTTTCCGGAACTAACCTATTAACGAGTTGCCACAGTGCCAGTTCCCTGTTTTCTGCTGTTTTTGTGTTTCAGAAGTGATACACATGAAATATTCTCGGAATTGGACGAAACCACATCCTGAAGTCTTATTTTACCCGGAAGCTTCCAGAGATCCGAGGAGGAGTAGGAGGGGGGCCACCAGGGCCCCACACGCAGGGGCGGCGCGGCCAGCCCCCTGGCCACGCCGGGCCCGTGTGAGGGCACCTGGCCCCTCCTCTGACATCGCCCCTTCGCCTATAAAGACCCCCCGACGAGAAAAACCTAAGTCCCTGATGAGTTTTCCAGAACACATCGCGATCCGCCGCCGCCGTCGACCCGAAGATCGGGAGGGTCCAAAAGCTCTTCCCGGCACCCTGCCGGAGAGGGGAATCGCCACCGGAGGTCTTCTTCATCGCCATGCTTGCCTCCGGAGCGATGAGTGAGTAGTCTACCTTGGACTATGGGTCCATAGCAGTAGCTAGATGGTTGTCTTCTCCACCATGTGCTTCATGTTTAGATCTCATGAGCTGCCCTACATGATTGAGATCACCGTTATGTAATTCTACATGTTTGGTTTGTTGGGATCCAATGAATATTGGTGTTTATGATTAAGTTGCTGTACTGAATTATATCTTTTGTTATCTCTATTTTGTTTATGATCTTGCATGCTCTCCGTTGTTAGTAGCTATCTTGGCCGAGTAGTTGCTAGTGACTCCAAGAGGGGGTATTTATGCTCGATAGTGGGTTCATGCCTCTATTTCACCTGGGGGAGTGACAGAAACCTCTAAGGTGGTAGATGTGCTGTTGCTACTAGGGAGAAAACAACATTCATATGCTCAAGGGCATATGCTTTGTTTACATTACACACTTTGCTTAATGCAATTATCTGTTGTTCGCAACTTAATACTTCTAGGGTGTTCAGATTGATATCCCCGGGAGTGGATTATTAGTCATAGATGCAGTTGGATGGCGGTCTATGTATTTTGTTGTAATGCCCAGAGTAAATCTCATAGTGATCTTCTTGACATATCACGTTATCTCTATTCTATCAATTGCCCAACTGTAATTTGTTTACCCAGCATGTGTTATTCTATCTATGGAGAGACACCACTAGTGAACTGTGGACCCCGGTCCTATTTACATCATATTGCTATCACCTGTTTACTTACTCGCACTGTTTACTTTATTCGCACTGTTTACTTTACTCGCATACTATATTGTTTTCCACTCGATACGCTCATAACCTTTGTTTCAAGCAAACCGGTGAGATTGACAACCTCATCGCAAGTTGGGAACAAAGTATTTGTTTGTGTGTGTGCAGGTTCCGCATCACCTTCAGTCGTCATTGTCTCTCCTCTCCTGATCGACATTAAACCTTGGTTTCTTAACTGAGGGAAAACTAGCTGCTATACTCATCATACCTTCCTCTTGGGGTTCCCAACGGGCTGGTTATTCACCACGCACAAGGACCGTCTGCTCCCACGTCAACCATACGCCATTAGCTTATTTTCTGGCGCCATCAACCGGTAGCATGCACCATTCCGGACAGGTCCGCAGTCAAATTCATCCGGGGGCTGGTCTGTCGTTTTGGTGTGCCCAACCACATAATCACCGATAATGGCAGCCAGTTCACCAGCGGGCTGTTCTAGGAGTACTGTGCATCGGCCGGCATCAAGATCTGCTTCGCCTCAGTTGCCTACCCTCGAAGCAACGGCCAAGCCGAGCATGCCAACGCCGAAGTCCTCAAAGGACTAAAGACGAGGAGCTTCAACGCCAAACTCGAAGCCTGCGGCAAGAAATGGTTAGACAACCTCCAATCCATCGTTTGGTCCATTCGGACCACGGCCACCAAACCAACTGGAGAAACTCCTTTCTTCTTGGTCTATGGGGCAGAGGCTGTTCTTCCCACCGACGTCAAGTTCGGGTCGCCAAGAGTTCTTGCCTTCAACGAGGTGCGACAAGAGGACCTCATCAAAGATCGCCTCCTCCAGCTCGAAGAAGCCAGATGCCAAGCGGCGCTTTGCACCACAAGGTACCAGCAAGGACTATGCCGCTACCATAGCCGCCATGTTCGAGCAAGGACCCTGGAGGTCGGCGATCTGGTGCTGAGGAGAATACTCTCTCGCGAGGGCCTGCACAAGCTGTCTCCAATGTGGGAAGGCCCCTTCAAGGTGACGCACATCGCCAGGCCGGGCTCGGCGCGGCTGGAGACCGCGGAGGGCGAACCAGTGGGGAACCCGTGGAACATAGCTCATCTGCGAAAGTTCTACCCGTAGGTTCCACACGAGAAGATAAGACCGTTATCACGACACTTTGTATCAGCTTAAGCTGCTCTTCAGCACTGATATTAAGTTAAAGCGCATTAATGCACCTCTGCTTTGGCATGATATTAAAATGGCATGAAGTCCATTTATTTTCTGTTGTACTCCACGCGGAAGGGGGCTAGGCACGGTGTCTATGCTGGGGCCTTCGCCCGGAAAACAGCAAGCCCGAAAAACCCGAAGGGACTGAGCTCTAATCAGGGGCGACGGCCCGTTGTTGATCACCTCCTAGTGCCCGTGGTGCTTGGTTCCTCCCGAAGTACACCAAAAAATAAGAAATCTTCAAGGAAAGTCCAAGGTGTGCCCAAGGCACCCGCTAAGGACCGGCCCCTCGTGAGCAACCCTCGCGAGGGTACAAGGATGCATCGATGCATAAAGCATCCGCGGGGAGATTTCCCTCTATCGAGGAAGGCCAAGCATGGCAGGACTACTGAAGACCAGCCCCTCATGAGCAACCCTCGCGAGGGTACAAGGACGCGTCGATGCATAAAGCACCCGCGGGGAGATTTCCCTCTATCGAGGAAGGCCAAGCATGGCAGGACTACTGAAGACCAGCCCCTCGTGAGCAACCCTCGCGAGGGTACAAGGACGCGTCGATGCATAAAGCATCCGTGGGGAGATTCCCCTTGTCGATGGATTTCGTGTCGCAAGAACATGGGGTACCACACGACGGACCCAAGGATTCGAACGTAGGGGGCTGAACGTGTGAGATCTTGGATCGCAACAAAACACGGTGACAGAAGCCTCGATTGTCGAATGCGCAACGCACTGCAGAGAGAGAGACCGAGCTTTACCCAGGTTCAGGGCCCTCGTGGTGAGGTAAAACCCCTACTTCCTGCCTTCTTGTATTGCAACGCGATACCTCGCGAGGAGTACAAGGCCTTGGTTACCAAGCTCTAGCTGGCCAGAGGTTGAAGAACCTGCGTGCCCAGCTAGCCGCTTGAAGAAGATGAAGATTCGATTTCCTCTAAGGGATGGCCTCCCCCTCCTTTTATAGCGCCAAGGTCCTCCTTCCCCTTATCTTCTTGGGGAAGGGGTTGCCACACACGGCCAAGGAGGGAGGACAGCTATAGACTACACTCTTCTGTAGACTTAGTCTTCATAGGGTAGTGGCGCCGGTCCACAGGAGTGGGTGGAGGAAGCTGACGTCCTCCACTGGCGCCCTGCACCGTCCACGCTATTTTTAGGGGGGTGGCCAACTACCACTGTGCCGCTTTGGGCACGCACAGAGAAAGCTGGTCTCCTCCCTGTCGGGGGTAGCGTGGGCGGTACGCGGTCTTCTGCCCGTTATCTTCTTGCTCTGCACGTAAACGTGCCGAGCTGACGTGGGCATACCTCCTCTCCTCACCAGCGGGGGCTCGCGAGGAGGTCTTCTGGTCCTTAGCAGTTTTGGTCGTCGTTCTCCTCACGAGGCGCCTCCTCGTGAGGGTCTTCTCCGCAGCTTGGGTCGTTGATTCCGAAGATGGGCCGATGACGTGGCCCAGGAGCAGGTGGACCGGGATACCCCGGTATCCATAACACCGACAGTAGCCCCCGGGAGCCCGGCCCGCAAACGCGCCCTCTCGAGGGAGCGAAGGGCCGGGGGCCCCAGAAGCTGCTGGGCCCTCCAACGGCACGTGTCAACCGTGCGGTCAGAGGTCCATGTGAAGAAGCGGAGGTCGTGGGCACGTGAAGCCCTTGCAGTTGACGAACCGAGGCGGCGGCGTGGAGATCGTGCGAAGTGGGTGGGGTAACGGGCGTTTTTCGAACCGTCACATCAAGGCCAACGCTTCGGAAACCGCGCCCTGGCCTCTCCCCTTAAAAGCTTGGCAGAGAAGGCTTCTTCCTCTTTCCCACAGCACATCGCCGCCGCCGCCTCCTTCCCGAAGATCTTGCCCATCCAAATCTCTCTTGCCTCCAGTCTTCTCGCCGCACCTCGCCCCCACCCAGATCCATGGCACCACGCCGGGCTGTAGGAGTGGCGAGGCCTTCCGCTGCTGCGCCGCGACCGGCGGCGCCCCTGCTCGACTCTCGAATCAAGAGCAGCCGCGAGCTCCAGACCGTCTGAGAGATGGTCGGGAGCAGGAACAATGAGTGGGGCGCCACCCGCATCTGGCACGGCCGCGCGCCGCGGGACACTCTGCCCCCGACAGCGCAGCCGTTCTTCCTCTTCTCCGTCTTCGCCGGCCTGCTGCCGCCGTTCTCCCCCTTCTTCCTGGCGATCCTGGAGACCTACGGGATCCAGGCCATCCATCTGCATCCCAAGTCCGTCACCTTGCTGGCGGTCTTCGCCTACACCTGCGAGGCCTGGATCGGCATCGAGCCATCGGTGGCGTACTTCCGCCACCTCTTCTCCCTCTGGTCCTCTGGGCTGAACCAGAGTTCCGGATGCGTCTCCTTCATCGCCACCGCCGGAACGGAGGGCGACTTCATCGACTTGAAGTGGATTAAGAAAGTTGAAGACTTTCGGAGCCGCTGGTTCTTCGTCGACATCCTCGAAGAATCAGAGCTCTTCCTCGTCACCGGGATCCCTCCCGTCAAGCTCACCACCTGGGCCAGCGAGGTCCTTCCTGAAGAAGCACTGAGGACGCTCCGCCCGCGAATCCGAGATCTCCGGGAGGCCGGCGTCACGGGGACCATGGTCGGGGTGGAGTTCGTCACCCGACGCATCGCCCCCCTGCAGGACCACCGCCGGGAGATCTAGAGGCATAGGGCCGGGGACGACCTCGGGCTGCACGTCAGCGAGCTCAACGCCGACGCTCGGGAGGAGGTAATAAGAGCCTTCTTCTCTTCAGTCGCCATCCCCGCCATTCCACGCAATGCCTTGCCGATCTACAATCTGGGCGCTCGGGAGACCGGCCGCGTTACGGTGGGGATCTTGAAGTTCAACGCCTGGGGCCCGTTCCTTGCTGACGGCGTCGTGCCTGGTCCCCTCCCGAGCGCGCCTGCGGCCAGCTCGGAGCAGGACTCGGCAGCAAGGGGAACGGGGCCTACGGCCCCTGGAGATGATGATGACGATGATGCGGAGTCCGGCGACCAGCTGGTCCGCCGGAGGCGTCCTAGGGGCACGGTGGTGCTCTCAGATTCCTCCGACGACGACTCCTCCCTGCCGGACCAGCCCACCGGAGGAGACGCCGGCGCGTCCTCCTCGCGAGGCCTAGAGGAGGAGGAGCGCCGAGCTCGCCTGGAGGCGGAGCGCCGCTCTAAGTCCAACGATGAGCGCGCCAGCCGGCGACCTGAGGCCGGGGCCTCCCAAGGGAAGAAACCGGCGGGCGAGTCCTCCGCGCCCCCGCCACCACCTTCCTCCCTCCCGACCAAAAGAGGATGGGTGGAGCGGGATGCCTCGTGAGTATTCCTGCACAAAAACCCTTACCTTTGACTTACCTTTCCCCTAACCTCATTCCTCCTTCCCATCCCCAGAGACGCCGAGGAGAAGAAGGAAGAGAAGAAGAGGAGGAAGAAGAGGAAGACCGGTCAGGCCACGCCGGGCCCTGACCCGGCCGCCACAGCCACACCGGCGATGCCGCCGCGCGCCGCCAGAGAAGAAGAGGACCGCGCGTCCGTGGACGCGCAGCCCGCCTCGGGAGCCACCACGGCTCCCAGCGCGGCCGAGCCCCCTAGCGCGGGGGGCACACCAGAGACGATGGGGGCAGCTCCTGATGCCCCCTCTGTAGCCAGCACCACCACTACCCCGGAGGCTCCTCCGGCAAGAGCTGCTGCACCGCCCAGCTCGGGGCCAGCCCCCGAGCCCAGCGGCGCGAGGGGAACGACCTCCACCGAGCCGGGCCCCTCCAGGGCCACATCGCCTCCCCTGCCGGAGATACTGGGGAGACCTGCGAGGATCGCCGCCGAGCCCCACGCCACCGACCCATGGGAAAGGGTGCTCGTGACCGTGACCGGCGCCCTCCGTGACGAGGTCACCAGGGCGCACACTGCCGAGGAGGCGCGCATCAACGAGGGTTGGGCCCTCCTGCACCAAGCCACGGAGAGATGTCGTCTCCTTGACCAGCGTGCCGCCGAGCGCCGCGAGCAGGCGAGGAAGGAGGTGGAGGAGATCCGCGCCAACGCAGCCGAGGAGGCCGAAGAAGCTCTGGCGAATGCCAGGGAGTCGGCGAGGGGAGTCCTGGCCAGGGCGCACCAGGAGGCCATGAAGATCATCTCCGAGGCGCGCCAGAAGATTCCCCCCATCGTCGGGCCTCCCAACCCAGCCTTGGCTGGGGAGGAGGCTAAGCGGGCAGCCCAGCACCTCCTGGACGAAGCCAGGACCAATGCCGATGGCCTTCTCACAATGCCCAGCAGAGGCTGGACGAGGTCGAAGACCGGGAGGCCCTCCTCCACGCTCGTAAGGAGAGCGCAGATTCCCGGGCGGAGAGCCTGAGCCTGCAAGAGGCTGGGCTCGCTGTCCGAGAAGCGGAGGCTCGCGAGCGCGAGCGGGGACTTCGCCTCCGAGAGGAGCAGCTCCATGCCCTCGAGGATCGGCTCAACAGGGAGCGAGAGGCCCTAGAGAGCCGGGAGGCAATGGCCAGCCAGTCCAACGACGAGCTGATCCGGCGCCAAGAAGCGCTGAACCAGCACGAGGCCTCCCTTCAGGCGAAGATGGACCACATGCTGAACCAGCGACGGGTCAGCATGGAGCAGGAGTTCGAGCGGAGGCGCGCCGAGTTCACCGAAGCGTGCCGCGCAGACTTCCGCGCCAAGACCGACGACGCTCTGGCGATGTACAAGCAGAAGCGCGAGACCCTGGAGCGCCAGGTCCGCGACCTGGAGACCGAGCTGAGGGGGGCGCACGAGGCGCGTCGGGGCGCCGAGCGCGCCCTTGCTGAAGTGGACGCCACCGTCGCCTCGCTCCGGCGCGATGTGCAGAGGCTCGAAGAGGAGAACGTGGCGTCGGCCCTGTAGGGCGTGGAGACCTCCAGGGAGCTTCAGGAGGCTAGGGACTCTGCGGAGGAGGTACGCGTGCTGCGAAGGCAGCGGGTGCAGATGTTCCGCGGGTTCTCGGCCCGCGTCATGGCGGCGGCGCACCGCCTGGGCATCCACGGGCTGACACTGCCCACCATCCCTGAGGACGACGGGTCGATCTTGCTCTTCTTCAACCAGCTGGCTGAAGAACTAGACGGCGCGTCGGCGAGGGTCTTGGAGCTCATCGACGCCGAGTGCCGAGAGCTGCTGGAGCTCGCGGGGACGCGAATCTTCACCAACCTCCAATGCCTTCGCCCCGACCTCAACCTGGAAGAAGTGCTGCAGAGGCCGCAGCCTCCTCCGCCAGGAAATCCTGATCGCGCAGCGGTGTATAGGGCGGCGCGCCGGGACATAGCCCTGCGACGGCTGCAAGCCATATACGCCCGCCCTGGAGCAGCCGCACCGGAGAGCTCCTCCAGCGGCGACACCTCTGGCTCCGGGGAAGATGAGGAGGGAGACGATGGGTCGTCAGAGTCCAGTGGAGACGCGTCCTCAGGCTCCAGCCAAAGCACCGGCGATGGCAAGGGCGACACAGCGGTCGCCCAGGGTCGATGGATTTCGTGTCGCAAGAACACGGGGTACCACGCGACGGACCTGAAGATTCGAACGCAGGGGGCTGAACGTGTGAGATCTTGGATCGCAACGAAACACGGTGACAGAAGCCTCGATTGTCGGACGCGCAACGCACTACAGAGAGGGAGACCGAGCTTTACCCAGGTTCAGGGCCCTCGTGGTGAGGTAAAACCCCTACTTCCTGCCTTCTTGTATTACGACGCGACACCTCGCGAGGAGTACAAGGCCTTGGTTACAAAGCTCTAGCTGGCCAGAGGTTGAAGAACCTGCGTGCCCAACTAGCAGCTTGAAGACGACGGAGATCAGCTTAGACCGGATCCCCTCTAAGGGGTGGCCTCCCCTCCTTTTATAGCGCCAAGGTCCTCCTTCCCCTTATCTTCTTGGGGAAGGGGTTGCCACACACGGCCAAGGAGGGAGGACAGCTGTAGACTAGGTTCTTCTGTAGACTTGGTCTTCGTAGGGTAGTGGCGCCGGTCCACAGGAGTGGGTGGAGGAGGCTGACGTCCTCCTCTGGCGCCCTGCACCGTCCATGCTATATTTAGGGGGGTGGCCAACTGCCACTGTGCCGCTTTGGGCAGGCACAGAGAAAGTTGGTCTCCTCCCTGTCGGGGGTAGCGTGGACGGTACGCGGTCTTCTGCCCGTTGCCCTTCTTGCTCCGCACGAAAACGTGCTAGGCTGACGTGGGCGTACCTCCTCTCCTCACCAGCAGGGGCTCGTGAGGAGGTCTTCTGGTCCTTAGCGGTTTCTGTCGTCGTTCTCCTCACGAGGCGCCTCCTCGTGAGGGTCTTCTCCGAAGCGAAGATTGTTGATTATCTCCTGGGCTGAAGATGGGCCGATGACGGGGCCCAGGAGCAGGTGGACCGGGATACCCCGGTATCCATTACACCGACAGTAGCCCCCGGGAGCCCGGCCCACAACGCGCCCTCTTGAGGAAGCGAAGGGTCGGGGGCCCCCGAAGCTGCTGGGCCCTCCAACGGCACGCGTCAACCGCGCGGTCAGAGGACCATGTGAAGATGCAGAGGCTGCGGACACGTGCCGTGGCCGCAGCTGGTGAGACGAAACGGCGGCGACGCTACAGTCTCCGAGGCGTCATCCATCATAATGATGCGTCGCTTGACTGCAGAGCGCTGCGCCAACGCTTCGGTTCCCGCGCTGGGATTTGACGCATCGACGCTGGATGATCCCCTTAAATAGGTCCTCCTCGAGACCGTCGGCACTTCACCTCCTTCCTCCAGTGCCACTTCTGCTTCTTCTTCCCTGAGAGCATGGACCCTTCCAACTCCGCCGCCGCCGCCGGTCCAAGCTCCGGAACGAAGCGTCGAGGGCGCCCTCCGGGCAGCGGGAACAAGGCGAAGGTCCCGGCCCAGTGGACCCCCGGCGCCGGGGGCCCCTTGCGCATTGGCGCGCCGAGGCAGAACGAGGCGATTCGCCCAGCCTCGGGGACCTCCGGCGCCCTGACCCTCCGGGGCCCCGCACGCGGCGGAGCCCTGAACTCGCCGTCGCCGCTGGCGACGGCGCCTGCTCCCCGCGCCTCGGGGAGCATTGATCGGGCCCTCCGGGAGGTGGAGGCCGCCCTGGGCCCCCCTCCCCCTGCTGCAGATCTTCCGGCCCCGCCGGTGAACGGAGTGATCGCCACTCCGCGCCACCTGGCGGCGGCGATGCTGGGACCCCTCGTCGCCCCGGGGTCCCGATTCTTGGAGCTCCTCGTCGTCGTCGACGCCCCGGGGTTCAACTCCCTCCGGTTGCCCGACGCCATCCGGAGGGTGCTTCACGCCCACGGCCCAGCCGCCGGGGAGATCGCCCTGGGGGAGCAGAGCAGGCCAGATCTCTTCTGGCCTGTGGACATCCTCTTCGGGCCGACCGGCAACGTTGTCCTCTCCGGCCGCTGGAGGCCCTTCGCCCTCGGCTGCCGCCTCCGCATCGGCGACCGCCTCGTCTTCCGCTTCAAGCTGGGGACCCTGGAGGCGATGGTGCGGATCTTCACCGCCGACGGCGTCCGCCGCACCTACCCCCAGCTCCCGGCGCAGTGAAGAGGAAGTCCTGGGCGGTAGTCTTCTGGGGAGGGGAGCTAGTCTCCTCCCCTTTTCGTTGTGTAGTCCTTGCCGGCGGGGAATGCCCCGCCGTGCTTTGCTCCTTCCCCCTCTGGGGGCGCTTTAATGAAATCCAGTTGCTTAATCTTGCTGTCCTTCACTGTCCCGGCCATTTGCTTGCTCGAGAGCCCTGGAGAGCTGCAGGTATCGACGGGAAGCCTCCCTCCACCTCAGAGCTCGGGACGGGTTCGGCGTCGATGACACAGTGGACGATTCCTGAGACAAGAAGTTGAAGAAAAGGTTGGAAAACAAAAAACCCCAAATCCCCGAAAACGGAAAAACAAATCGATAAAACAAACGAAAAAAGAAGGCGAATAAGATGCCCCTGTGACCGGCACAGGGACCTTCTCCGTCGTGGAGGAGCGCGGCACTATCTGTGCCAGCAGCTAAGAGCAAATTGCCGCGCGTGGCGATTCACGGGGCCTTCCTCGTCGTTGAGGGAAGCTGGACCCTCACGGACGTGAAAACGTCGACGCTTAAGAGAGCCCAGAGACCGTCGACACCTCACAAGGGTTGCTCATGAGGTGAAGGGCCTGGCGCGGACCTCCGGATCTGCGTCTCCTTCGCAAGATTTATCGGAGCGGCCTTGGTCTTCAATAATCCTGCCACGTTAGGCCTTCCTCGGGAGAGGGAATCTTCCTGCGGATGCTGATGCATCGACGCGTCTTTGCTCCCTCGTGAGGGTTGCTCACGAGGGGTAGGTCCTTAGCGGGTGCCATGGGCACACCTTGGACTTTTCCTCGAAGATTTTTTATTTTCTGGAGCACTTCGCGAGGAACTAAGCACCATGGGCATCCAGAGGTGATCGTTAATGGGGCCGTCGCCCCCGACCAGAGCTCGCTCCCTTCGGGTTTTTCGGGCTTGCTGTTTTCCGGGCGAAGGCCCCAGCATAGACACCGTGCCTAGCCCCCTTCCGCGAGGAGTACAACAGAAAATAAATGGACTTCATGCCATTTTGATGTCATGCCGAAGCAGAGGCGCTATATTGCGCTTTAACTTAATATCAGTGCTTAAGAGCAGATTGAGCTGATACAAGTGCCGTGCAAACGGTCTTTTTCTCCTCGTGAGGAACCTAAGGGTAGAACTTTCGCAGATGAGCTATGTTCCACGGGTTCCCCACTGGCACGCCTTCTGCGGTTTCCAGCCGCGCCGAGCCTGGCCTGGCGATATGCGTCACCTTGAAGGGTCCTTCCCACATTGGAGACAGCTTGTGCAGGCCCTCGCGAGAGAGTATTCTCCTCAGCACCAGGTCGCCGACCTCCAGAGTTCTTGCTCGAACATGGCGGCTATGGTAGCGGCGTAGTCCTTGCTGGTACCTCGCGGCGCGGAGCGCGGCTTGGCACCGAGCTTCTTCGAGCAGAAGGAGGCGGTCCTTGATGAGGTCCTCTTGGCGAATTTCGTCGAAGGCGAGCACTCTTGGCGACCCGAACTTGACGTCGGTGGGAAGAACAGCCTCCGCCCCGTAGACCAGGAAGAAAGGGGTTTCTCCGGTGGGCTTGGTGGCGGTAGTCCTGATGGACCACAAGATGGATTGGAGGTTGTCTAACCATTTTTTGCCGCAGGCTTCGAGCTTGGCGTTGAAGCTTTTCGTCTTGAGCCCTTTGAGCACTTCAGCGTTGGCGCGCTCGGCTTGACCATTGCTCCTGGGGTAAGCGACGGAGGCGAAGCAGATTTTGATGCCGGTCGATGCGCAGTATTCCCGGAACAAGCCGCTGGTGAACTGGCTGCCGTTGTCGGTGATTATGCGGTTAGGCACACCAAAGCGACAGACCAGTCCACGGACGAACTTGACGGCGGACCTGGCCGGGATTGTGCACACCGGTTCCACCTCCACCCACTTGGTGAACTTGTCGATGGCGACGTAGAGGTAGCGATAGCCCCCTTGCGCTCTGGGAAATGGACCGAGGATGTCCAGCCCCCAAACTGCAAAGGGCCAAGTGAGTGGGATGGTGCGCAGCTCTTGCGCCGGCTGATGTATCTGCTTGGCGTGGAATTGGCACGCCTCGCACCTCTTGACCATCTCCGACGCATCTCCGAGCGCCGAAGGCCAGTAGAAGCCGCTTCGATATGCCTTCGCAGCTAGAGTCGCGGCTGAAGCGTGGTGCCCACATTCGCCGGCATGGATGTCCCTTAGAAGCTCTTGGCCTTGGTGAGTAGATATGCACTTCAGAGCGACGCCATTTGGGCGACGCCGGTACAAGTCACCATCCTTGACGCAGTAGCCCGAAGCTTGCCGCACAATCCTTTCGGCCTCCTCTTCATCCTCAGGAAGCCTGCTGCTGGTGAGGTAGGCCTTGAGCTCGATGATCCAATCCACTCCCTCCTGCCGGGCCAATGCCAGGAGGACGCGGTCACCCGAAGGAGGCCCGCAATCCGGAGCCCCCTGCTCCGGCGGTGGCGGCAAAGCGGAAGGAGGAGGTGGTTCGGATGTCGACGGAGAAGCGGACGGTTTGAAGAGACGCTCCTCGAAGACGCCGGCGGGCTGCGCCAGGCGATGAGAAGCGCGCTTGGCGATCTCGTCGGCCTCCACGTTTTCCCCTCTCGGGATGTGCTTCAGCTCCAAGCCTTGGAAGCGTTTTTCCATCTTTCGATGCTCCTCGAGATAAGCCGCCATGTGCTCATCCTTTGGAGTGTAGCTCTTGTTGGAGAAATTCACAACCAGCTGTGAATCTCCTTTGACGATGAGGCGCTTGATGCCCAAAGCATTCGCAGCCCTTAAGCCTGCAAGAAGTCCTTCGTACTCCGCGATGTTGTTGGAGACCTTGTGTTCCGGCCCAAAGCAGAGCTGCACAGCGTAGAAAAGCTTGTCTCCCGAGGGAGAGGTTAAGACAGCGCCTGCTCCCGCGCCCGGAAGGTTGAAGGCGCCGTCGAAGTGCATGACCCAGAGGCCCGGGGCCTCCTCTCCAGGGAGAGTCGACTCCACCTCTGGAGGCTCGTTTACGAATGGATCAGTCCATTCTGCAGTGAACTCGGCCAAAGCCTTGCTCTTGATTACCTTTGTAGTTTCGAAGGAGATCTCGAAAGGCTGAAGCTCCACAGCCCACTCAGCCACCCGCCCGGTGACATTGGGGTTGCGCAGGACGGTTTCCAGGGGCCGATCGGTTACCACCTTAATCGGGTGACCCTGGAAGTAGTGGCGTAGCTTCCGCGAGGCGATGAGCAAGGTGTAGAGCAGCTTTTGCTGCATTGTGTAGCGTTCCCGCGCGTCGCGCAGTACCGTGCTGACGAAGTACACAGGCTTTTGCACCTTGACGACCCCCTCGGAAGGCTCCCCCTCAGGAGGCTTTTGAGCGTTGCTCTGAGAGAGCGGCTCGGTCGGCGAAGATCCCTCGGGCGGCTCCTCCCGAGGGGCGGGAGGTGAAGCGGCCTCTTCCTCGTGAGGAGCCCCCGAGCCTGGAGGAGTGACCTCCTTGGCGATTACCTTGACGTCCCGCTCCGCGACGAGAACGGCACTTGCAGTCCTTGGAGTTGCCGCGATGTAGAGTAGCAAGGGCTCGCGAGTCGTTGGGGCAACCATGATCGGTGGGCTCGTGAGGTACCTTTTTAACTCGGCGAAGGCCTTGTCGGCTTCCGGAGTCCACTCGAACTTGCCGGTGCGCTTCATGAGCTTGAAGAAGGGCAAAGCTTTTTCCCCACTCCTCGCGATGAAGCGCCCCAGGGCTGCCATGCACCCCGCGAGGCGTTGCATTTCCTTAAGATTGCGCGGAGGACGCATCTCTTCGATGGCCTTGACCTTGTCGGGGTTCGCCTCTATCCCGCGATTGGACACGAGGAACCCCAACAGCTTTCCCGACGGTACGCCAAAGGCGCACTTGGCGGGGTTGAGCTTGATGTTTACCTTCCTCAGGTTGACGAATGTTTCCTCCAGATCCTCGATGAAGGTGCGACCCTCGCGGGTCTTGACGACGATGTCGTCGACGTAGGCTTCCGCATTCCTTCCCATCTGAGACCCCAGGGCCTTACGCATGAGCCTTTGGAAGGTGGCTCCTGCGTTCTTCAGGCCGAAAGGCATGCAGACGTAGCAGTACACCCCACAGGGCGTGATGAAGGCGGTCTTCTCCTCGTCCTCCTTTGCCATCTTGATCTGATGATAGCCGGAGAAAGCATCCAAGAAGCAAAGGAGGTCGCAGCCGGCGGTGGAGTCGACGATTTGATCTATCCTCGGGAGAGGATAAGGGTCCTTGGGACAGGCCTTGTTGAGACTCGTGAAGTCCACGCAGAGGCGCCCACTGCCGTTAGCCTTTGGACGACCACCGGATTAGCAATCCAGGTGGGGTGGGCTACCTCGCGTATCAACTTGGCCTTCTTCAGCTTCTCTATCTCCTTGACGATGAAGTCTTGCTTCTCTTGCGCTTGCTTTCTGGTCTTCTGCTTCACGGGGTGTGCCTGAGGGCACACGGCTAAGTGGTGCTCGATCACCTCCCTGGGAACACCGGGCATATCCGACGGAGTCCAAGCGAACATGTCAGAATTTGCCCGCAGGAAGGTGACGAGCGCGCTTTCCTATTTGGGGGAAAGCCCTGCCCCGATGGTGACGAAGTTTTCGCAGCCCCCAGCCTGCAGCGGGACCTTCTTAGTTGCCGAGCGCTCTTGGGTAAACTGGGGCCTCCTCCCTGAGGGTACCGCAGCTTCCCCAATGCTCAAGTCCATCATGGGATGGTCCAGGTCCTCGCTTGTAGTAGGCGATGCAGAGGCGGCGAACTTCTTCCCTGTCGAACCCAGAGGGTTGGGCTCGAGAGAGGCCTTCTTTGCAGCAGCCCGCTCTTGGGATACGAGCTGCTTTTTCCTCGTGAGGTCGCCGGAGTGTTCCAGTAGATCTTCGTCGGCGGGGAACATGGAGGCGGCCTCACGGTAGACATGCTCAACCGATCGGAGAGCATCCTTCTCATTGCAGCGCACGGTGATCGTGCCGTTGGCGCCCGGAATCTTGAGGACGTTGAAGCCATGGTGCGTTGCCGCCATGAACCTAGCCAAGGCTGGGTAGCCGAGGATGGCATTGTATGGCAGGGCGATGTAGGCAACGTCGAAGTCGAGGCTTTCTGTCCTGTAGTTGTCCCGGGTGCCGAAGGTGACGGGCAGGCTTACCTGCCCAATTGGCGTCGTAGATCCTTCGGTTACCCCGAAGAACGGCCGAGTTGGCATGAGCCGGTGGTACGGCACCTGCATTTTTTCGAAGATCTCGACGGAGATGATGTTGAGGCCCGCCCCTCCGTCGATGAGAGTGCGATTGACGGCGACGTTGTTGATGGTCGGCGTGCACAAGAGAGGGATTGTGCCCACGCCCCTTGTGGAAGCCGGATGATCCTCCTCGTCGAAGCCAATCTTGCACGTCGACCACTTCATCAGGCGACTGCCGAAGTTGGGCTGTGCCGCCGCGATTTCTCGCGACAGCTGCTTGAAGTGCCGATTTGACAGAGGAGCCTGAGCTCCACCCAGGAGGCAAGCGACGAAGTCTCGTGGCTCTTGATAGCCCCCCTGGTTCTCCTCCCGACGATCGTTTGCTGGTGGGGGTAGCGGCATCGGCTCGGGATCGTCTCGAGACAGACCCCCACGGCGGCGACCTTCCTCGCGGTCGTCGTCGCGGCGATCGCCCCGGGATCCACTCTTGCCGTTGCTGCGGCCACCCCCACGACGCTTGGAGACACCGTTCTCCTCGTGAAACTTCCGGACAATCCAACAATCCTCGGTATTGTGGGTGTCCTTCTGGTGGATGAGGCAGTAGCGGCGACGTCGACCTTTATCGCGATCGGAGCGGTCCCCGCGGCGTTGCTTATGATCTGGCTCCGCCGCGAGGGCAGCAGCCTCCTTTCGCTTGGGGTCCTTGGACTTCGGCTTTGGGGGAAGCGCCTCCGGCAGATTGTGCACGAAGAGCCTCCCCTCCTCAGCCTTGGCGCAGCGGTCGGCGATCTCGAAGAGCCTGACGACGGAAGTCAGCTCATCATTCACGGACAGCTTCTCCCGCATCTTGACGTCGGAGACGCCCGTGGAGAATGCGGAGATGACCTCCTCGTTGGAGATCCTGGGAATCTTGTTCCTCATCTGACTGAAGCGCTGGATGTACTGACGAAGCGTCTCGCCCTTGTACTGTCGCACCGCCTTAAGATCGTTCTTGGCGGCGGGGCGCTCGTACGTGGGCATGAAGTTGGCAACGAACTGACGACATAAATCCTTCCACGAAGTCACAGATTCGTGAGGAAGATTCATGAGCCAAGTCCGCGGAGCGTCCTTGAGGGCCATGGGGAACCAATTGGCCATGGCGCGCTGATCTCCACGCGCAGCCTGGACGGCGACGACGTAGAGTTGGAGGAATTCGACAGGATTTGTGGTCCCGTCGTAGCGCGTGGCGATGTCGGGCTTGAACTTGTCAGGCCAGACGACGTAGCGCTGCTGGCGAGTGAGGGCGAGACACCCGGGGTTGTAGATCGGGACGCCGGGGGTCCTGACGTTCTTGCCAGCCTCGCCGATGTCATCGATGGCGCGATCATGATTTTCGCGGCGGCGCTCGAGGGAGACGCGTGCGTCTTCCGGAGCGTGTTGGACGATCTGGCGGCTGGGCTCCCCGCGCGGCGAAGATGCGGCGCGGGAAACCACCCTCTTGGCCTTGTGGGCCATCCCATCTCCGGCGCCCGGGGCGCGATGCCCCGCCGCCGGATCTGGGCTCCCCGCGCCCTGGGCTCCTCCCAAGGCCGGGTCTTCGTTGGCGATGGCGACGAGCTCGGCGATTCGAGCGCGCCACCCCTCACGCCCGTCATCGGTGGGTTGATAACGCAGCAGCTCCTGCGCCATGGCGAGTGCCTGCGCAGGAGACAGCTGACTCCCAGAACGAGCGCGAGAAGTAGCGGTGGCGGTGAAGGAGAGCGAAGGCTCTGTCCGCTCAGACGGGAGGTAGGAGGACTCCAGATCTTCCTCCTCTTCCTCCTCTGCCGAAGCTTCACGACGACGGAAGATGGGCTCGGTTTGCCCCCGAGCAGCGTTGCGACGGCGAAGACGCTCGAGCCTGGCGTTGGCGTCGGCCATGTCGAAGCAGATCTAGAAGAAAAAACACCACAGCCCCCTACCTGGCGCGCCAAATGTCGATGGATTTCGTGTCGCAAGAACACGGGGTACCACGCGACGGACCCGAAGATTCGAACGCAGGGGGCTGAACGTGTGAGATCTTGGATCGCAACGAAACACGGTGACGGAAGCCTCGATTGTCGGACGCGCAACGCACTGCAGAGAGGGAGACCGAGCTTTACCCAGGTTCAGGGCCCTCGTGGTGAGGTAAACCCCCTACTTCCTGCCTTCTTGTATTACGACGCGACACCTCGCGAGGAGTACAAGGCCTTGGTTACAAAGCTCTAGCTGGCCAGAGGTTGAAGAACCTGCGTGCCCAACTAGCAGCTTGAAGACGATGGAGATCAGCTTAGACCGGATCCCCTCTAAGGGGTGGCCTCCCCTCCTTTTATAGCGCCAAGGTCCTCCTTCCCCTTATCTTCTTGGGGAAGGGGTTGCCACACGCGGCCAAGGAGGGAGGACAGCTGTAGACTAGGTTCTTCTGTAGACTTGGTCTTCGTAGGGTAGTGGCGCCGGTCCACAGGAGTGGGTGGAGGAGGCTGACGTCCTCCTCTGGCGCCCTGCACCGTCCATGCTATATTTAGGGGGGTGGCCAACTGCCACTGTGCCGCTTTGGGCAGGCACAGAGAAAGTTGGTCTCCTCCCTGTCGGGGGTAGCGTGGACGGTACGCGGTCTTCTGCCCGTTGCCCTTCTTGCTCCGCACGAAAACGTGCTAGGCTGACGTGGGCGTACCTCCTCTCCTCACCAGCAGGGGCTCGTGAGGAGGTCTTCTGGTCCTTAGCAGTTTCTGTCGTCGTTCTCCTCACGAGGCGCCTCCTCGTGAGGGTCTTCTCCGAAGCGAAGATTGTTGATTATCTCCTGGGCTGAAGATGGGCCGATGACGGGGCCCAGGAGCAGGTGGACCGGGATACCCCGGTATCCATTACACCGACACCCAGTAAGTTCCTCCTAGACCTCCTCCAGAAGAATTAAGTTAGCTGCACACTTGGCAGCCATCAGACATTGCCCTACTGGGCCAGTTTAAGTTGTAATCGCATTTAAGGCGTCATGCGCCAAATTGTCCTTATTTGCACCCTTGTACATTTTCCTTGTCTCGTCTTTGTCTGGGGAATGCTCTACGCCATTTAGGGGCCAGCCTCCGAGCGGGACAGCAGCCTGACGCTTAGTATGCAGCTCGTGGTGCAAGGCTAGCGGGCACTGGCGCTCTAGAGGTGACTGTGATGGCATACAGGACTATCTCCCTGCAGCCCCCCAGGCATCCAAACACAACAAAGGCGATTCCAGGAGAAGAAGCACAAGGCCGCAGACAAGGACGGCAGAAGACTTGGAGAAATCTACACGAATTGTGTGACTCTCGCGCGCTCATGCGCCTTCATTCGAGTGTCGCTCGAGAGGAGAGAGCACCATGGATCGTATGAGGTGACTGTAGCGGGTCCCTTCCCTAGTCAGAGCTTGATCCGTTCTGGGTTTTGCGGGCCTGCTGTTTTCCGGGCGAAGGCCCCAGCGCGGACACCGTGCTCCGGCTCTTTCTCGAAAGGCAGCCGAGCGAAAACTCACGTTCGCGTTAAGCCGCAATTAGCTGAAATTGCGAGGCTGGTGGAGCCAAAACTCGCGATTCCAGGCAGTTTCCACAAATTAGAAGAGATTAGTGGCGAGTGAGGCTTGTCGTTACACTTTGCTCCTTACGCAGATGACGAGCTCCGTTTCCTCAGGCGGAGGCAAGGGGGTGTGCTCCTCAAGCCCCCCTACCCAATCTTCAGGCACCCGGGGACGGGGCCATCGAGGACGGCGCAGGCCTATGTGTCCTCTGACACAGGTCCCAGAGATGCGTATTTGTCTAGGAAGTGCTCGCAGAGGTCCCTCCAGGACGAGATGGACCTTGGCGGTAACCCACAGAGCCACCGGCGAGGCTCTCCCTTTGTAGCCATCATGAACCAATTGGCCATGACACGCCCATCGCCTCCAGCCGCCCGGACACTAGCCGCGTAGCGCTGCAGGAACTCCACGGGATCGGAAGACCCGTCGTAACGCACGCCAACATCCGGCCTGAAGCGAGGCGGCCATGTTGCGCGGCGAAGTGGCCCGGCGAGCGCCGCAAAGCCCCCAAAGCCGAGGTCGCCGACCTCTGGCTCACCCTCTCCAATGGCCTCCAGACCATCAAGGACTTGGAGACGTTCTCGGCGACGACTTGCGTAGACAGCACGAAGGCGGAGACGGTGATGACGATCGTCACCCATGTCGAAGCAGATCTAGAAGAAAACACACCACAGCCCCCTACCTGGCGCGCCAAATGTCGATGGATTTCGTGTCGCAAGAACACGGGGTACCACGCGACGGACCCAAGGATTCGAACGCAGGGGGCTGAACGTGTGAGATCTTGGATCGCAACGAAACACGGTGACGGAAGCCTCGATTGTCGAACGCGCAACGCACTGCAGAGAGAGAGACCGAGCTTTACCCAGGTTCAGGGCCCTCGTGGTGAGGTAAAACCCCTACTTCCTGCCTTCTTGTATTGCAACGTGATACCTCGCGAGGAGTACAAGGCCTTGGTTACCAAGCTCTAGCTGGCCAGAGGTTGAAGAACCTGCGTGCCCAGCTAGCCACTTGAAGAAGATGAAGATTCGATTTCCTCTAAGGGATGGCCTCCCCCTCCTTTTATAGCGCCAAGGTCCTCCTTCCCTTTATCTTCTTGGGGAAGGGGTTGCCACACACGGCCAAGGAGGGAGGACAGCTGTAGACTACACTCTTCTGTAGACTTAGTCTTCATAGGGTAGTGGCGCCGGTCCACAGGAGTGGGTGGAGGAAGCTGACGTCCTCCTCTGGCGCCCTGCACCGTCCACGCTATTTTTAGGGGGGTGGCCAACTACCACTGTGCCGCTTTGGGCAGGCACAGAGAAAGCTGGTCTCCTCCCTATCGGGGGTAGCGTGGGCGGTACGCGGTCTTCTGCCCGTTATTTTCTTGCTCTGCACGTAAACGTGCCGAGCTGACGTGGGCATACCTTCTCTCCTCACCAGCGGAGGCTCACGAGGAGGTCTTCTGGTCCTTAGCAGTTTTGGTCGTTGTTCTCCTCACGAGGCACCTCCTGATGAGGGTCTTCTCCGCAGCTTGGGTCGTTGATTCCAAAGATGGGCCGATGACGTGGCCCAGGAGCAGGTGGACCGGGATACCCCGGTATCCATAACACCGACACCCCTCTTTCGAGGAAGGCCAAACACGGCAGGACTATTGAAGACCAAGGCCGCTCTGATCATCTTGCGAAGGAGACGCAGATCCGGAGGTCCACGCCAGGCCCTTCACCTCGTGAGCAACCCTTAACGAGGTGTCGACGGTCTCTGGGCTCTGTTAAGCGTCAAAGCTTTCACGTCCGTGAGGGTCCAGCTTCCCTCAACGACGAGGAAGGCCCCGTGAATCGCCACGTGTGGCAATTTGCTCTTAGCTGCTGGCACAGATAGTGCTGCGCTCCCTCACGATGAGGAAGGTCCCTCTGCCGATCACAGGGGCATCTTATCGCCTTATTTTTTCATTTGTTTCACCGATTTGTTCTTCGTTTTCGGGGATTTGGGGTTTTTTTGTTTTCTGACTCTTTCTTCAACTCCTTGTCTCAGGAATCGTCCAATGTCGTCACCGGCGCCGACCCCGCTATGAGCTCTGAGGCGCAGGGAGGCCTCCTGTCGGTGCTAACAACTCGCCAGGGCTCTCGAGCGTGCGAACGACCAGGACTACGGTGAACAACAAAAAGGTGAAGGAAATTTCATTGATAAGCCCCAGGAGGGGAAGAAACGAAGGCACGGCGGGACATACCCCGCCGGTGCAAACTACACAGCAAAAGAGGGGAGGAGACTAGCTCCCCTCCCCAGAAGACCACCGCGGCAAGGCCGCCCCTTTACACCGCCGCGGGCTGGGGGTAGGTACGGTAGACGCCGGCTGCGGCAAAGATCCACACCGAGGCCTCCAGGGTCCCCAGCTTGAAGCAGAAGACGAGGTGGTCGCCGATGCGGAGGCGGTGGCCAAGGGCAAAGGCCCTCCAGCGCCCGGAGAGGATGGCGTTGCCGCCCTCTCCGAGGAGGATGTCCATAAGCCAGAGGAGATCTGGCCTGCTCTGCTCCACCAGCACAACCTCTCCGGAGGAAGCGCCGGGGGCGTAGATTGCCCTCCGGACTGCATTGGGCAGCCGGAGGGAGTCAAAGCTCAACACGTCGAAGGCGACAAGAAGCTCCAAGAACTGGGACCTCGGGGCAACCAGGGGACCCAACATCTCCGCCGCCCGGTGGCGGGGAGTGGCGACCACCCCGTTCGCCGGCGGGGCCACCTCTTATGGCCCCGGGCTATCCGCGAGCGGGGGGAGGGGGCCCAGGGCGGCTTCCACCTCCCTGAACACCCGATCGATGCTCCCCGGAGCACGGGGAGCCGGCGCCGCCACCAGGGGCGACGACGCATTCATGGCGCCCCCAGGCGCCGGACCCCGAAGGGTCAGGGCGCTGGAGGTCCCCGGGGCGGCGCGATTCGCCGTGCCCCGCATCGGCGCCCCAAGGCGCAGGGGACCGCCGGCGCCAGGCGTCCACCGGGCGGGGACTTTCTCCTTATTCCTGCTGCCCGGGGGGTGCCCGCGGCGCTTCGCCCCCGAGCTCGTTCCGGCGGCGGCGGAAGAAGCGGAAGGGTCCATCGGCTTGGGGGTCATCGAGGAAGAAGTGGCACTGGAGGAAGAGGGTGAGGTGCTAGAGGTCTCGAGGAGGCTCTATTTAAGGGGCGCGGCTGGCGTCATTGCGTCAAATCCCAGCGCGGGAACCGAAGCGTCAGCGCAGCGCTCTGCAGCGAAGCGACACGCCATCATGATGATTGACGCCTTGGGGACTGCAGCATCGCCCGCCGTTTCGTCTCGCCAACTGCAGGGGCGCCATGCGTCCGCTGCCTCTGCATCTTCACATGGTCCTCTGACCGCACGGTTGACGCGTGCCGTTGGAGGGCCCAGCAGCTTCTGGGGGCCCCTGGCCTTTCGCTCCCTCAGGAGGGCGCGTTCGGGGGCCAGGCTCCCGGGGGCTACTGTCGGTATTCTAGATACCGGGGTATCCCGGTCCACCTGCTCCTGGGCCCCTTCAACGGCCCAACTTCGGCCCAGGGGAGGAACGACGACCAAAGCTCAGCGGAGAAGCCCTCATGAGGAGGCGCCTCATGAGGAGAATGACGGCACAATGGCTAAGTACCAGAAGACCTCCTCACGAGCCGTTCCTCGCGAGGGGAAAGACCACATCCATGTCAGCTCGACATGTTTCTGTGCTGATCAAGAAGATAAGGGCAGAAGACCACGTACCGTCCACGCTACCCCCGACAGGGAGGAGACCAGCTTTTGCCGTGTCTGCATAAAGCTGCACGGTGGTTGTTGGCCACCCCCCTAAAAATAGGGTGGACGGTGCAGGGCGCCAGAGGAGGACGTCAGCTTCCTCCACCCACTCCTATGGACCGGCGCCACTACTCTATGAAGACTACGTCTACGGAAGACCCACGTCGATAGCTGTCCTCCCTCCTTGGCCATGTGTGGCAACCCCTTCCCCAAGAAGATAAGGGGAAGGAGGATCAAGCCACTATAAAGGGGGAGGGAGGCCACCCCTTAGAGGGGATCCGATCTTCTTCTCCGGGCTCCTAGCTAGGCTAAGTTGGTTCTTCTACCTCCGGCCAGTTAGAGCTCTGTAACCAAGACCTTGTACTCCTCGTGAGGTATCGCGTCATAATACAAGAAGGCAGGAAGTAGGGGCTTTACCTCACCACGAGGGCCCTGAACCTGGGTAAAGCTCGGTGTCTCCCTCTCTGCAGTGCGTTGTGCGTTCGACGTCTCGAGGCTTCCGTCACCGTGTTTCGTTGCGATCCAAGATCTCCCATGTTCAGCCCCCTGCGTTCGAATCTTTGGGTCCGTCGCGTGGTACCCCGTGTTCTTGCGACACGAAATCCATCGACACGCGCGATCCCCACTGTGGTACTCTAATGGCTGCACAGAAAACATCAAAGGGCAAGTCCACAGATTTATTGTAGATTTTATAGTGAACCATGGGGTTAGATGTAGACCAATTAAATTTGAAGTCCTGCACCACAGACATTGTTAGTTTAGGAAATTGGGGTGGTTCACCATCAACAAAATGCTCCAATCCTGCATTAGAGAGTAAAGTTTGGAAGTCCTGCAGGATTCCGGCAGCATTCATGAACTCTGGGCATGGATAGATTGAGGGAAAGACCCTCTCTTCACAGTGAACTCTCATGACTTCATGCACTTCTAGTTCATGTTGAAAGAGTTGGTATGCATTCTCCTCCATTTCTGAAATTTTTAACAACCCTCATAAAAAGTGATTTTGAAACAAACACATGTAGGGAACTACTATAGTGAGTTACTACAGGGCTAACATGCAATCAAAATAACATTTCTAAGCAATAGAACAAGCATGCAAACTCATTTCACCTGTCACCTGTAGAGCTAAAATACTCAAGAAATACTTCACTAAATAAAATTCTACTTGGACAATCGGAGGAGTCACATACCGGAGAACAAATGCTCCAAATCTCAGCAACAATGATGGGCTGAGCAAGGAGATCGGAAAATTGAGAAGGAGAGCAGCAAGAACACGAGTTTGAGCTGGTGTGTCATTGTTTTCGGGAGAGAGAAAGAGCTGGGGAGGAAGAGATAAGTGAGAGGCCAGGCCCCCCCCACACAACAGGTGGGCGCGGCCAGGGCTGGGTCGCGCCCCCTGGTTGTGAGGTGGCGTGGCAGGTCCCCCTGAGGTCTCCCAGGTGCCTCTCTGCCCCATTTTTGACATAAAAATTTATAAAGATTTTTCTGGAATTTTTCGAGAAACTTAATTTTTGAGGATTTTTTAGAAAAACGATGAGAGAATAAAACTCGGGAAAACGACGGTGGAGCGATAGAAAGCAAATCAAGACCAAGTATGCAGCAGCTCTAAGATACTCTAATCATGTAACTAACAAAGGGAACAAAAATAAATGAACAAGTAAATATAAGTGAGGTAAAGTAAATGCGGTGAAAATGAAGTTTCGTTCATATAAAATCACTTTGTTAACAAGGTTGATCAAGTCTTGTTACCAAACTAACTTTATATGAGGCAAAACTTTGCATTTCACTATATGCTTATGTTACCTCGACCTTGATAGGCATAGTCCCAATCATGACAATTTTATATTCTTCCTTGGGCTTTCGCTCTGAACAAATAATTTGACCAACTCTGATGGTCTCAACATTCTTAATTGAATTTAGAGCATTCTTTCTATCAATCTTCTTGGGAAAATAGACCGTATACTCTTTATCATTGACATTAAAAGTTACTTTTCCTTGATTGCAATTAATAACCGCACCTGCAGTGTTTAGAAAAGGTCTCCCAAGAATAATAGACATATTATCATCTTCACGCATTTCCAACACAACAAAGTCAGTTAATATCAAACAACTGTTAGCAACTTGAACAGGAACATTTTCACATATACCAATAGGAATAGTAGTAGACTTATCAGCCATTTGCAAAGATATATCAGTTGATACCAACTTTTCTAGATCAAGTCTCTTGTAAAGAGAAAAAGGCATGACACTAACTCTGGCTCCCAAATCACATAAAGCAGTTCTAACATAGTTATTTTTAATGGAGCAAGGAACAGTTGGTATACCTGGATCTCCAAGCTTCTCCGGAACTTTACCATCAAAAGAATAATTAGCAAGTAGAGTGGAAATTTCCTCATTAGGAATCTTCCTTTTATTAGTAACAATATCTTTCATATACTTTGCATAAGGAGGCATTCTAATAGCATCAGTCAAAGGAATTTGCAAAAATAAAGGTCTCATCCATTCACAAAACCTGTTGTAGTGTTCTTCTTCCTTGGACTTGTGTTTCTTACCAGGAAAAGGCATTAGTTTCTGCACCCACGGCTCTCTCTCATTACCATGCTTGTTGGCAATGAAGTCTTCTTTGGTGTACTTTGCATTTTTATCAATCTTTTCTGGTTCCTCTTCAACTTCTTCTTTATCGGAAGCATCACCTGGTTCAGTTTCAGCATCAGAAATAGAAACACTATTAGGATCTTTACCTGCTTCAGAGGATTTTGCAACTGTTTTATGCTTCTTCTTCTTCTTGGAAGGAATATCATCTCTTGAAGTGCGTTGAGAATCTTGTTCGATCCTCTTAGGATGTCCTTCAGGATATAAGGGGTCTTGAGTGGTAGCACCTCCTCTTGTGCATATCTCACATGCTTGTTTTTCTCTTGCGGCATTAACTAGCAAGTCTTTTTGCACCTTGGTAAGCTGATCAATTTGGGTCTAAACCATTTGAAAATGTTTAACAAGTATCTTCACATCATTGGAGGTTCTTTCCACAATATCCTGCAACTTGTTAATTGCTCTGGAATTTTCCAACAAATGATTCTGCACCATTCTATTAAAATTATCTTGCTTAACAACAAAATTATCAAACTCATCTAAGCATTGATCAGGAGGTTTAGAGTAAGGAATATCTTTATCATCAAAGCGTTGGAGAGAGTGTACCTCAATAGTAGATGAGTGAGGAATTGGCTTACATAATTCTTCTATAGGAGGTAAATTCTTCACATCTTCGGATTTAATACCTTTCTCCTTAAGAGATTTCTTGGCTTCCCTCATAACTTCATCATTTAATTCAATCATTCCTCTCTTCTTCGTTGTTGGCTCTGGAACTGGCGCTAGTGTTGGTGTTGGTGTTGACTCAGCCATAGTCCAATCATCATGATTCTGGCTTATTTTAACCATTAGTTCTTCAGCTTCAGCCGGAGTTCTTTCCCTGAAAACACAACCAGCACAACTATCCAAATATGTCTTAGATTCATCAGTTAGTCTATTATAAAATATATCAAGGAGATCATTTTTAGGCAATGGCGCCTTAGGCAATGCTCTAATTAAAGAACAAAACCTTGCCCAAGATTCAGGCAATATCTCTCCTTTTCCCAGTTCAAAGTCAAATATTTTCTGCACAGCAGCATGTTGAGCACTAGCAGGAAAATATTTCTGAAAGAAAGCATTAACCAAAGCAATAGGACTATTAAGAGATCCAGGAGACAAATTATTAAACCAAGTCTTAGCTGCACCTTTCAATGAAAAAGGGAAAATCTTAGCAACAAAGTAAGTGCGCAGCTTAATATCATCAGAAAATACATTACTCAAAGTAGAAAGCTCATTCATATGGGCCATAGTACTTTCACCTTTAGTACCACAAAAAGGGTCTTTCTCAACAATAGATATGAAAGATAAATCTAAAGAGAAATCATAATCCTTATCTCTAATATTTATGGGAGAAGCAGCAAACTTAGCATCAGGAGATAGATTATATCTAACAGCACGTCTTGGTAGAAGTTTCTTAACATCATTAGCATCATGAGTAGCATGAGCTTTGGCAATAAAATCATCATCAAGCTCAATATAAGTGTCAACAAGATCATCACTAGGGCATTCCCTAGACTCAGGTGAACTAACAGGTGTAACAGTGGTGTTTCCCATCTTAGCTCTAGCAATTGTAGCATCTAAAAAGGAACCTAGTGAACCACTCTCATCAAACATAGTAGAAGCATCATCTAAATTATCAGTGGCATTTTCAAATTCAGCAGAAGAAGTAGCAGTAGCATGTGCATGTGGTGGTGTAAGCAACTTACTCATAACAGATGGAGAATCAAGAGCAACGGAGGTGTTCAGAGTCGTACCTCTTCTTGTAGTGGATGGCAATATAGGAACTTTTCCATCACGAGGTTTACCCATGATGAAAGGATTGCAGCAAACAATATGAATTCCAAGTGAACTTACAAATAAAGCTATGCTCCCCGGCAATGGCGCCAGAAAATAGTCTTGATGACCCACAAGTATAGGGGATCGCAACAGTCTTCGAGGGAAGTAAAACCCAAATTTATTGATTCGACACAAGGGGAGCCAAAGAATATTTATAAGCCTTAACAGATGAGTTGTCAATTCAGCTGCACCTGGAAACAAACTTGTTCGCAGCGGTTTATCAGTAGCAACAGTTTTATAGAGGTGATAGTAGTGAAACAGTAACAGCAGTAGTAGAATAAAAGCAGTAATAGTAGCAATAGTAAACAGTAGGATAAAATACTGCAGGCATAGGGATGGATGTACGGGCGTTGCATGGATAAGATAATTCATGAAATCAGTGAGACATGGGTATTGCAGATAAATAATGATAAAGCATCCTAGTACTAACAATCATAGGCATGTGTTTCGTATATAGTCGTACGTGCTCGCAATGAGAAACTTGCACGACATCTTTTGTCCTGCCAGCCTGTTGCAGCAGGGCCTCAAGGGAAACTACTGGTAATTAAGGTACTCCTTTTAATAAATTACCGGAGAAAAGCATTAACACTCGGTGAACACATGTGATCCTCACATCATAGCCATCCCCTCCGGTTATCCCAATTTCTGTCACTTTGGGGCCTCGGGTTCCGGACAACAATATGTGCATACAACTTGCTGGTAAGATCATAAATAACAAGTATCATCATAAAACAATAACAAGTTCAGATCTGAGATCATGGCACTAGGGCCCAAAGTGATAAGCATTAAGCACAACAAGTTGCAACAATGTCATAAGCACTAATAAAAGATACTAGGCACTATGCCCTAACAATCTCATAGCAAATTACATGAATGATCTCATCCAATCCCTACCATCCCCTTCGCCTACAGCGGGAATTACTCACACATGGATGGGGGAGTCATGGATGGTTGATGGAGAGACGTCGGTGATGATGGTGATGAAGATCTCCTCCAAATCCCCGTCCCGGCAGGGTGCCAGAACAGAGTTTTTGGTTCCGAATCACGGTTTCTGATGGCGGCAGCGCAGCGGAAGTCTATCTGGGAAAAATGCCGAACCCCCGCTCCTTTCAGGTTAGAGGGTATATGTAGGCGGAAGGTGTCGGGGGGATGACCCCCGGTAGGGTCAAGAGACTAGAAAGATACAAGGAATATAGTTGACTTTATGTTGGTTGACCAAGGTTGGGTCTGGCCGGAATATAAGAGCGTCGGCCAGACCGGCATATAAGTGTATCCCGGCTAGAGCTCAGATATGCCAGTATAGCCGGGATATTTACTGAGAGGTACCGGCATATGCATAGATATGCCGGTCTAACTTATTTGATATGTTGTGCAGGAGCAGGGAGGCCGGATTACCCGACTTTCATAGGACGTTGGTCCGGCATATTGGTCCAAGATATGGCCAACGGTCATATCCGGGATAAATAAGTCAACCAAAGTGTCATGTCCCTACAATCAAGGAGAGATTCTGCCCAGTATGGAGGGAGATCGTGTTGACAGGGTGCACAGTGTGGTTTACCTACCCTCACTGTGCACAAGTACAGCCCTTACCTCACAGTGGTAAGGTCACAGTCCAAGAAGTACAAGGTACAGCGAGGGTGAGTCCCATCGAGAGCAATCAGGGAGAAAGTCAAGGGTCTCTGCCTTCGTCAGCGTTCCCTATTTGGAGTGTAGTTAGTGTCTCTGGTCTCAGGTGACCATTGTAACCCTGGCCACCACTATATAAGGTGGCATAGGGAGCCCTAGTGAGGGGTTGGTCCAAGAGTGTTCCTACACTTAGCAGTTCATCTTCCTCCTCTAGCTGAGAGCTTGGAAGCGCCATTGTTGTGTACTCCATCGATCTAGATATATAACTAGTAGAGTAGGAGTAGGGGTGTTATCTCCTTACGAGAGCCCCGAACCTGGGTAGATCTGTGTTCCTTACTGTCGTGCTTTTCAGCTCGTTCCCCTCTCCCGAATCCTCCAGCATCTAGTTCGGCCCCCATTTAAGCCATCCCATGGCATATGTTATTTCACCACGACGACATTTGGCGCCCACCGTGGGGCCCATCGATATGCTGGGCAGAGTGTTTATTCGAACGGGGTCCGTGATAGCAGCTTTGGGAGTGTGCGTGGTCTCTGGCCTCGTCCAGAGGCTAGGCTCGCTCAGCTTCATCAGTGACAACGCCGGATGTCTCGGCGGCCGGCCATTCCCCAGGGATGGCCGGATCATGTCTTTTGGTTCCCACGAGGTGTACGTGGGGACTGAGAGAGTCTGCAGGGAAAAGGTGCTGGTGGCGGCGGATCCTCCATCGCATCTGCTGGCTCACGCTGGGCGTACCGCTCGCCCAGTAGAGTCGGCAGAGGTGATGATGGCCAGCACATCCATGCCGCCGGCTGATGGTGCCGGCAAAGCAGCAGCAGCAGCGGATACTCCCCCGGAGCCGCCGAAGGCCAAAAGGTCGGCGCGTCCTCCATTGGAGCGCGTTGAGAACCTAGCCGGCACTTCCGGCGTGCCGGCTACGGGGCAGGTGCTTCTTCCCATCATTGATCGGCTTCTTGAGCCGGTGCGATCCGGCGATGATCCGGAGCAGACAAGGGAGGTCCTGGAGGGATCTCGCCGGGCCCTCGTCGATGAGGCCCTGGCCATGCATCAAGAGCGCGAACGGTTTAACCGGCAACTCCGTGAGTATGAGGCAGCCCATGGTTTTACTCCTGTGGTAACCCGGCCTAGCCGGATAGAGGAAGTTAGAACTAGAGGTAGAGATCTTAACACTGAGCTAGGTAAAGATGCTAAAGCTAAGAGTCATACTGCAACTAGTACTGTGCCTAAGGTAGTCTATAGCTCACCAGTGAAGAACCTTAGAGCAGCAGCAGAGGTAGCTAAGGACTTATCTAGTTTATCCGGCGAAGCACTGCGTGAGCAGCAAGCCCGGCTTAACCATCTTTTGTCTGAAGCTACCAAGCAGCAGGAAGCCTTTAAGAAGGCAAACCCCGGTGCCGGGGCATCCCAGTACGTTGTGTCAGCAGGGGGTGCCGGCGCAAGGTCGAGGGGGAAGCTTCGTCCCCGCATCCGAGCGTCCGGCGTGCCGGAAGTGTGACCTCTGGCCGCCGGGACAAGCAGATCCAGGTGTATGATCCAGCAATCGCCGGAAAGCAAGCAATAGTTCAGAAGAGTGCCGACCAAGCTGACAAGAATGTCGGCAACAAGAAGGCTGGTCAGAATGTGCCTGCCGGGCAAGGAGCAGTTTCGGCCGGTGGTGGCCGGAGTAATAGTGCAGCTCGGCCTCAGCAGTAGGATGCCGGAGGTGCGGTGCAGCAGCAAGGGGCACTTCAGCCAAGACATCGGGAAGATGATGGGAATTCCGCCCTTGCCAGGGCGGGATATCAGCAGCAGCAGCAGTATCAGCAAGGCCAGCAGAACGAGCAGTGCCAGCTGGAGCAGCAGCAGCAAAAGATGATCGCAGGTCCAATTGCATCCCGGCTTGGACCTCGGTCCTTGGCAGCAAGTGACGCGCGCTTCAAGCTGGACAGGATTCACCAGTCAGAGTTGGTGGAGAGGCAAGGAGCTCCGGGTCCTATGTGCTTTAGACCCCGGATCATGGGAGAGCCGGTACCTTACTATTTCCAGCTCGCGCGTGGCGCGAGGACATATAACGGCAGTACAAAGCCGGAAGATTGGTTGGAGGATTACTCCACAGCAGTAAACATCGCCGGAGGAAACCTCAGGTGGGCGGTACGATATGTGCCGCAAATGCTAGAAGGACCAGCCAGGATATGGTTGAATAATCTGCCGGCCGGAAGCATCAACGGCTGGGTTGATTTCGAAGAGCAGTTTGTGTCAAACTTCACCAGTACATACAAGAGGCCCAACCGTCCTCAGCAGCTGGCTAACTGCCGGCAAGGAGTGAATGAGATAGACCGTGACTACCTGACCAGATGGTGCACGTTGCGCAATTCCTGCGAAGGAGTTGTGGAACAGCAGGCCATCATGTTGTTCGCTCATGGGTGCCGGCATGGCACCATGTTGTGGCAAAAGCTTCAGAGGGAAATGCTGGCCACGTTGGCCGAGACAATCAAGATTGCTGATAGCTATGCTCTGGGAGATCCCATGCAGCCCACCCTTGACTCACAAGGACAGGGGCAGACCCAGGGGAACAACAACACCGGGAGACCAGGGCAATTCTATCGCCCTGATAACCGGAACAAGAGGAGAGATGAAAGGCCGGATTACCGGTATGGAACGGCACAAGTAGCAGCTGTGGAGGAAGAACAAGGGGGCGCCAGCAGTAGCCAGCGGCCGAGATACGAGGGCTATCAACAACCTCAGCAGCAGCAGCAACAGCCGCAGCAGCAAGCACAGCCCTTCCAGAAAAAGAATGTCTGGATCAACAAGAATGCCGGCGGAGCCGCCGGTCAGAAGAAGCAATGGCCGAAGTATACGGTGGGTTTGGCCATGGACAAGCCCTGTGTGTTTCACACATTCCAGCCGGGTAAGCCGGCAAATCATCTCACCAGAAATTGTTCATGGCTGGACGACATATTGGCCGGTCGTGCAGGTCCGTTTGGGCCGGCTAGGCCACCTATCCCGGCAGCTCCATCGCCGTTGACAGGTGCAAATACAGTTGCAGTCCCGCCCAGGCCGGTTAATCCCGGGAATCAGAGTAATGCCATAAATGCCGGCGTAAATCAAGTAGATCAGAACTATACCCCGGAATATTATGCCGGAGGCCCAGCAGCGGCCCGGAATGATTATAAGGAGCACGATCAGAGCTACATGGTCTTTGAGACCGAAAGAACAGACAAGCAGAGCTTGTACCGGCGGTGTTTGGAGGTGAATGCCGTTATGTCGGCAGTCCCGAAGCTGATGTACTGGTCTGACCAGGCCATTGGCTGGGACAGGGCAGATCATCCCAGGATCATGCCAAACCCCGACGGGTATGCTCTAGTGATGGATCCGACGTTCGTCGGGCCGGCAAGCAACGTGAGGTTCAGCAAGGTCCTCATTGACAATGGAAGCAGCATCAACATCATGTATCGTGATACGATGCAGAAGTTGGGCATCAAGGAGAATATGCTGGAGCCAAGCAAGACCACATTCCACGACATTGTGCCGGGACTTTCATGTGCGCCGATGGGCAAGATCCGGATGGATGTCATGTTTGGCAACCGGGATAACTGCAGGGTGGAGAACCTCATGTTTGAGGTGGTGGATTTGGAAAGCCCCTACCATGCTCTGCTGGGTAGGCCGGCACTGGCGAAGTTCATGGCCTCTACGCATGTGGCGTATCTGAAGATGAAGATACCGGGGCCCAAGGGAGTGATCACCATCATTGGTGATTACAAGCGTTCGATGGCATGTGCCACGGCCGGATCAAATCTGGCCGAGACTCTGATCATTGCAGAGGAAAAGAAAAGGCTCAAGCGAGCAGTGGAGATAGCAGAGACAGTCGTGACCGGCACACCATTGCCGGGCATGACAAACCCCAGTGGCGGCACTTCTTTTCAAGTGGCCAAGGAAGTCAAGAAGGTGCCTCTAGATGAGGTTTTCCCGGAGCGCTATGCCTGTCGGGGGGATGACCCCCGGTAGGGTCAAGAGACTAGAAAGACACAAGGCTTATGGTTGACTTTTATGCCGGTTGACCAAGAAAGGGCCTGGCCGGAATATAGGAGCATCGGCCAGGCCGGCATATATGTATATCCCGGCTGGTGTCTGGATATGCCGGTATGGCCGAAATACTGGTATAGGTGTGCCGGCATATACTCAGATATGCCGGCCTAATTATTTTGTGTGTTGTGCAGGAGCAGGGGAGGCCGGATTACCCGACCCTCGTAGGTCGTTGGTCCGGCATATAAGTCCTGGGTATGGCCAACGGTCATATCCGGGATACTTAAGTCAACCAAGGTGTCACATCCCTACAATCAAGGAAGAAAACATCCAAGCATGGTAGCAGAGTAAGATGGCAGGGTGCACAGTGGAGGTTACCTACCCTCACTGTGCACAAGTACGAGCTTACCGCACAGAGGTAAGGCCACAGTTCAAGAGGTACAAGGTACAGGGATATGGCGTCCCATCGAGAGCAATTAGGGGCGAAGTCAAGGGTCTCTGCCATCGCCACCAGCTCCTGTTTGGAGTGTAGCCCTTGTCTTGTGGTCTTGTATGACCGTTGTAACCCTGGCCACCACTATATAAGGTGGCACAGGGAGTCCTAGCAAGGGGGGGAAGGTTGGAAGGTTGGTCGCTGGAAGAAGGTTGATAGGTTGAAGGTAGATTGGTCACACTGTACTCCTACACTTAGCAGTTCATCTTCCTTCTCTAGCAGAGAGCTTGGAAGCACCATTGTGGTGTACTACATCGACCCATATATACAATCAGTAGAGCAGGAGTAGGGGTGTTATCTCCTTACGAGAGCCCCGAACCTGGGTAGATCAGTGTCTCTTTCTGTCGTGCTTTTTAGCTCGTTCCCCTCTCCCGAATCCTCCAGCATCTAGTTCGGCCCCCATTTAAGCCATCCTATGGCATATGTTGTTTCACCACGACGACATTTGGCGCCCACCGTGGGGCATCTGATCGATATGCTGGGCGGAGTGTTCATTCGGACGGGGTCTGTGATAGCAGCTTCGGGAGTGCGCGTGGTCTCTGGCCTCGTCCAGAGGCTAGGCTCGCTCAGTTTCGTCAGTGACAACGCCGGTTGTCTCGGTGGCCGGCCGTTCCCCAGGGATGGCCGGATTATGTCTTTCGGTTCCCACGAGGTGTACGTGGGGACTGAGAGAATTTGCAGGAAGGAGGTGCTGGTGGCGTCGGATCCTCCGTCACATCAGCTGGCTCACGCTGGACGTAGCGCTCGCTCAGTAGAGTCGGCTGAGGTGATGATGGCCGGCACATCCGTGCCGCCGGCGGAAGATGCCGGCAAAGCAGCAGCGGCCGGAGCTTCTCCTCCGGAGCCGCCGAAGGTCAAGAGGTCGGCGCGTCCTCCGTTGGAGCGTGCGGAGAACCTGGCCGGCACTTCCGGTGTGCCGGCTAGGGGTGAGGTTCTTCTTCCCATCATCGACGGGGATCTTCTCCATCTGCCCAGGGGACTGTTCAGCCTTCGCCTCGAGCATCTGCTGGTACATCAAGCTTCTTCAACGGTGCAAGTAAGTATTTATGCTGGTTTACTCCATATCCTGGTCGGCTTATCTGAAAATCAGTGTCTCCTTGATAGAAAAAATAGCTCAGGGGCTAGGCTAAAGCCCTGCAAGTTGCTTTTTAAGTACTGTTTCAGTATATATTAGTTTGCATGCTAGCATATCAGCTTTCCAGTTTCCTCCTGTATGTCTGTTTATATGCCAAATTGCTACATATGCCTGCTACAGATAGTATCCTTAGTATCAGTTCTATGTATACAGTCTTATGCAAAGTTTTATCTGGGCATGTTATATGCCGGTTTTATATGCCAACAACAAGATATTATGTCGAGTTATATGTCTTTGTATGTGCCAATCTTTATATCTGCTACAGTGCTAGGTTCAGTATGCCAAGTTAGCTTATATGCCAGTTGCAGTATGTCTACATTTATATGCCGGCACATGAGTGCCTAGTTCTTTCCTATGAGTTGCCAAGTTAGCTTATATGTCAATCTCAGTCTATATGCCAAGTGCTTTATTTCAAGAGTTATATGCCGAGTGCAATGGGCTATATGCCAAACTCCATATGCTAGATTGCAAATATGCCAAATACTATGACCATCGCTATGTCTTTTAGAATGACTACAGAACAGGTTGGATATTTCATCATATATACCGGCTATGACTCTCCATATTGCCATTACGAGAAGAAATTGCTATTATACCACCAGGGCTTCAGTTTATATCTCAGTGTCTCAGGTATTTCAGTATGCCGGCATATCATGGCAAAGAGCAAAATTTTAGTATACCGGCATATGTTATATTTTGTATCCTGGCCGGCATATTTTATGTCCCAGCCAGCATATCTTTATATCCTGGCCAGAATATCTCAAAGTCTCAGGTCTCAGGTATTTCAGTTTGTTAGTACATCAGGTTATTAAGTGATATCTTGAGTCATATGTGTTTCAGTATGACAGCATATCATGGCAAAGAGCAAAATATCAGTATGCCAGCATATCATGGAAAAATGTCAGTATGCCAACATATCATGGCAAGAGCAAAATCTCAGTATGTCGACATATCATGGCATCGACCAAAATCCCCAATCACCGTTTATTTCGGTTCGCCAGCATATCAAGGCATCTATCAATAACTCATATCGCCGTTTATTTCGGTATGCCACCATATCACGGCATTCTGTAATCCTTTCAGTTATCGCCAATTCTGGCACAGTAATATATCGAGACATCGATCTCAAAGTTAACAAGCATCATATCTCTTATCATATCCGGTTTCATCGAGTATCCCGGTTTAGCATATTAACATGTCTTATCATTTTTGCATACTAACAAGTGCCCAGCGATGGCACAGCCCAAGAGGCATATCAGTATACCGGCATTGTCAAAGCAGACAATGTCGATGAGACATAGCCTGAGAGGCAAAGTGTCGATATAAAGCCCAAAGAGGCAAATAGCTCAAAAGGCAAAAGCAGCCTAAAAGGCATATCAGTATACCGGCATTGTCAAAGCAGACAATGTCGATGAGACATAGCCTGAGAGGCAAAGTGTCGATATAAAGCCCAAAGAGGCAAATAGCTCAAAAGGCAAAAGCAGCCTAAAAGGCATATCAGTATACCGGCATTGTCAAAGCAGACAATGTCGATGAGACATAGCCTGAGAGGCAAAGTGTCGATATAAAGCCCAAGAGGCAAAGTAGCCCGAGAGGCAAAAGTAGCCCAAGAGGCAGAGCAGCCCAAGAGGCAAATAGCTCAAGAGGTAAAGTATCGATATGGCCAAAGAAGGCAAAGCAGTATGCCGGCATTGTCGAAGCAGACGATGTCGATGAGACATAGCCCAAGAGGCAAAGTGTCGATATAGCCAAAGAAGGCACAATAGTATTTTGAGATAGCCCGCGAAGGCTAGCATATCACGTATATGAGTATATGTCAAACGGGAGATTGCCTATGATGGCATGAGATAGAATCAGGCCTATGCAGGCCAGCATATCAGTTTTTTGTGAATATGAGAGTTTGGGACTTTGGTATATTTCTTGTTGAAGCCTGTGCGCGACTCTACGAGTCCCCCACACTATCAGAAGATGACCTATGGTGTCTATATGGCGGCTAAGAAGCTCAAGCATTACTTCCAAGAGCATCCAATCCGGGTAGTGGCCGAGGCCCCTATCTCGGAAATTATAGGCAACAAAGATGCCAGCGGCCGGATAGCAAAGTGGGCAATAGAGCTTTCACCATATACACCGCAGTACGATAAGAGGGATACAATCAAGTCCCAGGTCTTGGCTGATTTCTTTATTGACTGGGCCGAGATACAGTATGAGCCACCATTGCCAGATGCCAATTATTGGAGGATGCATTTCGATGGGTCCAAGACAATCCATGGCTTGGGTGCCGGCATAGTTCTCAGTTCACCAAAGAATGACCAGCTGAGATACGTCCTGCAGATTCACTTTGCAGCATCAAATAATGTGGCGGAATATGAGGCACTTGTGCATGGCCTGAAGGTGTCTAAGGACATAGGAATTCGCCGGATTATGTGCTTCGGAGATTCTGACTTAGTGATTCAGCAGTGTTCCGGCATATGGGACGCGCATGATGCTAACATGGCATCATACCGTTTCCTAGTGCAGCAGTTAAGTGGTTACTTTGAAGGTTGTGAGTTCCGGCATGTTCTCCGGGCTCAGAACGATGCAGCCGATGCATTATCCAAGCTGGGGTCTTCCCGAGATTCAATCCCACCCGGCATTTCGCTGGAGCATCTGAGGAAGCCATCGATCAAACCCTCGCCGGAGTCATCCTCCATTTATGTCCCGCCAGGTCTAGACGAAGCAGTTCCAATGGAGATAGATGCCGGAGCCAAGACGGATAACCCGGGGACTGTTTCCTCAGTCCCGGGGACTGAGCCGGCATATGCTGTTAGTACAGTATTCCGGAGCAAAACTAAAGGCAAGGGTAAAATGTGCCTAGAGGTTGTGCCGGTATACCCGGGGACTGCTCCGGCATACCCGGGGACTGATTCTTCAGTCCCGGGGACTTCGCAGCCCATGGAGATCGATTATGTGTCGGTCGAAATGATGGAAATAGATCAGGCAGTGTTCACTGTCAGGGAAGTGCCCTCATGGGCACGTCCTATCATGAACTTCATGGTGGATGGTCAAGTGCCGGCGGATGAAACCGAGGCCCGCCGGGTTATAAGGAGATCCAAAGCGTATACCATCATCAACAAAGAAATATACAAGAGAAGTACCACCAGAGTATTGCAGAGATGTGTCGAATCTGCGGAGGGTCTGGAGATGCTCCAGGAAATTCACCAGGGGGAGTGTGGTCACCATGCTTCGTCCAGGGCATTGGTGGCAAAGGTATTCCGGCATGGCTTTTATTGGCCAACGGCACTGCAAGAGGCAGAAAACTTGGTCCGGAAATGTAATGGGTGTCAAAGATATGCCCACCAGATTCATCAGCCGGCATCTGCCCTGAAAACTATCCCAATAACCTGGCCCTTTGCTGTTTGGGGCCTGGATATGGTCGGGGCTTTTAAGCCGGCCAGAGGGAAAATGACCCATATCCTGGTCATGGTGGACAAGTTCACCAAGTGGATTGAAGTGAAGCCCATAAGCAAGTGTGATGGTCACACAGCAGTGAAATTCTTAAAGGATATAATCTTGAGATATGGTGTTCCTCATAGCATCATCACTGACAATGGGTCAAACTTTGCCCAAGGGCCATTTGCCAGATTTTGTGAGGAGGTGGGAATCCGGCTGGACGTTGCGTCGGTTGCCCACCCTTGTGCCAATGGCCAAGTAGAGAGATCGAATGGGCTAGTATTATCCGGCATAAAACCCCGGCTGATAGAGCCCCTGGAGAAAACTCCGGGATGTTGGCTAGATGAGCTGCCAGCAGTGCTGTGGAGTTTAAGAACTACTCCGAATAGATCAACAGGCTACACACCATTTTTCCTGGTGTATGGAGCAGAAGCTGTGCTTCCAACAGATGTAATACATGATGCACCAAGAATAGTGCTATATACTGAGGAAGAGGCTAAAGAAGCCAGAGAAAATGATGTTGATCTGCTAGAGGAAGCAAGGGAAATAACTCTGTCAAGAACAGCAGTATATCAGCAGAACCTCAGACGCTATCATGCGCAGAAGGTAAATCCAAGGAGATTTCAAGAGGGAGATCTAGTACTCCGGCTAAAGCAAGGAACAGAAGGCCGGCATAAGTTAACTCCTCCATGGGAGGGGCCATTCATTGTGAGCAGAGCTCTGCACAATGATGCCTATTATCTTATAGATGCGCAGGACCCCAAGAAGAATAAGGCGGACAGGTCCGGAGAAGAAACCAAGAGGCCATGGAACATAGCTCTACTGCGCCCCTTTTACTCCTGAGCAACACAATGTATGTATTTCCATATTTTCCTTTGTATGCCGGCGTGTTGTGCCGGCACAAGACTAATGAATGAAATACCGGCATCCCGAAGAAGCCGGGTAACTAGCTCCGAGGTATATTTGTGGTTTATTTACAGTTTTTTGCTATATGCCGGCTGGCTTTATTTGAATGTTTCCTATGTCGGCCTAGTAATGTGTCGGCACCAAAGGCCACTCTTCGACTCAGCTGCTGTCCGAAACCCGGCTTCATGGCTAGCAAGAGTAGATGCCGGAGATTGTCTACACATGGAAAACGGCTAAGGAAATGTAAAGCAAGCGAACCGACATTTTCGTTAAAATTAAAGTTAAAATTGGAAGTGTCGGATGATTTGAAGTCTAAGTTTCAAAGTTAAAGTACTGTATGTTCGATGAAGCAACCTTGAGACTCATACGTCGAAAGCCAAATAAGGTAGACAAGCAGCCAAGGTTGTGAAATTGAGGAAACAGGAAAACAACTCGGTGACTTAGCCAAAAGATGATCCGGCATTAGTAACAAGCAAACCAAGATAAAACTTGTTCAGATAGCAAACCAAAGGAAAGTAAACGTATATCTTACAACTGCACCCGGCATACCGGGGATCTGATAAAGCTTAAAGTGTTTTTGATGCAAAGATTCAAGGGGCAGACGCGGGGCCGCCAGCAGGTGGAGCAGTAGCAGTCGAAGTGGCGGCTTCAGGTGTGCCGGACCCAGCAGATGGAATGGAGCCATCACCTCCGCCCGGGGCAGATGCCTGTTCCGGAGCTTCAGTGTCGGCTTCCTCAGCTTCACCTTCATCTTGGCTGGAGTCGGAACCCTCAGCAGCAGCAGATGTCCCGGCATCGTCATTCTTCTCCGGCTCGCGGATGTCCCGGACGAATTTGTCGGTGTCGGCATAGTCCACATAACTATGGGCCAACTCCTTGCGGCGACGGATATGTTCCGGATCCGTGGTCCAGATGGATCCTTCGCGCACGGTGCGCAAAGTCTCCAAGTCTGCCTTTTCATACCAAGACAAGAAGTAGCTGAGGGCTTCGTCAGCTCCAACCCTCGCGCCGGAATCTCGCCACTCCCGGAGGCGAACCTTGGCAAGCTGCAGGTCGTTGCCGAGGTCAACCGGATCAGTGGGAGTCCTTTGTCCCGGCCAGAGGGCAGAGAATGCCTCCTGGGCGCCGTAGAAGAGCTCTTCAGTGTAAAGGGTCATGGCCTCCTTCCGGGACTGCAGGGCCAGCAGCTGCTCCGACATGTCCCAGTTGGGCGAGTCAACCGGAACACCCCGGTTTTCTCGGTCCAACTGCAAAACCCTCTCAACGTCAGCGACGGAAGCGGGAAACATGCCTGCAGAATAGAAACAATGTTAGCAAAAGGAAAATATGTCGGCATAGATGCTATGCCGAAAAAGATTACACTATGTCGGGAAGGATAAAAGGGGAAAGGATTTGAAGCTTACGGGCAAGGTCGGCATTCAGCTGTGCAACTGTAACCTCCCATTTGGTGGCCTGCTCCTTCAGGCTATCCAGTTCAGCGTGGGCGTTGGAGGCATCAGTCTCGGAGGTAACAAGCAGGGTCTGGGTTTTCTTCAGTAGGCCCTCCCTCTGTTCCTTTTCGTCCAGCAGCTCGGTGATCCGGCCCTTCAACTGCTCAACCTCGGCCTTGTGACCGGCATCCCGGTCGTCCAGTTGCTTGGCCACATCCACCGAGGACACACAATCCTGGTGGCGTGCCTCCAGTGCAGCCTTCTCATCTGCAAAGATTTCAAGTTAAAAGGATTTGAAGAAAGAAAACAGTGACAAAGAGTAAAGGATTTGAAGTATAAAGTAGCTATCCGGGTAACAGCAGGATCCGGCATACCAGTAAGCTCTTTCACCCTCTTGAGAAGCTCGGTGACTTGCGCTTCGGCACCAGCTGAAGAATGTCGGCACAAGGTTACGTGTCGGCAAGAGTAAGCATTGCAAAGTAAAGAGAGGAAAGATATCCGGCATACAGCAGTATGTCGGCAAAGATTACCTTTCTGGGACAGCTCCTGCTGAAGCTTGCTGTGTGCGTCAGATAGCTTCCGGTGCTCGCACACCAACTCATGGAACATGTCGGCCCGGGTGTTGTTCATGCGCTGCAAAAATGCCGGGATTTGAAATGTCAGCAGAGAAATTTGACATGATAATTAAAGTGAAGATTTTATCAAGTGATCATTCTTTTAAAGACCCGGCACAGGTGCTGCGCACCTATCCCGGCCCTCGGTGACTAGGATTTGAAGCTCGAATCGAGCTTATATCCCGGTCAAGAGGATTTGAAAGATAATAGAGATGTGAAATTGTTAAAGACCCGGCACAGGTGCTGCGCACCTATCCCGGCCCTCGGTGACTAGGATTTGAAGCTCGGATCGAGCTCATATGTCGGCAGTTAATTCAAAAGAAGCTAGCTAAAGGACTATGAGAAAATCCCGGATGTCCATATCCCGGACAGCCGACATTTTCGGGGACTGGGGATATGTGTGTAAATAGAGAGGACTTACGTTGGTGGCATCGGCCAACTTGTGAAGTCTTTGCTGGAGGCTGAGGAGCTCGCTGGCGATCGGTATGGGCTTCGCTGCCAGGAAGTCGCTTGGGTCGCCACTGGTCTTGGCTTCGGCCAGCTTCTTGATCCTTGAGTCCGCAGTGTCCATGTTGCTGGCGTCGTTCCATTTGATGCACTGCTCCTTAAGAGAGCCGAGGCTCTGATCACTTTTCGTCGCAAGAGGGACGAGGCCCTCGAGTTCTGGGGTGTCGAAGAAGTTGGTCCGGTACCCCGGCCGGGCTGCTGCCCTGCCAAGATGCAGGGCCAGAGTAGACCTGGTCCGGGACGCTGCCTTAGGAGGAGCAGTTGCGGCAGATGGTGTGCCGGACTTGGCCGGCTGAATCTTCAACGTGCCGGTCTGGGCCGGTGCAGTGGTCTTGGCCCGGGCAGTGGACTTGGCCGGTGCAGTGGTCTTGGCCGGTGCAGTGGTCTTGGCCGGTGCTGGGGTCTTGTCAGCTGAAGGAGTCTCGGGTGCGGGCTGTTCCGGCGCGGCCGGTGCATCTTGGCCAGCAGAGGCAGGATCCGGAATAGTCCGGACTTCCGGCACTAAAGGGCCTTTACCCTTGATGTCTGCTCCGGCGTTTTCAGTTGTGCCGGCGTCGCCGGTGGGCGCGCCGGAGTCTGGTACTTCTTGGTGGGCTTCTATGTCCATGTGGACATCAGGAGCCGGAGGTTCCTGTTGAGCCCCCGAGTCCATGTGGACGTCGGGGGCAGAGGTGTCTTGTTCCGGCGGAGGAACGTCCTTCGCCGGGGAGGAGGTCTTGTCGGGCGCAGGCGAGGATGCCGGCGCCGGGGAGCTCGTGTGACTGGCAGAGGGAATGTCGGAGGTAGCAGGGGCAGCGGGCTTGGTAACCTTCGGGTCGCCGCTCAAGCCAGAAGCTTGTTCCGGCTCAAGAGGAGCACTGAAAGAGAGAAAACACCAAGTCAGTAATACAAACAAGAGATATGTCGGAGGAAATGCAAAGAAAAGGAAATTTACCCCGAGGCAACAGGCCTCTGTTTCTTCTGTTTGGGCACGCCGACCTTCTGCCTTTTCGACCTCTGAGGTATGTCGGACGGGGGCTTCACACCTCGCTTCCGGCCGGCACGTCCGCCGGTGGAAGGAGGTCCCTGGTTCAGAGGGGCGGCGTCGACAACCATATCGTCCGGGATAGCTGAGGACGGCATTGGAAACTCGTAAGCAATAGGTGTTTCTGGAAAGGCGTACGCAAGTGGCATCGGGTCATAGTACAGCAGGATCTCCTCGTCAGAATCAATCTCACTCCGGTCTTGAGTATAATGCCGGGATGAAGAGCCCTTACCCATGGCAGCTGCAGCACGGGTGCTCCTGGGAAACTTATCCCAATGATCCGGATCTTCAACATCCGCAACGGTGCGATCCGCCGCGATCTTGATCCGGGAGTTCTCCATGGTTTGGAAGCTGAATTTCTGTATAAACAGCAAAGTCAAGTATTCAGACAAGGAAATATGCCGATGGAAGAGGTATGTCGGATCAATATGATATGTGCCGGCAAATAGACATGTGTCGGCTTAAGTATCTATGTGCCGGACATGGACTTTATGTATCGGATAAGATGGTTTACCGTTGGGGCGGGCCTATCCCGGCTGTATGGTTCTAGCCCCCAGGCAAAAGTGGCCTGAGAGGACTTGCAGACATCCTTAATCAAGCGCAGAATGTCGGCCGGAGTCAGCTCGTGTGTGGAGTGCCGGGTGGGGTCCATTGGCCCGCTCATCTGACAGATCTTGTGCGACCGGCGCTGTAGAGGGGAGACGCGCCGGCTTATATAGCAGGCCACCAGGTCTTGAGGAGTAAGACCGGCATCCAGGAGCTCGCCCTTAACCCGGTGAAGCGCATTCACCGGCATCACCGAGTTCTTCGGGTTGTAGGTCCAGTTCGTCATCGCCAAGGGTGGCTCGTCCACAAATGGCGGCAGGTTGAGCAGATCCTCGTCGGTGGTGTTCTTGACGTAGAAGAAGCTCTTCTGCCACTTCTTGCAAGATTCCAGGAGCTCCACCTTGGGGAAGTCCGAGCCCTTTCGGGACATGATGGTGGCCGCGCCGCAGAGGGTCATGGGGCTGTCCTTCTTTTCCTGGGCCGTCTCCGGCGGGTCGTCCTTGCTCCGGGGCGGCTCTTGGACGACTTGCTTCCGTAGTTGGAAGTACTTCGCCCAACCTTGAGTAAGGGCCTCTATGCCGGCATAGCCCTCGCAAAAAGCAGCGAAGGCGGAGAGGATCATCACGGCATTGGCCGGGATATGATGAGGTTGAAGATCATAGGTGTTGAGGAAGTCCCGGAAGAAGTCCGATGCCGGCAGACCAAAGCCCCGCTCGAAGTGGGCGATGAAGACGACGCGTTCGCCAGGTTCAGGTGCCGGCACAATTTCTCCTGCTGGTAGCCGGCATGCTACGCCCTCCGGGACTCTCCTGGTGGAGGTGACCCAGGATATGTCGGCCGGAGTAACCTCCGACCCCTCCCAGCCGGAGCGTCCTTGGGCTCGGGCCGAGGTATCTTCCTCAGAGGCCGAGGTAGCCGTCATGCTTGAAGATGCCATCTTAGTGGCCGGGATAAGGCGTGAGAGCCGGAGTCCCGTGATGTTATTCCTATCAAGGCCGGAGAAAAGAGGGAGGTTAGTCTCTCCGGCATACCACTCTCACAGATGTTAGCAGGAATAGAAGATCTACCGAGGCAGTTAAAATAGGAAACAAATAAGGGTAAAACTCCTAAAGATGAACACCTGCGAGCGTTGCCTAGCAATGCTAGTCGAATCAAAGGGAAAACTAGCTCTGAAACCGAGGCAGATCTGTGCAAGCGGGGCTACCGGTGCGAAGTTGTAAAAGGCGTGAAAGAGGAAGAACAGAGGGAGGTCTCACCGGAGCTTAGCCGGCGACGATGGAGCGGCGGCGAGCGTGCAGGAAGATCCAATCTCCCTGCAATGCTGCAGAGAGAAGAGGCGGCGGTGGCGGCGTCGTCAAAGGTGATGCCGTGCGTCGTCGGGCATCGGCGTCGGCGGGGAGCAGGTCGGCTGCGACGGCGATGCTGCTCTTCGGACCGGCGGTAGAGCGCAGGAGGCAAAGTAGCAGGCGAGGAAGGCGAGGAAGACGATGGTGGTGGGGGGTAAAAAGATACGTTTACCCCCGCCGCCCTATTTATAGGTCTGCCAGGTCAGGGTCGTGGGGATCGTGGGGATCGTGGGAGTGTTCCACTCCCCCGACCGTTTCTGCGGCGAGGCGCCACGTGGCGGCGCAGAGTGGGGCGGCGGTTCCTGTAACCGTGCCATGATGCCATGATGGCAAGAAGTAACTGCTGCACTGTGAACCGTCACATCGTGGGTGACCGTTCGAGGTGGCAGGGCAGTTACAAGTTTCGATGCAAAGCTGTCAGACATGGCTTCTCGAGGAAGACTCGTCTATATGTCGGATTAATTGCCCGATGTATATGTTCCGTCCGGAATACCCTCAGGAACAGAGGCCGGGATATGTGCAGATGTGCCGGCATATAATCTGATCGCCGGGGCATAATGAAGAAAGGTATGTTGAATCTGTCAAGGCTCCACAGTTATGACTGGGGAACCTCGGCAGCTTCGGGGACTAGTGTCGGGGGGATGACCCCCGGTAGGGTCAAGAGACTAGAAAGACACAAGGCTTATGGTTGACTTTTATGCCGGTTGACCAAGAAAGGGCCTGGCCGGAATATAGGAGCATCGGCCAGGCCGGCATATATGTATATCCCGGCTGGTGTCTGGATATGCCGGTATGGCCGAAATACTGGTATAGGTGTGCCGGCATATACTCAGATATGCCGGCCTAATTATTTTGTGTGTTGTGCAGGAGCAGGGGAGGCCGGATTACCCGACCCTCGTAGGTCGTTGGTCCGGCATATAAGTCCTGGGTATGGCCAACGGTCATATCCGGGATACTTAAGTCAACCAAGGTGTCACATCCCTACAATCAAGGAAGAAAACATCCAAGCATGGTAGCAGAGTAAGATGGCAGGGTGCACAGTGGAGGTTACCTACCCTCACTGTGCACAAGTACGAGCTTACCGCACAGAGGTAAGGCCACAGTTCAAGAGGTACAAGGTACAGGGATATGGCGTCCCATCGAGAGCAATCAGGGGCGAAGTCAAGGGTCTCTGCCATCGCCACCAGCTCCTGTTTGGAGTGTAGCCCTTGTCTTGTGGTCTTGTATGACCGTTGTAACCCTGGCCACCACTATATAAGGTGGCACAGGGAGTCCTAGCAAGGGGGGGAAGGTTGGAAGGTTGGTCGCTGGAAGAAGGTTGATAGGTTGAAGGTAGATTGGTCACACTGTACTCCTACACTTAGCAGTTCATCTTCCTTCTCTAGCAGAGAGCTTGGAAGCACCATTGTGGTGTACTACATCGACCCATATATACAATCAGTAGAGCAGGAGTAGGGGTGTTATCTCCTTACGAGAGCCCCGAACCTGGGTAGATCAGTGTCTCTTTCTGTCGTGCTTTTTAGCTCGTTCCCCTCTCCCGAATCCTCCAGCATCTAGTTCGGCCCCCATTTAAGCCATCCTATGGCATATGTTGTTTCACCACGACGACAATGCCCTCATCGGGACAGGTTTGGATCCCAAATAGGAAAGCGAGCTCATCAGTTTCCTCCGTGAGAATCGGGATATCTTTGCATGGTCCACTTCAGACCTGCAAGGTGTGCCGAGGGAGCTGGCTGAGCACGCACTGCATGTAAGACCGGATGCAAAACCGGTGAAGCAACCGCTCCGGTGGAATGCGGTTGATAGGAGGAAGGCAATATGGGAGGAAGTGGCCAGGCTCCTAGCCTCCGGCTTTATCAAGGAAGTACTACATCCGGATTGGGTGTCTAATCCGGTTTTGGTGGAAAAGAAGAAGGATGAGCCCGCCATAGTAAAAGTATGGCGGATGTGTGTTGATTACACCAACTTGAACAAGGCATCTCCCAAAGGTCCATTCCCGCTCCCTCGGATCGATCAAGTGATTGATTCCACAGCTGGATGTGAACTGTTATCATTCATAGATGCATATTCTGGTTTCCACCAGATCCCTTTGTATGAGCCGGATCAAATAAAGACATCCTTTATTACCCCGTACGGGGCTTATTGCTATCTCACTATGCCGTTTGGTTTAAGAAATGCCGGCGCAACTTACCAGAGGTGTATGCAAAAGTGTTTGCATGACCAAATAGATAAAAATGTGCAGGTATATGTCGACGATGTCGTCATAAAAACCAAGGAGAGCGAGACTATCATAGATGACCTCCGGGAAACCTTTGCAAACTTGAGGAGATTCCGGATGAAGTTGAATCCGGCTAAGTGTACCTTCGGTGTGCCGACAGGCAAATTGCTCGGTTTCCTGGTTTCCAGCCGGGGTATTGAGGTGAATCCCGGCAAGATTCGTGCCATAGAGAGAATGAAGCCGCCGACGGATTTGAAGGAAGTACAGAAGTTCACTGGGTGCCTTGCATCCCTGAGCCGTTTCATAAGCCGGCTGGGAGAGAAAGCTTTGCCATTGTATCAATTGATGAAGAAGTCCGACACATTTGTCTGGACAATGCAAGCAGATGCAGCTTTCAAGGAGCTGAAGCAGATGTTGTCAACAGCGCCGGTGTTGGCATCTCCGATGCCTAGGGAACCAATGTTGCTCTATATAGCGGCAACTAACAGAGTTGTCAGTGCAGTGGTAGTAGTAGAGCGAGAGGAAGGAGGCAAAACCGTGCAGCGGCCGGTATATTATTTGAGTGAAGTCCTTTCCACCTCAAAGCAAAACTACCCCCATTATCAGAAGATGACGTATGGTGTCTATATGGCGGCCAAGAAGCTCAAGCATTACTTCTAGGAGCATCCAATCCGGGTGGTGGCCGAGGCCCCTATCTCGGAAATCATAAGCAACAAAGATGCCAGCGGCCGGATAGCCAAGTGGGCAATAGAGCTTTCACCATATACACCTCGGTATGATAAGAGGGATACAATCAAGTCCCAGGTGTTGGCCGATTTCTTCATCGATTGGGCCGAGGTACAATATGAGCCACTATTGCCAGATGCAAACTATTGGAGAATGCATTTCGATGGTTCCAAGACAATACATGGCCTGGGTGCCGGCATAGTTCTCAGTTCACCCAAGAATGACCAATTGAGATATGTGTTGCAGATTCATTTTGTAGCATCAAATAATGTGGCGGAATATGAGGCACTTGTGCATGGCCTGAAGGTGTCCAAGGACATAGGCATTCGCCGGATTATGTGTTTCAGTGATTCTGACTTAGTGATTCAGCAGTGTTCCGGCATATGGGATGCCCATGATGCAAACATGGGATCCTACCGTTTCCTGGTGCAGCAGTTGAGTGGTTACTTCGAAGGTTGTGAGTTCCGGCATGTTCCCCGGGCTCAGAACGAAGCAGTCGATACTCTGTCCAGGCTGGGATCTTCCAGAGATTCAATCCCGCCCGGCATTTCGTTGGAGCATCTGAGGAAGCCGTCAATCAAGCCCTCGCCGGAGTCATCGTCCATTTATGTCCCGCCGAGCCCGGAGGATGCAGTTCCGATGGAGATAGATGCCGGAGGCAGGTCAGATAACCCGGGGACTGCTCTCTCAGTCCCGGGGACTGGGCCAACGTATGCAGTAAGTGCAGTATTCCGGAGCAGAAGTAAAGGCAAGGGTAAGATGTACCAAGAGGTTGTGCCGGTATACCCAGGGACTGATCCCTTAGTCCCGGGGACTTCGCAGCCCATGGAGATCGATTATGTGTCGGTCGAAATGATGGAGATAGATCAGGCAGTGTTCACTGTCAGGGAAGCGCCCTCATGGTCACGTCCTATCATGGATTTCTTGGTAGGTGGTCAAGTGCCGGCGGATGAAACAGAGGCACGTCGGGTTACAAGGAGATCCAAAGGATATACCATCATAAACAAGGAAATATACAAAAGAAGTGCCACCGGAGTATTGCAGAGATGTGTTGAAGCTGCTGAAGGCTTGGAGATGCTCCGGGAAATTCATCAGGGGGCGTGTGGTCACCACGCTTCATCCAGAGCGCTTGTGGCAAAAGTATTCCGGCATGGATTTTACTGGCCAACGGCACTGCAAGAGGCAGAAGACTTGGTCCGGAAATGCAATGGGTGTCAGATGTATGCCCACCAGATTCATCAGCCGGCGTCAGCATTGAAGACTATCCCGATAACCTGGCCGTTTGCTGTTTGGGGCCTGGATATGGTCGGGGCTTTTAAGCCGGCAAGGGGAAAGATGACCCATATCCTGGTGATGGTGGACAAGTTCACCAAATGGATTGAAGTGAAGCCCATAAGCAAGTGTGATGGCCACACAGCAGTAAAATTCTTAAAAGACATAATCTTAAGATATGGTGTTCCCCATGGCATCATCACTGATAATGGGTCGAACTTTGCCCAAGGGCCATTTGCCAGATTTTGTGAGGAGGTGGGAATCCGGCTGGACATTGCGTAGGTCGCTCACCCTTGTGCCAATGGCCAAGTAGAAAGGTCAAATGGACTAGTGTTATCCGGCATAAAACCCCGGCTGATAGAGCCACTGGAGAAAACCCCGGGATGTTGGCTAGATGAATTGCCAGCAGTGCTCTGGAGTTTAAGGACAACTCCGAATAGGTCAACAGGCTATACACCATTTTTTCTTGTGTATGGAGCAGAAGCTGTGCTTCCAACAGATGTGATACATGATGCACCAAGAGTGGTGCTATATACTGAGGAAGAGGCCAAAGAAGCCAGGGAAAATGATGTTGATCTCCTGGAAGAAGCAAGAGAAATAACACTGTCAAGAACAGCAGTATATCAGCAGAACCTCAGACGCTATCATGCGCAGAAGGTGAATCCAAGGAGATTCCAAGAGGGAGATCTAGTACTCCGGCTAAGGCAAGGCACAAAGGGCCGACATAAGTTAACTCCTCCATGGGAGGGGCCATTCATTGTGAGCAGAGCTCTGCACAATGATGCCTATTATCTTATAGATGCGCAGGCCCCCAAGAAGGACAAGGTGGACAGGTCCGGAGAAGAAACCAAGCGACCATGGAACATAGCTCTACTCCGTCCCTTTTACTCCTGAGCAGCATAATGTATGTATTTCTATTTTGCTGTGTGTGCCGGCGCTTTATGTCGGCACAAGACTAATGAATAAAATGTCGGCATCCCGAAGAGATCGGGCACTGCCTCCGAGATATATCGTCGTTTATTTTCAGTTTTTGTTTATATGCCAGCTGGCTTGATTTGAGTGTTTCCTATGTCGGCCTAGTAGTGTGTCGGCACCAAAGGCCGCTCTTCGACTCAGCTGCTGTCCGAAACCCGGCTTCATGGCTAGCAAGAGTAGATGCCGGAGATTGTGTACACATGGAAAACGGCTAAGGAAATATAGAGCAAGCGAACCGACATTTATGCTGTTGCTAAAGATAAAACTTGAAATGTCGAATGATTTGAGGTCTAAGTTTCAAAGTTGAAGTACTGTATGTTTAATGAAGCAACCTTGAGACTCATAAGTCAAAAGCCAAAAGAGGTAGACAAGTAGCCAAGGTTGTGGAGTTAGGGAAACAGGAAAACAAACTCGGTGACTTAGCCAAAAGATGATCCGGCAATGATAAACAAGCAAACCAAGTTAAAACTTGTTTAGATAGCAAACCAAAGGGAAATTAAACGTGTATCTTACAATTGCACCCGGCATACCGGGGATCTGATAAAGCTTAGAGTTTTTGATGCAAAGTTCAAGGGGCAGGAGTGGAAGCAGAGCCGCCGGCAGGTGGAGCGGTGGCAGTAGAGACGTCGGCTTCAGGTGTGCCGGATCCAGCAGATGGAATGGAGCCATCACCTCCGGCCGGGATAGATCCCTATTCCGGAACTTCGGCGTTGGCTTCGTCAGCTTCTTCTTCATCTTGGCTGGAGTCGGAGCCCTCAGCGTCAGCAGCATCCTTGGCATCGTCCTCCTTCTTCTCCGGCTCGCGGATGTCCCAGACAAAGGCTTCGGTGTCGGCATAATCCACATAGCTGTGGGCTAATTCTTGCCGACGCCGGATATGTTCCGGATCCGTGGTCCAGATGGACCCTTCACGCACAGTGCGCAAAGTCTCCAAGTCAGCTTTTTCGTACCAGGAGAGGAAGTAGGTGAGAGCTTCATCAGCTCCCACCCTTGCGCCGGAATCCCGCCATTCTCGGAGGCGAACCTTGGAAAGCTGCAGATCATTGCCGAGATCAACAGGATCAGTGGGTGTCCTTTGTCCCGGCCAGAGGGCAGAATATGCCTCCTGGGCGCCAAGAAAGAGTTCTTCCGTGTAGGAGGTCATGGCGTTCTTCCGGGATTGCAGGGCCACCAGCTGTTCCGACATGTCCCAGTTGGCCGAGTCAACCGGAACACCCCGGTCCACTCGATCCAACTGCAGAGCCTTCTCAACGTCTTCGACGGAAGTAGGAAACATGTCTGAAAAATAGAGAGTATGTTAGCAAAAGGAGAATATGTCGGCGTAAAGCTTGTGCCGGAAAAGGTCATGGAATGTCGGGCAAGATAAGGGAAAAGGGTTTGAAGCTTACTGGCGAGTTCGGCATTGAGCTGGGCAACTGTAACTTCCCATTTGGTGGCCTGCTCCTTCAAGCTAGTCAGTTCGGCGTGGGCATTGGAGGCATCAGTTTCGGAGGTGACAAGCAGCTCCTGGGCTTTCTTGAGTTGGCCCTCCCTCTGTTCCTTCTCCTCCAGAAGCTCAGCAATCCGGCCCTTCAATTGCTCAACCTCAACTTTGTGGGCGGCATCCCGGTCATTCAACTGCTTGGCCACATCCATTGAGGGCGTACAGTCTTGGTGGCGGGCCTCCAGTGCAGCTTTCTCATCTGCGAGGATTTGAAGTTCAGAGAATGTGAAGATAAGAAACAGTGACAAGAGTTAAAGGATTTGAAGTACAAGTCGAGTAGTAAAAGATCAGTAGAATCTGGCATACCGGTCAACTCCTTCACCCTCTGGAGGAGCGCGGTGGCTTGCTCTTCTGTAGTAGCTGAAATATGTCGGTAAAAGGGTTATGTGTCGGCAAGAGAAATATTCCTGAGTAAAAGAAGGCAAGACATCCGGCAGATATGGTTATGTCGGCTGAGTTTACCTTTCTGGCGCAGTTCCAGCCGGAGCTTGCTATGCGCGTCAGATAACTTCCGATGCTCGCACACCAAGTCATGGTACATGTCGGCGCGGGCATTGTTCATGCGCTGTAAAAGTGTTAGGATTTGAAAGGTTATAAGAGAAGTCTGACATATCAATACAATTGAAGATTATATGAAGTGTTCATGCTATTAAAGATCTGGCACAGGTGCTACGCACCTATCCCGGCCCTCGGTGACTAAGATTTGAAGCTCGAATCGAGCTTATATCTCGGTCAAGAGGATTTGAAAAGTGCTTAAGATGTTAGATCGTTAAAGATCCGGCACAGGTGCTGCGCACCTATCCCGGCCCTCGGTGACTAGGATTTGAAGCTCGGATCGAGCTTATATGCCGGATAGTTAGTTTGAAAATAGCTAAGTGCAAAAGGTATTGGAAAATCCCGGCTGCCCGTATCCCGGACAGCCGACATTTTCGGGGACTGGGGATATATATATATATATATATATATATATATATATATGTAGAAAAGACTTACGTTGGTGGCATCGTCCAGGAGGTGAAGTCTTTGTTGGAGGCTGAGGAGCTCGCAGGCAATAGGAATGGGCTTCGCGGCCAGGATATCAGCTGGATTGCCAGTAGCCGAAGCTTCGGCCAACTTCTTGCTCTTGGAGTCGGCAGTGTCCATACTGTCGGCGTCATTCCACCTGATGCAGTGCTCCTTAAGAGACCCAAGGCTCTTGTCGCTTTTCGTCAGCAGGGAGACGCGGCCCTCAAGTTCCGGCGTGTCAAAGAAGCTGGGCCGGGCTGCGGCCTTGCCAAAATGAAGGGCCAGGGCAGAGCTGGGCCGGGGTGCTGCTTTAGCAGCTGCAGCAGCAGTGGATTGTGTGCCGGGCTTGGTCGGCTTGATCTTGAGAGTGTCGGATTTGGCCGGGGCAGTAGACTTGGCCGTGACAGTGGTCTTGGCCGGGGCAGCAGGCTTGGCAGGGATAGAAGTCTTCTCAGTTGAGGGAGTTTCTGGGGCTGCTTGTTCCGGCGCGGCCGATGTAGCTTGGTCAGCAGAGGATGGTGCCGGGGTAGTCTGGACTTCAGGGATTGCAGGTCCTTTTCCTTTGTCTATACCGGCGCTCTTGTCGCTGGCGCCGGCATTGTCAGCAGTGTTGGAAACATCTGGTTGGGCCCCGGTGTCCATCTGGACATCAGAGGCCGAAGGGTTTTGTTGGGCCCCGGTGTCCATCTGGACATCGGAGGCCGAGGGGTTCTGTTGAGCCCCCGAGTCCATATGGACGTCGGGGGCAGAGTAATCTTGTTCCGGCGGAGGATCGTCTCTCGCCGGAGAAGGGGTTTTCTTAGGCGCGGCCGAAGATGCCGGCGCCGGAGAGGTGCTGTGGCTTGCATCAGGTGCGTCTGGACGTGCAGGAGACGCCGGCTCGGTAACCTTCGGACCGCCACTCGGGCCAGAAGCTTGTTCCGGCGCAAGAGGAGCCCTGAAAGAGAGAAAACACCAAGTTAGTAATCAAAGCAAGAGATATGTCGGAAGCAATACAAAGAAAAGAAACTTACCCCGAGGCAACGGGTCGTGGTTTCTTTGGGCGAGGCGCCGAAACCTTCTGCCTCTTCTGTGCCGGCTCAGGCTGGGGTTTGACCCCGCGCTTCTTGCCAGTGCGTACGCCGCCAGGGGGAGGCCCCTGGCTTAATGGCGCAGCATCGACTACTTCATCGTCCGGGATAGCTGAGGATGGCATAGGATAAGCAAAGGGTGTGGTAGGAAAGGCATATGCTGGTGGCATTGGGTCGTAGTACATCAGGATCTCCTCGTCGGAGTCATCCTCACTCCGGTCTTGAGAAGATTGCCGGGATGAGGAGGCCTTACCCGTGGCAGCTGCAGCACGGGTGCTCCTGGGTAGCTTGTCCCAGTGATCCGGGTCTTCAGGGTCTGCAGCAGTGCGGTCTGCAGCTATGGTGATGCGGGAGTTCTCCATAGTCTGGAAGCTGAATTTCTGCATAAGGGCAAGGTCAATTGATCAGACGCAGGAGTATGTCAGCAAATAACAATATCTCGGGCCAAGCATGATATGTGTCAGGAAATAGAAATGTGTCGGCTTAAGTATCTATATGCCGGACAAGAGAGTATGAATCGGCCAGAGGATTTACCGTTGGGGCGGGGCGATCCCGGCGGTATGGTTCAAGTCCCCAGGCAAAGGTGGCCCGAGAGGACTTGCAGATGTCCTTAATCCGCCGCAAAATGTCGGCCGGAGTCAGCTCGTGTGTAGAATGCCGGGTGGGGTCCATGGGCCCGCTCATCTGGCAAATTTTATGTGACCGGCGCTGCAGAGGAGAGATGCGCCGGCTGATAAAGCATGCCACTAAGTCTTGTGGGGTGAGGCCGGCATCCCGTAACTCACCCTTAACCCGGTGGAGGGCATTAACCGGCATCACGGAGTTCTTCGGATTGTAGGTCCAGTTCTTCATCGCCAAGGGTGGCTCGTCCACGAATGGCGGCAGGTTGAGCAGATCCACGTCCGTAGTATTCTTGACGTAGAAGAAGCTCTTCTACCACTTCTTGCAAGACTCGAGTAGTTCCACCTTGGGGAAGTCCGAGCCCTTCCGGGACATGATGGTGGCCGCACCACATTGGGTCATTGGGCGGTCCTTCTTCTCCTGAGCCGTCTCCGGCGGGTCATCCTTGCTCCGGGGCGGTTCTTGGACGACTTGTTTCCGCAGTTGGAAGTATTTCGCCCAAGCTTGGGTGAAGGGCTCTATGCCGGCGAAGCCTTCGCAGAAAGCGGCGAAGGCGGAGAGGATCATCACCGCGTTCGCCGGGATATGGTGAGGCTGCAGATCGTAGGTGTCGAGGAAATCCCGGAAAAAGTCTGACACCGGCAGACCAAAACCCCGCTCGAAGTGGGCGATGAACACGACGCGTTCGCCGGGTTCCGGTGCCGGCACAACCTCTCCCACCGGTAGCCTGCATGCAACGCCATCCGGAACTCTTCTGGTGGTAGTGATCCATGATATGTCGGCCGGGGTAACTTCCGACCCCTCCCAGCCGGAGCGTCCTTGGAGCTGGGCCGAGTTATCTTCCTCCGAAGCCGAGGTGGCCGTCATACTCGATGATGCCATCTTGATGGCCGGGACAGGGCGCGAGAGCCGGAGTCCCGTGATGTTAGTCCTATCAAGATCAGGGTAAAGAGGGAGGTTAATCTCGTCGGTATACCACTCTCATCAAAGTTACCAGAAAAGGAAGATCTACCAGCGCAGTTAAAACCAGAAACAAATATGGGTATAATGCCTAAGGAAGAACACCTATGAACTGCTAAGGAACGTTGCTAGTAATGCTAGTTGAATCAGAAAGATATCAAGCAAAGGAGTTGCTGAAGATCTAAGCGGGCAATGTTGCCAGTGCATGGCTACAGAAAAGCATGAGAGAGGAAGAGCAGAGAAGGAAAAGCTTACCGGAGTTCGAGTGGCGGCGATGGAGCGGCGGTGAGCTTGCAGTCGAAGATCCAATCTCCCCCGGTGATATCCGGAAGAGGAACAGTGGTGGCGGCGAGGAAGGTGAAGATGCCGTACGTCGGCGAGTGGAGGCACCGGCGTGCAGGAAGGCGACGGCGTTCCTTCTCTGTTCCTCGGTCCGGTGGCGAAGCGCAAGAGACAAGGGAGCAGAGGAAGAAGAAGGCACTGTGGGGGTAAAAAGAGCAAGTTTACCCCCGCCCCCATTTTTATACCACGGGACCAGGGTCGTGGGGATCGTGGTAAGTGTTCCACTACCCCGACCGTTTCTGAGAGAAGTCGCCGCGTGGCGGCACGGAGTGGGGCGGCGGTTCCTATAACCGTGCCACTAGGCAATGATAGCACGCAGTAAATGCACTATGAACCGTCACATCGTGTGACCGTTCGCAGTGGCAGGGCAGTTGCAAGTTTCGATGCAAACTGTCGGACTTGGCTTCTCAAGGAAGTCTCATCTATGTGCCGGTGTAACTGCCCGGGGAATAAGTTCCGTCCGGAACACCTCAGGACCGGCCGGATGAACTTTTGGAAAAGAAAGAAGAGCCGGCATATAGCGTGATCACCGGTGTATAATCATGAGCCGGGATATAACAAAAGAGATATCATGTTGAACCTGCCAAGGCCCCTCAGTTAAGACTGGGGGACCTCGATAGCTTCGGGGACTAATGTCGGGGGGATGACCCCCGGTAGGGTCAAGAGACTAGAAAGATACAAGGAATATAGTTGACTTTATGTTGGTTGACCAAGGTTGGGTCTGGCCGGAATATAAGAGCGTCGGCCAGACCGGCATATAAGTGTATCCCGGCTAGAGCTCAGATATGCCGGTATAGCCGGGATATTTACTGAGAGGTACCGGCATATGCATAGATATGCCGGTGTAACTTATTTGATATGTTGTGCAGGAGCAGGGAGGCCGGATTACCCGACTTTCATAGGACGTTGGTCCGGCATATAGGTCCAGGATATGGCCAACGGTCATATCCGGGATAAATAAGTCAACCAAAGTGTCATGTCCCTACAATCAAGGAGAGATTCTGCCCAGTATGGAGGGAGATCGTGTTGACAGGGTGCACAGTGTGGTTTACCTACCCTCACTGTGCACAAGTATAGCCCTTACCTCACAGTGGTAAGGTCACAGTCCAAGAAGTACAAGGTACAGCGAGGGTGAGTCCCATCGAGAGCAATCAGGGAGAAAGTCAAGGGTCTCTGCCTTCGTCAGCGTGCCCTATTTGGAGTGTAGTTAGTGTCTCTGGTCTCAGGTGACCGTTGTAACCCTGGCCACCACTATATAAGGTGGCATAGGGAGCCCTAGTGAGGGGTTGGTCCGAGAGTGTTCCTACACTTAGTAGTTCATCTTCCTCCTCTAGCTGAGAGCTTGGAAGCGCCATTGTTGTGTACTCCATCGATCTAGATATATAACTAGTAGAGCAGGAGTAGGGGTGTTATCTCCTTACGAGAGCCCCGAACCTGGGTAGATCTGTGTTCCTTTCTGTCGTGCTTTTCAGCTCGTTCCCCTCTCCCGAATCCTCCAGCATCTAGTTCGGCCCCCATTTAAGCCATCCCATGGCATATGTTGTTTCACCACGACGACAGAAGGAGAGGTCAAGACGATGGCCGAGGCGGCCACACAACAGGTGGGCGCGGCCAGGCCTGGGCCGCTCTCCCTGGTTGTGTGGTGGCCTCCTGGCCCCTCTCCATCTCGTCTTCTGGCTCCGTGGGTCTTCTGGTGAAATAGGATTTTTGCAATATTTTCCCGGATTTTTACTGAAAGTTGGATTTCTGCACAAAAATGAGACACCAGAGCAATTCTGCTGAAAATAGCGTTAGTCTGCGTTTATTGCATTCAAAACACACAAATTAGAGGAGAAACAATAGCAAAATTGTTCGGGAAGGTAGATACGTTTTGGACGTATCACGCTTCTCCAAGTCTTTCTCCAAACTAGTGACTTGGGCCTTGAGCTCTTTGATTTCCTCTACAAGGTTAGCAGTAATACAAGTACTAGAGGAAGTAGAAGCTTCATTATTAGAGCAACAAGGTATATCAAGTAATTCATCACAAGATGTAGAAATATTATGCCTAGATAAATTACTAGGACTAGCACAAGGTAATATAGCATTTTGGTTCAAAGTAGTGCTAATGTCCAAATGAGGCTCACAAGATGTTTCCTTTGTGATACTTGCCTCATGAGCTAACTTTAGCCCATTATAAGAGATTAGGAGATCCCCATGAGAGCCCGAGAGCTTTTCATGGCTTTCCTCCAATTTCTTATAATTGCTTGTTAGCAACTCAAGTTGAGCCCTTAGCTCAACATGGTCCTTCAATATAGATGCTTCACAAGAAGTAGAGTTAGTAGCACAAGCATCATTAATATATTTAGCATTAGCAAGCTCACAAGATTTAATAGATTAAGATAGGGAAGAATTAGTATGCTTCTCTTCAGATAGCTCTTGCTTGAGGAGATTGAATCTCCGTTTCCCCTCATTAACAAGGGAGTTCAATTCCTTAATGGTCTCCTTGTGTTCAAACAAGGTTTTCGTTAAGTGTTTGACTTTAGCACGAGCATCATTATTACCACGAAGAGAGGCATACACAATTCCCATCTCATTCAAGAAAGCTTCATTATCATTATCATCATCACTCTCATCATAAGGAGATGTGTCGGGATTCAAAGTAGGAGTTACCTTTGAACCGCTTGCCATAAGGCACATGTGAACTTGCGTAGATGATGATGGAACATCAATAGAGGCACATTCTTCATTTTTGAGTGTAGGACAAGCTCTTGCGAGATGTCCATACTCGTGGCATTCATAGCATTGCCTTCTCTTGATAGAAACCTTCTTGGTTCTTCTATTGATTTCTTCTTTAATTATGTGACCCAATTTTTCTTTAATTTCCTCTACATGGTTAGTCATACAACAACTAGAGGAAATAGAATTATTTTGAGTATGGTCACAACTAGAAACAAGCATATCATCACAAAATTTTATCAAGCAAATTCTAGAAGATATACAAGGACCTTTAACACAAGAATGAGTAAAGAATTTCTTGCAAGAAGTGTTTAGGTCCAAACTCTCTACACCATTAGGATTTATAGAAATAGAATCATTGGTGCAAAGAGCAAGACTACCATCATCACATATGATTTCTTCACTCACCATATCATTACCTTGTGACAAGTCACATGTTGGTGAAGTGGAAGAACTTGAACAATCATCACAACCGGATGTGGAAGCAACTTGGAGCTCTTCATGATGTGAAGATGAAGAGAGCTCCTTGGGTTCACTTTCAACCTCAAGAGAAATGGACCGACCAAATGAATCTTCTAGCTTGGTCCATATCTCATGAGACGTCTTGCACTTTGAACCCATCAAGCAAACATAAACTATGGAGCTCACAGACAATAAAATTTCATTAGATACTTGAGCTTCAAGATGTAAATTTTTCTCATCCTCTAAAGATAGATTTTGAGGATCCATCGGAGGAGAAAAACCTACATCTAGAAATTGCTCTATATTTGGACACAAAGTTTGAAGATTGCAAAGCATGCGATTTCTCCATAAGATATAATTTGTGCCATAAAAAATAATTGTGTCATTGTGCACTAAATAACTAGCCGACATCTTTACTCTCAAGGCGGTGAAGCCTAAACAAGGAGAGACCTTACTCTGATACCAATTGAAAGAATGAGATGTTGCCTAGAGGGGGGGGGGTGAATAGGCGTTTTTAAAAACTATTAAGGATTTGGCTTGTAAGAATGCGGAATTAAACTAACATTTATTTTATAAGCACAAAACCTAAATAAGCTAGGCTCAACTAAGTGCACCAACAACAACTAGAGTTAAGCAAAATAGCACAAGATATATTTCACAAGTGATAAACAAGATACAAGTACTTCAAGCACGAAGGCTATCACAAGGAAATAAACTCGGGTATAGAGATAACCGAGGCACGCGGAGACGAAGATGTATCCCGATGTTCACTTACATAAAGTAAGATAATCACCGTTGGAGAGATGCGGGTAACCACGAAGGCCCCCGAACGCCACGAAGGCTCACCTTCTTCTCCGAGTCCCCCACAAAGCTAGGGACCCCTTCTTATGGTTAGCTTTTCCTCCACTCCGGAGATGGCAAGCTCCATAACCACTTCACAACTCCCACGAAGGGGAAGCCCGAGCCTCTTCACAATCTTCCACGAAGAGGTCACCGAGGCACCAACCGCCAAGCCAACTAGGAGGTCACCCTCCAAGAGTAACAAGCTCACGGTCTCTCACTCGAACAAATCGTAATGGAGAGCTCAACACTATGCAAGGATGCAAAGCAAGAACACAAGGGGAAGTGCTCAAATCCTTGTCTCTCAAATCCCACCAAGGCAACAAATGCTATGGAGGAGTTAGAAAGGAAGAACAAGGGTGGAGGTCAACCAATGACTCCAAGATCTTGATTCAAAGGACCCCCCTCACTTAGAGGAGGAATGAATTGGTGGAGATTGTAGATCAAGATCTCCTCTCTCAAATCCCTCAAAAATATGCAAGAATCATTGGAGGAAAGAGAGAGGGAGAAAGCTCAAGAGAGTCAACAATGGAGGTGAGATAAATGCTCAAGAACACACTAGGAACCCTAGAAAACCATTGGGGAAGAAACCCCTTTTATATGGAAAGCCAAATATGGCCGTTGGGGTCATTTCCCACTTCTTTGGGTGATTTCCGATCCAAAACTCGGTCCAACCGGACCTAAAACCGAAAATACAAGAAAACAGTCCAGAAGGTTTTCGGTTGATTTCCGGTTGAATTTCCGGTTCAAACCGAGCTCGAAACCGACAGAAAATAACCTCACGAAAAATGCGATAACTTTCACATCCGGACTCGGATTTTAGCAAACTTGGGCTTTTTGAAAAGCTAAGAAAAATATCTATCGAATGGAGACCATAAAACCAAGAATGAGTGAGAGATAAAATACCAAATAAGAAGAGGTGAAAACCTCTTTTCAGAAAGAACCGGTAAAACCTCCAAACTCGAAAACGCGATAAAAGATGCATACGGATTCCGTTTTCGATGAACTTGGACTTGTTGGAAAGCCAGCAACAAGCATAAGAACCTCACATGTATAAACACCAAGAAGCAGCAAATTAGGAAGATGCAAAGTATGCAAAGGTTTGAGCTCCCTAAGACGATGTGATCAAGTTACCCGACTGAAAGCCCCTCTTGATAGTGCGGCTATCTATCCTATAACCCGGTCTCCCAACAAACACCTTAAGACCGGTAAAAGAAAAACCTAGCAAGGACAAACCTTTTCCTTGCGCATCCCACTTGATCTTGATGACGATGCTTCATGCTTCCGTCAAGCTGGAATGCTTCACTTGATCATTGTTGTTTTGTGAAGACTTCCATATGCTCCCCCATACACAACTATGGGATACCTTTACTAAGGCATGTATTCACAATTTCATTATCACCAAATAGATGACAAGCTTCAAGCATATGATCTTCTCGAGATGCTTATCTTAAAACTTGCACTTATCAACCTTGATGACAACCACCACTTGATGTCATCCTTTCATGGGCTATATGAAATCTCACTAGTGATGCATATCCATGACACAATACCTAACCCACATAGACAACACAAACACACATATGTAATAGGTTAGTTCACAAAGCATAATTGACAAACCATACCATACCACAAGACCGATTGGTCCCATGTGGCACATTCCTTATGCTTCATGTGTTGACCAATCTAGAATCCAATCTTTGATCTTTGCCTTGGTCAACCTTCAATCTTCTCATGCTCTATCACAATATCTTGAGCCACATAAAGAATTCTTCATTTGATTGCATGCTCTAGGTATTAGTCAATCATATCTCAACTCACGAGACCATCATGACCTCGACATAGAGCCATATCTTGAATTCTTCTCTTGTAGCCAAACTCTCAAGATCTTGAAACTCCTTGGCTTAACACATAAGCTAGAGCATGGATTACATGAGTTCTATACAAGAACTACATCTTTATTTCTTCTTCTTGATCATAATGAATTCATCTCTTCTATTCAATGATCTTGATGCCAATACTTAAGATAAATCTTTATCTTCATGGCATCCAAGCCTTGAATCCAACACATGGACTTCAAGCAATTCCTATGAACAATTCCTTCACAAAAAGCTCAATGAAAACATTAGTTCATAGGGATTGTCATTAATTACCAAAAACACACTTAGGGGCAATTTACCCTTACACCGGTGTGCACTTTAAGAGGTGGCAGTACAAAGCTGAGCTTTGGCTGACCACGATGAAAGTGTTCTAGATTAGTAAAGGCAAACCTGAAGGAACTATGTCTGACGAGGATCAGAAAAAGTTTGAGGAAGCCAATACTGTCTTTGTGGGATGCATTCTTGCTGACCGTCTGTGTGATGTGTTTATGCACATAAAAGACGAGAAGGAGCTTTGGGACGCATTGGACGCCAAGTTTGGTGCTGCAGATGCTGGCAGTAAACTGTACATCATGGAGAGCTTTCATGATTTTAAGATGACTAAGGACCTTCCTGTGGTTCAACAAGCTCATGAGAAACAATGCATTGCCAAAGAGCTCGAACTCCTTAAGTGTGTCTTACCCGACAAGTTTGTGGCGGGTTGCATTATTGCTAAGTTGCCCCCTTCGTGGAGGAACTTTGCCACAGCTCTCAAACACAAGAGATAGGAGATATCAGTTGAAAATCTGATAGCGTCCCTTGATGTTGAGGAGAAGGCTTGGGCTAAGGACACTACTAAAAAAGGAGAGGGTCATGCTACTGCTAACTTTGTGCAGCAGAAAGGCAAATCCTCAGGCAAGAACAAAGGGAACTTCAAGCCCTCTTTCAACAAGCCTATAAAGACTACAACCTTCAAGAAGAAGAAGCTGAACAGGGACAGGAGTGATCTAACTTGTTTCACTTGTGGAGAGCCCGGCCACTTTTCCAAGGAATGCCCAGAACACGCAGACCGCATGGGAATAGGGCCAAGAATGTCAACGTCATGACTGCTAGCAATACTGATGGGTATGGTAATCTATTTACTGTTCTTTCAGTATTTCAATCTCCTTCTTGGTGGATTGATACGGGTGCTAACGTTCATGTGTGTGCTGACATCTCTATGTTCACTTCTTACCAGGCCGCATGGGATTCCTCCGTCCTAATGGGCAATGGGTCACATGCCTCTGTTCGTGGTGTTGGCATGGTAGATCTGAAGTTCACTTCGGGGAAGATCGTGCAGCTAAGGAACGTGCAGCATGTCCCTACTATGAACAGGAATCTTGTTAGCGGTTCCCTTCTTTGCAGAGATGGGTTTAAGGTTGTTTTAGAGTCGAATAAGGTAGTCGTTTCCAACCATGGACAATTTATTGGAAAAGGCTATGAGTGCGGAGGCTTGTTCCGCTTTTCACTTTCAGATTTCTGTAATAAATCAGTGAACCATATTTGTGGCGGTATTAATGATGATACCAGTGTTTGGCATTCTCGTTTATGTCATATTAATTTTGGTTTGATGTCTAGGTTATCTAGCATGAGTTTAATTCTGAAATTCACTATTGCCAAAGGTTCTAAGTGCCATAGTTGTGTGCAATCGAAGCAACCTCGTAAACCTCATACGGCGGCCTAGGAGAGAAACTTGGCACCTCTAGAACTCATACATTCTGATCTATGTGAGATGAATGGTGTGTTGACAAAAGGTGAAAAGAGATATTTCATGACATTGATTGATGATGCCACTAGATTTTGCTATGTTTACTTGTTGTGAACTAAAGATGAAGCTTTAGACTACTTTAAAATTTATAAGGCCGAAGTTGAAAATCAACTAGAGAGAAAGATCAAGCGTCTTAGGTTGGATCATGGTGGAGAGTATTTTCCTAAAATCTTTGATGAATTCTGTGAGGAACATGGTGTTATTCATGAGAGGATGCCTCCCTACTCGCCCCAATCAAATGGGGTGGCCGAGAGGAAAAACCGCACGCTGTCTGACTTGGTGAATTCCATGCTCGACACTGCTGGTTTATCAAAGGCATGGTGGGGGGAGGCTTTGTTGACTGCATGTCATGTCCTGAATAGAGTTCCAAACAAGAATAAAGAGAAAAACCCCGATGAGGAGTGGGTTGGGAGAAAGCCATCACTTTCATATTTGTGTACTTGGGGACGCTTGGCGAAGGTCAACATTCCCATTGATACGTCTCTAACGTATCTATAATTTTGATGCTCCATGCTTGTTTTTACACCATTTGCTTAGTGTTTCATTACACTTCATGGCATTTTTATGCATTTTCTGGAACTAACCTATTAACGAGATGCCACAGTGCCAGTTCCCTGTTTTCTGCTGTTTTTGTGTTTTAGAAAAGTTACACACGAAATATTCTCGGAATTGGACGAAACAAAAGCCAAACATCCAGAAATTCACCGAAGCTTCCAGAGAACCGAAGAGGAGATGGAGTGGGGCCACGAGGGGCCCGCACAACAGGGCGGTGCGGCCTAGGGCTAGGCCGCGCCCCCTATGTGTGTGGCCGCCTCAGTCCACTTCTGACGATGCCCCTTCGCCTATAAAGACCCCCCGATGGGAAAAACCTAAATACCCGATCACTTTTCCAGAATACATCGCGATCAGCCACCGCCGTCGACCCGAGATCGGGAGGGTCCAGAAGCGCTTCTCGGCACCCTGCCGGAGAGGGGAATCGCCACCGGAGGTCTTCTTCATCGCCATGCTTGCCTCCGGCATGATGAGTGAGTAGTCTACCTTGGACTATGGGTCCATAGCAGTAGCTAGTTGGTTGTCTTCTCCACCATGTGCTTCATGTTTAGATCTCGTGAGCTACCTTACATGATCGAGATCACTGTTATGTAATTCTACATGTTGTGTTTGTTGGGATCCAATGAATATTGGTGTTATGATTGAGTTGATGTGCTGAATATTATCTTATGTTATCTCTATGTTGTTTATGATCTTGCATGCTCTCCGTTGTTAGTAGCTATCTTGTCCGAGTAGATACTAGTGACTCCAAGAGGGGGTATTTATGCTCGATAGTTGGGTTCATGCCTCTATTTAATCTGGGGGAGTGACAGAAACCTCTAAGGTTGTAGATGTGCTGTTGCCACTAGGGAGAAAACAACATTCATATGCTCAAGGGCATATGCTTTGTTTACATTACACACTTTGCTTAATGCAGTTATCTGTTGTTTGCAACTTAATACTTGTGGAGTTCTCGGATTGATTCGACACAAGTGGATTATTAGTCATAGATGCAGTTGGATGACGGTCTATGTATCTTGTTGTAATGCCCAGAGTAAATCTCATAGTGATCCTCTCGACATATGCACGTTGTCTTTATTCTATCAATTGCCCAACTGTAATTTGTTTACCCAACATGTGTTATTTTATCTTATGGAGAGACACCACTAGTGAACTATGGACCCTGGTCCTATTTCCATTATATTGCTATCACCTGTTTACTTTACTCGCACTATTTACTTTACTCGCATACTACTATTGCTTTCCACTCGATACGCTCATACCCTTTGTTTCAAGCAAACCGGTGAGATTGACAACCTTATCGTAAGTTGGGAACAAAGTATTTGGTTGTGTTGTGTGCAGGTTCCACGTTGCTACTAGTTGAAGATGCGCTAACAAGAAATCGTTAACGGCGCCCTTGTTGGAGTGTCACTAGGCTAGCAAGCATCACCTTCAGGAGTATTGGCTTTTTCCTACTGGATTTATAACCTTGGTTTCTTACTGAGGGAAAAACTTGCTGCTATATTTATCATACCTTCCTCTTGGGGTTTCCCAACTGGCCGGTCATTTACTTTATCATCACCGCGCCATCTATAGCAATCAAGACTTTTTCTGGCGCCGTTGCCGGGGAAAAAGAAGACTTCTGCAAGGGGAGTTTTGCATGCCCATCCTATACTTTGTTTTAAGTTTTGCTTTACTTTATTTTTACTTGCATCGTTTTATCAAAAATACAAAAAAATTAGTTTCCTTATAGTTGTTTTTACTTGTCTGCTTTTAGCTTTGCTAGAATGGCTACTCCTAAGAACACCAAGTTGTGTGAATTTACTAGCACTAATAATAGTGACTTTATCTGCACTCCTATTGCGCCACCTGCTCCTGCTGCTGATTTTTATGAGATTAAGCCTGCTTTATTGAACCTTGTTATGAAAGAGCAATTTTCTGGTGCTAGTACTTATGATGCTGCAGCTCATCTCAACAATTTTGTTGAGCTATGTGAGATGCAGAAATATAAGGATGTAGAAAGTGATATTATTAAGCTTAAGTTGTTTCCTTTTTCTTTGAGAGGAAAAGCTAAGGCTTGGTTGCTATCTTTGCCTAAAAATAGTATTGATTCATGGGCTAAGTGTAAGGATGCTTTTATTGGAAGATACTATCCTCCTGCTAAGATTATAGCTTTGCGTAGCAATATTATGAAGTTTAGTCAGTTTGATAATGACCATGTTGCTTAGGCTTGGGAAAGAATGAAATCTATGATAAAGAATTGTCCCACTCATGGACTGACTACTTGGATGATTGTCCAAACTTTTTATGCAGGACTGAATTTTTCTTCAAGGAACCTATTGGATTCAGCTGCTGGAGGCACTTTTATGTCCCTTACCTTGGGCGCCGCAACAAAGCTTCTCGACAATATGATGGTAAATTACTCAGAATGGCACACCGAGAGAGCTCCACAAGGTAAGAAGGTAAATTCTGTTGAGGAAACCTCTTCCTTGAGTGATAAGATTGATGCTATTATGCTTATGCTTTCTAATGATTGGACTCATGTAGATCCTAATAATGTTCCTTTAGCCTCTTTGGTTGCTCAAGAAGAGCATGTTGATGTAAACTTCATTAGAAATAATAATTTCAACAACAATGCTTATAGGAACAATTTTGCTAGTAACAATTATAGGCCGTATCCTTCTACCAATGGTAATGGTTATGGCAACTCTTATGGTAATTCCTCCAACAACACTAGGGCCGCGCCCTCCGAGCTTGAGGTAATGCTCAAGGACTTCATCGGTAAGCAAAATGCTTTTAACAAGTCTGTTGAGGAAAAGTTAGGCAAAATTGATATTCTTGCTTCTAAAGTTGATAGCCTTGCTCATGATGTTGAACTTCTGAAATTAAAAGTGTTGCCTAATGATGTGAAGGAGAACAATCCTTTTGCCACTGCTAATGCTATCCAAGTTAGAATTGATGAAAATGTTAGGATGCTAGCAGAATTGCATGCCAGGTGGGAAAGAGAAGATGAGATGGCTAGAAAGATGAAGGTATGTACCATTACTACCTCTAATGATGTTATTCCAAATGCTAGCAATCCTTTTACTTTGATTGGTGTAGAGAAAACTCCCACTCCTAGTGTTAAAAAGCCCAAAACAACAAAAACTTTTTCTCAAAAGAATGCTGAAATTTTTCAGAGTGTAGGAGATGATAGCTCTATTTCCTTTAATGATTTTGATGTTGATGGCTGCAATATATCTGAAGTTATTTTGTTCTTGCAAAAGCTTGCTTTGACTCCTAATGCTAGTTCTTTAAAATATGCTTTTACTAAGCATATTACCAATGCTCTCATGAAAATTAGGGATGAAAAGTTGAAGCAAAAAGCCTCTATTCCCAAGAAGTTAGAAGATGGCTGGGAACCCATCATTGATATGCATGTTAATGGTTTTGACTGCCATGCTTTATGTGATCTAGGTGCTAGTATTTCTATCATGCCTAGAAAGATTTATGATATGCTTGATTTACCACCTCTTGAAAAGTGTTATTATGATGTTCCTATTGCCGATGTTGCTAAAAAGAAACCTTTGGGAAGGATTAATGATGTTCTTATTATGGTTAACAATAACCTTGTTCCCGTTGATTTTCTTGTCATGGATGTTGAATGCAATGCTTCATGTCCTATTATTTTGGGAAGACCCTTTCTTTGAACTGTAGGTGCCATCATTGATATGAGGGAAGGCACCATCAAATATCAATTCCCACTCAAGAAAGGTATGGAACACTTCCCTAGGAAGAGAAAGAAATTGCTTTTTAACTCTATTCTTAGAGCAAATTATGATCTTGATGCTTCATCACTTGATATTACTTGATTCGCACTTTTTGCGCCTAGCTCAAAGGCGTTAAAGAAAAGCACTCTTGGGAGATAACCCAATGTTTTTACTTTCAGTACTTTTTCTTTTATTTGAGTCTTGGAAGTTATTACTACTGTAATAACCGCTCCTTATCCTTTTTATTTCGTTTTTGTACCAAGAGAAGCCTCTAATTTGAGTGAGGTAAGATTTGGGGATGTTGCTGTCCTGAAACTGTTTTCGGTGCTGCACCATACAAATTCGTGAAAATTCTCAGAATATCTTTTGGACCTGAGATTTCTTGTGCATATGCCCCAGGTTATATCCAAACTTTCATTAGTTATACACTTTTTGATTTGAGCAACATAAAATCCTCTAAAAATTCGACCTTTGTCAGATGTTCTGTTTTGACAGATTTCTGCCAATATTTGTGTTTGCCGCTTTATCGCTTTCTTTTTGAGTTCATTTGATCACGGAACTTTTGGGGAAGTTGCTACAGTAGTATATGCTTTATATGTGGTGGTTTTGAGTTGAAACCTGAAGCAAAAGGGGTTGATTCATTGTTATACTTACACTAATGTTGCTAATAGAATTGTGTCTAGTTTTGTATGAAGGAAGTTTTCAGGTGTAGGGATTGAAGAATGATGAGATGAGTTGAAGAATGGACAAAAGCTCAAGCTTGGGGATGCCCATGTCACCCCAAGAAGTACAAGCATCAAAGCTTGGGGATGCCCCCGAGGCACCCCTTCTTCATCGACATTAGGTCACCTTTCAACACACTATATTTTTATTGCTTTATGCATTATGCGTTTTTCTTGGAGCGTTAGTTGTTTTTAGTTTTCAGTTTTGTTTAGTTTTGTTTGCTGCAATAAATGGTTGGACCCCAACAAATTCCTTTTGGAGAAGTTGCCTTGCTTTTCGTTTGCCAAGAACACTCCGTTTTTCACTCTTATCGTTTCAACGAGTGTTCTCTTTTTCTAGAACTGCGTTTAGCTTTCGATTTTCGCCTTGATTTGTGTTCAGATCTTGTTATATCTTTGCATAAAGGTGTATTTTGACCTCTGTTCCATGTTGGTTTTCATCAAAAGAGTTGTTTAAAAAAAGTTTGAATGGTGTTGGAAAAGAGAAAAAGCTTTATGCAAAAAGTGGTACAAAAAGGAGCTTGTATAGACTGCGGCCTAGGCTTTTGCATGTCGTGCTTGATGTCTTTTTGATAGTATGCTTAGTGGTTTTGCTGTAGCATGACTTGTCTCAAATGACTGAGATTGCTTAATGAGCCTTTGAAAAAATCATGCATTGTTTTAATTATTTGGAAGCATTGTTTTGGTTTTCTCCTTTGATGCTTTATTTGGGTTGACTTGGCGCATGCTCACACATGTTTGACTCATACAAAGTCACCATTGACTCTATGATCATTTAGTTTTTGACTTTTGATGCCATCTTATGCTTCTTTTAATGTCGCTTTGTCGCTCTGCATGATTATGGCCGTCATTGCTCTCTTAGTTGGTCGCTCCTAGTCTTTTGCTAGCCCTCATTTTGTACTGAGTATGAGCTCTACTCGTGCATCCAACTCCTAAAAACCAAGTTGTTCCAATGTGTCCACCATACATACCTATTAGCAATTTGCTATTCCAAGTACATTTGACTTGCTTTTATCTATCCTTCAAATTAAACTCTTTTTGGTGTTATGCGAAAATTGGTCAGTAAAGCTCTCACGAACCTGATGTCATACTTTACTTTTCTCGCTTTAAAATTTTGACATTGTAGCTCTCTTATGTTGAGTTGTTATGCTTGCAAGTTGTAAGTTGGAAATTAGCCCAGCCATGCCGTCATGGGGAAAGCTTTCAACATTGCACTATCTTTCATTTGAGTTGATATCGTGATCTTTTGTTTATGGATACTCGCGATGTGAAATAAGTTGGGAATCTTGCAGGATCATAGAGTTTGTATATGTGTTAGAGAAACGCCTGGGCCGCTAATCTAAGCCATGCATAATTCATGGTGGAAATTTACAGCATGCCCATAGTGAACATTCGACGACGCGTCTCACAATAAAAAGCTATACCAATGGTAAATAAAAGAGATGCCGAGGTATTCATTGTCTGTTTGTCCTGTCATTTTGATGTGGGCTTGTTCCATGTCATCGGGCACGGAGGTACCCCGTTGGCGGTTCTCGATGATACATGTATACTTACAATGACAAGAGCTTGCTTGGGACACTAAGTCAAGTAGCATGAGGTTTGGGTATTCGTATTTCACAGGACACGAGGTTTTCAACTTATGATTTGTCAAGCATATGCATCATAAGTGTATTCGCATTAACTTTAACCATTCAAGATGCCTATGATGGGGGCAATGAGAGCTCAAAGCTAGTAAGTACCATAATTTTTGAAGGTTTATAAAACTTGCAATCACTGCTTCCCTCCGCGAAGGGCCTTTCTTTTACTTTTTATGTTGAGTCACCACCTTCTACCTTTATGCACCGTCTAAGAGAGCATAGTTGTCATTCTAAGTATAATGTGCATTATCCCAAAGTTTTCATTGATTGATTCATGATTTTGGTTTCACTTGTTCTTAAATTATTTGTATCTAGTCGCCCTCTTAAACTTGAAGGTGTCCTATGCATTTATATTTTGCTCTCTCATGAAGGACAAGCTGAAAACCATTTGTATGTTTTTCCATATGATTTGAACACATGTTTGACTTTCATTGTTTCATTTTCATGATCTTTCATTTGTGTTCTTCTTCATGTTATAACAAAGTTGCTAAGTTTCTTCTATCAAGATTATATCTTTCATGCCCATGTTTTAAGTTCTTTTGATCCCAGCGCACAATGCTTACATAGATGATCAAGATTGTGTAGGTGCATGTCACCTCAAAAATTATTTCTTGTGTTATCACTTACCTACTCGAGGACGAGCAGGAGTTAAGCTTGGGGATGCTGATACGTCTCTAACATATCTATAATTTTTGATGCTCCATGCTTGTTTTTACACCATTTGCTTAGTGTTTCGTTACACTTCGTGGCATTTTTATGCATTTTCTAGAACTAACCTATTAACGAGATGCCACAGTGCCAGTTCCCTGTTTTCTGCTGTTTTTGTGTTTCAGAAAAGTTACACAGGAAATATTCTCGGAATTGGACGAAACAAAAGCCAAGCATCCAGAAATTCACCGAAGCTTCCAGAGACCGAAGAGGAGACAGAGTGGGGCCACGAGGGGCCCACACAACAGGGCGGCGCGGCCTAGGGCTAGGCCGTGCCCCTATGTGTGTGGCCGCCTCGGTCCACTTCTGACGATGCCCCTTCGCCTATAAAGACCCCCTGATGGGAAAAACCTAAATACCCGATCACTTTTCCAGAATACATCGTGATCCGCCGCCGCCATCGACCCAAGATTGGGAGGGTCCAGAAGCTCTTCCCGGCACCCTGCCAGAGAGGGGAATCGCCACCAGAGGTCTTCTTCATCGCCATGCTTGCCTCCGGCGCAATGAGTGAGTAGTCTACCTTGGACTATGGGTCCATAGCAGTAGCTAGTTGGTTGTCTTCTCCACCATGTGCTTCATGTTTAGATCTCGTGAGCTGCCTTACATGATCGAGATCACCGTTATGTAATTATACATGTTGTGTTTGTTGGGATCCGATGAATATTGGTGTTATGATTGAGTTGATGTGCTGAATATTATCTTATGTTATCTCTATGTTGTTTATGATCTTGCATGCTCTCCGTTGTTAGTAGCTATCTTGGCCGAGTAGATACTAGTGACTCCAAGAGGGGGTATTTATGCTCGATAGTTGGGTTCATGCCTCTATTTAATCTGGGGGAGTCACACAAACCTCTAAGGTTGTAGATGTGTTGTTTCCACTAGGGAGAAAACAACATTCGTATGCTCAAGGGCATATGCTTTGTTTACATTACACACTTTGCTTAATGCAGTTATCTGTTGTTCGCAACTTAATACTTGTGGAGTTCTCGGATTGATTTGCCACAAGTGGATTATTAGTCATAGATGCAGTTGGATGACGGTCTCTGTATCTTGTTATAATGCCCAGAGTAAATCTCATAGTGATCCTCTCGACATATGCACGTTGTCTTTATTCTATCAATTGCCCAACTGTAATTTGTTTACCCAGCATGTGTTATTTTATCTTATGGAGAGACACCCGGTCCTATTTCCATTATATTGCTATCACCTATTTACTTTACTCGCACTGTTTACTTTACTCGCATACTACTATTGCTTTCCACTCGATACGCTCATACCCTTTGTTTCTAGCAAACCGGTGAGATTGACAACCTCGTCGTAAGTTGGGAACAAAGTATTTGGTTGTGTTGTGTGCAGGTTCCACGTTGCTACTAGTTGAAGACACGCTAACAAGAAATCGTTAACGGCGCCCTTGTTGGAGTGTCACTAGGCTAGCAAGCATCACCTTTAGGAGTATTGGCTTTTTCCTACTGGATTGATAACCTTGGTTTCTTACTGAGGGAAAAACTTGCTGCTATATTCATCATACCTTCCTCTTGGGGTTTCCCAACTGGCCGGTCATTTACGTCATCATCACCGCGCCATCTATAGCAATCACCCATCCCAAAGAAACGGAAACTTGGACCAAAGACTGTGGATTGCATCTTTCTAGGTTATGCTCAGCGGAGCATTGGCTATAGATTTTTAGTAGTTAAATCCAAGGTACCTGATATGCATGTTGACACTATAATGGAATCTCGTGATGCAACATTTTTTGAGAATATGTTTCCTATGAAAGATATGCATAGCACTGCTAGATTTTCTTCTGAGATAATTCCTGAATCTAGTACATCTGATGATTATTTTGAGCAACCACATGAGAACGTTTTTGAGGACGTTCATGAGAAGTATGACAATGAAGCTCCCACAAGGAGCAAGAGACGAAGGACTGCAAAGTCCTTTGGTGATGATTTCATTGTGTACCTTGTGGATGATACTCCCAAGTCCATTGCTGAGGCATATGCATCACCAGATGCAGATGATTGGAAAGAAGCTATCCAAAGTGAGATGGACTCGATTCTTTCTAATGGAACATGGGAATTATCAGAGCGCCCCCATGGCTGTAAGCCTGTGGGCTGCAAGTGGGTGTTCAAGAAGAAGCTAAGGCCTGATGGTACTATTGAGAAGTACAAGGTGAGACTTGTAGCGAAAGGCTACACACAGAGAGAAGGCAAAGATTACATTGACACCTATTTACCTATCGCGAGACTAACCACCATTCGAGTACTACTTTCCATGGTTGCCTCTTATGGTCTTATCATTCATCAAATGGATGTAAAGACAGCTTTCCTCAATGGAGAGTTGGAAGAGGAAATCTATATGGATCAGCCTGATGGATTTGTGGTAAAAAGTGAAGAGAGAAAGGTGTGCAAGTTGTTAAAATCTTTATATGGCCTGAAATAAGCGCCTAAGCAATGGCATGAGAAGTTTGATAGAACTTTAACTTCTGTTGGCTTTGTTGTTAATGAGGTTGACAAGTGCGTTTATTATCGCCATGGTGGGGGCAAAGTGTAACGACCCAAGATTTTATCAAATTTTGGGGGAAAATTTTCGCTTTTGTTTTGCTTGAGATGATTGGAAATTCACTAAGATTTAAAACTTCTGAGTCTATTTGAAGGCTTTATTAGAAAACTATTTTAAACTTTCTATTGTTCTTAAAGTACTCATTTGAGAAAACAAGATTTCAAAGTATTATTTTGTTATTTAAAACCTATGCAAGCTTGCTCGCAAAGGAGTGATTTTCAAAATGTGATATCCTTTAAAGGATTACATTTCTAAAGCATTGTTTGAAAATAGATTTCAAAATGTTATTCATAAAATATATCCTCTATTTTAAAGGATTAGTTGAAAACCCTATATCTATTTTTGTATTATGCAAGCAAAGCCTTTTGCTAAATTTATAAAGCTTTTTGAAAATCTTGTTTTATTTTGGGAAAACATGTTTGTTACTATTCTGGAATGTTGGTTGGAATTTTAGAAAATTTTACATTTTGGTTTGAAGCCATTTGAATTCAATATGCAAAATCTATACAGAAATAAAGAAACCAGAAAAGGAAAAGAAGAAAAGAAAATAAAAATATAAAACTGGGCCTCAGGGAACCCTTTCGGCCCAGGTGAGGAACGAGCCCGTGGCCATCTATCAAATTCCCGAATCGTTATCCAGCCCTCCTCTCTCCCCTCGCCGACAGGTGGAACCCACCTGCCAGTCATCTTCCTCCTCCGCCCGTTACTCCCGCGGTGACCGAGTCCCCGCCATTACTCCCCCTCCTAAATCCTCTTTACCCCTTGCCGTTTCTTCTCCGCACCACGCCTATAAAAAGCCCCATCACTCCTCCTCCATCCCCCTTTGCTCCTTCGCGAAATCATCGACGAGCCACAGAGGGATTCCTCACCGGAGACCGCAGGTGCCTGCGGCCAAATCCACTGGAATCCGACGACCCGAGGTAAGCCAGCCCCCTACCTTTCCTCCTAAACTTCTTCCTCTGATCCGGCGTGTCCTCTGAAACCGTCGCCTTGTCCAAACATGCAGCAGATCGACGCGTCCGCCTTAACCCGAAGCTCGCCGTCTCCAGAGCACCTCCAGCCACCTCCTGCCGACGCATCTGGAAGCACCCGAGGTCCTCACCGAGCCTATCGCCTTCAACGCCTCAGCCCGAACCCCGTCGTGTAGTCGCCGTGGTCCAGGAACCTCCAGAACCCCGCCGGAGTCAACCGCCTGGCCGCTACCTCGCCGCCGGTGACCAAACCCTAGCCTCACTGTGAGCATCTCCCTCCTCTTCTTCTGTAGCCGTCAGATCACGCATCAACGCACGAGATTTACCACTTAACTGAATCGGTATGGGATGTCCTGAGCCCTTAGATCTTCTTTAGATCCAACGCTCCACGATGGTGATCCTCCCGAACCGGTACCGAGCAATCACAGAGCGCCACGTGGCAGCCTCCGGGTAAAACAGAAACTCGAATTAGAAATTGAAATCAGATTTGATCCAAATCTTCAGAAAATCATATCTTTTGATCTGTAGATCCAAAAATAGCAAATAATATACCGTTGGAATCCTTAGGAGTTGTACAATCCAGTAGTACAATAAAACTCCATATTTTATGGGTTCAATTTGAAACTATTTTCAAATTGGAATCAAACCTTCTGTTAGCTGGTTAAATCCATATCTTTAGAACCAAGTATCCAAAAATTACAAATTTGCAGTCTTTGGAATCCCCTAAACTTGTAGAACATCATAGGATCAAGAAAATCCAAATTTGATACGTGCACACACTTTGTGCAATCAAATTTGTCCAAATCACTATTCTGATCACAATTTGAATTCTATAACTTAGTTTGGGATGAATCCAATTGCAGTAGCTCTGTCTTGCTGCAAGCTATCCAGTAGCATAAATCCCATAATTTCTTGAACCACTTCACAGTTATTCAAATTCAAATATGAGGATTTGAGTAATTTCTACTATAGGAATAAAACTATTCTTTTAGCAATGTTCCTTTCAACTTTAGTGAATCCTATAATCATACCTAGCCATCATTGTTGTCTAAACAATGTCTTGATCAAGATCATATCTACTTAGACCTATCTTGTCTAGTTCACACATATTCAAATTACAATAGTGTTGTTTGAGTAAAGTGTGATACACCTCAATCATAGGATTTTATTCTTACTATCTTAGGTGTTGATCTAATCACCATTTTGGCACCTATCCGACACTCCTTGTACCAAATAGGAATCTAAAACCATAATCTCAAATGTTATCTACCCATACTCAATCATCTGTCCACTTGATCCTGATCTCGTGTATAGAACTATTCAATTAACAAATTAGTTAATTGAGTAAAATCAATATATCACAAACCCCTACCCAAGCCTATGTGTAACTTATACCATTATGAATAAGTGTTAACACACTTTATTCAGTAGTGTTTTGTTGCACTATTGTATACTCATGTGAATCCATCCACATGAGTCATCTCTAAACTCTACCTTTGATTGTGCACAAGATTTATATCACTACATTGTACCTTGGAGGACCAATCCTTTCCAATCATTTGATCTTGCCACTCAAGCTCTCAAAATCCATATCTCACAATCCACAATTCTTTTGCCACTTATGTGATCTAGTTCACATGAGTTATTCTAAAGCTTCATCCATGCTTTAATAAAGCATAAAAACTTCATCAATTATATTTGCCTAGACCAATTCTCTCTCAAATCATATTGATCTCTCCCAACTAAGCTCTCCGATTTATATCTCCCAAATCAGGATCCTTTGCCATATCCTTCCATCATAACATCTCAATAAATCTAAATTGTTAAACAAATACTTTTCAATTGTTTGTTTGTTTGATTGTGTTGTATGGATTGTTTATGTATTGCTATTTCTGTGTTATAGCTTGTGCGAAGAGCTACGTTCTTAGTTGAGAGAAGTGAAAGATCGTGATCTTCAAAAAGGCAAGTGACACACATATCCCTTTACCCATTTTACTTATGCATTAGTGTATTCACCTCTTGTAGTATGCATGATAGGTGAAATGTTCAACTGTTTTATAAAATGCTTAGATCCTAGTAGTGTGTAGCTAACCTTCAAACCCCACCTGTTAGGATGCTAATTACCTTGAAAAAAAAATGATGCCATGCCTTGTTGATGATTTATTCAAAAATTAAATTACAACTTCAATGAACTACCTGGGTGGATTGGTGTGGCTTTGGGTGTGTTGAGTGTCTACTTAGGAGTCACATATCTTGGAAGTGAAAACCATGGTATGTGTTAGTGGCCTAAGTAGTATACTTGTGGTTGCCACCCAGGAACAAAGAGGTTACTATGTCTTCCATGCTTAGAGTGCTTCCAGTGCAGCCTTATGACATTATGGGCTCTGTCTTGATTGAGTACGATGTGAGGTTTCATCCATGGGTACTGACAGAGGGTGGTATTTTGGGAACGGTCAGATCCAGATGGTTGAATGCTCCTTCTGAAAGGTCTTGTCTCATTTTATGTATGGGCGTAAAATGAGTCTTAAGGTGAAAGTGCACAACCCCTGCAGGGTGTTAAAACTAATCGATTAGCCGTGTCCCCGGTTATGGACAACTTGAGTCTCTAGACATGGAATGTACGGAAAAATCTCATCACCTTTTTGAAATAATTAAAACTTGTGTAGAAAATGGGGATGCCTCAGGGCTACATACTGGCAGTGAAAACCATGTATGTGGTGGTGACCTGAGGTATTAACCAAGTTTTGTAGAGTGACTACCCAGGGCTACATACTGGCAGTGAAAACCATGTATGTGGTGGTGACCTGAGGTATTAACCAAGTTTTGTAGAGTGACTACCCAGGGCTACATACTGGCAGTGAAAACCATGTATGTGGTGGTGACCTGAGGTATTAACCAAGTTTTGTAGAGTGACTACCCAGGGCTACATACTGGCAGTGAAAACCATGTATGTGGTGGTGACCTGAGGTATTAACCAAGTTTTGTAGAGTGACTACCCAGGGCTACATACTGGCAGTGAAAACCATGTATGTGGTGGTGACCTGAGGTATTAACCAAGTTTTGTAGAGTGACTACCCGGGGCTACATACTGGCAGTGAAAACCATGTATGTGGTGGTGACCTAGGAGTTATCTCGATATTAAAGAAATTTCAGAATGCTTTAAAATGTATTGGTTTTGGAAAATATAGGATGAAACTGCTTTATGCAAATTAATCTTTGAGATCCACCAGCCAAATGTCATGTAGTATAGTCTTTCCACAAAATGCCACCAAATATGTGTCATTTGCCAGTACATCATTGTACTGACCCCTTCGGGGCTGTATATTCAAACGTGCAGGTCTTATATCGAGTAAGGAACCAGGAGTAGGATCTCGAGACTACATTCCAACATGTCTGCCTGTGGCACGTGATGAAGAATGGAGGCTCACTGCAACTATGCTTTATGCTGTGTACTCGTAAGGTTGAAGACCTATGTAACTAGATTTACGTTGTAATATTGATGCTATTGCAATGATTACTTATTTTGTACTGTGGTGCTATCTACTGATCCAGGGAATGGCACAGATACACAGGAGATTTGCCTTTAGTAAAAGGCGGGTCGTTACAAATGGTATCAGAGCATAGTGTTGCCTGTAGGATCGAGACCCTAGGTTTGGAATAGACTAGGAAGACCCTAGGATAAAAATCTCTATCTCATCTTACTTCTATTTAAAAAGAATGTTTGCATCTTTAAACTCCTTGTATTTCTTCCCTACTTCATTTTCAAATGATTCCCTTAGATGACCCAACTCTCGGAACCATCAAGAAAGGACAGAAGAACACAATGTGCCAGAAGAATGAGACTTCTACTTCATAGGTTGACCTTGATCCAACATGAAGAACTACATTGAAGACCAACAGAGAGCTTGAGGAAATGTGGGTATGAAGGCTGCCCAACACCAACGATGCAGTGGGGAAGTGGAAATAAGAAATGGAACAATGAAACTATAATAGAATAGACCACCAAGATCCTAATTTATAGAACCAACGATGTTAGGATAATCTAATGATCATACCAAATTGAGGTATGACCATGCTAGATTTCTAGTGTTTGACATAATTTGCTAGATGTGATGATTGTTTGTTAGATGTTGATTGTAAGATGAATTTCCTAGATCTGTTGTGTTTTGGGTAGGAATCTCCTTTAGATCCCTTCTATCAAAATTCATCTATGCTAAGACCCAAACTTGTCCCAAAACCCAAACCAAAGTATTATCAACGATAGAACAGCTACAATGACCCGCATTTGGAGATAGGGATACAGAGTACAACAAAAAGAGGTAGTGTTTCATGTACAAGAGACTGGAACATTACGCAAGAGTGCACAAAGGATGATGCCCCAAGACTCTAGTAAGCTAGGATAGCTGAAGAATACCACGCAAAGAATGAGAAGCCACCCCAAGGTGTGGCTAATGTAGAAGTAATATTATTCAACCACCTCATAAGAAAGGTGGAAAAGAGCAAACAGAGCAATGGAAAGAGCAACCAGAGCAATGGAAAGGATTTTAATTCCTCTTAAATGGCAAACCAAAGAATCTACAACTTAGGGATTATTGCCATGAGCTTGGTTGAAAACCTCTAGCTAGGAACGATAGATTTTGTTTTCAAATTTCAAAATAGAATTTGGGAACTTGGTTCCAATTTCAATAAAACTTTTGTTTAAAAGCTAGTGAGGTTGACCAAGAGTTAGAATGCGAGATGCACCAAACCAAATACAAGGTAATGATTGGGTGCGACATGGATTGGCCCCCATGACGACTACTCATATTGTTCACTCTTGTATGAGGAATGGTAAATCTAGAGAGACATACCTACATGAGAGACGACATCGTTAAACCATAACCTTAGGAGGATAATATGTTACACCCTTATAGTGAGCCAGTGGCCAAAACGTAGGAATGCGGTGAGAATTTGACTTCTGAATGACTACACATTAATCAGAAGCATTTTGCTCAGTGGACTTTGAAGGCGAAGACTGTTCAGTTTCGACGGCTGCCTGTTCGATTCACCTTCCCAACCCTTCGTATCAACTCCCCATGTAGCCTGTTCGGCTACCTCCCTAAGCCTATAAAAGAGACGTCACTCCTCTCCAAAGAGTCACAGCAAAGACAACCACCACTACCTATGAGGTTGCCTCCTGATCCCAGAACCTTACGCCACCGAAGTCTACCCCATCCCGACCTGAGATGTTATGAAGCAACTCTCCAAATCCTTGAAACTACCTTCATACCCATGAGAGCTTCGTTAGATCCCTTTCCCCTGAGAAGGAATTCATCTTCGAGATATGATCAAGTTGTTCAGCGCCTTTCAACAACTATGAAGACGGTTGCTAAAGGAATTCTTAAGGACCATCTGGTACTTGTGGCAAGTAGCATGACTTGCTCCGGTAACTTGAATGGGTTCAACAATGCTGGTTATAAGGCGACCTTCCGTCCCTTAAAGGTGCAAGTACCTCTTACAGAGTCCATCTTGTTTACCCCTATGAAATGCATGAGAAGACTGCAGAGAGATGCCATCCTAATTCATTGGGATGTGTGGTCTCATCATGTTCGTGGGGCAAGCGTGCAGTACTTGGCACTGAAACATCTTTTGAGATTCTGCAATGAAAATCAGCTAAAAAGCAACAAGGAATATGGTGATGGCCTGTATGCTGTCATGGCCTTGGTGAGGACCGACCAAGAAAAGGCTAGATACACATTCTTGGAAGATGTGGACTACCTTATTGAAGACAACGCGATGGATGATATCTGCCTATCACCAGAATTGGATGGAACCCTTGGTGTACCCACTTCTGAACATAGTTGTGGACATCAGAACTTCTGAGAAGGGTGATTCAAGGAAAATGACACAACGGTGAATACAAGCTGAGAACAAAATGCAAGTACCTGAGGAAAACATCAAGATACCACCAAGAGGAATTTTCTTTTAAGGGTGGTAGCACCCAACCCCATTAGGATCCCTAAGACCTTGTAACCTTCCTTCAATCTCGAGGACGAGATTTCTTTAAGGGTGGTAGTCTGTAACGACCCAAGATTTTATCAAATTTTGGGGGAAAATTTTCGCTTTTGTTTTGCTTGAGATGATTGGAAATTCACTAAGATTTAAAACTTCTGAGTCTATTTGAAGGCTTTATTAGAAAACTATTTTAAACTTTCTATTGTTCTTAAAGTACTCATTTGAGAAAACAAGATTTCAAAGTATTATTTTGTTATTTAAAACCTATGCAAGCTTGCTCGCAAAGGAGTGATTTTCAAAATGTGATATCCTTTAAAGGATTACATTTCTAAAGCATTGTTTGAAAATAGATTTCAAAATGTTATTCATAAAATATATCCTCTATTTTAAAGGATTAGTTGAAAACCCTATATCTATTTTTGTATTATGCAAGCAAAGCCTTTTGCTAAATTTATAAAGCTTTTTGAAAATCTTGTTTTATTTTGGGAAAACATGTTTGTTACTATTCTGGAATGTTGGTTGGAATTTTACAAAATTTTACATTTTGGTTTGAAGCCATTTGAATTCAATATGCAAAATCTATACAGAAATAAAGAAACCAGAAAAGGAAAAGAAGAAAAGAAAATAAAAATATAAAACTGGGCCTCAGGGAACCCTTTCGGCCCAGGTGAGGAACGAGCCCGTGGCCATCTATCAAATTCCCGAATCGTTATCCAGCCCTCCTCTCTCCCCTCGCCGACAGGTGGAACCCACCTGCCAGTCATCTTCCTCCTCCGCCCGTTACTCCCGCGGTGACCGAGTCCCCGCCATTACTCCCCCTCCTAAATCCTCTTTACCCCTTGCCGTTTCTTCTCCGCACCACGCCTATAAAAAGCCCCATCACTCCTCCTCCATCCCCCTTTGCTCCTTCGCGAAATCATCGACGAGCCACAGAGGGATTCCTCGCCGGAGACCGCAGGTGCCTGTGGCCAAATCCACTGGAATCCGACGACCCGAGGTAAGCCAGCCCCCTACCTTTCCTCCTAAACTTCTTCCTCTGATCCGGCGTGTCCTCTGAAACCGTCGCCTTGTCCAAACATGCAGCAGATCGACGCGTCCGCCTTAACCCGAAGCTCGCCGTCTCCAGAGCACCTCCAGCCACCTCCTGCCGACGCATCTGGAAGCACCCGAGGTCCTCACCGAGCCTATCGCCTTCAACGCCTCAGCCCGAACCCCGTCGTGCAGTCGTCGTGGTCCAGGAACCTCCAGAACCCCGCCGGAGTCAACCGCCTGGCCGCTACCTCGCCGCCGGTGACCAAACCCTAGCCTCACTGTGAGCATCTCCCTCCTCTTCTTCTGTAGCCGTCAGATCACGCATCAACGCACGAGATTTACCACTTAACTGAATCGGTATGGGATGTCCTGAGCCCTTAGATCTTCTTTAGATCCAACGCTCCATGATGGTGATCCTCCCGAACCGGTACCGAGCAATCATAGAGCGCCACGTGGCAGCCTCCGGGTAAAACAGAAACTCGAATTAGAAATTGAAATCAGATTTGATCCAAATCTTCAGAAAATCATATCTTTTGATCTGTAGATCCAAAAATAGCAAATAATATACCGTTGGAATCCTTAGGAGTTGTACAATCCAGTAGTACAATAAAACTCCATATTTTATGGGTTCAATTTGAAACTATTTTCAAATTGGAATCAAACCTTCTGTTAGCTGGTTAAATCCATATCTTTAGAACCAAGTATCCAAAAATTACAAATTTGTAGTCTTTGGAATCCCCTAAACTTGTAGAACATCATAGGATCAAGAAAATCCAAATTTGATACGTGCACACACTTTGTGCAATCAAATTTGTCCAAATCACTATTCTGATCACAATTTGAATTCTATAACTTAGTTTGGGATGAATCCAATTGCAGTAGCTCTGTCTTGATGCAAGCTATCCAGTAGCATAAATCCCATAATTTCTTGAACCACTTCACAATTATTCAAATTCAAATATGAGGATTTGATTAATTTCTACTATAGGAATAAAACTATTCTTTTAGCAATGTTCCTTTCAACTTTAGTGAATCCTATAATCATACCTAGCCATCATTGTTGTCTAAACAATGTCTTGATCAAGATCATATCTACTTAGACCTATCTTGTCTAGTTCACACATATTCAAATTACAATAGTGTTGTTTGAGTAAAGTGTGATACACCTCAATCATAGGATTTTATTCTTACTATCTTAGGTGTTGATCTAATCACCATTTTGGCACCTATCCGACACTCCTTGTACCAAATAGGAATCTAAAACCATAATCTCAAATGTTATCTACCCATACTCAATCATCTGTCCACTTGATCCTGATCTCATGTATAGAACTATTCAATTAACAAATGAGTTAATTGAGTAAAATCAATATATCACAAACCCCTACCCAAGCCTATGTGTAACTTATACCATTATGAATAAGTGTTAACACACTTTATTCAGTAGTGTTTTGTTGCACTATTGTATACTCATGTGAATCCATCCACATGAGTCATCTCTAAACTCTACCTTTGATTGTGCACAAGATTTATATCACTACATTGTACCTTGGAGGACCAATCCTTTCCAATCATTTGATCTTGCCACTCAAGCTCTCAAAATCCATATCTCACAATCCACAATTCTTTTGCCACTTATGTGATCTAGTTCACATGAGTTATTCTAAAGCTTCATCCATGCTTTAATAAAGCATAAAAACTTCATCAATTATATTTGCCTAGACCAATTCTCTCTCAAATCATATTGATCTCTCCCAACTAAGCTCTCCGATTTATATCTCCCAAATCAGGATCCTTTGCCATATCCTTCCATCATAACATCTCAATAAATCTAAATTGTTAAACAAATACTTTTCAATTGTTTGTTTGTTTGATTGTGTTGTATGGATTGTTTATGTATTGCTATTTCTATGTTATAGCTTGTGCGAAGAGCTACGTGCTTAGTTGAGAGAAGTGAAAGATCGTGATCTTCAAAAAGGCAAGTGACACATATATCCCTTTACCCATTTTACTTATGCATTAGTGTATTCACCTCTTGTAGTATGCATGATAGGTGAAATGTTCAACTGTAATATAAAATGCTTAGATCCTAGTAGTGTGTAGCTAACCTTCAAACCCCACCTGTTAGGATGCTAATTACCTTGAAAAAAAAATGATGCCATGCCTTGTTGATGATTTATTCAAAAATTAAATTACAACTTCAATGAACTACCTGGGTGGATTGGTGTGGCTTTGGGTGTGTTGAGTGTCTACTTAGGAGTCACATATCTTGAAAGTGAAAACCATGGTATGTGTTAGTGGCCTAAGTAGTATACTTGTGGTTGCCACCCAGGAACAAAGAGGTTACTATGTCTTCCATGCTTAGAGTGCTTCCAGTGCAGCCTTATGACATTATGGGCTCTGTCTTGATTGAGTACGATGTGAGGGTTCATCCATGGGTACTGACAGAGGGTGGTATTTTGGGAACGGTCAGATCCAGATGGTTGAATGCTCCTTCTGAAAGGTCTTGTCTCATTTTATGTATGGGCGTAAAATGAGTCTTAAGGTGAAAGTGCACAACCCCTGCAGGGTGTTAAAACTAATCGATTAGCCGTGTCCCCGGTTATGGACAACTTGAGTCTCTAGACATGGAATGTACGAAAAAATCTCATCACCTTTTTGAAATAATTAAAACTTGTGTAGAAAATGGGGATGCCTCAGGGCTACATACTGGCAGTGAAAACCATGTATGTGATGGTGACCTGAGGTATTAACCAAGTTTTGTAGAGTGACTACCCAGGGCTACATACTGGCAGTGAAAACCATGTATGTGGTGGTGACCTGAGGTATTAACCAAGTTTTGTAGAGTGACTACCCAGGGCTACATACTGGCAGTGAAAACCATGTATGTGGTGGTGACCTGAGGTATTAACCAAGTTTTGTAGAGTGACTACCCAGGGCTACATACTGGCAGTGAAAACCATGTATGTGGTGGTGACCTGAGGTATTAACCAAGTTTTGTAGAGTGACTACCTGGGGCTACATACTGGCAGTGAAAACCATGTATGTGGTGGTGACCTAGGAGTTATCTCGATATTAAAGAAATTTCAGAATGCTTTAAAATGTATTGGTTTTGGAAAATATAGGATGAAACTGCTTTATGCAAATTAATCTTTGAGATCCACCAGCCAAATGTCATGTAGTATAGTCTTTCCACAAAATGCCACCAAATATGTGTCATTTGCCAGTACATCATTGTACTGACCCCTTCGGGGCTGTATATTCAAACGTGCAGGTCTTATATCGAGTAAGGAACCAGGAGTAGGATCTCGAGACTACATTCCAACATGTCTGCCTGTGGCACGTGATGAAGAATGGAGGCTCACTGCAACTATGCTTTATGCTGTGTACTCGTAAGGTTGAAGACCTATGTAACTAGATTTACGTTGTAATATTGATGCTATTGCAATGATTACTTATTTTGTACTGTGGTGCTATCTACTGATCCAGGGAATGGCACAGATACACAGGAGATTTGCCTTTAGTAAAAGGCGGGTCGTTACAAATGGTATCAGAGCATAGTGTTGCCTGTAGGATCGAGACCCTAGGTTTGGAATAGACTAGGAAGACCCTAGGATAAAAATCTCTATCTCATCTTACTTCTATTTAAAAAGAATGTTTGCATCTTTAAACTCCTTGTATTTCTTCCCTACTTCATTTTCAAATGATTCCCTTAGATGACCCAACTCTCGGAACCATCAAGAAAGGACAGAAGAACACAATGTGCCAGAAGAATGAGACTTCTACTTCATAGGTTGACCTTGATCCAACATGAAGAACTACATTGAAGACCAACAGAGAGCTTGAGGAAATGTGGGTATGAAGGCTGCCCAACACCAACGATGCAGTGGGGAAGTGGAAATAAGAAATGGAACAATGAAACTATAATAGAATAGACCACCAAGATCCTAATTTATAGAACCAACGATGTTAGGATAATCTAATGATCATACCAAATTGAGGTATGACCATGCTAGATTTCTAGTGTTTGACATAATTTGCTAGATGTGATGATTGTTTGTTAGATGTTGATTGTAAGATGAATTTCCTAGATCTGTTGTGTTTTGGGTAGGAATCTCCTTTAGATCCCTTCTATCAAAATTCATCTATGCTAAGACCCAAACTTGTCCCAAAACCCAAACCAAAGTATTATCAACGACAGAACAGCTACAATGACCCGCATTTGGAGATAGGGATACAGAGTACAACAAAAAGAGGTAGTGTTTCATGTACAAGAGACTGGAACATTACGCAAGAGTGCACAAAGGATGATGCCCCAAGACTCTAGTAAGCTAGGATAGCTGAAGAATACCACGCAAAGAATGAGAAGCCACCCCAAGGTGTGGCTAATGTAGAAGTAATATTATTCAACCACCTCATAAGAAAGGTGGAAAAGAGCAAACAGAGCAATGGAAAGAGCAACCAGAGCAATGGAAAGGATTTTAATTTCTCTTAAATGGTAAACCAAAGAATCTACAACTTAGGGATTATTGCCATGAGCTTGGTTGAAAACCTCTAGCTAGGAACGATAGATTTTGTTTTCAAATTTCAAAATAGAATTTGGGAACTTGGTTCCAATTTCAATAAAACTTTTGTTTAAAAGCTAGTGAGGTTGACCAAGAGTTAGAATGCGAGATGCACCAAACCAAATACAAGGTAATGATTGGGTGCGACATGGATTGGCCCCCATGACGACTACTCATATTGTTCACTCTTGTATGAGGAATGGTAAATCTAGAGAGACATACCTACATGAGAGACGACATCGTTAAACCATAACCTTAGGAGGATAATATGTTACACCCTTATAGTGAGCCAGTGGCCAAAACGTAGGAATGCGGTGAGAATTTGACTTCTGAATGACTACACATTAATCAGAAGCGTTTTGCTCAGTGGACTTTGAAGGCGAAGACTGTTCAGTTTCGACGGCTGCCTGTTCGATTCACCTTCCCAACCCTTCGTATCAACTCCCCATGTAGCCTGTTCGGCTACCTCCCTAAGCCTATAAAAGAGAGGTCACTCCTCTCCAAAGAGTCACAGCAAAGACAACCACCACTACCTATGAGGTTGCCTCCTGATCCCAGAACCTTACGCCACCGAAGTCTACCCCATCCCGACCTGAGATGTTATGAAGCAACTGTCCAAATCCTTGAAACTACCTTCATACCCATGAGAGCTTCGTTAGATCCCTTTCCCCTGAGAAGGAATTCATCTTCGAGATATGATCAAGTTGTTCAACGCCTTTCAACAACTATGAAGACGGTTGCTAAAGGAATTCTTAAGGACCATCTGGTACCTGTGGCAAGTAGCATGACTTGCTCCGGTAACTTGAATGGGTTCAACAATGCTGGTTATAAGGCAACCTTCCGTCCCTTAAAGGTGCAAGTACCTCTTACAGAGTCCATCTTGTTTACCCCTATGAAATGCATGAGAAGACTGCAGAGAGATGCCATCCTAATTCATTGGGATGTGTGGTCTCATCATGTTCGTGGGGCAAGCGTGCAGTACTTGGCACTGAAACATCTTTTGAGATTCTGCAATGAAAATCAGCTAAAAAGCAACAAGGAATATGGTGATGGCCTGTATGCTGTCATGGCCTTGGTGAGGACCGACCAAGAAAAGGCTAGATACACATTCTTGGAAGATGTGGACTACCTTATTGAAGACAACGCGATGGATGATATCTGCCTATCACCAGAATTGGATGGAACCCTTGGTGTACCCACTTCTGAACATAGTTGTGGACATCAGAACTTCTGAGAAGGGTGATTCAAGGAAAATGACACAACGGTGAATACAAGCTGAGAACAAAATGCAAGTACCTGAGGAAAACATCAAGATACCACCAAGAGGAATTTTCTTTTAAGGGTGGTAGCACCCAACCCCATTAGGATCCCTAAGACCTTGTAACCTTCCTTCAATCTCGAGGACGAGATTTCTTTAAGGGTGGTAGTCTGTAACGACCCAAGATTTTATCAAATTTTGGGGGAAAATTTTCGCTTTTGTTTTGCTTGAGATGATTGGAAATTCACTAAGATTTAAAACTTCTGAGTCTATTTGAAGGCTTTATTAGAAAACTATTTTAAACTTTCTATTGTTCTTAAAGTACTCATTTGAGAAAACAAGATTTCAAAGTATTATTTTGTTATTTAAAACCTATGCAAGCTTGCTCGCAAAGGAGTGATTTTCAAAATGTGATATCCTTTAAAGGATTACATTTCTAAAGCATTGTTTGAAAATAGATTTCAAAATGTTATTCATAAAATATATCCTCTATTTTAAAGGATTAGTTGAAAACCCTATATCTATTTTTGTATTATGCAAGCAAAGCCTTTTGCTAAATTTATAAAGCTTTTTGAAAATCTTGTTTTATTTTGGGAAAACATGTTTGTTACTATTCTGGAATGTTGGTTGGAATTTTACAAAATTTTACATTTTGGTTTGAAGCCATTTGAATTCAATATGCAAAATCTATACAGAAATAAAGAAACCAGAAAGGAAAAGAAGAAAAGAAAATAAAAATATAAAACTGGGCCTCAGGGAACCCTTTCGGCCCAGGTGAGGAACGAGCCCGTGGCCATCTATCAAATTCCCGAATCGTTATCCAGCCCTCCTCTCTCCCCTCGCCGACAGGTGGAACCCACCTGCCAGTCATCTTCCTCCTCCGCCCGTTACTCCCGCGGTGACCGAGTCCCCGCCATTACTCCCCCTCCTAAATCCTCTTTACCCCTTGCCGTTTCTTCTCCGCACCACGCCTATAAAAAGCCCCATCACTCCTCCTCCATCCCCCTTTGCTCCTTCGCGAAATCATCGACGAGCCACAGAGGGATTCCTCGCCGGAGACCGCAGGTGCCTGTGGCCAAATCCACTGGAATCCGACGACCCGAGGTAAGCCAGCCCCCTACCTTTCCTCCTAAACTTCTTCCTCTGATCCGGCGTGTCCTCTGAAACCGTCGCCTTGTCCAAACATGCAGCAGATCGACGCGTCCGCCTTAACCCGAAGCTCGCCGTCTCCAGAGCACCTCCAGCCACCTCCTGCCGACGCATCTGGAAGCACCCGAGGTCCTCACCGAGCCTATCGCCTTCAACGCCTCAGCCCGAACCCCGTCGTGCAGTCGTCGTGGTCCAGGAACCTCCAGAACCCCGCCGGAGTCAACCGCCTGGCCGCTACCTCGCCGCCGGTGACCAAACCCTAGCCTCACTGTGAGCATCTCCCTCCTCTTCTTCTGTAGCCGTCAGATCACGCATCAACGCACGAGATTTACCACTTAACTGAATCGGTATGGGATGTCCTGAGCCCTTAGATCTTCTTTAGATCCAACGCTCCATGATGGTGATCCTCCCGAACCGGTACCGAGCAATCATAGAGCGCCACGTGGCAGCCTCCGGGTAAAACAGAAACTCGAATTAGAAATTGAAATCAGATTTGATCCAAATCTTCAGAAAATCATATCTTTTGATCTGTAGATCCAAAAATAGCAAATAATATACCGTTGGAATCCTTAGGAGTTGTACAATCCAGTAGTACAATAAAACTCCATATTTTATGGGTTCAATTTGAAACTATTTTCAAATTGGAATCAAACCTTCTGTTAGCTGGTTAAATCCATATCTTTAGAACCAAGTATCCAAAAATTACAAATTTGTAGTCTTTGGAATCCCCTAAACTTGTAGAACATCATAGGATCAAGAAAATCCAAATTTGATACGTGCACACACTTTGTGCAATCAAATTTGTCCAAATCACTATTCTGATCACAATTTGAATTCTATAACTTAGTTTGGGATGAATCCAATTGCAGTAGCTCTGTCTTGATGCAAGCTATCCAGTAGCATAAATCCCATAATTTCTTGAACCACTTCACAATTATTCAAATTCAAATATGAGGATTTGATTAATTTCTACTATAGGAATAAAACTATTCTTTTAGCAATGTTCCTTTCAACTTTAGTGAATCCTATAATCATACCTAGCCATCATTGTTGTCTAAACAATGTCTTGATCAAGATCATATCTACTTAGACCTATCTTGTCTAGTTCACACATATTCAAATTACAATAGTGTTGTTTGAGTAAAGTGTGATACACCTCAATCATAGGATTTTATTCTTACTATCTTAGGTGTTGATCTAATCACCATTTTGGCACCTATCCGACACTCCTTGTACCAAATAGGAATCTAAAACCATAATCTCAAATGTTATCTACCCATACTCAATCATCTGTCCACTTGATCCTGATCTCATGTATAGAACTATTCAATTAACAAATGAGTTAATTGAGTAAAATCAATATATCACAAACCCCTACCCAAGCCTATGTGTAACTTATACCATTATGAATAAGTGTTAACACACTTTATTCAGTAGTGTTTTGTTGCACTATTGTATACTCATGTGAATCCATCCACATGAGTCATCTCTAAACTCTACCTTTGATTGTGCACAAGATTTATATCACTACATTGTACCTTGGAGGACCAATCCTTTCCAATCATTTGATCTTGCCACTCAAGCTCTCAAAATCCATATCTCACAATCCACAATTCTTTTGCCACTTATGTGATCTAGTTCACATGAGTTATTCTAAAGCTTCATCCATGCTTTAATAAAGCATAAAAACTTCATCAATTATATTTGCCTAGACCAATTCTCTCTCAAATCATATTGATCTCTCCCAACTAAGCTCTCCGATTTATATCTCCCAAATCAGGATCCTTTGCCATATCCTTCCATCATAACATCTCAATAAATCTAAATTGTTAAACAAATACTTTTCAATTGTTTGTTTGTTTGATTGTGTTGTATGGATTGTTTATGTATTGCTATTTCTATGTTATAGCTTGTGCGAAGAGCTACGTGCTTAGTTGAGAGAAGTGAAAGATCGTGATCTTCAAAAAGGCAAGTGACACATATATCCCTTTACCCATTTTACTTATGCATTAGTGTATTCACCTCTTGTAGTATGCATGATAGGTGAAATGTTCAACTGTAATATAAAATGCTTAGATCCTAGTAGTGTGTAGCTAACCTTCAAACCCCACCTGTTAGGATGCTAATTACCTTGAAAAAAAAATGATGCCATGCCTTGTTGATGATTTATTCAAAAATTAAATTACAACTTCAATGAACTACCTGGGTGGATTGGTGTGGCTTTGGGTGTGTTGAGTGTCTACTTAGGAGTCACATATCTTGAAAGTGAAAACCATGGTATGTGTTAGTGGCCTAAGTAGTATACTTGTGGTTGCCACCCAGGAACAAAGAGGTTACTATGTCTTCCATGCTTAGAGTGCTTCCAGTGCAGCCTTATGACATTATGGGCTCTGTCTTGATTGAGTACGATGTGAGGGTTCATCCATGGGTACTGACAGAGGGTGGTATTTTGGGAACGGTCAGATCCAGATGGTTGAATGCTCCTTCTGAAAGGTCTTGTCTCATTTTATGTATGGGCGTAAAATGAGTCTTAAGGTGAAAGTGCACAACCCCTGCAGGGTGTTAAAACTAATCGATTAGCCGTGTCCCCGGTTATGGACAACTTGAGTCTCTAGACATGGAATGTACGAAAAAATCTCATCACCTTTTTGAAATAATTAAAACTTGTGTAGAAAATGGGGATGCCTCAGGGCTACATACTGGCAGTGAAAACCATGTATGTGATGGTGACCTGAGGTATTAACCAAGTTTTGTAGAGTGACTACCCAGGGCTACATACTGGCAGTGAAAACCATGTATGTGGTGGTGACCTGAGGTATTAACCAAGTTTTGTAGAGTGACTACCCAGGGCTACATACTGGCAGTGAAAACCATGTATGTGGTGGTGACCTGAGGTATTAACCAAGTTTTGTAGAGTGACTACCCAGGGCTACATACTGGCAGTGAAAACCATGTATGTGGTGGTGACCTGAGGTATTAACCAAGTTTTGTAGAGTGACTACCTGGGGCTACATACTGGCAGTGAAAACCATGTATGTGGTGGTGACCTAGGAGTTATCTCGATATTAAAGAAATTTCAGAATGCTTTAAAATGTATTGGTTTTGGAAAATATAGGATGAAACTGCTTTATGCAAATTAATCTTTGAGATCCACCAGCCAAATGTCATGTAGTATAGTCTTTCCACAAAATGCCACCAAATATGTGTCATTTGCCAGTACATCATTGTACTGACCCCTTCGGGGCTGTATATTCAAACGTGCAGGTCTTATATCGAGTAAGGAACCAGGAGTAGGATCTCGAGACTACATTCCAACATGTCTGCCTGTGGCACGTGATGAAGAATGGAGGCTCACTGCAACTATGCTTTATGCTGTGTACTCGTAAGGTTGAAGACCTATGTAACTAGATTTACGTTGTAATATTGATGCTATTGCAATGATTACTTATTTTGTACTGTGGTGCTATCTACTGATCCAGGGAATGGCACAGATACACAGGAGATTTGCCTTTAGTAAAAGGCGGGTCGTTACAAATGGTATCAGAGCATAGTGTTGCCTGTAGGATCGAGACCCTAGGTTTGGAATAGACTAGGAAGACCCTAGGATAAAAATCTCTATCTCATCTTACTTCTATTTAAAAAGAATGTTTGCATCTTTAAACTCCTTGTATTTCTTCCCTACTTCATTTTCAAATGATTCCCTTAGATGACCCAACTCTCGGAACCATCAAGAAAGGACAGAAGAACACAATGTGCCAGAAGAATGAGACTTCTACTTCATAGGTTGACCTTGATCCAACATGAAGAACTACATTGAAGACCAACAGAGAGCTTGAGGAAATGTGGGTATGAAGGCTGCCCAACACCAACGATGCAGTGGGGAAGTGGAAATAAGAAATGGAACAATGAAACTATAATAGAATAGACCACCAAGATCCTAATTTATAGAACCAACGATGTTAGGATAATCTAATGATCATACCAAATTGAGGTATGACCATGCTAGATTTCTAGTGTTTGACATAATTTGCTAGATGTGATGATTGTTTGTTAGATGTTGATTGTAAGATGAATTTCCTAGATCTGTTGTGTTTTGGGTAGGAATCTCCTTTAGATCCCTTCTATCAAAATTCATCTATGCTAAGACCCAAACTTGTCCCAAAACCCAAACCAAAGTATTATCAACGACAGAACAGCTACAATGACCCGCATTTGGAGATAGGGATACAGAGTACAACAAAAAGAGGTAGTGTTTCATGTACAAGAGACTGGAACATTACGCAAGAGTGCACAAAGGATGATGCCCCAAGACTCTAGTAAGCTAGGATAGCTGAAGAATACCACGCAAAGAATGAGAAGCCACCCCAAGGTGTGGCTAATGTAGAAGTAATATTATTCAACCACCTCATAAGAAAGGTGGAAAAGAGCAAACAGAGCAATGGAAAGAGCAACCAGAGCAATGGAAAGGATTTTAATTTCTCTTAAATGGTAAACCAAAGAATCTACAACTTAGGGATTATTGCCATGAGCTTGGTTGAAAACCTCTAGCTAGGAACGATAGATTTTGTTTTCAAATTTCAAAATAGAATTTGGGAACTTGGTTCCAATTTCAATAAAACTTTTGTTTAAAAGCTAGTGAGGTTGACCAAGAGTTAGAATGCGAGATGCACCAAACCAAATACAAGGTAATGATTGGGTGCGACATGGATTGGCCCCCATGACGACTACTCATATTGTTCACTCTTGTATGAGGAATGGTAAATCTAGAGAGACATACCTACATGAGAGACGACATCGTTAAACCATAACCTTAGGAGGATAATATGTTACACCCTTATAGTGAGCCAGTGGCCAAAACGTAGGAATGCGGTGAGAATTTGACTTCTGAATGACTACACATTAATCAGAAGCGTTTTGCTCAGTGGACTTTGAAGGCGAAGACTGTTCAGTTTCGACGGCTGCCTGTTCGATTCACCTTCCCAACCCTTCGTATCAACTCCCCATGTAGCCTGTTCGGCTACCTCCCTAAGCCTATAAAAGAGAGGTCACTCCTCTCCAAAGAGTCACAGCAAAGACAACCACCACTACCTATGAGGTTGCCTCCTGATCCCAGAACCTTACGCCACCGAAGTCTACCCCATCCCGACCTGAGATGTTATGAAGCAACTGTCCAAATCCTTGAAACTACCTTCATACCCATGAGAGCTTCGTTAGATCCCTTTCCCCTGAGAAGGAATTCATCTTCGAGATATGATCAAGTTGTTCAACGCCTTTCAACAACTATGAAGACGGTTGCTAAAGGAATTCTTAAGGACCATCTGGTACCTGTGGCAAGTAGCATGACTTGCTCCGGTAACTTGAATGGGTTCAACAATGCTGGTTATAAGGCAACCTTCCGTCCCTTAAAGGTGCAAGTACCTCTTACAGAGTCCATCTTGTTTACCCCTATGAAATGCATGAGAAGACTGCAGAGATGCCATCCTAATTCATTGGGATGTGTGGTCTCATCATGTTCGTGGGGCAAGCGTGCAGTACTTGGCACTGAAACATCTTTTGAGATTCTGCAATGAAAATCAGCTAAAAAGCAACAAGGAATATGGTGATGGCCTGTATGCTGTCATGGCCTTGGTGAGGACCGACCAAGAAAAGGCTAGATACACATTCTTGGAAGATGTGGACTACCTTATTGAAGACAACGCGATGGATGATATCTGCCTATCACCAGAATTGGATGGAACCCTTGGTGTACCCACTTCTGAACATAGTTGTGGACATCAGAACTTCTGAGAAGGGTGATTCAAGGAAAATGACACAACGGTGAATACAAGCTGAGAACAAAATGCAAGTACCTGAGGAAAACATCAAGATACCACCAAGAGGAATTTTCTTTTAAGGGTGGTAGCACCCAACCCCATTAGGATCCCTAAGACCTTGTAACCTTCCTTCAATCTCGAGGACGAGATTTCTTTAAGGGTGGTAGTCTGTAACGACCCAAGATTTTATCAAATTTTGGGGGAAAATTTTCGCTTTTGTTTTGCTTGAGATGATTGGAAATTCACTAAGATTTAAAACTTCTGAGTCTATTTGAAGGCTTTATTAGAAAACTATTTTAAACTTTCTATTGTTCTTAAAGTACTCATTTGAGAAAACAAGATTTCAAAGTATTATTTTGTTATTTAAAACCTATGCAAGCTTGCTCGCAAAGGAGTGATTTTCAAAATGTGATATCCTTTAAAGGATTACATTTCTAAAGCATTGTTTGAAAATAGATTTCAAAATGTTATTCATAAAATATATCCTCTATTTTAAAGGATTAGTTGAAAACCCTATATCTATTTTTGTATTATGCAAGCAAAGCCTTTTGCTAAATTTATAAAGCTTTTTGAAAATCTTGTTTTATTTTGGGAAAACATGTTTGTTACTATTCTGGAATGTTGGTTGGAATTTTACAAAATTTTACATTTTGGTTTGAAGCCATTTGAATTCAATATGCAAAATCTATACAGAAATAAAGAAACCAGAAAAGGAAAAGAAGAAAAGAAAATAAAAATATAAAACTGGGCCTCAGGGAACCCTTTCGGCCCAGGTGAGGAACGAGCCCGTGGCCATCTATCAAATTCCCGAATCGTTATCCAGCCCTCCTCTCTCCCCTCGCCAACAGGTGGAACCCACCTGCCAGTCATCTTCCTCCTCCGCCCATTACTCCCGCGGTGACCGAGTCCCCGCCATTACTCCCCCTCCTAAATCCTCTTTACCCCTTGCCGTTTCTTCTCCGCACCACGCCTATAAAAAGCCCCATCACTCCTCCTCCATCCCCCTTTGCTCCTTCGCGAAATCATCGACGAGCCACAGAGGGATTCCTCGCCGGAGACCGCAGGTGCCTGCGGCCAAATCCACTGGAATCCGACGACCCGAGGTAAGCCAGCCCCTACCTTTCCTCCTAAACTTCTTCCTCTGATCCGGCGTGTCCTCTGAAACCATCACCTTGTCCAAACATGCAGCAGATCGACGCGTCCGCCTTAACCCGAAGCTCGCCGTCTCCAGAGCACCTCCTGCCGACGCATCTGGAAGCACCCGAGGTCCTCACCGAGCCTATCGCCTTCAACGCCTCAGCCCGAACCCCGTCGTGCAGTCGCCGTGGTCCAGGAACCTCCAGAACCCCGCCGGAGTCAACCGCCTGGCCGCTACCTCACCGCCGGTGACCAAACCCTAGCCTCACTGTGAGCATCTCCCTCCTCTTCTTCTGTAGCCGTCAGATCACGCATCAATGCACGAGATTTACCACTTAACTGAATCGGTATGGGATGTCCTGAGCCCTTAGATCTTCTTTAGATCCAACGCTCCACGATGGTGATCCTCCCGAACCGGTACCGAGCAATCACAGAGCGCCACGTGGCAGCCTCCGGGTAAAACAGAAACTCGAATTAGAAATTGAAATCAGATTTGATCCAAATCTTCAAAAAATCATATCTTTTGATCTGTAGATCCAAAAATAGCAAATAATATACCGTTGGAATCCTTAGGAGTTGTACAATCCAGTAGTACAATAAAACTCCATATTTTATGGGTTCAATTTGAAACTATTTTCAAATTGGAATCAAACCTTCTGTTAGCTGGTTAAATCCATATCTTTAGAACCAAGTATCCAAAAATTACAAATTTGTAGTCTTTGGAATCCCCTAAACTTGTAGAACATCATAGGATCAAGAAAATCCAAATTTGATACGTGCACACACTTTGTGCAATCAAATTTGTCCAAATCACTATTCTGATCACAATTTGAATTCTATAACTTAGTTTGGGATGAATCCAATTGCAGTAGCTCTGTCTTGCTGCAAGCTATCCAGTAGCATAAATCCCATAATTTCTTGAACCACTTCACAGTTATTCAAATTCAAATATGAGGATTTGAGTAATTTCTACTATAGGAATAAAACTATTCTTTTAGCAATGTTCCTTTCAACTTTAGTGAATCCTATAATCATACCTAGCCATCATTGTTGTCTAAACAATGTCTTGATCAAGATCATATCTACTCAGACCTATCTTGTCTAGTTCACACATATTCAAATTACAATAGTGTTGTTTGAGTAAAGTGTGATACACCTCAATCATAGGATTTTATTCTTACTATCTTAGGTGTTGATCTAATCACCATTTTGGCACCTATCCGACACTCCTTGTACCAAATAGGAATCTAAAACCATAATCTCAAATGTTATCTACCCATACTCAATCATCTGTCCACTTGATCCTGATCTCATGTATAGAACTATTCAATTAACAAATGAGTTAATTGAGTAAAATCAATATATCACACACCCCTACCCAAGCCTATGTGTAACTTATACCATTATGAATAAGTGTTAACACACTTTATTCAGTAGTGTTTTGTTGCACTATTGTATACTCATGTGAATCCATCCACATGAGTCATCTCTAAACTCTACCTTTGATTGTGCACAAGATTTATATCACTACATTGTACCTTGGAGGACCAATCCTTTCCAATCATTTGATCTTGCCACTCAAGCTCTCAAAATCCATATCTCACAATCCACAATTCTTTTGCCACTTATGTGATCTAGTTCACATGAGTTATTCTAAAGCTTCATCCATGCTTTAATAAAGCATAAAAACTTCATCAATTATATTTGCCTAGACCAATTCTCTCTCAAATCATATTGATCTCTCCCAACTAAGCTCTCCGATTTATATCTCCCAAATCAGGATCCTTTGCCATATCCTTCCATCATAACATCTCAATAAATCTAAATTGTTAAACAAATACTTTTCAATTGTTTGTTTGTTTGATTGTGTTGTATGGATTGTTTATGTATTGCTATTTCTGTGTTATAGCTTGTGCGAAGAGCTACGTGCTTAGTTGAGAGAAGTGAAAGATCGTGATCTTCAAAAAGGCAAGTGACACACATATCCCTTTACCCATTTTACTTATGCATTAGTGTATTCACCTCTTGTAGTATGCATGATAGGTGAAATGTTCAACTGTTTTATAAAATGCTTAGATCCTAGTAGTGTGTAGCTAACCTTCAAACCCCACCTGTTAGGATGCTAATTACCTTGAAAAAAAATGATGCCATGCCTTGTTGATGATTTATTCAAAAATTAAATTACAACTTCAATGAACTACCTGGGTGGATTGGTGTGGCTTTGGGTGTGTTGAGTGTCTACTTAGGAGTCACATATCTTGGAAGTGAAAACCATGGTATGTGTTAGTGGCCTAAGTAGTATACTTGTGGTTGCCACCCAGGAACAAAGAGGTTACTATGTCTTCCATGCTTAGAGTGCTTCCAGTGCAGCCTTATGACATTATGGGCTCTGTCTTGATTGAGTACGATGTGAGGGTTCATCCATGGGTACTGACAGAGGGTGGTATTTTGGGAACGGTCAGATCCATATGGTTGAATGCTCCTTCTGAAAGGTCTTGTCTCATTTTATGTATGGGCGTAAAATGAGTCTTAAGGTGAAAGTGCACAACCCCTGCAGGGTGTTAAAACTAATCGATTAGCCGTGTCCCCGGTTATGGACAACTTGAGTCTCTAGACATGGAATGTACGGAAAAATCTCATCACCTTTTTGAAATAATTAAAACTTGTGTAGAAAATGGGGATGCCTCAGGGCTACATACTGGCAGTGAAAACCATGTATGTGGTGGTGACCTGAGGTATTAACCAAGTTTTGTAGAGTGACTACCCAGGGCTACATACTGGCAGTGAAAACCATGTATGTGGTGGTGACCTGAGGTATTAACCAAGTTTTGTAGAGTGACTACCCAGGGCTACATACTGGCAGTGAAAACCATGTATGTGGTGGTGACCTGAGGTATTAACCAAGTTTTGTAGAGTGACTACCCAGGGCTACATACTGGCAGTGAAAACCATGTATGTGGTGGTGACCTGAGGTATTAACCAAGTTTTGTAGAGTGACTACCCAGGGCTACATACTGGCAGTGAAAACCATGTATGTGGTGGTGACCTGAGGTATTAACCAAGTTTTGTAGAGTGACTACCCGGGGCTACATACTGGCAGTGAAAACCATGTATGTGGTGGTGACCTAGGAGTTATCTCGATATTAAAGAAATTTCAGAATGCTTTAAAATGTATTGGTTTTGGAAAATATAGGATGAAACTGCTTTATGCAAATTAATCTTTGAGATCCACCAGCCAAATGTCATGTAGTATAGTCTTTCCACAAAATGCCACCAAATATGTGTCATTTGCCAGTACATCATTGTACTGACCCCTTCGGGGCTGTATATTCAAACGTGCAGGTCTTATATCGAGTAAGGAACCAGGAGTAGGATCTCGAGACTACATTCCAACATGTCTGCCTGTGGCACGTGATGAAGAATGGAGGCTCACTGCAACTATGCTTTATGCTGTGTACTCGTAAGGTTGAAGACCTATGTAACTAGATTTACGTTGTAATATTGATGCTATTGCAATGATTACTTATTTTGTACTGTGGTGCTATCTACTGATCCAGGGAATGGCACAGATACACAGGAGATTTGCCTTTAGTAAAAGGCGGGTCGTTACACAAAGATGTTATATTGTGTTTGTACGTTGATGATATTCTCATGTTTGGTACAAACATGAAAGTAATACATGAGGTCAAGTCTTTCTTGTCAAAGAGCTTTGATATGAAAGATCTGGGACAAGCTGATGTAATTCTGAACATCAAGCTGATTATGAACGAGAGTGGGATTACTTTATCGCAATCCCACTATGTTGAGAAGATCTTGAGCCGGTTTGGCTTTATTGATGGCAAGTCTTCTCCAACACCTTATGATCCCAGTGTGATATTACGTAAGAACAAAAATGAACCAACAGATCAACTGAGATATTCTCAGATCGTTGGTTCACTTATGTACTTAGCGAGCGCAACAAGACCTGACATCTCTTTTGCTGTGAGCAAGTTGAGTAAGTTCATGTCAAACCCAGGTATTGATCATTGGCATGCACTTGAAAGGGTCATGCGCTATCTATGTGGTACAATGAGTTACGAGATTCACTATTCAGGACACCCTGCTGTTCTTGAAGGATATAGTGATGCAAATTGGATCTCTGATGTAGATGATATCAAAGCCACTAGTGGGTATGTGTTTACCTTTGGAGGTAGCGCTATATCATGGAGATCATGTAGGCAAACCATATTGACGAGGTCAACTATGGAAGTAGAACTTACTACTTTAGACACAGCCACTGTAGAGTCAGAATGGCTACGTGAGCTCTTGATGGACTTGCCGGTGGTTGAAAAACCTGTGCCGGCCATCCTCTTGAATTGTGACAACCAAACAATTATTATCAAAGTGAACAATTCTAAGGATAACGTGAAGTCATCAAGACACGTCAAAAGATGTTTGAAGTCTGTCAGGAAATTGCGAAACTCCGGAGTAATAACTGTTACGTATATTCAAACAGACAAAAACCTGGCAGATCCCTTTATAAAGGGACTATCACGCAATGTGATAGACAGTGCATCGAGGGAGATGGGCTTGAGACCCATAGATGTTATGCCATAGTGGTAAACCAACCTTTGTGATCGGAGATCCCATGAATTAGGACCTGGGAAAACAAGCTAGTGGTTTAACTGAGGAGAGTATTCTGTAACCCTCTCTGTAAGGCAGGTTGGCAACATGCCTTAATGTGTTTCTGTTGGCTATGATTAGCAAAGATGCTGTCCTACAGAGCATTCTTAAAAGAACACACCTACATGAGCCCGACTGTTAAACGCCGCAGTCTATGAGATTCGGGTGATCTCTAGTAAACTCATGAAGAGACCAGGGAGTACGACGCATATGCTCCAACCCGCGGGGTAGGCTACTGGCAGCCATGTACTGCTTATGACTTTGAGTGAAATTTTAACGCACCAAACTTGCAATTCAAGGCGTAGTCCATTGTTCAAGTTGCTAATAGACGTAGCTTAAGGTTCTAGGCGGAAGTTCAACTTAACAGTCTCTGCTGAAACACTGGTATATAAACAAGTAGTGAGGTTTGGCAAATCTCTAAATGGGCATTTGAGATCTGGTGGGGGATTGTTGAAATATTGGGCCCAAAGTTAGTGGCCCATATTAGATTTCAGAAATTTCTAAGAAATCTCAAAGCCCATGTGTGTATGCCCATGTGACATGCAGCCCAAGTTTTTGGCTGCACAAAGGCAAGGGGTGGAAGCTAAGTTTAGTCCCACATGGAAAGTTGGGAGAGTTGTAGACCAACATATAAGGTGGGGTGTTGCACCACTTGGTAAATGAGTGAGAAGGGAAGTGCCACACGTGCGCTCCTCCTCCTCGCTCGTCTTGACACGATGCGCGCGCGCCGCGGTTTGCGGAATTGAGCCTCGGAGCCGAGCTTATCTTTTTGCTGCACAGGAAAACCGAGTCCTTGACGGACGCGTCACAGCTAGCCAGTTCAGGTCGCTCCCAGATCGTGGGCTGCTGTAACCGACTCGGGCGTGCGACGTGGGCGTGGCCCACGTTGCCTAGGGTTTCTCTGCTGCGCCGCCTATATAAACTCTTGCCCGGCTACCGCTGCACATCTCTGAAACCGATCTAGGGTTTTGCCACCTCTCGCTGCTTGCGCCGCCTCCGTAGTCTACCTCATCCTGAGCGCCGGCGTGCACCAGCGAACGGGAGAGCAGGTCTCCGGAACCACTCGCCTTTGCGATCCTGTACGGGAGAGGGCGAATTAGGTTTTTGGGAAGCGCTCTGCGCGACTGCTTGAGTTCTTCATCATGGGTCATCTTCCTTCCAAGTCGGACTGTGCAGCCTACCGCCGTCTTCATCGCCGTCTGCTTCGACCGGTCTTCTCCAACGTTGTGATCAACAACGTTACTACAACGACTACATCTGCAAACGAATGGTATGTGCGGTCTAGCGATGTTCGTCTGTTCATCATGTTCTGCGAGTACATGTTTAGCTGCTACTTGTTTCCGTTCATCTTGCTGTTTATCACATCTAGTATGTTTGAGTTACATGTGGTAGTAGCTGGTATTGTTATGTTTAATATTCTGGAATTAATCATGGAAATTGTACCTAATTATCCTACAGTTTGTATGTGTATCTGACAGATAAACAACTATAAGGCCATGTGTAAGAGTTAATATGCTTGCCTGGTTTTTTATCATCTTCAGATAATGCAACATATACTGTGCGACAAGCTATATAAATTTTGCGTGCTGGTTCATATGAAATTCTATAATGTGCATTGCTCATACTATTGCAGCCCGCATATCTATTTGGATCTATCAGTGTAGTGTTTTTTTTTTAAGAGAACTATGTAAACTGATTGTGAAATTATTTCTACCAAAATAAGTGGCGAGCAGAGAAATGTAGTGGTGGCATGACTGGCAAGGGAGCACGTCGTGGACATGTTGAAATTGACTGGTTTTTGCGATACGTCGTAGCTATAACAATGAGAACTTACTTCCTGCAGCATTGTGACATCCATTTCTCCCCCCGTTGCAATGCACTGGATGGCTTGGGACTAGATGGCTCAGCCAAAGTCCCATGGCAGTATGGGTTTCAGAGATCTCAGAGTTTTCAACCAGGCTCTCCTGGCAAGGCAGGCATGGCGCCTCCTTCAATTTCCGGACAGTTTATGCGCACGTCTTTTGAAAGCAAGATACTATCCTTCAGGTGATCTACTTGACACATCATTTATTCAGAATCAGTCGCAAACATGGCAGAGCATTGTCCATGGATTGGAGCTTCTCAAAAAAGGTGTTATTTGGAGAATTGGCTCAGGGTCCAAAGTGAAGATTTTTCGAGATAATTGGATACCGCGCGCAGATGTGATGAAAGCAGAGGGGAGAAGGAACAACTCGCGCAAGAAGTGGGTCTCGAAACTGATTAATCCGCAGACTCGCACATGGGATGAGGAGGCTGTTCGAGATAGTTGTATGCCGCATTATGCTAGGGCGATCCTATCCATCAAATTGCCGGCCAGGGCTTGCGATGATTTTATTGCGTGGAATGAAGAGAGCAATGATTTTATCCGGTCTGCTTATCGCTTAGGGTTACAACCTACACTGGAAAAGTTAAATCACGGACAATCTAGTTCAGAGCCATCAGGGGAGAGGAGCATCTGGAATCTTGTCTGGAAGACGGTAGTGCCACAAAAACTACGGGTGTTTGCGTGGAAAACAGCCACCTCAACGCTTGCAGTTCGTACGGGTCTCCATCGCCGCATGCCGGAAAAGGACCCTGTGTGTACAATTTGTGGATGTGAGGAGGAGGATGACCACCATGACCTAGTCTGATGCACACTAGCTCGTGCTTTATGGGATGAGATGAGGAAAGTGTGGACCCTCCCACCTGAGGAAGTGTTGATAATGGCGGGAAAAGAATGGCTTCTTCACCTTTTGAGTGATGCACCTTTGGAAACTAGACCAAAGATCATTTTTCTCTTTTGGTGAGTCTGGCACCACCGGAATAACGTCCTCCACGGCGATGGAAGGGCTTCTATTGCAGCATCGGCTCAGTTCATAGCAAACTACTTGCAGTCATTTCAGCTAGCCTCCAAACCGCATGTCCTAGGACATTCTGTGACTGAGGGCTCTTTCTGGGCAGCACCAGAGGAGGGACATGTTAAGGCGAACGTGGATGCTAGATGGGATGAAGCGACAAAGATAGCCGGTATTGGTATTATTATCCGGGATCACTTGGGGCAACCGGTGCTTTCTGAGTGGCGGTTTGTTCCTAACCGTGTTAGTGCAAAAGAAGCTGAGATGATGAGCTTGCCTGGGAGATATCAAACACCTAGTTGAACTTCAAAGAGGCCCAACGACTGTAGAATTCGATTACCTGCGTGTGATACAGATGATTTCAACCAATGAGCAAGGACTAACGAGTAGCTGGGCCTTAGTTAACGAAGCCAAGGACTTGTTGAGGATTTATCATGACATAACTATCAAAAAGGTGGATCGCTTGCATAACGGGGTTGCTCATGTGTTAGATCAATTAGGTAAATCTGGGTTGAGTGGTGTGCTGCGTGGCTCAGCTCCTGAGTGTGTTTGGGATCTGATGTCAAAAGATGTAATGGAACATTATTGAGAGCAGCAAGTTTCAGACGCACTCTTTTCTTTACAAGGGTACCTAAGGGGAGTGGAAGGTTTTTAATGAGGCGGTGTTAGCCGCCCAGTTTGGAACCCCAATAGGAAGGTGTGATGAGCACAGTGGCAAGTTTCCCTCGATTATGAAACCAAGGTTTAATCGACCAGTAGGAGAAAAAAACCACTTCTGAAGGTTGATGCTAGCTGGCTTTGGTGACAGCTCCAGAGATGTAACATCCCAAGATTTTATCAAATTTTGGGGGAAATTGTTTTTGCTTTTGTTTTGAGTGCATTGATTGAATTTTCACAGGGAATTGAAACTTTTGAGTTTATTTAAAAGCTTTATTAGAAAACTATCTCAAACCTTCTATCTTTTCCTAAAGAACTTCTTTGAGAAAATAAAAGTACCAAAATGCTATTTTCTAAATTTATTCAAATCTATGCCAGTTATGTTGGCAAAGGAATGAATTACTAAAGGTGTTTTATAATTACTAAAGATTGCTCTTCAAAACCTTGCTTGAGAGTGAGTTTCAAAAATAATATTTTTTAGAAAGAATTATTCTTAGAAGGATTGTTTCCCAAACCCTAATTCTATTATTTTATGCAAGCAAATCCTTTTGCTATGCATATAAAGTTTTATTGGAAAATATATTTTATTTTGAAAACTTGGTTTATTACTATTTTAAAACACTGCAGTGAACAATAGAATATTTTAGGAATTTGTTGGAAGTGATTTGAAGCATTTTTGCAAAAGTTATGAAATAAATCAAATTACAGAAAAAGAAAATCAAAAAAAAAATAGGGAAAGGGCCGTGGGGAACCAATCTGGCCCAGTTCTGATTCTAGCCCGAGGCCCAGTTAGTCAAAACCCGAAAGGGTACCGGCCACCCTTTCTTCAGCCACTAACATGCCGGGCCCACCTGGCAGACCCCTCTTCTTCCTCTGGCAGCGGACCAGGACGAGCCCGACGTCCCCTGGCCATCGATCTCCTCTCCTATCCTAACCCTACCCCCTCCCGCAAGGCATTCACCAGCTATAAAATCCTGGAGACTCCCTCCCCCACCTCCTTTTTCCTCTTCGCGCGAGACGCAGCAAGGACGGCGGAATTCGCCATCGGAGTCCCGCCCATCTGCGGGCATCACCAGCGAAATTCATCGCCCACGGTGAGCCCCGTGCTCCCTCTCTCCTCCTAATCTTCCCCTCATCCTCCGGCGCACCTCCCTGATGCGTTCCCCGACTCTTACCTGCAGCAGATCCGCACCGGCGACCGCACCCGAGGGCCATCTCCGCTCTGGCTGCCCCTTCGTGCAAGTCCAGGAAGCAATCGGCGATGCCATCCCCACCATCGGGTTCCTCTCACCACGCTGCACGCCGTCATCAACTCCATTGCCTCGGGAGACCATCGGAAGCTCGCCGTCGTCAACCTCCAGTGCGCCCTCGCTGGGATTTCTCGCCGGAACCCTAGCCGGTGAGCACCCCCCCTCTGTTTTAATCTTCCCCGTCCGTCCGATCTTGATCGAAGGGTCCAGATCAAATGACTTAAGCGAAAGGGTACCAGACGATCTGGTACATCCAGATCTAATTAAATCCTACGGCCCAGAATCATGATCCAAACGAACCAGTACGCGCCAGTAATAACGCGACACGTGTTGGTCTCCGAATTAAAACAGATTTCAAATAGAAATTTGAATCAGATTTTGTCCAAATCTTGCAAAATCATATCTTTTGATCTGTAACTCGAAAAATAGCAAATAATATACCATTGGAAACCTTAGAACATGTAGAATCGAGTAGTGCCATAAAATCACATAGTTTCAGTACTCAAATTGAAATCATTTTCAAATTGAATCAAACCCTCTGCTAGCTTAATTAATTCATATCTTTTGTTCTGTGTATCCATAAATTACAAATTTGTAGTCATTGGAATCCTCTAATCATGTAGAACATCATAGGATCAAGAAACCTCAAATTTGATACGTGCACACACTTGGTGCATGCAAATCTATCCAAATCACTGATTTGAACATAATTTGAATTCTATAACTTATTTTTGAAGTGACTTTGTTTTACTGCAAGCTATTCACTAGTATCACTCTCATATTTTATTGAACCACTTCCCAATTATTCAAGTTCTAATATAAGGATTTGAGTAATTCCACCATAGAAATAATTCTACATTTACTTCAATAATAATTCTTTCTACATTAGTAAATCCTATAATCATACCCATTCATCAAATATCATCTAGACATCACTTTGATCTATATCTTGATTCCTCTAAACTTGTTTTGCATAATTCATATATATATATTCAAATTGCAATTGTGCTACTTGAGTAGAATATGAATTTGTCTCAGTCATAGATTCTGTTGTTGTATGGTGGTGTTGATTCAATTCTACTTCCATAGCTCATGATCATACTTCAAGTTGTTCAATGAACCTTTGAGCTATATTCCCAAATGTTAATCATTCATACCCAATTCCATGCCTACTTAAACCTTTGTCCACCTAATCTTGTGTTGAACTATTCAATTAACAAATGAGTTAATTGAGTAACTCAATGCTTCATCCAAAGCCTAAGTGTAATGTATGCTATTTAGGAATAATTGTTGTCACACTTATTCAATAGTATTGTTGTTACACTAATTGCCACTTATGTGATTTAATTCACATGAGTTATTCCAAGCTTCATTCATGCTTTAATAAAGCATAAAGACTTCATCACTTACATCCTGTCTAATTCAATTTCCTCAAAACATATTGATCTATCCCAACTAAGCTCTCAAAATCATATCTCACAATCCATGTTTCCTTTGTCAAATCTATTCAATCACAGTATCTCAAGAAATCTAAATTGTTAAACAAACACTTTTCAATTGTTTGTCTTATTTGATTGTAATTGAATGGTATGTTTATGGTATGCTATTTCATGTGCTATAGTTTGTGCGAAGAGCTACGTGCTTAGTTGAGAGAAGTGGAAAGAAGTGACACACATTCTTCTACCTATTTTTATTATGCATTAGTGATTTTCAGTAGTATGCATGATAGGTGAATGTTCAACTGTTTACAAAGTGCTAGATCCTAGTAGTGAGTAGCTATCCCTCAAACACCACCTGGTAGGATGCTAAATACCTAAATATTGATGCTATGCTTTGATCATATGAAAAGTTGTTTTGTGAATCAAATTAACAACTTCAACTAAAATGAACTACCTGGGTGGAATGGTAAGACGGAAAGGCAAAGTAGGTGGGTCCTGGGGCACATGCTAGGACAGATGTGTAGCTCAGGATGCTGCTCGGGATGGCCACTCAGGATTCAAGAGATTAATAAGGCTTCCATGATTAAAGTACTTCCAGTGCAGCCTTATGACAATATGGGCTCTGTCAAGAAAGAGTAGGATTTAGGGTTCAACCAAGAGTACTGACAGCAGGTGGTAGCATAATATAGGGGGAACAGTCAGACTAGTTTGGTTGAATGCTTTTTCTGAAAGGTCTTGTTTCATTTTATGTATGGGCGTAAAATGAAGGATAAGGTGAAAGTGCACAACCCTTGCAAGGTGCTAAAAATCTAATCGATTAGCCGAGTCCTCGGAATGGACAATTGAGTCTCTAGCCATGGAATGATCGGAAGAATCTCATCATCTTTTCTGAATACTTTAAAACTTGACTAGCAACAATCAGGAGAAGACTCAGGGCCATACACTCTGAGGGGTGATGGTATCTGTACTTCAAAACTATGTTGAGTTTCGCCCAGAAACTACATACCGGCCAGTATGTAATGTATGGGGGATGTCTTGACCCTTATAAACTAAAATTTTGAGAAAAAGTTTTGCAAAGTTATAGGATAAAATTGGCTTTCTGCAAATTAGCCTTTGAGATCCACTAAGCTAGATTTCATGTAGTTTAGTCTTTTCACAAATGCCACAAATATGTGTCATTTGCCAGTACGTTGTTGTACTGACCCCTCTGGGGCTGCATATTCAAATGTGCAGGTTTTTATTCGAGTAAGGAACCAGGAGTAGGATCTCGAGCTTACATTCCAACATGTCTGCCTGTGGCACTTGATGAAGAGGGAGGCTCATTGCAACTATGCTTTATGCTGTGTACTCGTAAGGTTGAAGACTTATTTAACTGGATTTACGTTGTAATATTGATGCTATTGCAATGATTAATTATTTTGTACTGTGGTGCTATCTACTAATCCAGGGAATGGCACAGTAACACAGGAGTTCTGTCTTTTGATAAGGTAGGGCGCTACAAGAGAATTTATTTATGGCGCCTGTCTGGGGCATAGCTCAGCGCCAGCAGCAACGCGGAACCTGCACACAACACAACCAAAGTACTTTGCCCCAACTTGCAGTGAGGTTGTCAATCTCACTCGTTTGCTGTAAACAAAGGATTAAACGTATCGTGTGGTAATAGATGTTTGTTTGCAAGAAAGTAAATAATGCTTGTAGAAAGTAAACGGTAATATATATGTAAAAGAATGGACCGGGGTCTATAGTTCACTAGAGGTGTCTCTCCATAAGATAAATAACATGTTGGGTAAACAAATGACAGTTGGGCAATTGACAGAATAAAGAATGCAAGCAATGCATGTACATGTCATGAGGATCACTATGAGATTCACTTGGGCATTACAACATAATACATAGACCGTAATCCAACTGCATCTATGACTAATAATCCACCCGCCGGATGTCATCCAAGCAACCGTTGGGTATTAAGTTGCAAGCAACAGATTATCGCCTTAAGCAAAGCGTGTAATGTAAACAATACAAATATCCTTGAACATAAGATTGTTGTTTTCTCCCAAGTAGCAACATCACATCTACAACCTTAGAAGTTATTGTCACTCTCCCAAATTACTAGAGGCATGAACCGACTATCGAGCATAAATACTCCCTCTTGGAGTCACTAGCATCTACTCGGCCAAGATATCTACGAGCAACGGAGACCATGCAAGATCATAAACAACATAGAGATGATAAATCACAAATCAACTTGACATAGTACTCAATATTCATCGGATCCCAACAAATAAAACATGTAGAATTACATAACGATGATCTTGATCATGATAGCCAGCTCACAAGATCTAAACATGAAGCACATGGAGGAGAAGACATCCATCTAGCTACTGCTATGGACCCATAGTCCAAGGTAGACTACTCACACATCACTCCGGAGGCAGGCATGGTGATGAAGAAGGCCTCCGGTGGTGATTCCCCTCTCCGGCAGGGTGCCAGGAAGAGCTTATGGACCCTCCCGATCTCGCGTAGACGATGGCGGCGACTTGTAGTATGTTTCTGGAAAAGAGTTCGGGCCTTTAGGGTTTTCCCGTCGAGGGGATTAAATAGGCGGAAGGGCGATGTCAGGAGGTGGACTTGGTGGTCACACCCCCTGGTGGCGCGGCCTAGGGGTGGCCCATGCCACCACCAGGTGTGGCCGCCCCTTGGTCCGCCTTTGACTCTCCTTTGGACTCCGTCTTCGTGTCAGGTAATTAGGAACTTCAGCTTTTGTTTCGTCCAATTCCGAGAATATTTCCTGTTCAACTTTTCTGAAACACAAAAATAGCAAAAAATAGGAACTGGCACTATGGCATCTTGTTAATAGGTTAGTTCCAAAAAATGGATAAAAATGCCACGAAGTGTAAACAAAGCACAAAGCAAATGGTGTATAAACAAGCATGGATCATCAAAAATTATAGATACGTTTGAGATGTACAAGCATCCCCAAGCTTAACTCCTGCTCGTACTTGATGGTGCGTAGTAGGCACCCAGTTGGGAACCCCAAGAGGAAGGTATGATGAGCACAGCAGCAAGTTTCCCTTAGTATGAAACCATGGTTTATCGAACCAGTAGGACAAAGAACCAACTTTCGAAGGTTGATGCTAGCTGGCTTAGCGACAGCTCCAGACAATTTATATATGGCGCCTTATCTGGGGCGTAGCTTTGCACCAGTAGCAACGTGGAACCTGCACACAACACAACCAAAGTACTTTGCCCCAACTAGCAGTGAGGTTGTCAATCTCACCGGTTTGCTGTAAACAAAGGATTAAATGTATCGTGTGGTAAAAGATATTTGTTTGCGAGAAAGTAAATAATGCTTGTAAAAGTAAACGGTAATATAAATGTAAAATAATGGACCGGGGTCCACAGTTCACTAGAGGTGTCTCTCCATAAAGATAAATAACATGCTGGGTAAACAAATTACAGTTGGGCAATTGACAGAATAAAGAATGCAAACAAATGCATGTACATGTCATGAGGATCACTATGAGATTCGCTTGGGCATTACAATATAATACATAGACCGTAATCCAACTGCATCTATGACTAATAATCCACCCGCCGGAAGTCATCCGAGTAACCGTTGGGTATTAAGTTGCAAGCAACAGATTATCGCCTTAAGCAAAGTGTGTAATGTAAACAATATAAATGTCCTTGAACACAAGATTGTTGTTTTCTCCCTAGTAGCAACAACACATCTACAACCTTAGAGGTTATTGTCACTCTCCTAGATTACTAGAGGCATGAACCCACTATCGAGCATAAATACTCCCTCTTTGAGTCACTAGCATCTACTCGGCCAAGATATCTACTAGCAACGGAGAGCATGCAAGATCATAAACAACATAGAGATGATAAATCACAAATCAACTTAACATAGTACTCAATATTCATCGGATCCCAACAAACACAACATGTAGAATTACATAACGATGATCTTGATCATGATAGGCAGCTCACAAGATCTAAACATGAAGTACATGGAGGAGAAGACAACCATCTAGCTACTGCTATGGACCCGTAGTCCAAGGTAGAATACTCACACATCACTCCGGAGGCGGGCATGGTGATGAAGAAGGCCTCCGGTGGTAATTCCCCTCTCCGGGAGGGTGGCGGGAAGAGCTTCTGGACCCTCCCAAACTCGCATCGACGACGGCGGCGGCTTGCAGTATGTTTTCTGGAAAAGAGTTCGGGCCTTAGGGTTTTCTCATCGAGGAGAATATATAGGCGGAAGGGCGATGTCAGGGGGTGGACCAGGGGTCCACACCACCTGGTGGCGCGGCCAGGGGTGGCCCGCGCCACCCTATGGCGTGGCTGCCCTCTGGCCCCCCTCCGTCTCTGCTTTGGACTCTGTCTCATGTCGGGGAAAATAGGAACTTTGGCTTTTGTTCCGTCCAATTCCGAGAATATTTCCTGTGTAACTTTTCTAAAACACAAAACACCAGAAAACAGGGAACTTGCACCATAGCATCTCGTTAATAGGTTATTTCTGGAAAATGCATAAAAATGCCACGAAGTATAACAAAACACAAAGCAAATGGTGCATAAACAAGCATGGAGCATCAAAAATTATAGATACGTTTGAGACGTATCAAACATCCCCAAGCTTAATTCATGCTCGTCCTCGAGTAGGTAAGTGATAACAAAACAATAATTTTTGAGGTGACATGCACCAACACAATCTTGATCAAACGATGTAAAGCATTGAGTGCTTAGATCAAAGTACACTAAACATGGGCATAAAAGACATAATCTTGACAATAAAACTTAGCAACCATGTTATAACATGAAAAGTAACACAAACAAAAGATCATGAGTAATAATGCATTGAAAGTCAAGTGTGTGTTTCAAGCATATAGAAAACATATCAAAGTGGTATTCAGCTTGTCCCTCATGGAGTAGCAAAACATAAATGCATAGGACACCTTCAAGTTTAAGAGGGTGCCTAGATACAAATAATTTAAGAACAAGCGAAACCATAATCATGAATCAATCAATAATAAATTTTGGGACTGTGCACATTATACTCAGAATGACAACTATGCTCTCTTAGATGGTGCATAAAGGTAGAAGGTGAAGACTCAACATAAAAGTAAAAGAAAGGCCCTTCGCTGAGGGAAGCAGGGATTTAGCATGTGCTAGAGCTTTTCATTTGTAAAACAGATATACAAAAAATGTTTTGAGAGGTGGTTGTTCTTGTCAACGACTGGCAATGGGGTTCTTACTATCTTCCATACTAAGCAAGTTTTGAGAGAGATTGGCACATTTGTGCTCTTTTATAAAGCTTGGCACTCCTCCCCACTTTTCTTTTCACAAACCATGGCTAACCGATTCCATCGGGTGCCCACCAACTTTCACATACCATGGAGGAGTGCATTTTTTCTTTTCTTTTTTTCTTTTTTTTTGTTTTTTGAAATATTACAATATGGAAGATAGCAAATCTGACCACTACGTCCCCATGAGCTGAAAACAGTTGAACGGATCGTATGGGCACCTAGAGGGGGGGGGGTGAATAGGTGCTACTCAAATTTTAATTCTTTTTCAATTTAGGCTTGACACAAAAGGTAAATTCTCTAGATGTGCAACTAAGGTGAATTTACCTATATGTCAATGAGCAAGCTAAGCAAGATACAAGTAGTAAAAGCAATAAAGGAAAGAGGTAACCGAGAGTGGAGCACACGGAGACACGGATGTAATTCCCGTAGTTCCTTCCTTTTTAGGGGAAGTACGTCTACGTTGGAGGGGTGTGGTTGCCACAAAGGCCTAACCAACGCCACAAAGGCTCACCCTATTCTCCGGTGCAAGCTTCCGCCACAAAGGCCTAGCTCACTTTCCACTAAGGGATTCCTCAAGGCGGAACCGGCCTTTACAAAACTTGGGGCACCACTCCACAACTGAATTGGAGGCTCCCAAGCACCACAAAGATCTCAATCAACAAGTATCAAGATTTCAATCACACAAACAAGGTCAAGGGACACAAGGGAACCCAAGACCAAAGGGCCCTCTAGCAAATGAGAGGGGAAATCAAATCGCTTCGGTGAGGATGTAGATCAAGGCCTTCTCCTTCGATTCTCCAAAGATCAACGACTTTGGTGGGTTGAGGGAGGAGATCTTGCTAATTTGGTGGCTCCAAAATGGGGTCTTTTCTTCACAGCTCGAGCAGCTTGAGGTAGAAGAAGGGGAGGGGTATTTATAGCCCCTCCCAAAAGGTAGCCATTGCTGAGTTGGAGGGGCGGATAATCCGGCCAAAGTTGGGCCGGATAATCCGGCTGGCCGGATAATCCGGCCCCTGGCCGGAATATCCGCCCCCCCTACCTGGGTGACGCCGCGCCAGGTCCTTAGCAGAATTTCAGCCACCCCCGGGGGAGGGCGGATTATCCGGCCAAAGCTGGGGCGGAATATCCGGCTGGCCGGATTATCCGGCCCCTGGCCGGAATATCCGGCCCCCCTATCTGGGTGACGCCGCGATAAGTCCTTAGCCGTTTTTCGGCCACCCCAGAGGGGGCGGATTATCCGGCCATCCCTGGCCGGATAATCCGGCCTGGCATTTCTGCAAAAGATAATCCTGCAAATCTTACCACACAATTAGTATCACTAATGTTGTTATCTAACACACAAAATCTGAGGGAAACAAAGTTTGCACTTTCAATCTCCCCCTTTTTGGTGTTAGATGACAACACTAGGATTTGCAAGAAAGGTCGAATAATTCACACAACGAATAATTGATCAAAATACACAGCTCCCCCTAGACGTGTGCAACTTCACCAATGAGTTTAGAAGAGACATACCATTGCATAGATAACTCAAATAATATGGATTATGGAATCCCAAATATGATAATATGATATGCCGGGCAATAATTCCATAGCCATTTCACCAATAACCATGAGCTGATAAAAATAAGTGAACAACACATAATGATCCACATAGCATATTAAGAACATATGACATAGTCTCATACACCCCATGGTAGCATATAAACGACACGAAGTTCAACCACACACAAAGTTCGACTTAAGATAAACGAAATAAGAAGAAACACAAGCGCCAAAGAATGATAAGCGCGCAAGCTTGTGTTTCCACCCATGCAAATCCCGACAAATTCCTAATAGAACTACTTCTCCCCCTTTGGCATCAAGACACCAAAAAGGGAGAAGAGCGATGCTACACGTCCCGAGAAATCACTCGTCCACGTCATCGAAGTCCTCATCATCATAATCTCCGCCATCACCCTCGTCATCTCCAGCAACTTCATCCTCATCAACAAAGTCCTCCTCAGCCTCAAAGTCCTCCTCAGCCTCTGCACGAGCACCTCTTGCGGGAGCATCTGGAGCATCAAAGAGATGCTTCTGCATATCCACCCAGTTGTAGCGATCGGTGTTCCAAGCATTATAGGCCACAGGAGCAGTAGGAGTGGGATCGGCGGTCTGAGCACCACTGAGACGGTGAAGGATAAGCTGCTGAGTGTCCTGGATGCTCTTCCTCTCGACATAGGCCTGGTAGTTCTCACGGTGGATCTCAACCTTCATGCACAGAACATTCCGCTCAAACCAACTGAGCTTCCTCACCTCCCTAGACACAACAGATGCAGCAGCCCTCTGTTCGCGAGCAGTAGCACTAGTCCTCGCATCAGCCATGAAAGTGTCAGGATAAGCAGCTGAAGGAGTAGATTTCGCCTTTCTCTTGATATACATCTTCTTGACCTTGTGCTCCACACAGTCATCATGAATATCATAGTCTCCAAGGACATGCTTAATGAGAAGCATGATGAAAGGAGCATATGGCACAGTGTTCCTCTGAATAATAGCATCCTTGATCTCATAGAAGATGAAATCCATCACATCAAGGGTAAAGTCCTCAGCAGGTTCAGACGACGTGGCACACTCATGAGCAAAAGCAAGGAGATCAACCAGAGAGGTGCGAATGGCATCATTGTTGCCACCACTAGGAGCAATGTTCTCCCTAAAAATGCGGACCAGCTGATCATAAAGCGGATGTAGGCCATTGATGAAGCCCACAACACCTGTGGAGTCATAGAGGTCATGGAGCTTGTCCTTGGCAGGCTTGTTCCCTGGGTTGTGGATACGCCGACCCACTGGAGTCTCTCCATTGTACGCATACCCCAAGAGAGAGGCAAACGTAGGAAAGTCTGATGTGCACTCATGTTCGCCGGTCATCCACTTCATAGATTTCTGAGCATTGGGCAAAATCACCAGAGTAGCATAGAACTGCTTGATAAGACCGGGATTGTAGTCGCACTGAATGTTGGCCAATCCCATCAAACCCAACTTCTCAATCACAGAGAGTGCTTCATCAAAGTAAGACTTGCTGCGGAGGTGATCAAAGTCAATCGGATGCATTGGACGGCAAGGATTCTTGAAAGGCTCATAAATATCACGAAAAATCCCCCACTGCTCCTCATTCCAGAAACCCCTATCTTCAATGTCTTCATCTCTTGCAGTAGCATACCAATTGTTCCTCCGCACAAGAATGTACTCGGCCTCTGGCATCTTCTTGTAGTCAGGACGGGGCTCTTTGCCTTTGCGACGACGGGCACGAGCTTTGGCAACCTTGGCAGCTTTCTCCTGCTCAGCCTCCCTAGCAGCATCCCTCTGTGCCCTCCAGATAGCAATCTCATCCAGAAGAACTCCTTCCTCATTCCGAACAAGCCGACGCTTGCGCTTCGGGATACTCGGACCACCTGTGAAAGAGAGATGCACGGAGAGCATGGGGATAAGCGTATGCACACGAGTATCGGAAAGGATCAACGAATCATGAAAGATGAACAAGCAAATTCCACTAAATGAACCAAATTGACAGCAGCAAATATAAAAAGAAGTTGCAGTAAAATCCCAGGCCGGATTATCCGGCCAGGGGTGGCCGGATAATCCGGCCCCCCGAAAGTTTCTTCTACAACTTGCTGCAGATATCAATTTGATAGATCGGGGAAAGTGTTCATACAACATGATTCATAAACAAGATAAACAACACCTAGAGGGCAAAATCACCAAGACCAAGAAGGGGTAAAGACACATCCAATGAGAAGAGCAATACCCGCATCCATTGCGAAATCCGCTTGGTGAAAGCCTTCCAGAAGAGGACGAGAGCAACCTCCGAAGAAATCAGGCCAAAAGGTTGGCCGGAGCTCCGGCGGCGGCGATGGGAAGGAGGCGGCGGCGGCAGGGATCACCTGGAAGGGGTGGGGAGGGAACTGCCCTAGGGCAGCCCGACCCCCCCCCCCCTTATATACCCAGGGTCACTACGGCCGGATTATCCGGCCAGGAAGGGGCGGATAATCCGGCCCCCCGGATATTCCGGCCCAGAGAGGGCGGATATTCCGGCCTGGAGCCAGCAAACTGGCCAACTCGAAATTTTCAAAAACAGATGTTGTTTTGAAGAAAAATTTGAACTCGTGTGCATAGATAGATGTCTTGAGAGAGGATGGCTTAGGTGAGAGAGCAAACACGGAGTGGTTCTCGGCACTTAACATTGCAAGAGCAAATCGACTAAAAATCCAACGCAAGTGCCTTCCCATATCAAAAATAAGAAATAACATCGGGAGAGAACACCAAAACCTCAAATAAGATATGCAATGAATCAACTCTTCGAAAAGAAGAGGTCGGTGGCCGAAGCCACCATGTTTGAGTGTTATGGCATTGGACCGCGAAGATGTATCTTGAGTCCATAACCACTACTCGTCATTGAAGCTCAAAAATCATATAATGATATTAAGAGAATGATATGATTACTATCGGCAGTATGGGGGGAGGGATAGCCCAATTAATTAGGACCGCACTCCCCCTATCTCCATGCCCACACCTAGACCAAACATGCATTGAAATATAGGTGTATTTGCAAGATGTTCAAGCCACACTCCTTGAATCGATGATATTTAGCTCATTCCTCAAATATCCAAATCTTGCTTCATCAAGAGGCTTCGTGAATATATCGGCAAGTTGATCCTTGGTGCTCACATAAGCAAGCTCAATATCCCCGCGGGCAACATGATCCCTAATGAAATGATTCCGGATCTCAATATGCTTGGTTCTTGAATGTTGCACCGGATTATAGGCGATCTTGATAGCTCTT